>CM031695.1:29829232-30446732 GCA_018466805.1 Hippocampus abdominalis
TTAATAAGTCCTCATTTTAAGCTGCTCGCCGGCATCCATTAAGAACCCCGCCGGCGTCGCTTGGACTCGACCACTTTCACTCCGGTTCAGGCTGCACAAGCCACGCTGGATTAATACGGGGTTTGCGGCTGGCAATTTCGCTTTAAAGTGAGATTTAGAACGTGTAATTGGCGGCCATAAAAGCCCAGGACAGAAATGTCTTGCGAGTGATGAAAAGGCGAGCCGCGGTCGTGATTTTGCTCGATTTATCTGAGCTCAATTGAATCAGCTACTTCGGGGTTTACAACTTGAGCAGTCAACTGAATGTGTAGAACTTCAAGTCCATGTGCACAACACAATGGAGGCGTGTTGTCAACACCCCTGAAAAATTTGAATGATCGAAAAAATTAATAAATAAATACAAATCACCCTGCATACAAATGAGGCAATCATTTAAAATGAGGCCGTTCTCTCAATAATTGAACACTGCAACGAGGCGCTCAAGAGTAAACACAGTGCGAAGCACCTGTTCACATCAGAGCTCTTACAATGGACTTAAAAAAAAACCAAAAGAATAATATCCCACCTCCTCGCTCATCTGACCTTCTGGACATGACACGCGTGCACTCATGGCTGACAATGTGGCACTCTAATGTGGTCATAACGTCGCAAAGCCCTTGTCCACATCATACCTGTCACAACGGACTAGAAAAAAAAATCATCCCATCATCCCAATTTATATCTCATCAGACTTTCTGCGCATGCCGCGCGTGCACTCACGGCTGACAACGAGGCACTATCACATGGCCATGCCGATTCGAAGCCCCTGTCAAACCGAGCGGCTAGCTATCAAGCAAGATAGATCTACTCCATTCTCTCATTTGCCTTCTCTCAGCGACATGCGCAGTCTTACGGCTGACAACGAGGCACTCTAAAAGGCTGTACCAGCAGGTTACCGCAATTAAGTTACCGGAAAAGACTTTCAAAAAGACACAAATTCATTTGATAGGGTCTTTAAAAGTATCAAATCCAAACTGACATTTTTTAAAAAGCGAGGAAAAAAAATACAGAGTTAAAATGTCCTCTTGCCAATGATTCCAATTACACTAAACACGCATGACACATCCGCCATCCATCAAACAGATTTCGCACTTGCGCTGCGCACGCCTGTTTTCAAACGGACATTCACAAGGCAGATGCACACCTCAACCTCAATCAACCATTCACAAGTCCACACGGCAGCCAATCAAAAAGCTCTTCCTCCTCCAAGCCGCCAGCCAAGCCCCCTGAACGTCTTTCAAAAATGTCATTCCCGCCCCCCCCCCCCCCCCCCTCACAAGAGCCATCAGCACATTTGGAGGAAGAAAAGCGGGTGAGAGAAAAGGAGGTGTGAAGGGCATGCAACTTTCCTTGTCACACCTCCTTCTCTCTCTCTCTCTGTGCATAATGCGGAGTGTGAACGCACGAGGACGCTTCGGAAATGAAGCGAGACGAGGTCAACGCACAAAAGGATTCTTTCGCAAACAAGGCGACGAGAATGCATTGCCAGTTCCAAATCGACTCGAGGGATAAGGCGCAGTGATGCCGTCCCACATGTGACAGTGACAACGACATTGGATTCGAACAGAATTCGAGAACGATACACGGATGTCCCCAGAATATAAAAGTCCTGAAAAATCCCCTAACCATGATGACCTTGCTCCCGCGCCAGCGATTAGACTAAGCCCAGGTGATACTGACAAAATCCTTGGAAGTGAATCGCTGAGCTGAGGTGGACTAAATGGAGCCGTCCACTCACCCTCAGCCACTTTGGAGATGAATGTCCTCTGACACACGGAGAGAAGGCAGGAAGGCGGGCGAGCGGGCACGAGGGAGGCCGCGCAGGGGTCCCGGCGGGCCGCGAGACGCGATTGGCCGTGACAAGGTGTTGCTGATATGATGGCGGCGAGAGGTCATGTGATGATGTCAAGGGTGGCTAAGCGGCCCACCGAGCATTTGCATCATTAAGAGTCCTGTCATAGCCGATTCATCTCTTGAGCAGGTTTTCCCTGAACTTGGTCAACTAAAAACGATGCATTCATTTTTTTGGGGTGTTTGTTTTGACACATTTATTGAATTAACCCTCATGCAGTATTTTTAAGCGGCTGCATGAAGGGTATTACGTCCCAAAAATGTCCCTCTTCCAATGTGCAACAACTTTTTTCATTTTTTTTCACTTTCAACCCCTCAAAATGTTCAGTGGGAATTGGCCAAGACATAGATATACATCCTATGCAAAATTTCAGCTTCGTGGAGTTATTTTTCACTGTTTTGTCTGTGGTGTCCATTTGTCCAACAGTCCAAAATCGTCCAAAGTGTCCGAAATGTCCAATTTGGGGATAATTACTGCATGGGGGTTAAATTAATGAAATAAACAGTTTATTGATTTCTTGTCAATGGAATGAATGAGTTACTCCATGGCGTCCCATGCGACGGGGAGATGAGCGACAAACGCAACTCTTGAATATTGGTTCCGCTTAAATCGCCGCCGTTTCCACACGGGCCCATCGCACTGACGGACGACGAGAACTTACGGGGAGCACAGCGGAGCAGAGCTTTTTTTTGGACTGGTCGTGGCAGTTTGTAACGTCTGGCAGGTTTTCCACGATGACGTTAATTTAGTCGTTCCGGGCTTGATTTTGTGTGTCTGAATAAATTTGTAAGCGTTTCAGGCGCAGATATCCAGTAACCTCTCTGTGGTAGCAAAAAGAGCGTTGAGGAGCGGTTTTGGTTTCCTTTTCTACTTACTGTGTACAGGCCAATAAGTGACATTTGCCTTCTCGCCACCCAGTGGCAGGAAAGCTCGATTGTAACTGAGTAACTCCTGGACAATTGCAACAGCTCCAATTGATGACAGACATTGCCCCGCGGGCCACAGGAGTAAAGCAGGAATGGTTTTGTGCGGCCCAATAGTTGGTGCGCAGCCATTTTGATCAGAATCACTGATTTTCTGGGGTGGGGGCGGGGGGGGGGATATTAGGTATCAACTTATGGCCACCCCTATTCGTGTCATTCGTTTAAAATGTGCTTTAATGAGAAAAAAAGTGCAGGACACTATAATTTTGACCTAGGTACACAGAAATAAAAACAGTTAAACATCTTTTGTCACACTTTTGCTTGAATCTCAGCTCCTCTCAGAGGATAAAGAATATATGACTGAAAGGACGGTTATGTGTTAGCATTAGCATTAAACCAGCGGACGAAAGACTAAACTTTACAGTTGTTTTTAAATACACAATGTGAAAATCTTCAAATTTCATGTTTACTTTGACCGTAAACTTCAACTGCGAGTCGCATAAAGAAGCTTAAAGCTCCTTTGTTTAACAATTGCTCAGCTTATTGTCAAGCATTTAAAACTGTCATGTTTTATATAGTTAATAGTTATCGTTAATGGCCCGGCCCACAATGTGGCCCAAAAATTTGTGGCCATACTTCCAACACCATCTTGAGTTGCTTTTGGCGATCAGTGACGAGTAATGAACTCAAAAGAGGAAAAGATATGGCCGGCCCTGACTGTGATTTGGTACGAGATGAAACGGGAAAGCGGGGAAGGAAGAAGGGAGACGGGAATGGGGGAGTGGGGGGTGAGTAATTGAGACGATGATGAGCAGTGATGGGAGATGGGGTGCGACGCGTCAGAGGATCGACGAGAGAGGAAGGATGTCTCTCCGAGGACAAAAACCAAATCAGTGAAAATCAGGCTTCATCACACCGGGACACCAGGAGAGGAGACGAAAAGATGACGACATCACGACTTCATGCATGCCATTAAGACACAGACACACAGCAACAGACTCTGCACATACATACACATTGAAAGCACTTGTGCAATTTGGGAACAGAGACTCTCCACACTTTGCTTTTTAGCCACATACATACATACATACATATATACATACATATATATATACATACATACATACATACATATATACATAGACATACACATATACATATATATACAGTACATATATATATATATACTGTATGTATATATATACTGTATGTATATATATATATATATATATATATATATATATATATATATATATATATATATATATATATATATATATATACACACACACACACACACACACACACACACACAGCTAAAAAGCAAAGTGTGGAGAGTCTCAGATTCCAAATTGCACAAGTGCTGTCAATTCCTTTCTATTTATTACCTATTTATTGATTCCGGTAAGACAATTGAGAACAGATTCTCGATTGTCCTCAATTTGCCCGTCCAAAACTCCAGCCATTGACGAATATTATGCGATATAATTATTGTCCAGCGCATGTTGCCCCCACCTGCGTCTGCCCTCCTGTTCCTCTACCCATCGTGCTTGTCGGGTGCCTGTCTGTCTGTCTGCCTGCCTCCAATTATCCGTTTTTGTTTTTTCTGCAGGCTCGGGTCTGTTGGGCCCGCTCGCCTCCCGCGGTGCCGCCCTCCCGGTTCTGCTGCAAAGTTTTGCGAGTTCACGGCGTGCTTGAGTGCGCGTCTGTTCAGAGAGCGCTGCCGTCTGTGCAGCTTCGCCTTCCGCACAACCAACTCAGCTTCTCAAGTGGATGATGTGCATGCCTGAGTGCATTCAGCCGAGTAGAATTTACAGTTGCCTTCCTGTTTTAATTTGTTTTGCTCTCTCTCCAGAGTGCCATGTGTGTCACATCCATGATGAAGAGCATATAACCTCTCTCTTTTCCACTCTCACTTTCTCACCCCTGAACCGCCCACACCCACCCTTTAAAAAAAAAAAAAAAAAAAAAAACAGTCTCGAAACCTTTTCCTAAATCTGCTGACGCTTTCAAACCCGACTGTGAGCATTAATGAAGCCATCATAAGCCATTAGTTTGCGGGGAAACGGAATTCGGGCTGAAACAGACCAGGCACTATTTGGTCTCCACATGGCGGAGAAAAAAAAAAAAAAAAAGTATTATATTCTCTTGCATTCCATCTCGGATACACGGCGTACCACTTTTTGAAGTGCAGGGTGAAGTTTCCTCATGTTTTCCTGCAAGGGGTGGTACAGTCCTAAACACGTTTGAGCCTCAATCACCGAAATTTGTGTGCACATCTCTACTCATGCCCACTTCGACCTCCGAAGTTATTTTTATATAACTGTGATTAAGATTCAGTGAGAAGCAGGTCCTCATGAATGCATGAAATCCAAGTGGAAGATTTTTGACGGGACTTCATGGTCACAGGTTCAAACCCTTATGACGCGTCACATGCCAACCAAAAACACTCACAGTCACGCAATCCACCCCGATTTCACACATACAGCCCCAACGCGGCAAAAAAAAAAAAAAAAAAAAAGCGAGCGCTGACGCGAGGAGTGCTGGGATGCGAACGGTGAGTTCAGAGGCGCTTCGTCAAACCCACCGCTGAAGGCCCCCGCGCTGCGGGATTCGGTCACGCTGTTGTTTGTCTTGAACTAAATCCGTGTCACAATACGTGTTACGGCCCAGCTTGAGCTCCGTGTGCGAGTGTGTGTGTTAATGTTCCACGGCGGCTGATGTTTCATGTCTGAGCGCAAAAGGTCACAGATGTTTTTAAATATGTTCCTGAGACCGCATTGTGAAAAATCTACGCTCCGCGAATCCAGACACAAAATCACTCACGAACCCGATGGAAGCTGCTTAAGTCAGGAAAGTCCGACCACAGCGCTACATCATATTGCACTTTATAAAACCATGTAGTAATAACACAACGAAACAGAATGTAAAGAATTACACAGTTGGAGCCACGCAATAAAATCACTGTGAGTCTTCCTGGGGCGCACGTCTTAGTCATCGGGGAGTTGTGTGTTGTCAGGGAATTTGTGGAAACACATGTGGACAGACAACATGAACAATAGGCACAGGCATATATTCTTTATCTTCTGTAAAAAAAAAAAAGACCAATATTACTGAACTGAGGAGTTGTCACTGTATGCATGCATATTCGTGTGTTTCTCTCTTTCTTTCTCTATAATATGGCAGCCCGGTGGGCCAGTGGTTAGCGTGTCAGCCTCACATTGCAAAGGGGCAGGGTTCGATTCCGGCTCCGGCCTTCCTGTGTGGAGTTCACTTGTTCTCCCCGTGCCTGGGTGGGTTTTCTCCGGGTACTCCGGTTTCCTCCCACATTCCGAAAACGTGCGCGGCAAGCTGATTAAACACTTTGAATTGTCCCTAGGTGAGTGTGTGTGAGCGCGGATGCTTGTTTGTCGATGTGTGTCCTGCGATTGGGCGGCAACCGGTTCAGGGTGTCCCACGCCTACCGCCCGAAGACAGCTGGGATAGGCTCCAGTACGCCCCGCAATCCGTGTGAGGATAAAGGGGGTCATAAAATGGATGGGGATATATATAAATATACATATATATATATATATATATAAATATATATAATATATATATATAATATAAATCTAAATATATATATATAAATATATATAAAAAATATATATATATATAAATATATATATATATATATATATATATATATATATATATATATATATTATTTATTTATAATATATATATTATTAGTTTTTTATGCCTCCGATGACGAACAAATTTCGGTTCTCAAACAAACTGAGCGCACTTGAATGCAGCATTTGACTCCTCTCGCCTTCCTTACACAGGAAGTGACGTTTCCTCGGGTAGACGAGGAAGTGACGCTTCCTCGTGTTGCTTTCCATTGTGAGCAGACGCGTTCAGTAAACATGTTTATTTTAAAAAGAGCGTGGTTTCGGTTTTCCAACAATTTCGGTTTTCGAACAGCCTTCTGGAACGGATTATGGATGAAAACCGAGGTTTGACTGTCAAGTAAAAATACTGTTTCCATATTTTAAACATGCTGGTACCCACATCCATGAAAATTCCTAGGTGGGGGGCAAATGCTACCTTACTGGTTTCACCTCTCATGGGGGGTTTTCTGGTCCCCATTAACCGCAAAAAATGAGGGATTACAGTATGTATAATTTGTGGGGAAAAAAACCACATTAACCAATTTAAAATGTTTGAAATAGCTGCACGCTTGACTGATTGACAAATGTCGTCAAACTCCGCCTCTTTCGTCACTTTAAGGGAGCCAAGGAGCATTATGTCCCCTCAATATGTATTATTATTTTTAAAGAAAATAACAAGTAAAAATTGATAGATTTACAGTGGATACATTTGAGTAACCCAGAAAAGTGGATTTCTGTCATGCTTCGGTGCAGAAGTACAGATTCACTTTGGAAACGCGAGGATATAACTTTCAATTTTCTTCTTTCGGTTGCATTTTCTGCTGACGGACGTCTTGATAACCCCGCTCCAAACACACATTTGCATATGCACACTGAGCAAGATGTGCCAGTGTATCTTGTGTACATTTCCATGGACGTCTTTGTTTGATTATGTCTGTCCACAAAGACACACTCCTCAGAGTTGCCGAGTGTAGATTATGATGGTTTTAAATCCTGCCGCGTCAGAACGAGTGGATTCTTGGAGCATCTTGGGAATAAGAGAAAAAAAAAAAAGAAATACACATAAGCGGGAGACGTTGAGGAAGAAGAGCTTGACCCATTTCTTACAGGCCTTCAGTCGATGAAGGAATGGAGGATGGTCATGTGTGTGTGTGTGCACATATGTGTGTGTGTGTGTGTGTGTACTCTGGAATGCACAACATACAAACACGGCGATGAACTTACCGCATGAGCAGCCCACCAGCTTGGGCAATCGTCACTCAGCATTCGCCTGGTCGGAGGTCACCAAAGGAAACATTTTAAATGCATGCTGCTTTACTCTCAAGGTAGACTGCAGGGCGCGCACACACACGCACACACACACTAAAGAATGCCCTCGCTGCCCCGGGATGGGAGCGCTGACCCAGATGTGCGGAACATTGCTTGTAACTGTCCTACAAGGCCGCCACTTTGGTAACGTTACGTCATGCAGCCAGCCACTCACTTGGACTGTTCGTTTCATTTGTCTTGTTTTGTTATGGGGTTTTTTTTGCGGTGCGATTAAGGGAACAAACTCAAGGCCTCGCCTCCTCACCATGCATCTCTCTCTCTCTCTCTCTCTCTCTCATATATATATATATATATATATACAGTCAAACCTCGGTTTTCGTCCATAATCCGTTCCAGAAGGCTGTTCGAAAACCGAAACCACGCTCATTTTAAAATAAAAATGTTTATTGAACACGTCTGCTCACAATGGAAAGCAACACGAGGACTTTGGAAAAACTCAAATTTTTGGTCGAAAACCGAATTGGACGAGAACAGAGACATTCGAAAACCGAGGTTTGACTGTACATATTTGAGACAACAGTGCACGCATTTTCTTCAATATTTCATTATAAAACCTCACACGGTAATTAGCATTTCATCAACATTGAGAGTGACATGCTGCCGACGGACGTAACAGTGGATCTGGTGATTTTTCAAAATAAAACGTCTTTTGGTCTTTTTTATGACCCACGGACCGGTACCGGTCCACGGCCCCGGGGTTGGGGACCGCTGCTGTACGGCACAGGCATGCTCAAAGCCTCTGAGTCACGTCAGCTCTTTGTTCGGCCCGCAGGGAAACCTTCTCTCTCGTACGTCAACATGAAGCAAAATACCGGCCGATATGGGGCACGTAACTAAAACCGAAAAATGCTCTTGATTTCAAAGATGAGAATGCGCCACCGAACTATTTTTGCCCGTCTATAACTCCGAGTCCTGCTCCCTGGTTATATTTTCGGCATTAATAGACATTTGTGGTTTTGTCATTGTCAGCCATCTCTCTCATAAACACAAACATCCCCTCGTGATGTACTGCGATGTCACTTAAGCGCAGCGAGGGGGAAAACGGGAGACAGTGACACCCAACTCCAGGGCTTCACCCGCCCCCCCCCCCCCATCACTTGTCAGACTGTCATCACCACACACACACACACACACACACACACGCGCTGACTCCTCCACTGTGACATTGTCTGTCATTGATGGCTTACAGCATTGGCGTCAGGCCCACAGAAACGCTCAAGCCGACGCGGGATGAGGGACCTTTGAGCGAAAAACCCCGCTGATCCGATTTTGCATTTATTTGGAAACAAAAACAAAAAACAAAAACAAAAAAAAACATTCCCAAGCTGTCAGATTCGACGTGGCGGTCGATGAAGCTCAATAAACAACCCGGATATTTGGAGCAGAGGGTGAAAATGTATCCAGGTGAAGGACGAAAGTCTGCTGCTTGTTGGGAAGTGGGTCACGTGTCCGAAGGGAGGAACGATCTGTGACATGCATCTGGAGGGAAAAAGGAAAGCAAGTGGGAAGGCAGGGGGGGGCGGGGAGGGGATGGCGGGCTTCTAAATTAAGACGACGGGATGCAAAACGGGATTGAGGGTGGAAATGTGACGGAGCAAGCGAAATGTCCCTCGCTGGTCGCTTCATTAGGTACGCCATCTGATGCGATCCAATTACGACGGTCACATTTTGAAATATTTACGCGGCAGAATGAGTACTGCTGCGAATATGTTTATTATCAATTTATTTATTTATTTATTTTATTTAGATTCTAAAAATCTGATGTGCTAGAGAGAAAAAATAGAGAGAGAAATTTTGAACCTGCATCTTTGATTGTCTTTGTATTTAAAAGAATGTAAAAAAAAAAAAAAAAAAGGTAGAGTTGCGTTATTATACTATTTGAATACAAATATAATTTTCATTATCAAGCACAACAATGTACACGTGAAGTGCAAGTATTATTTGTGTAACTCGTTGTTGCCATCCCCATGTTCCACTGTAGTATCAGCGACTTTTGAATGTGTAACAGGCAGGGCCTGGTCTGGTAAGTGACGTGGGTGTCAGCAAATGAGAGTGAGGAATCGACTGTTTTGAATGTTTGATTTTTTTCCGTTTGTTCGATAAAACAATTGTGTATATTTTTGACCACTTGCATTCCAATTCATTCTAACCAGCAATATAGGTTATATTAAATTAGCTGACGTTGATACATTACCATATCGGAAAAATGCGGCTGAGATTTTGGTAGGCCTTCTTTTATGTTATTAAGTCCAAGTCACACATATGCTGTTGTATCCGCAAATTAAAATGGGGGCGTGGCTTATTCAAGAGCATTGACTCCAGCTCCGGTTGGTCATTTACTACAGTTGTTTCACTGCTAGCGTCTCTTCCATGCTCCGTGCGAGAGGTGTCATTTTGCATTTGTGAGTTTTCATCCATCAATCCATCCATTTTCTGATCCGTTTTATCCTCACAAGGGTCGTGGAGGGTGCTGGAGCCTATCCCAGCCCTCTTCGGGCAGTAGGCGGGGGACACCCTGAACCGGTTGCCAGCCAATCGCAGGGCACACAGAGACGAACAACCATCCGTGCTCACACGTAGGGACAATTTCGAGTGTTCAATCAGCCTGCCATGCATGTTTTTGGAATGTGAGGGGAAACCAGAGTACCCAGAGAAAAGCCACACAGGCCCGGGGAGAACATGCAAACTCCACACAGGGAGGCCAGAGTTGGAATCGAACCCGATACCTCTGCACTGTGAGGTCGACGTGCTAACCACTGTACCACCGGGCCGCCCTGTGAGTTTTCATACCATTTGATAAAAAGCTGAAGTTGCATTTTCATTTTTCTTTCCCAGATGGTACAAGGTACAATTCAGATGTTCCAGCTTCCCCCCCCCCCCCCCCCCCCAAAAAAAGAACTTTCAACACCAAGGCTGTAAAACTCACAACCCCCTGCTAAAGCAAAGGCGACTTGAGCCACGCCGGACCTCCCAAAGCAACATCTGCTGTTTACCTTAAGCGTTCCTGCACTGACATGAAAGGTTATCCTTTCCTAAAACAGTCCAAATTCGTCCCGAAGTGGAGCAAACGCGCCGCTGCTGCTCATGATTAACAACGCCGCTAATACGGAGCACTTCGGCCATTTTCCACACTGCTTGTCCTCATTCGCACCTATGGACAATTAACAGTGTTCAATCTGCGGATTTTGGGAATGTGGGAGGATCTCACACACACACACACTCACTCACGCACACACACACAAACACCACGACCGCGACTGTTACTACTCCGCGTGTGTGCGTGTATGTGTGTGTGTGTGTGTGTGTGCGCACTTGTGTCCTTGTTGTTGCACATGCAGTACAATTCAGAGATGTTTTGCTAATCTCCAACAGTCCAGTCTGCTTTCGCTTGCCGGCTACCCTCCTCCTCCCACTCTCTCCGCCTGCCGTTATTATTGTTTCCAAGAGGAGGAAAGCACGTGCGCGCACACACACACACACACACACACACACACACACACACATACATGAGAGGCAGTCAGCCGAAATAATGCATCTTGACATGTGTGCCTGCATACCGCTGCAGGGAGAGATTGGAGAGAAGGAAAGTGGAAAGAAGGAGGGCGAAATATGAAGGGCAGGATGATGGACAGCGGAAGGCATAGTGCAATTATAGACTATATGTGTGTGCCTGCGTGCGTGTGTGTGTGTGTGTGTGTGTGTGTGTGTGTGTGTGTGTAGAGGTAAAAGAAAGGGAGTGATGACAGTTGTGTTTGTTTAGCTTCTCTGCGATTAAAGCGGGCCGCTCTAAACCGTGTGTTCAAGCTATATGGCGATCTGTCTGCTTTCCTAGCCTCTACGCGTGTGTTGGTGCGCGCGTGCACCTTTCACAAGTATACGCGTGTTTGCTCAACTAATGCATCAGTCTGCCTTCGGTTTTTCAGAGTGTGCCTACACGTCTCCAGGTTTGTCGACTCACTTGACAATCAAGCCGCACGTCGGCAAACAGTGAGCAGTCCTTCTTAACCCTCATGCAGTATTTTTAAGCGGCTGCATGAAGGGTATTACGTCCCAAAAATGTCCCTCTTCCAATGTGCAACAACTTTTTTCACTTTTAATTTTTTCTCACTTTCAACTCCTCAAAATGTCCAGTGGGAATTGGCCAAGACATAGATATACATCCTATGCAAAATTTCAGCTTCGTGGAGTTATTTTTCACTGTTTTGTCTGTGGTGTCCATTTGTCCAACAGTCCAAAATCGTCCAAAGTGTCCGAAATGTCCAATTTGGGGATAATTACTGCATGGGGGTTTAAAAAAAAGCGATTCATTGCCCCTCAAAGTTGAATTTTACTGTCAAAACTACTTTACGCTAAAGCTAAATAGCATCGACATTGCTGTGCTATGACACTGAAGCAACACATGTAGATAGATAATATTAGAGTGGCTACTCACAGTCATATTTTCTTTATCCTCTGCGCGGATGTAGCGATATTAGTGCCGCACCGACGAGCTGAGAAATGCTGAGGGATCTCAACGCGCAGGCGGCGATAAACAGCATTTAAAACATTTCAGGCGGCCCAGTTGGGGACCACTACACTCTCAAAATCGATGTCAGGAAGCGACCCGGGGTCCTTTGCGAACAAGCCTGACAATTACTGACAGCGAAAATGCGATTTCATCACTTGACCACCTGAGTGAGGCCTCACACAAGGTCAAGTGAGAAACAGCAGACGCGCTCCCGGAGGATCAAACGCCTTGAAAGTCGTTGCCGGCCGCTCTTTTGCAAGCCACGTTTGTGCAGGCTGCCAAGACATGACAGATGGGAGATATCTGCCTTTGACCGGCTGACAAATGCCAGCTCGTTTGCTGGAAATGTAAGAACCGATGCAACACACACAGCCAGCGCACTTCAAGAAAATAATATTTTATAGGATTTTTTCATTTCTTTTTTTTTTGTGTGTGTTTTTGGTCATTTCAAATGAACAAAAAAGAAAAGCAGGCGCATTATACGCCCCTGAATAAACAACACGATAATTGGTCTCCAGGTGGTTTGATTTCATCAAAATGTCTTGAATTCCTCCATCAAACTCGTGAGAGGAGCTGCGTGAGCGCCGATCTGCACTTCATCACATGCTTCCTAATTGCGCTCCAAAAATAACAAAGCTCCGCTCGGCCGACGAGCGAGACGCGCTAGTACACGTGTATCAATCATTGAAGGATAACAAACCGCACTGTTTGGCTTTTTTTTTATATGGTAAAGTGGAATAAAAACAGGGCTTCAATCTTTATTAAAGCTTCAAATCATCCCCAAATGGACGTGACCGACTGGAAGAGCGACGTTCCGAGCGAGATGCACTGGAGGGAATAAATAAAGGTTGAAGCAATAAAACGGAGCAGCCATTCCCCATTGTAAATGTAAAAAAAAAAAAATAAATCAAACGAAAGATGCCACTGGTTACATACAACAAGCCCAGCTTCTCCCCTCCCCCGCAGCGCCTCCCAGAAAGCAGCGGGGGGCGCTGCAGATGAATTAGCGCACTGTTTCCACTCATTAGGCCGCGCCCGACGCTTCACTTTTATTTACGCCCTTTTCTTCGGGCCCGACTTCTCTGGCGGCGGACAAAGAGGCCGCTCGTAATGAGTGTGTGTGTTATTCCATATGTGCGTGTGTGTGAAGGATTATAACAGCTCCAATGCAGTGAATAGGGGCCGGACTGGGTCCCGGCCCCTACTGAATTAATTACTCTAATTAGCTTCTTAATTGCATATATTAAGCCGCTGGTGAGCTTCCATTTTAGGATCCGGATTGGTCTATGAACACACACACACACACACACACACACACACACACACACACACACACACACACACACACACACACATATACAAAACGCAGTGGGTGGCAGACCTGCTCGCTAGCTCCGCCTCCCTTCAATCCACTTGAGGTTACAAGTGGAGAAACGAGACCCCCCTCCACGATGGGGCTATTCAATTATCCAGCCGCAACTTCATCAATGTATAATACGTGCATCGAACAAGAGCAGATGCGCAGTAATGCGGACGATAAGCCGCCTAAAGAGGAGCCGATGGGGGATTCGCTTGGCATCGAGTGAGAATATTTGAACGCTGGTTGAGAGAGCAGCCCCCCCCCCCCCCCCCGCTTAAGGCCTCTAATTTGGATTATCATACAGTAGATACACCTCCTGTATTTTGCTATGAATAATCACGTCCTAAAAAAACAACAAACAATCAGTGCGGACTAAAACGCTAATGAGATATTGCGGCCGGCTCCGGACCCGAGGGGTCGTGACCTTGGCGGCGCGGCAGTTTGGGGGCGAAACGTAGCCAACGTTCGAGACAACAAGGAAGATTAGTGGAGGACGAGTCAACAGCTAATGAAGCTCTCTTCCATACAAACGCACACAAACACACACACACACAAACACAAACACACACACACACTGTGATAATGACGTCCTTTGTGCAGTTTGGAAGCAATTAGGACGCTTAAACGGTGACTCAAAAGGATTTGCAGCTCGATTGTTTGTCCTTGTGCCTTTGAACGGTGGACCGTGTCCCGCGCCATCAAGTCTCGTGCTACGTCTCCGTCTTTGTTACGCGCGCAATTCTCATCAAACTATTTCGGGACGGCCGTTTGCTGCCATGGTCGAACAACAAGAAGCGTGCGTTTGCCGCAGCCGAGTAATTGCCGTGGAACGCAAGCACCGACCCACGTTGCAAGAGGCTAAGCTACATGTTGTTAGCCTGCTAGCAAAACTGGCCAAGTGCTTTTTAACTCTATGTTACACACATTAATAAAAAATATAGGTATGCTTGCGAAAAATAGTGGGTTTTTTTGCTGTTTTCTAAAAAAAATTATAATAATAAAAAAATGTGCTATTTGGTTAACGATGTGGAAAAAAAACTTTATGAATATATCGCACTTGTCGAGTTGTTGCAGCATACAAAATGCCGTTTTATCGCCTGATGACATATGTGAAATCATTTCCACTATTTCATCTTGATAGAATCCGATTTAAAATATTAAATGTCTTTAAAGTACAGTCAAACCTCGGTTATCGAACGTCTCGGTTCTCGACCAATTCGGTTTTCGACCAAAAATTTCGAGTTTTTTATGCCTCGGATGACGAACAAATTTCGGTTCTCGAACAAACTGAGCGCGCTTGAATGCACCATTTGACTCCTCTCGCCTTCCTTACACGAGGAAGTGACGCTTCCTCGTGTAGCGTTCCATTGTGAACAGACGTGTTCAGTAAACATTTTGATTTTAAAAAGAGCGTGGTTTCGGTTTTCGAACAATTTCGGTTTTCGAACAGCCTCCTGGAACAGATTATGGACGAAAACCGAGGTTTGACTGTACTCTATTAATAAAGTTGAGTTTCGTTGAGTTGAGTAAATCGCTGCATGGTCCCTGATTTTTTAAAAACGCGTTTCACTGTTCATCACATTGGCGAGGAACAAAAACAGTCGATTGTCATTGTCGGGCGGGCATGTCTGACACACCCAATTCCAATCAAGTTGACACGTTGTGTGAACCATCAATCAAATCAGAACACAATGACTTGCAAATCGTGTTCAACCTTTATTTAACTGAATACACTACGAAGACCAGATCAAATTGATTCACTTTATCGTTCTAGAAAATCATCATTAACTTGGAATTCTATCGCTTGCAACATGTTCCAAAACTGAAAAGTTGAGGAATGCTCATCAAACACCTGATTGGAACCTCCCACAGTTGAGCAGGTTAACTGGGAACACGTGCGTGGAGGGTGTTGCAGCCATACATTTCTAAGTTCATTATTATTTTTTAAAAACAATCATGTTGATCAGTTTGAACTTTAAATATCTTGTCTTTGTCGCGTATTCAATTAACAACATCCCAACGGTGATGGAGTTGGGTTCGTAAATTTTTCTCACGTCATTCCGTCATTTTTACGCCTCATAGAGCGATTAAAATTGCCGGAAATTGCTTGAAAGCAAATCTGTTCACGCTCTTGAATTGTTTGAGAGGTGTCGTAAAACACTGTGGGAGCCTTAAGGTTGACTGTCATTTTTTTTTTTTTTTAGACAATAATGAGTGTAAGTCGTTGCGTCATCTACATTTTAGACATATTTACAGCATTTTTCCATAATGTTGTCAACGAGGAGGTTGGAGGAGTGGGAGGGCGGGGGATGCGATCCTGGCCACGAAATCAAGCGCTACATCAGTGAGCTAACACCATCTACGGATAGCAGAGGTCAGCTGGCGAGGTGCGCTTGTTTTACACACCCCTCTGCCTCCCAACTGCACTCGCACGTTTGACTGCTTCGCAGAAGGCTGCTTTGCGCACAATCGCGCCTTTGTCCGTTTTAGCGGTGAGGAAGGTTTTGCGTGAGAGAGCAAGACAGAGAGAGCAACATAGTGTGCGAAGGTTAAATGAATCATACGATGCTAACCGGACCCTATCCAATTAAGAAGGGATTTTTGAGTATGTGTGTGTGTGTGTGTGTGTGTGTGTGTGTGTGTGTGTGTGTGTGTGTGTGTGTGTGTGTGTGTGTGAGCGCGTGACCTTTAGCGGGAAAGACGTATTCACACTCCCGCACGCAATCACCCCCCCACCCCCCACCTAATGCGCACACACAAACACCCAATCTCACAGCAGACAGTAGCCGGGCTCTGATTGCTGACCTAAATCAGCTCGGCGATCTGTCACTTTCTCTTACTTCCACTCACCCCACATCTTTTTCCTTTTTTTTTTTTTCCACAGTTTTTCTCACCCTTTCCTCTCCTCCGACTCCTCTGTCTCCTCTTTTTCTTGTCCAAATAGTCCTCATCACGCTCTCCCCCCCCGCCCCGTGTCACTTTTACTTTAACTCGCCCCGGGCTGAGCTGCGTTCGCCCAATAAAACGCCTCATTGGTGGCGCGCGATATTACCATGGCTGTCGACGCACGCTCACCGGCCACAGCATTGAGTACACCTGCAGAAACTGGAATCGGTCAAGCGCTTGGTTCTGAGATATAAATCAAGCGACGTGTCTATATATTTTCAATTCCATTCCTCAGTTTAGCCCCTGCTGCCTTCACACATGAGAGTCGAGCATGTTGCCTCAAGAACTGGAAGTGTTCGTTGGAGCGCGAAGAAACGCATTGCATGCTGGGAGCGCCTGGGAAGAACTCCGGATCGCAGAATTTGTGGGGTGGGGGGAAATGGGGTGGGGGGTGGGGGGGGGGGGGGGGGGGGGGGGGCACTCAATGAAAGAAAAAAAAAAAAAAAGGCAAATAAATTATAGTGAGATTCACTAAGGTCCAGGATGGAATGTTCTGCTCTGCCGGGGCAATATTTGTCATTGGCGATGAAGAAACCTCCCCTTGAAATTTCAATAAACATTTTTCCAGACCAGTGAGTCATATATGGAACGGAGCCATTGGGAGAGAGCGGGATTCACTCTCATGACGAATGACTTCTCAAGCTCAAGAGAGATTGCAAACGTGCTTTTAAGTGAAAAGGACTTTCGGAAAGACACCTGGGGAGAGGCTACTGAAATCAATGAGCTTCCATTTTGGAGCCGAATAGCTTCAAGAGGGGGGTCAACTTCCACCTGGACTATAAAAACCTGAACATGTTTTACATTTGCAACGGATTCCGATTAACTCTTTGAGCGCTGTTGGCATGAAATGTCATCAAGGGGAAGTGCCAGCGGCGTTAATGGTCGTTAACTATGTTTTATTTTTATTGCCGGGGAAAAGTCTTGGCCAGCTCTGATTCGATAGTAAAGTTGAGAAAGCAACATTAGTAATCTAAACATTAACTATTGCCAGTAGATGGTAGCATTGGGTATCTTTTGAATGAAATCACCGTGTATCAAAGGAGCGCGGAAATGGCAGAGCTATGGAAATTTGACCGTTACAAGCAGCTTGTGATTGCTCAAAGGAATTAAATCTACAACGAAGAGTGTCCCAGAAAAGAAGGCGGAGATTATTTAAATTTGGAAGGAGAAGCGATGATGTAATTTACATACATATATACAAATGCACACACACAACTAAATACTACTACTACTACTGCTATAACTAAATAGCGTGCAAAAAGTTTGTAAATGTAAAATTGCTACAGTGCTGATTATTTGTGAATACAGTCAAACCTCGGTTTTCGAACGTCTCGGTTCTCGACCAATTCGGTTTTGGACCAAAAATTTTGAGTTTTTTATGCCTCGGATGACGAACAAATTTCGGTTCTCGAACAAACTGAGCGCACTTGAATGCACCATTTGACTCCTATCGACTTCCTTACACGAGGAAGTGACGCTTCCTCGGGTAGATGAGGAAGTGACGTTTCCTCGTGTTGCTTTCCATTGTGAGCAGACGTGTTCAGTAAACATTGTTATTTTAAAAAGAGCGTGGTTTCAGTTTTCGAACAATTTCGGTTTTCGAACAGCCTTATGGAACGGATTATGGACGAAAAACCGAGGTTTGACTGTACATTGTTGCATCAATGTAACTGTTGCACGTAAAATATATTTTCGCAATTTTTTTTTAATTACATTTGAAATCACGCAATATTTGACACTGCATTTATGAAAATGTAGATGGATTTCCCCATAAAAGTCAACTAAAAACACATTTTTTGCTTCAATTCAATGGACATTGTGCTGCTCTTTCTGGGGAGCGTGCTTTGACCACCTGGGGGCAGTAAAATACAGATCCATATGGACATGGAGCCATCCTAAAGTTCTCAGTAAACAGCAGCAAAATATGTCATTTTCTGTAGAGGATAAAGAATGTGTGACTAGCGTGAGTATTGTTCTGTTATAATTGCCAACATGTGTTGATTCCGTTTACGTTTACAAATTGGTTGCTGAAAGGGGTATAGCGCGAAGACAACGATGCTATTCATTAGCCGGTCTCAAGGCACCATCTACTTTCCGTGATGTTTTTGTTTGCCGGCGATGGTGAGTCAGGCCGTGTAATTTCAAATGTGTGGATTCAAACCAAAATGTCCCGAAAGGACACAAACAAACTCATAAAAACGCTCCGTTCGTCAAGATTTCACTTCCACGCCGAGGGCAGTTTGTCCTTTCCCCTTTTTTCCTTCCACATTTCTCCTTGCACTCAAGTGTCTACAAATCAAAAAGCTTTCGGCCCGATCAAATATTCAGCAGCTATAGCTTTGTCAGGACTGGGCGACCGCGCAAACACCTGAGCGTTCTTCGCACCAAAACAGTGAGCGCGGAGAGGAGTTGGTGGCCGCAGCTCATTTAGTGCGCAGTGCAGATTTCCTCCCACCGCATTCATCTGCTCTTTTGTCTCCCGGAGCCGCACTCCCTACCCGTGCGCCTCTTCATCTGCCGCTCACCTTCACCCGAGCCGCGGCTGCCGCTTGTGTCATTTATTTCAGTTTAACCCTGATAAATAAAACAGCGCTCGCCCTTGCATTATTGAACACTCTGACAACGCTGTCTGCACGCACCGTAACCTCCAACAATTAGACCCCCCCCCCCACACACACACACACGTGCAAGCTCACAATCCATCACGTAAAAACACACAGATGCAAACATACAGCTTTCAGAGTCCACTCACTCTTCTATTATTCATTTTAAGGTTGTTGTTTATGTGGATCGGCCTGTGACAGCGACAACCAGGCTCTCCGCAAAGCCCCGGGGGTCCTGCCGCATCAACAGCTTGGCTGGGAGAAGATGGGGGGGGGGGGATGGAGAGGGGCTTTCACTTGCTCGTTCATTCACACCCATGCGGGGAGACGGCGGTGTCCGCATTCATGCGCACTCACGGTACACGTCAACAAAAACCGTGCCTGCACACACACACACACACACAAAGGCATTGTCTCAGGCATACACACTCTCACACACACCATCTGTCTCAGCATGCAACAACAACGCAGTCCCGGAGTGGGTGACCTGCTCAACTCCCAACAAGTCACCAAACTTTTCGGACTATTCGGAGGATGTTAACAGTACCTGTATGTGTGTGTGTGTGTGTGCATATAATCAGAGAAGGCCCCTGTGTGCGCTGATGTGAGTGTGCATTCGTTAGCAGTGGCGTAGATAAGTGCGTGTGGGAAAACGACCGCCAGGTTGAGGGGAGTGAAGGAGATTGCGCGCACACACGTGCACACACACACCCGCACACACAGACACACACGGGGTCAAATGTAAGTTGACTGTGAGGCGGCCATCATTCACTGCTAGGTGTGTGTTTGCATACGCATGAGTGTGTGACATTTGAATCCATTTGAAGAAGCGATCCATTTTTCTGGATGGCTTTTTGAGCACCAGCCTAAAAACGCAGCGCAACTGCACAGTAACTCGAGCGGCAGCGATCGAGTGGTTCTTTATTGCACCGATTGTTGGAGTACTTGGACAGAAAATAGATTTTGCTACAGCATATTAAAGTCATTCAGTACCAGCTAATTCTGGACCAAGTCTGAAAAGACGTTTAAAAACGTCTTTGGGAGTGAAGGAGTTAAACGCGACGTATATGTGAGGGGCGGGGTGTCATTTTTGTCGCCATCTTCACATTCGACTGTCGTATCCGTGACATTTGAGCGAGAACGGCTTTAAAAGGCCGGTGAGTGACGTGGGCGTCGGATTATTGGCGCGACGTGCAAACGTTCCACAAAGCCAGGCGGTATGACGGGCTCGAGTGTGTGACATGTAGCATTTACGCGACCGCGTGTGCGTGTGCGCGCGATGAGGGCACAGGCTTGCATAAACTCTGACCCCCTTGTTATGAATGAAAACATCCATCAGTGAGTATGACTAATCAATTTTGCCGCTCTTTCTCTCCCCTCCCCCGGGGGGGGTGCAGGAAGAAAAGAATCACGTTTAAATGGGATTCGAGTAATCTGATTACAAGAGCAGTGGCATCTGTAATACATTAGTGACCTTCCAAAACAAAGTCATTAGATGAGAACGCTTCCACCGCCAAAAACCACCAATAGATTTGTAAATGAAGCCATTAGTACTTGTCAGCCGCGGACACGCAATAGCATACACGCGAGTTTAAAGTAGTTCACCCCCAACGCGCTGTTCATTTTTCATGCGGCAATTTTGAAAGATCCCGACAGTCATTGTCTCTTTCAAATGATGGGCCATACATCTTTTTCAAAGTGTAATTAATCCCGAATCTGTTTTTCCAGTTCCAAAGGGAATGTGTTCTGATTTGCGATTGAGCAATTGCTTGATTAAAAATCAAATCTCCCGCCAGTTTCTAGTCAACCTTTGACCTTTGTATAGCTCCCGTCCCTTCCGTTGAGTCTGTATGATCATTCTTAAGAGATTTTGCGTGAAGATTCCCCCATGACCTTTCAAATGCCAACAGGTGCGTGTTTTCTGCGGCGATCTGGGCAAATTTGGTGGGATCAAAATAACTCCGCTTGTTCCTCTGCGGCAGCTGTTGCCTCAAGATTTCAAGACGGCGTGATTTTTAGATAGCGAGTGAGAATTGTTCGGTGAGAGACGTTGAAGTAAGCCGACTTTCCATCCATGCAGCCATTCTCTTCCGCTTGTCCAGGGTCAGGTTGTCACGATTCTGTTTGTGACCAACAGGTGGCACTGTAGGGCTCTCCCTGCAGCTGCGCACCTGTTGGTCGTTATGCAATTATTGCTTTGAAAGGACTCCCGGCACGACCACTCGGTGTCGGGTCATTGTTTGCTAGTTTGCTTCTGTCTTGTTAGTTGCTAGCATGGTTTCTGTTGATCTCTTTGTTTTTTTGCTTATGCCATGGTTTTGTTTGCTACTTTGGATTTGTTTTGTTTTCCAGACTTTGTGTGTCTGGATTTCGTTTCCTTCATATTTTAATATATGTCAATTTGCCTCCCTCCTGCCTACTTTTTGGGGCCCACCACCACCTCAAAACGTGACACGGGTTGTGCGGGCAGCAAATTTAGCAGGAAACCCCAGACTTCCCTTCCCCCAGCCACTTCTCTTCCCGGGGGATCCCAAGGCCGGGAGACACCGGCCTCTCCGCTGTGTCCTCACTCGTCCCTCGGGCCTCCTGCGGGTGAGGCATACCTGGAACACCTCACCAGGGAAGCTGTCCAGGAGGCATCCTAATCAAATGCCCGAGCCACCTCATCTGGCTCACTTCAACGTGGAGGAGCAGCGGCTTGACACAGAGTCCCTCCCGGATGGCCGAGTTTCTCACGCTTTCTCAAAGGGAAAGCCTGGACACTCTGCAGAGATAATTTATTTTCGCACTTGTAGCTAGGATCTCGTTATTTCGGTCGCGTCTCGCAGCTCGTGACCAGAGGTGAGGGTAGGAACATAAGATCCGCGGTAAATCGAGAGATTTATGCCTTTCGGCTCAGCTACATTTCACCACAAAAGACCGATACAGAGTCTGCAATTGGACAACGTTTTCCCCTTGTCTGGAGGCGGGTTACTGGGGCCCCCCTCTGGGGCCAGACCTGGAGGTGGGACTTGTTGATGAGCGTCTGGTGGCCGGGCCTCTGCACCCATGGGGCCTGGCCTGAAAAGGCAACGTGGGTCCCCCTTCCCATGGGTTCGACACCTCTGGGAGGGGCCCTCAGGGTCAGGCGCCTTGTGAGATGGACAGCGGGCAAAGGCGGGGGACCCTGGTTGTCCGATCCCCGGCTACAGAAACTAGCTCTTGGGACATTCGAACGTCTCGTTTCTCGACCAATTCGGTTTACAACCAAAAATTTTGAGTTTTTTATGCCTCAGATGACGAACAAATTTTCAGTTCTGGAACAAACTGAGCGCACTTGAATGCACCATTTGACTCCTCTCGCCTTCGCCTTGCTTACACAAGGAAGTGACGCTTCCTCGTTGTAGCGTTCCAATACTGACCAGACGTGTTCAATAAAGATTTTTTTTTTTTTAAAGCGTGGTTTCGGTTTATCGAACAATTTCGGTTTTCCAACAGCCTTCTGGAACGGATTATGGACGAAAACCGAGGTTTGACTGTATACTAATTAGTCAGCATAATGCTTTTCATTTTTTTGCATCACTCATGACTCCAAGACCTCCGAAAAATAACTTGAAAAGACGATTCCATGATAGGTGGTGACATTCAAGACACAAGGATTCCTCAGTCTATACGATACGCAGCCTGTAAATGAAGCCATGCTAGCTGTCAGGCTTCACTAATGGCCATCTTGAAGGAAGCGGCTACGGCCCCTAAATGGGCCATTACATGAGCCGCTTATTAACGACGTGCCAGCTTCATTAAACCAGACACCGTAAGCGCCGTTCTCGGTTAAGAACCATCCCAATTAAAGCTTGCATATCGTTATCAATAAGTTATCAGCGCCAGATGCTCTGTGCGTTGAGCTACTCCACTTCTTCCCTCCTTTTCACACCTAAACACACGTATGAGTCAGTGTGTGTGTGTGTGTGCGAGTGAGTGAGTGACCTCCGGCCTCCATTGATTAGGCAGGAGCTGTCAATCGATGCGTCTGTGTCAATGATGAAGGTGTCAGATCTGGACTGACCCGCTCAGGGAAAGACCAAATCAAGCTCTAGTCAGGAGAAATTGATTTTCAAATCACACACCTGCTGGATGGGCCAAATTAGGTCTCCGATTTTTTTTTTCCAGCTCTCAAAATATCCGATTTCTGATTTCAAGCCATCGCTCCCCTCGGCTGATGGAAACAAACAAAAGGAAATGGCATTATTCAAAGCAAGGCCTGTTTTTGTTTTCCGTCCCCCTTGTGGGATTTGCTTCATTTCTCCTGATACCAAACAAGCTTTGAAACTATTTTTTTTTTTTCTTCCACCAGCGTCAACTTCCACAGACATAAATTGAAATAAATTAAACTCACTTGTTGCCTGTTTGAAAAATAGCCGCTAAATATAGCCACCCAATCGCTGAGTCGGCAAGGCTAACTCGATTCACAGCCATGTTGTTAGTGTAAGTAAAAAAAGAAAAAAAAAGAAATCATTTTTAAAAATCATCCAAAAATTAAAAATAGGCTGACTTTTGTCTGCATTGCCGAACCTAATAAAATATTATTTTAGTCTCGATATATCTGGTTTAATTCTTCGGTTATCAGAATTTTACCCTGCCAAATATTTAGCGCTGGCCTCAAGAAAACCATAACAATGGAGCCCTAACGGTTACATACGACCACGGAAATAAAATTCCTTTCCTCCCCTCATTTTTTTTTTCTCCTCACCACAGACGAGAGGAAGTGAACAGACATAGCGTGTGCGCACCTGAGCGCATCTCGCCTGCGAGGTGCGTGGGAGGAGAGATCCAAACAACTCCCTCTCACTCCCGAGGTGTTTTTTGGCATTGTGTCTGAAAATGAAACAGAGTAAAAACAAAGCCCCCCTTCGGCTTCCGCAAACGTTCCATGGCAGACGACCGCATCGGGGCCCGACTTGCCTTGATGACCTCATCGCCGGGTCGCCCAGAGGGACGCAAACAATCTGCACCGAATCGACCAAAGCAAAGCGCGCTTTCGTCTTTTGTGGTGACTGCGGAGTCAGACGATAACAATAAACGGCGCCGACGCAATGCGCACCAAGTGACTTGACAGGAGTCAGTCATATGTCGGCACTTTGGGGGATTGCCGGATCTCACGAAACTTTGATTTTTTTTGTATTACCGAACACGGTAATGTGGAATTGTTTTTATTTCCTTTTGACTCTTGTTTTATTTTTTTTTTGTTTTTTTAAGTCAGTTCATTTTTAGTACTTTTTAGAGCAGGTTGGTTACTTTTTGATTTGTTTTAGTTTTCATTAGTTTTACTTTATAGTATTAGTTTTAGTTTTTTGGGTTGTTTTTTTTTTTGTTTTTTTGTTTTTTATGTATGGAGTATTTGTTTGTGCGGGCAAGATAGTAGAATTAAGTAAACTACAAACCTTAAACGCTGGGTTGAGCTTCCTTCTTCTGTACGGACAAACGGCAATAGCGAAAGAAATGCATTCAAAAGGAACCCCCCGAAAGTTCATGTATGATCTTGGCAAAGACCAAAACGAAGGCCATTTTCACTACAATTCAGTTTTGTAAATGCAAGATGTAGTTTCAGCTCGTTTTCATTTTTTAAAGCATTGTCATTTTGTTTTTCTTTTTTTTTCATTTCACAAAAACATTTTTTTTTTCAATTTCTGTTTTAGTTATTTTGCTAATTTAGGTTTTAAAAAAATAAAAAATATATGTATATATATATATATACATATATTTTTTATTTTTTTCATTTCACAAAGAAAAATGTTTTTTCAATTTGTGTTTTAGTTATTTTGCTGGTTTAGGTTAATTATAACAAACTTGTTAGTGACAGTACTTGATTTTTGTTTGTCCCCTCAATAATGTGATTGCAAATTAATATGTGTTTATTTTTTCAAAGATCTCCTCCTCCCATGTATTATTATTAAAAAAAATTAATTTTTTTTTTTTTGCAAACACAAGCAATTTCACAAAGAAATGTTTTTTTTCAATTTGTGTTTTAGTTATTTTGCTAGTTTTGGTTAACTATAACAACCTTGTTAGTGACACTACTTAATGATATTTTTTTGTCCCCTCAATATTGTGATTGCGAATTAATAGGCATTTATTTTTTCAAAGATCTCCTCCTCCCATGTATTATCCATCCATCCATCCATTTTCCGAACCGCTTCATCCTCACTAGGGTCGCGGGGGGTGCTGGAGCCTATCCCAGCAGTCTTCGGGCAGTAGGCGGGGGACACCCTGAATTGGTTGCCAACCAATCGCAGGGCACACAGAGACGAACAATCATCCACGCTCACACTCATACCTAGGGACAATTTAGAGTGCCCAACGAGCCTGCCATGCATGTTTTTGGAATGTGGGAGGAAACCGGAGCACCCGGAGAAAACCCACGCAAGCCCGGGGAGAACATGCAAACTCCACACAGGGAGGCCGGAGCTGGGATCGAACCTGGTACCTCTGCACTGTGAAGCCGACGTGCTAACCACTGGACTACCGGGCCGCCCCCATGTATTATTATAAGTTGTTTTTAATTATTTATTTATTTTTTGGTAAACACAAGCAATTCATCTCAATTCATCTGCATTCATCTCTGTTACCCGGTTACCAGACAGTTTATTTCGCTACTTTGTCACTTCAAACTTTCATGAAAGATTGATGCGTCAACATGTGGGCTGCGGTTCTTTAACCGCCGGTCTGATCTCGACAAAAATAAATAAGCTGGACATATACGACCAAAATAAAGCCAACCAAATGCGAGGGTTAAGACTCGCTCCCACCTTTGCCCAACAACACGCCCTGGCAATCTCAACGACCATCAGCATGATAAACAAACACAGGCGGGCTCAATCAGAAACCAAGCGTGCAAACATAACATCGGGTCACGCACGCACGCACGCACGCACGCACGCACGCGCTTACCGATGATGTAGTAGTCGTGCATGCTCTTGAACTCGTGGCCCCACAGGTTGGGCGAGAACTCCTGGAACTTGATGGTGAAGCGGCGCTCCCGCACGGGCTCGTCGCACGTCAGCACGATGTTGGGCGGCCCCATCACCTCGCAGCGGTCCGCCTGCTCCCGCGACGACACCAGGTACAGTTTGTAGAACTCGTACTCCGGCGTGGAGCGGGCCGTGTCCAGCGGAGGGCAGATCAGGTCCAGCCGGTCCCCGATCTGAGGGTAGAGGACGTAGCCCTTATCGTCTCGGAACCTGGAGAGGATGGGAAGCGAGTCAAGTCAGATTTGTGCACCTTTGCTTTTCTGAAAAGAAGATAATGAAGCGGCTTCATTGACGACAGGAAAAGATTTTGATGACGACACGATGGAACCGCGGGACTCTCACACCTTGAGCTTTTCAAGGAAAATTAAAAGTTGAAGAAATTCAGAAAAAAAGCCAAAAGAGGAAACACCCTGGAGTTGATTGCGTTAAGCTACATGGTACATTGATTTACCAGCGACCATGGACCACCATGGACAAAACACAACTTCCATCCATCGTGGGACAGGAAGTTGATTTATTTCCCCGGCATCTCAAACTTGTCCCCGACAAGAAAGATGGATAGCTAGATAGCCAGATAGCCGCATAGCTAATCTATCCATCTAGCTAGGTATCTAGCTAGCTAGCTAGGGAGTCCAACAAACACAAATGCAAGTTACATATTGAACAAATAATTTTCCAAACACGTTCTGAGTGCATATAATGGAATTTGTCTCAAAAACTCCCAGTTCAGATTAAAAAGTAAAGGAATGAAATCAGTTGTCTTGCAACTTTTTCATTTTCAAAGTTACGCATTGTCAAAGTGAGCATTTAGTTAAAGTCCACACATGTCTTGGTTTTAAAAAGTGTTGTCAGGGACAAGTTTGAGATCTAGCTAGCTAGCTAGATAGCTAGCTAGCTGGATAGCTAGCTAGATGGATTGCTAGACATGGAGATACAATGTATATAGATAGCTAGACATAGATTTTTTTTGGTGTGTGTTTTCCAATTCCCGGATGAACTCTTCAGTCCAAACGAAGCCCTGAGCGACATTTGAGCTGCCTTTGACTCCGTATCTTGGCTTTTTTTTTCTACCCTCAGCCGTCAACAATGGAGCCATTCATGTGGCCACACTTTGAAACGTGGTGTGGTGGGAAGGGTTGGGGGGGGGGGGGCAGAGGTGACACTGATGGAGTTTTAGGGAGAGTTAGAAAGGAGGAGGGACTTGCTTTTCTTCTCCATTTATTTCACCTAAGCATCGACCTCTAGGACCCCGACTCCGTGAGTGGCTCCTTGCACCCCCACCCCAGTGCCTCCTGCTTTCCAGATGCCCCCCCACCGCCAAACCCCACCCATCCACTTGACACTTTTGAAAAGCAAGGTGGACTTGTGTGTCCTCGTTTCTGCATATCATCATGACGGACAGCTTAAACATTTCCAAAATTCCACAGCGGCAATGCGAGCCCATTGTGAATCCCAAGTTGGGCACACAGGTGCCAACAGCTGTGTGTGTCTGTTTGAGGAGAATGTGTGTGTGTGTGTGTGTGTGTGTGTGTGTGTGTTCATGTGTGGGTGTCTGCCAGGTGGGCCCGAAGAGATGAGGATCCACAAGGCACGATCACAGGGCCCCTATACATTTGAAAGGTTTAAATTCCATCCTTTTTCCAGGCCCTAATCACCAGACAGAAGACGCTCGGTGGGTAATATGGCACCTATATAGTGTCTAAGATCAAATTCCAAACTTTCCACACTTGCATAGGAACCATACAGTGATCTCAAATGCCACGTCAACTTTCCTCATCCTTGAACGCATCACAGCCTGGTAGAAGGCGGAGCCAAGAAAGTGGGGTTCTATTAGGGAACAATAAATGACCATGGTGCTCTTTTCTTGTGGCTTGGTTAGATTTATGGCGTCCCATCCACATAAAGCTGTCCACTCTAATCTCATGGTGTAATTTCAGACACATACACAGGCGCACACTTTTAATGTAAACACAATGTCATATGCACAGCAGGGGAGCGGGTGGGGATTGGGGTCAGGGGGTTTGCGGGGGGAGCTCAGGAAAGCGATTGACTGCTGAAGAAATGAGTAATAACATATAAGATGTACATTTGAAAATAGGAATTTAAATAAATGAGAGAAATACGGAAAATAAGGCATTTTTTTTGTGCATTACATTACCAAACAAAACATGAAATAATCATTGACGCTTGCATTTTATATGGGGGGGGGGTCAAATGTGTAACCGTGAAGCTCATTCGCGAGCGAACCAGCTCACACATCATTTTTAAACGCTGACACAAGCAAACATCCTTAAATTAACTTTCTGACATGTTTCCCCATCTCGTGGGATAATAATAACAATAATAAAAATGCCTGCGTTAAGGATGAAGAGGGGAAATGTAAAAAAAAAAAAAAGAAAAGGGGGGGGGCAACTTTGAGAAATATTATTCCAGGCCTGAGACCTGGCTTGAATCAGTGGCTGTAGTGGAGAAACGACACGGAGCAAGAAGCAGCTGCTAGCGTTTTCCGATGTTTTGCTGCGGCAATCAGAGAAGCGTAATGGGGAACAGATGCTGCGGAATATGTAATACATAGGAACACGAGTTCGATTCCTCCCACTTTGACACGGCAGCCGCTATTCCTTCGCAAATGTTTGTTTTAACCTGACTGCACGATATGCAGCAAGTAGCATTCCATTCAAGCTAGCGTGGCGCCCACTCCATATACATACCTGTAGTCAATCGAGGACTCATCGATACCAAGTACCGATACCGCTTGTATTTATGCTAAAGAAAATTTCAATTAACACCATTACAGAACGACGGGTAAATAAGTTATCATTTACTTCATTTCATTGCACGCGTCTTGGCTTTGTGGGAATTTATTCATTTACTGTATTACCGTATTGGCCCGAATATAAGACGGCCCTGATTATAAGACGACCCCCTCTTTTTCAAGACTCAAGTTTGAAAAAAGACTTTTTGAACCCAAATTAATTTTTATACAGAAAATAATTACAGTACATCTGAAACAAGTGAAGTGAAGTGCAATCACATTCGTAAATAAATGGCTTCTGGTTTTTTAAATGTAAATGACTTGATCATAATGATCAATGATCATAACTTCTCCTCAGCTGCCGGGTAACCTGGCCGATCTTTGACCCACTTTTCTCCAGATTGTCGCTATGTTTCTCCATTTTCTGTTCTCTCTTCTATTATTTTCTTCGCTTTCCCTTCTTACCGCTATTTTTAATTTTTCTTCGTGCTACCGCTATTTTTACTTTTATTCTTCGTGGCAGGGGTTCACTTTGGCCTGGGGAGTGAAGTTCAGCATTCGCTTCAATGATATCTGGCGCCATCTAGCGTCATGAATGGGTGTAATGTCTCGACCCCAAATATAAGACGACCCGCACTTTTTCAGTTTTATTTCAATGCAAAAAACACCGTCTTATATCTGGGCCAATACGGTATTATTATTATGTTTTTGTCCAATCAGATTACATATTATCTTTCCCGGTGCATTCAGAATATCGAGTGCTGGTGTCGACCACCCACACACACACACACACACACACACACACACACACACACACACACACACAGACAGACACACACACACAATCAGATTTTAGTTTCACCACTCACCTTCACCTTCATGAAGGCTCTGAGTGACGAATGAGTTTTTAGCCCTTGGTTGTGCTTCAAGTATTGATTAACAAGATGTCGTACATGATTCAAAATTAATTTGCACGTGTCAAGAAAAACAGAAATTTATGTTGCTAGGTCAATAAACATCAAAGCTGGGTGGCTCGTTTTAACCTTGAAATTTATTTTTTGAGGGGGTCACCGGGAGTGGGGGCAGTTCGCTTACGTAGAAGTAGCGAGTGGGCGAGGTCTGCCGCATTTGCGTCTCTGGTGAGTGTGATGCGATTCATTTCAAGTTTTTATCCGAGGAAAATCCTCGGTTTAAATAATTCATGACGTTAATGTCCTTCTATTCGGAATGCTCCGCCCGTTGTCCATTAGCGCGCAGGTCGGGACAGGCGGCTTTAAATATCCATAATGGTTATTAGAGTCTTCATTAAAGAAGCATGTACCCGGGGGAAAAAAAGAGCACAAGTGCTCTTTGAGTGTGATGGACCAACGTTTGGAGCAGCAACGAGAGACTTGTCGTGGAAATTGATGAGAGTTGAGGGCGAGGCTTGTCCCAGATCCCTCAGAACGTTTCTCTTGTAAAATGAGCATGTTTATGAACATTGTTACATTTACACAAGGGAAGATCAGAGGGGGCGGGGGAATAATTTGGTGTGTTTGTTGTTTTTGCATTTTGTGTTGTGGATATGACAGTCATGACGTTGTTGAATATTTTAGTTTTGGATTTGCACTGTCGTATCTGTGACTTTGAATGTGTGTGGCTCTAAACCAGGGGTGTCAAACTAATTTTTGTCGCGAGCCACATTGGAGGGTCGTTATGAATTTTGGGAAACCATATAGAGTCAAACCTCGGTTTTCGAACGTCTCGGTGTTCGACCAATTCGGTTTTCGACCAAATATTTCGAGTTTCTTATGCCTCGGATGACGAACAAATTTCGGTTCTCGAACAAACTAAGCGCACTTGAATGCACCATTTGACTCCTCTCGCCTTCCTTACACGAGGAAGTGACGCTTCCTCGTGTTGCTTTCCATTGTGAGCAGACGTGTTCAGTACACATGTTTATTTTAAAAAGAGCGTGGTTTCGGTTTTCGAACAATTTCGGTTTTCGAACAGCCTTCTGGAACGGATTATGGGCGAAAACCGAGGTTTGACTGTAAATGTTTAATCACCTCCACATATTACATACACGGCGCACAACAAATAGATGGATAACTAGTTTTAAAATCAGAAGTCAAGACTGTTATTGTGGATTACGTGTGACAATTTGATATTTTGGTTCAGACTTTAGCAAGCATCATAGAACTTGACATGCTTGATTTGCTTTGGCGGTCCACACAAAATGATGTGGCGGGCCAGATCTGGCCCCCGGGCCTTGACTTTGATACCAGTGCTCTCAACCTGGTGAGTGACGTGGGTGTCACAGCATAACGTCGCCGGCTACGCTACTCTGCTTTGCTAATCAGCGATATGGACGTGTGTGAGGCAAAAAATGCACTTTGGTGTTTACTTGTGAAAAGAAAAAAAAAAAATCTTCTATCCAGCATCAAGTGCGAAAAGTCACATGTCAAGAGGAGCGCTAGCAACACCGGGGTAGCGGCGCGGACAAGCGGAGAGGCGCGAGAGGTTGACGCAAAGTCAGCCAGCGCCGCAAAGGCCACAGGAATGTCGGTGGTGAGCGCGAGCAACGACAGCGCCGTTAACAGCTTCCATGTGGCGGGCAGGCGGACGAGCCAGCGAATGAGAGGACAGAGAGAGAGAAGCACAAACGAGGGGTGACAAGACTTACGCAGTAATGCAAAAGACTGTGCAGAAGTATGGGTAGTCGAAAGTACGTGTTGCAAACGTGAGAAAAGATGATGCAGTTCCTGGAGCAAATGGCGAACATAATGTTAAAAAGAAAAAAAAAAAAGATACGAAGAGTCAGTGTTGCGCGTTTTTTTAGCTACATATCTGTAAATAAATTAAACATTTTCTCGTTTTTGTTGTTTCACAGGTTGAGGTGTGAGAAATATTTTTAAAAACATGAGTGTTAAAATTACTGTTGTAGTTGACATGTTTTTCATTTAAAAAAAAAAAAAAGCCTGTTTGCTCAGAAACCCGTGTTTTTGGTGAAACCGACTCGTGTCCTACGGCCGGTTCTGAAGGAACAGAAAAAGCTTGACTCCATTTATTTTTTTCAGAAATTTCTCAAACGTTGCCTCAAAAATGACAGTCGTTTCTTCGAATTGACTCGGGTTTCTAAAATATGGATATTTTTGATCATGCATTTTGGCAGTTTACGAAATGTACTTGAATCGTGACTAAAATTAGTGCTTTGACATCATCTGTTTTTGCATTTGTTTTCGGCTCAATATTGCCTAATTTTGCAAAAATGTTGTTTGGACATCCCATCAAAATTTAACACTGGATGGACATGCTTAAAAAGACATTGTCTCACTTACGTTTTAGCATAAAGAGAATATAACTTGCGACATTTTTTTTTTTCAACAAAAAACTAGAGCCAATCTGGAAAAAAAAAAAAGATTCAGCGACCCGAATCTGTTGAAACTTTCTTGGCACCAAAATGTGTGTTGCCAGTGTAATTTACTTTAGCTCAATATCACCAATGCAATTTAATATGTTTTTTTTTTTTTAAGGTCCTCTTCCTATTTTATTTTTTTTAAAGAGTACAGACAAGCAAAAAACGAATCTGTATCATAATAAAAAAAATCTTAGCTTTATTATAGGCTAAAATAATCGCAATTTGCAACCTCTTGCACAATATTTGAAAAATCACACTCGACCACGTTGCGATGTGCATTGGAATCGGATTAATTGTTCAACCCGAGCTCTCGTCAAGGAAACAAGCAACCCAGCAGGACAGGTTAAAAAAAATTAAATAAAAATAGTGAGATGGCGCCCAGGGACTTTGAAGGTAGCTGTGCCCTTGTCATCACACACACACACATTTCTCTGACTGGAGGCGGTTGGGAACGCCGCAGCGTCTGTGTCACATCCAGTCAAAATCACAGCACAGTTGCAGGTTGGAGCCATGCAGGATGCCTTGGCATTTGCAAAGAGCACGCGGGCGCGCACACACACACACACACTCACACACACACACACACACATTTACACGCGTTGTGTAGCTGGAGCCCACCAAAACGCACCCTCACGCCCTTCAGCTCCCATGTCGCGGTGCGCCCGCTGATGGTGGGGGGGCGCAACCTGCGACGAAAACACAATGCAGCAGCAGATGAGCGCATCACATTAAGATGAAGCAGCATCAAGCGAACTAAGCAAAGTATGGAGGAGAACGTCTTCTGTTTCGTTTTTTTTTTTTTTTTTTTTGGCAGCCATATTCAGGTCAGGGGGAACTTTTTCCTCCCGTCTGCTTTTGTCGTTGCCATTATAATCATCCTCATTTGCATCCTTCCCCTTCCTGACTTAATTTTTGCCTGTGTGTGTTTTCATGTTTCCGCTGTCGCATCTGCAGTTCAGAACTGTTTTTTTTTTTTTTTTTTTTTGGTTCACAGCTTCTTCGCAACTGTCGGCGTTGCAGGCGCTCCGCGCTCGGCACCTCTTCAACACCCCGCACCGCCCCCGACCAACTTTTAAATTCAAGCTTGGAGTGGGGAAGGGGGAGACAAGAACAAGTCAACAGGGGTGACAAACAGACTGCTAACATGATGATGAGAGTCGACGTGAAGACTGGAATTGATGGCAAACTGTCAAGTTGGGTTATAACAGTTATAACAGTGTAATAATAGCTCATTTGTATTTTGTTTTGATTTTTTTTTTAGTTTTTGAAATTCGTTTTTTAGACTGGGTGTGTTCATTGTCAGTTATTGTTTTTTTGTTGTTTTTTTTTAGTATTAGTTTTTTTTATCGTTCACTATTTGTCCAGTGTTAGTTTTTTTAAAAAACTCTAAAATGTTTGTGTAATCAAGTAAACTAACGTAATCTTAGCTTGGCAAAAGACTCAACTAGACTTTGACTTTGTGTTACTGAGCAAGGTTAAGATAGTTTGGGATTATTCATTCTAGTTAGTTTTTCATTTGTTTTGATTTTTTTGTTTTTAAATACAGTTAGTTTCAAGAGCAGTTTTTTTGTTTTGTTTTTATTTGTATTTTTTAAATGCTTCATTTTAGTTTTTTTTTTTGCTTTAGTTTTGTTAACATTTGCATTGCTTGTCAAGTGCCAGATGAAAAAAGGTCATAATTGTGGAATAAAGTTAAGTAAACTTTTTTGTTTTTAAATTTTTTATTACTAGGGCAGATATTTGTTTTTGCGTTACAATTTAATAAAATTAATATTTGAGTTTTTAAAATTGTTCTCACAGTACAGTACATTTAAGCACATTACAGTAAAATTGTTCAGTACAGTTCAGTTGTCTTTAACTTTTAAGTACAACATGTTGGAACTGGTTTCAAATATTTATTGAGGTACAACTTTTATGTGCAGCACAATTTAATCAAATCATTATTTCAGTGCAGTGAATCCAGAAGAGTACATTTGCTGAACTAGACTTCAGTTGGATTAAACTTAATTCTTGAACTTGAACACAATTTCTAAGGTTGCTATTTTCAACCCCGCGCTACATTTTTTTTTGTCTATCCGACTGAAGGACAAAAAGTGCCTTTTTTGTTGTGTTTCAATTTTATTTCCGGAAATGGAAAGAATGAAAGACAGTTAACATCTGCAAATCCTTCCTCAGCTATCTAAAATGCGGTGCGGCGCTTCCACTGAGGTCGACGATGCCATAAATTGTCTTTTTTTTTTTTTTTTTGTCCTTCTCCAAACGCTCACATTGGCCACATGTCTGGAGGTGAACTGCACGCGAGTCACCTGGAAGTGAAGCTGCGCCACGTCCCCATAGCGTTCACACAACTGACAACCAAGGAACAGTTTCACTTTACCCACATCTGCTTTTTTTGTCTTGTTGTGCTTACCGCTTTTTTTTTTTTTTCCACCCCTCCTTCCCGTGGATGATTTATACAAGTCTGGATTGGTCCCATTAAGGGGCTCTAGTAGAGGTGTGTGTTGATGGAGTACTGCAGGTCCTGACATGTGTGCGTGCGTGAGTATGTGTGTGTATATGTGTGTATATATTCACATCCTTAAAAGCCCCACTGAGGTTTTCCCAGTTGAAGTGTGTAGCTTAGGAAGACACACACACACACACACACACACACACACTTAAATGGATGGCGGCAGCTGGCGTGTGAAGAGTCTTTGAGCTTCAGCTCGTTCAGGTCGACCACCCCACTAATTTAATTAGGTCACCCTGTGCTCACCAGTGTAGGGGCGCGCGCACGCGCACACACACACACACACACACACACACACACACACACACACACAGGAACCGTCCAATAGTCTGTGAGGTGAGATGTTGATTCTGCCAGTGTGTGTGTGTGTGTGTGTGTGTGTGTGTGTGTGTGTGTGTGTGTGTGTGTGTGTGTGTGCACGTGTGCCCCTCAGAGGCCAGAGGGTGCAAAGAGTTTGAAACTTTAGCTAAGGACGCCTCAACTCAGAGGCTCAGTCGGGGCCAGAATGTCGGGGGAGTGCTGTAATCCATCGGAGGTCCCACGGGACCACCAAATATGCACCAGGAGACTCGTGGGTGGGATGTGGACTTGAACCGAAGTGCGTCGAGTAAACTCGCAAACAGGCACTTTGGACTTGAAAGGTCGTAGAAAGAAAAGCTGTTCCCTGACTACGGTTTTATAAAGTGAAAGGAAGTCGTGTGACATTCAGACGTGTCTTTAAAGGGGCGGGGCCAAAGTGACATTATGGTCGATTACATTTTTTGTTCCAAGAACGCAATATTTATCACATCCAATGTATTATTGAAAAAAAAAAGTTCGACACTCAAGGCCACTTCATTAGGTCCACCAAACGAGAGCCAACTCCTTTGCATCCTAGCAGGGGGGCACAGCGCTAAATCCGCCATCCCACTTTCTCATGCTAGTCGGCATCTTGAAACCATTTGGGCCTCAAAGCCTCGCCACCCCCCCCCCCCACCCCCCCTCGACTTCAACCCCCCTCCGCCCCTAACTCCCAAGCGCCTCTTCCCGTCCTGGGTTGAAGGAAGTTTTAAGCGCTTAGGATGACAGCAGTGTAGCGGCAGTACCTGTTTAGCACATGCCGGACACACAGAGTGGAACTGTTTATCTACAGTAGTACAGATTACGCATCAGGGCATGTGCTCCACCTCATCTGCTTGGTCAAAACAACTAACCCAACCTGCGGTAAAAATGACCCAATCTGCTCAAAAATCCACAGCGCGATTGTAAAATGTGCATTTGCCATAATCGGAGTTGTGTTCATGTGCTTCTCACGCAATGGACTAGTCCATCTTCTTATGTGCGGACTCGATTCAGTAGTGCAGTGTGTCATTTAGAGAGTGCGACAGAGAGAAAATATAAAAGCGAGCGAGCGGCTTCACGTCATGAAAAAAAAAATACCATCCACTCCTGTCGAGATATTGCGGCGTGCTATCGGTGTCGGATTGTGCGTCTGTGTGTGTGTGTGTGTGTGTGTGTGTGTGTGTGTGTGTGTGTGCGCAAAGGGCATTGCGTGGGAGTGTGCTCCAGCCACTTCTCACCCACTTTAGCTCCTAAAGAGCGATGTGAAAAAGTCACCCGTGCTGGTGAGTGATGGGGGCTGTCTAATTCCTGGAGCGCCCGGGCAGGTCCACGGCTCCCCCATGGAGGCATCTTTCGACCAATCCGAAACTACCCTCCACCCCCCCCCCCCGCCCCCGGCGCACACCCACCTGCAATCCCCCGTCTCTCACCCGCCACCCTTCATCCGCACCTCCCCTCCTGCGCGCCTTCATCCCCTCATCCTCAACGCCTCCCCCACAAACCTCTCTGCCTCTGTTTGAAGCTGACTGTTTGTCTCCAGGGCTGGATGATTGACAGCTGAGAGAGAGCAAGGCAGCTCTCTGGTGACAGATAAGGACTTTGGCTCTATTACTCACTGGTTACACCCCCCCCCCCCCCCACACACACACACACACACTGACACACCGGCGCGTATGTACACATACCATGAGTCCCGCGCTGCGCCCCAGTTCGGCAGGGAGTATACAAACCCTATTTGCATTAGGAAGGGCCGTGTAAAATAAATAAAGAATCGGATGAATCGAGGAATAAATAGACAGGCGGCTCGGCTGGGGAGGCGGGCGCGGATGCATGTGTGTTCGTTCTCAACCTCTGGGCTGACGAGCGGGGGAATGTTGCGAACAGAAAGCCTCAGTTGAGCTCGCACATAAACACGCAGTCAAATATACATGAAAAGGATTGCGAGAGCCCAAATCATTACGGAGATGAAATATGAAAAGGGTGTTGAAATACACTCTGCGTCCTCCTTTTGTTTGCCGGGCTCTCCCAGGAGGTTGTGTTGCCGTCCCGCTAACGTCTCCAGAGTAGCTTTTTTTCTTCTTTTTTTTCCGTGGCAGGACAACGAGCCGATCCGTTTTGAATTTGGTGATTGACAGCGGAGAGCGACTACGGGTGCCACCGATGTAACATTGCGGAGGAGAGAAAAAGGACAGTGAGGATTGCCGCCAGGTTGCAGTATAATGTATGTATAATATAAATTTAAAAAGTAGTACAGTCAAACCTCGGTTTTCGTCCATAATCGGTTCCAGAAGGCTGTTCGAAAACCAAAATTGTTCGAAAACTGAAACCACGCTCTTTTTAAAATAAAAATGTTTACTGAACACGTCTGCTCACAATGGAAAGCAACACTTGGAAGCGTCACTTCCTCGTCTACCCGAAGAAGCGTCACTTCCTCGTGTAAGGAAGGCGAGAGGAGTCAAATGGTGCATTCAAGTCCGCTCTGTTTGTTCGAGAACCGAAATTTGTTCGTCATCCGAGGCTTAAAAAACTCAAATTTTGGTCGAAAACCGAATTGGTCGAGAACCAAGACGTTCGAAAACCGAGGTTTGACTGTGTAAGACTGTCACACACATAATACCTGTCATATATGAAATTCAATTTAGCACTATGACAACAAATTTCAAATAAAACCTTTTTTTCTGACACAACTGATAAATCATCAATGTGTCAAATTGCTACACCATCGCGCCAACTACTGCCTAGTTGTTACTCGATGTCTGTCGAAGTTTTTTTTTTTTGCCTTCAATATCGGGGGCTTGTATCGCATCGAGCCGATACCGATACTGTACAGGGTATCGTATCGGCTCGATGCGATACCTGGTATCGGTATCAGCTCGATACCGATACCTGGTATCGGTGCTTGGCCATTTTTGTACATTTTAGCTATGAATAGAATTTATCAAATCCCCACCGATGTCTTATACTCTTGAAGGTTTCATTCAAGATCAAGTTATTAGTTTTAAGGAAAAACTGCTTAATGCAAAAAAAAAAAAAAATGCTTGCGATGTAAAAATGTCTCGGCAGACAAAGATCCAGCATAATCCTTGATATGAAACCTTGATTCCATATTTTTGTCATAAGATTCGACTGCTTTTACTGATGCTTTCACTTTTTGCCACGGGATCAGAATCCGAGAGACTGAACAAAGGTGTCCAAGAGTTCATTTTGCGATGGTGCCGACCTGACATAGTGTTTCAGCTTGAACCCTGGTTAGCGGCCTCTCGCCGCTCATCCCCAGCATCGGGCGTGAGAGGTCACGGGTCTCGCTTGAGTCCTGATTGCCGTGTGTGGGATCAAAAAGCAGATTAAAAACTCACAAAGTGGAGGCAAGGCGGGGGTCAGGACCAGCGCCTCATCTGCCGCCCGATTGGCCGAGATGGCGTCATCTGTTGCTCGCGGCGCCAATGGGAGGCGGAGGCCCCCCGACCGTGCGTGCAGTCAGCGGTCAAACGGCACCGTGTGGCAGTCGGCGACGTCGCAGCCGAGTTAGTATTCATAGCCGGCTAATTGCAGGTTAAGCCTGGGGCGCATTCCTCCGACTTTTGATTTGTTTTTTAGTTGACGCGTCTGTCCTCCCAGTGCACCTTATCACAGAGTTCAAAGTTCCCCGGGACGTGACACTTCTCCTTCATGCCCTTTGCCAAACTCAATTGAAGACCAAAATTCAATAAGAGACAGAGGAGCATCATCTGGACGGCTAATGTACAAGATCGTTCCTGAAAACATGTGAAAAGACTGCGCACAATGTCATACTCGGTTATGAAAACAAAACAAAAAAACCCGATAAACTGTTTCCCTGATTTTTGGGGCATGGCTAAAACGGTGCTGCGCGATGCACTTCGGAAAAACTTTCTGTCAGCGACGTGCAGTGAGCTAGCCAGTCTTGCCGCCACCTTGAAATTCAGTTTTCCTTTGGCTAGTCGGCTAGCCGTGGCTGCTTTAGAGCGCCTCGTTGTCAATCATGAGTGTGTGGCTGTCACGCCGAGAAAGGCGGAAGAGTGAGCAGGGCGAATTTGTTTCTTTTTTTTCAGTCCATTGTGACAGCCTGTGTGTGGATTGGGGCATTGTGCCGGCATTACCGCTTTAGAGCGCCTTGTTGTTGCACCATAGAAAAGCCACCAGAGGTTTTAAGCGGAAATATTTTCTCGGATGAAATACGTAGTCGTGTCAGGCATAAGCGGGGATGTCGGATCAAGCAGTCTTCATTTTTCCAGGTTGGAGAAGTGGTATTTGATTGACAGATGACATCTGAGTAGGGCGGAGCTTCACACATTCGGCAGACACGCCCACAGGCTTCAAGAGAAGCGAAATGGCTTTTTATATACTAGGTGAACTGTTTTAATCATTCAAATTTTGCAATCTTTGTGGTGTGTCAAATTTCCCAAGACATTTAATTTCGAATAAATTTACTTTGACGTTAGCTAGGCTGTAAATACCGTACATAAGAAGTCTATACATTAAATATAATGCAAATTTGCGACATTCGGTGTGTCTATTATTAAATAAGTAGTTCTTTATGTAAAATCTGGGCATTGGCATGCAGGTTGTTTTATTTGTCCCGTGAGTTTAAGTAGAATCATGTCGCTCTGGTTCACTTGACACGGAAGATCGGCATTAAGTGGAAGCCGGGCACTTGGACCCGCGGTGTGAATGAACCCAATAGACACAACAGAGTCACACAGTTCAGGTGCCGCTGGCCACTCAACACGGTTTGGATGAAAAGCAAAGGTCCATCCTCAATGGCATTTGGCGTTTTTTAATCTCCCGTGAGGCCTCGAGGTTGAGTGAAAAATGTGCCTGAGGGCAAAACGGAGGCTAATTCACAACATGGAATTATACCGTTTCCACGCGTGAAGCCTCTGAATAATTTATAGCACTCAATGGCTGGACATTATTCATTCAGTGCACACATATATATGACGGGAAGCGTCTGGGCTGCGGTGCAAATTCGGCCGCGGCCTTGCCAGCCCTTTAGCGGTGCCTCACTAAACAAGCAAGCGGGTTAGCGCTGCGGTAAGTCAATTAGTTTAGCCCATTGAAATGAATTGAAATGCCAGTAATCCATTACAGCCGCCCCAAAAGTGGAAATCACTAAATCACTTTTTTTTTTTTTTTTTTTTTTTGACGGAGTAGTTTTGCTCATCAATGACTTCGTTTGAGGAGGAACTATTGAAGGGCAAAAAAAAAAAGGATCAAGTGTTAAGTAATTTTGAGAAGATGTATTGGGCAGATCTCAGAAGTATAGAATCAAAAAATAGCACTGAGAATATGAATTTTTATTATTTATATTTTATTATATATATTATTTTATTTTATATTATTTTATTTTCTATTATTTTTATATATATTATTTATTTATATTATTTATATTTATTTTATACTTCAGGAATATATTTTCATGTTTATAGGCCACTCCCCCCGGCTGACCTACGGCGTAGCATACCGTGATCCAGTTTTCGGTTCTCTTTAGTGTCATTTTCTCTCAAGGGCACATGTGTCAGACTCAAGGCCCGGGGGCCAGATCTGGCCCGCCACATAATTTTATGTGGCCCGTGAAAGCAAATCAAGCAAAATCTGTACCAAAATTTCAAATTGTCAGATGTCATAAATAATCATGTTGCGATATCTCAACATTTCACAAACTCCGCTTTAACGCAGTTCCAGCCAGACCCCTCAGAATCAGAATCAGAATCAGATTCAGAATCATTCTGTGAAAAGTGTACTCAATCAGCTAAGCGCTTAATTCCGACGACGTGTCAAGTTTAGGTTAGCTTAGCATTTAGCATGGCATCTCTGACCTTGCTCGTCAATCCTTCGTCAGAACAAAACAATTGATAAGTGTATCTTTTTTGTGTGCTAGTCCATCTTTGCGGTGGGCACTCGGGCTTTTCGCTGCGTCTCTACATTTGTTCTCATTTTCCTGAATGTGATAGGGCAGGAGGAGGAGAAGATGGGAGGTGAAATAGGCGCAGTGACATTAACAAGATTGCTTGTTAAGGAAGGTGGAGAGTGTGGGGAGAATGGCGGGGGCCGTAATTGGCTGGAGTTTTTTGTTTTTTTTTTGAAAAGGCGAGGAAAGAATAGACAGAATTGGGTTTCCACGCCCGCCCGGTGTGTGAAAGTGTATGCGTGTGCAGACCGACCAGATGAAGGGTTAAAGGCCAGACACACCTTTCAATCAGGTTTGTACAATGTGCCGAGCCGGGCCCCGGGGTGCCCCCTCCCCCTTCCTCGCCCTCCACTTCCAGGACAAAGACACAGTGTGCAACACACATTTGCTGTTGCAGTGTCAGCAGGGCCGCGACACAACCCAGTTTCACACGACCGGCACACACGCAACCTCGCTTGACACCGGTGGTTCTCAAACTGGGCTCCCTTGGGGGTCCACGGAACAAAGCTCGCAATAAATCATGGCCTAGTATCAATGAAGAAAGCGCATACCCACATATGGGTAACAATAAACAAAGAAATGACTCGTTGAAAGGCGTAACTGACGAATAGATGGTGCAGTATGGATTGCACTTGGCGAAAATCGATGGCAGTGAGTTGAATGGATCCCTGGACCCCCAAAAAAACGGAAAATCTCAAAGCTTCAAAGCTCACACACAAAGCCATATCTTGCGCCCAATGCCAGGAGCTCGTGTGCATAGGCGAAAAAGCGCTTAGCATTTCTTCGAGACGTGCCAACAAGACGAGCGTGTGTATGCATACGTGTGTGTGTGTGTGTGTGTGCCGGTGTAAATCAGCGTAATCCCTCGCCGCGGGACACTCTCCCTTCTTCCCATGCCAGATTGAAGGGGGGTTACAGGGCCAATTTCAACAGGGGAACACGCTGCCAAGCGCAAAGACGGCGTCATGGGCTGCCATGTGATGTCACGCCTGTGGGACACGGCGTGTGCCACGCGTCACTCCGACAAATTCAGAATAAATGTTATATTACTATAACGTGGGCTTCAAATGACTGTTCACCACCAGCTATGAGCGTGTCTACAAATGGTGAACTTCATTTAATACATGCTTACTTGTGAGAACAACAGCTAGCTAACAAGCTAACTAGCATGGCTAAAATTAGTTTGTTTCCACCTTGACGTTGCTTAAAAAAAAAAAACAAAGAAGTAGCTGCCCGTTTTCTGACGAATAAATACTTTCACTGTTGACTTTATCCACAAAATGTAATTGTTTTGTTTCTTTTTATGTTTACTAACGTACCTACGGCGCAAGGTCAGTGGACTATGAGCGATATTTTTGTTCACGGTTATGAAACCACAAGAATCGGACCCCTTAGCTAAATTACAATAAATATAAAACATACTTTTGTCACAAAAATATATATTTTGTCATGTCAGTCACAAAGGTCGTCTGGTTTAGTGGACAACCAATTATATTTTTGGGGTACAGTAAAAGTTCGTTGTCAATTAAAGACCGTATTTTCCGCACTATAAGGCACACCTAAAAGCATTCGATTTTCTCAAAAGTCGTCAGTGCGCCTTATAATCCGATGCGCCTTATATAGGGATCAATATTCTGATTTCTAGGGCGTAGTATTGGAAATGTTCTGTAACGCGCTTTGTTACAGCTGCAGCGGTGGTGAAAGCGCTCTAGAAATAAAGCTGTATTGTATTGTATTCCTTTAGCGTAGCTCCATCTAGTGGATGCATAACGCAACCTCAGCCAATATTGTAGCTTCTATTCTGTGCGCCTCATAATACGGTGTGCCTTATATATGAAACCGCTTTTAAAATAGGCCATTCCTGGAAGGTGCGCCTTATACTCCTAAGCGCCTTATAATGCGGAAAATACGGTCGGTGCTAAAAATCTCATTCTGACTTTTTTTTTGGCCAGGCTACAATTTCCAAATTCCAAAACGGGAATACGTGTGGGTCCACTTCACATCACTGCTTTCATTAGCTGAAAATAATGGCGCTTGCTTGAAATGAGCGGCTCATTGTGTACAGTTTCCCCAGTGAATTCACAATAGCGCGGCGGACACACACAGAAGCAAAGCACAGGTTCATTCCAGCCTACGGGTCTGGAAGCAATGCTGGCGGATTAGCGGCGAGACCCGCAGAGAGGTGGACGGCGGGAGGTGGGAAGCGAGGCGATGGACAAAGATTAGGGAGAGACAGCGAGGCGCAGACGGAATTCGGAAAGACGGCTATGAAACGGTTAACCCCGCCCGCAGTTGATAGCACGGGATGGATTATCTACCCCTGTGCGCCCCTTCTCCAATCACTCCATTGTGTCCCACTATGGAAGTGAAGGAGCAGGGTGAGAGAAATTCCCCCCCCCCCCCCCCCCGTCTCTCTCAAAGTAAATTAATAATATGAAGTCTTCGGATCCCTCTCAGCTTGCCTTATCCTTTTATTCCCCCACTTTGACGCTTTATCTCAGTATTCCCGGCTTCTATTATTCCCTGGGCTATATGCCGGCGTTATGGGAGTGGATGCCCCTGCCTGCATGTGTGCATTCAAAGAAAGCACGACAGGCTTTGAAAGGGAGGAGGGAGGGAGGGAGGGCAGATGAGAGATGGACACAAGTGCGACAAAGAGACCGGTGAGAGGGATGGAGTTGGGAGGGGGTGGGGGGCATCACCGGAGTCCCCGTGGGTGCATCTTTTGGACTCTTTCAAAGCCAAACCCCATTCCCAGCTGCCTTTGCGTGCGTTTAAAAGGTGCCTTGACTGAAAAGTGACGTCATTATATGCATTATATGTGTTTTAAGTACATGATGGTGTTTCCGTGTGACAGGGCAGTGATTCTCAACCACAGGGAATCATCTTTTCCAATTGGAATCAATGGAAATGGCATTAATCTGTCAATAAATTACAGTTACAATTTGAGTTTCACTGAGTATCAAGAATATATGCCTGTGTGAATTGTTATATTGTCTGTCCAAGTGTTGCTGTGAAGTTCGTGTTGTTTCAATGTTCGGATCCTTAGCCTGTTTATAGCATTTTGCATTGTGTGTTAGCATACGGCTAAGGGACTCGCGCAAGTTATGTGGTTTGATCAAATCCGCAAGGCGTAATTCTATTTGTTTTGTGTTTAAAATTCAACTGGGAATGTCAACTAACAGCTCGAAACTGGTTATTGTGAAATCCCCTGCCCCCACTTAGCGCAACAGTTCGCATCTCGAAAAACTGGTATCTCGGCTCACTCGTAAATCGAGTGTGTAAAAGTACCACTTTATGCGTATTAGCTTAAACAATGTTGGAAAAAGTTTGTCGTACAGTGTGCCTTTCACCCGCCTTGACGACAGCAGAGCTCGAACCGCAGCTTGAACAAAAAACTCTGCATCAAACCTCAATGAAAACTTTGAGCGGGGATGAAAGCGGCAAGATTAGAAACGGGATTGGTGCAGATTAACCCGTTGATGACCGGTCAAACTGGTCAGTTTGAGGCAAATGAGATGCAAAAAAAAAAAAAAAAATTTTTTTTTCAAACCCGCCCCAAAAAATAAACAATGAGCATGCAGGCGGGCTAACCGGTTTAGGTTAAACAAGCACTTAAGCACAACCAAGATGGCGAGATAGCCAGGAAAGGAGTAACGATCTCCTAACAGTAGAGTTGATGCACGTGATATTGTTCCCCCCTGGCACCAAAGCATCAGTTTTATAAGCAGGAAATGCAAAAAAAAATAAAACAAAAAAAAAAAAGGTCCGGGTGGCAAATTAAGAAGAGGTGGAATGAAGGGGTGAAAAGGCAACAGGGGGAGGTGTTGGATGTGGGGGGGGGGGGGGGGGGGGGTGTACGGACAGTCCAGTGATTCCTAATCCCCTTACAGACAGCTTTGTTGAGTGATTGACAGCCTAGCGCGCCACATTAGAGCACAGGACATGGCGGTTGGTGGGCGGGGGGGGGGTCAAAGAGAAAGGTGGGTGACCATTACTAGAGGGATTATCTCTCCCCTGGCTTCACAACGTCCCCCCCCCCCCCTACTCCACATCACATCATCACTGCTTGATAGGGTCAAGTGGTCCCGGCCACTTTCTGTTGTTTTCACGCCCAACACTGCTTTTGTCTGCCTTGTTTTGCAAATAATGGCAGGAGTAATGACAGTGGGGGGGGGGGGTGAGCAGGCATCTGTGCGGGGGTACCCAGTGTACACAAGCAGCCCACGCGGGCTCGTATACAAGCCCTCACACCCACGCCCGACGAGCACTCAAACCGCCACTCCGCAAAGGTCGGCCCTTGTTTGATTGCCAGGCCACCGCGGCTGCGATCGCGTCTTCCCATTGTGGGAAAAGTTCTGAAAAGTCCCTTTTTTTTGGTCCCACTTCACACAAATAATCGAAAGATTTAGTATGGAAGAACCAAATAAGAATCGGGCATGCTTGCAGCCCGGCGCAGCACATTCGTCTACTCCGCACCAAAGAAGGAGACTTCTGATAACCCCGCCCACTGCGACCCTTTGTAACCGCATTCTTCTGCGAGGCGGGAGGGGGAGAAAGGGGTGGAATAAAAGAAAGGGGGGGGCAAGCAGAAAGGAAGAAAGCCGGTCACCAAAGTGTGGCGGACCAGACCCTACGGGACATGACAGTGAGGACTTTGTAAGCGGCGATGCCTGGGACGCGTTACCAAGTCATGCGCTACTCGCTAATGGCTACTCATTCCACTAACTACTCGTCTAAAGTGCATCATTACAATAGTTGACGCTTTACTTTGTGTCAGAATAGTTGGAATAATTCTCATCTGAGGAATAATGATCTACAGATGATGGAGGGTGATAACAAACAACTTGCCACCAGGGTGCAGAAGTGAGCAACATGAGGCACAAATTCGGCCATGGTCTGCTCAATGCGAAAAAGGCACAAAAAGAAAAAAAATTCACAGTCTATATCAAAAAGTTAATAACGAGAAACGATAAGCATTATGGGAGTGACGTCACGTGTGCGCCGAGTCAAATTATTTTTCAGCACACTGGCGTGTCACGTGTTCAGACCAAGGAAGGTCGTGCGTTTTACAGCTGAAAGAACAGTCCTGTTGAGTTTGTGTCGAAATAAGGGAGGTTAGTACACCATGTGCTGTCGACAAAGTGTTATCTAGCTTCACAAAAAATAAATAAATGAAAAATCTACATCCAATTTGATGAAACGTTTGTACATTCAAGCACAGTTCCAACAGGTGTGACTAAAGCAGTAGGTCCTTACCTGATTTTTTTTTTTTTAATTTATTGTTTAAAATAAGTTTTAAAAAAAGCTGTCTTCAGTTCATTTTTTTTTAAATAAAAACTTTCCTGTCAAAAAAATGGCACTTTTGATGACGTAAGGCACAGGTGTCAAAACCAAGGCCCGGGGGCCGGATCTGGCCCGCCACATCACTTTATGCGGCCCGCGAAAGCAGCTCAAACATGTCAACTTCCATGATCCTTTCTAAAATATCGACCAAAATGTTTCATTATCATATGTAATAAATGAGAATGTAATAAATATGTAATAAATAAAATTCAAAGCATTTTCTTGTTACCAAACCCCTAATGATAGTCACTTCAACAATAGTTGAATCAACAGTTATTCTTGACTTCTTTATATGCATAACGGCCCTCCGAGTGAAACGCCGACAAAAATGTGGCCCGCAACAAAAATGAGTTTGACACCCTTGACGTAAGGCAAAACCAAGCTGTCGTTTCTTTTGCCAGGCAATGTTGCTACTTTTGAAAGTAGCTCATAAAGTGACATGTAATCTAACTTGATTACTTTTCAAATAAAGTAAGCAGTTACTTTTACATTCAAGTAATAAGTCATATAACCATGTTACCTTTTCAAGTCACATGTGGCGGCGCCGTGAAGCACTTAAAAGTAGCAGAAGGAGAAATGCGTGAACATTTTGTCACAGGTGTCAAGCTGCGGCCCTCGAGGGCGCCACCCTGCATGTTTTAGATGTCTCGCTGCTCCAACACACCCGACTCGAATGATCAGGCTACTGCAGAGCTTTCTGATGAGCTGATCATTTGAATCCGGTATGTTGGAGGAAGGAGACGCTTAAAAGATGCAGGCTACGGGACCCTCGGGGGGGGGCCGTAGCTTGACATTGGTGAAGACGAGGATGTTATGTGAAGTCATCAAGCGTTACGCAACAAAACAGGGGAGGTCGGGAGGGGGACGGACGGGAGGATGATCTGTAAACCGCCATGTGATTTTGCTTTCCTCAGCCCCGCCGCATAAAAAAAAAAAACTCCAAAATGTAATGTCGTATTTATGACACCAGTCCCATTCAAGTTATATTTAGTACAGCAAATGGAGCGTGAGCTTTCCGAGGTCGCGGTGTTACAACGGCGGGTTAACGCCAAAGCCAGATGGGCCGCGCTCTTTTAAGCGCTAATTACAACTCTGTGCGCGCGCGTACGCACGCAAGCGTTTGAGGAGAGCGAACAAAGGCGGCGGAACTCCTGAACTGGCTGGTGAACACGTTGCCGTGGAGACGCTGCAATTAGCTAACGTTAAATTCATACAAACGATTCTCAAGGCGCCGAATCGATCGCTGCGGGACTGCTTTGTTTGTCTGAGAAGACGTTTGGCGTCTCATCGTGAGAAGACTTCATCAGTTGACGCAACGAAACTTGGTTAGGACCGTGGTAGCCGAAGTAGTGGAGGCACGACCGCGAACGGCGTCATTCCGACTACGACAACACAGGTCAACAAATTTCTGATGGAACACGAAATTATCCCGAGGTGTGATTGTTGTTTGTCTATGTGTGCCCTTCGATTGGCTGGCAACCAGTTCAGGGTGTACCCTGTCTACTGCCCCAAGTCAGCTAGGATAGGCTCCAGCATGCCCGCGACCCTCTTAAAGTGCTTCAGAAAATGCAAGAAATTGCACGAACGGCAAATTCCGCATTTTGTGCGAGCTTTTATAGGTCAAACACAAAAAAATGAAAATATCGGAGAAAAAAAAATCTGATGGCAAGAAATCAAACATTCAAAACCGACGATTCCTCATTCTCAGTCGCTGACACCCACGTCACTCACCAGACCAGGACCCACTTGTCAAAGCTCTACACACTCAAATCACGGATACTAGAGTGGAAAATAAGTGAAGTCACACAAATAATCTATGCATATTTTTGTGTTGGATTATGGAAATGGCATTTTTATTCAAATTATCTAACAACACTGGTAAAAAAAAAAAACAGTCAATCCTCAGTTTTCGTCCATAATCCGTTCCAGAAGGCTGTTCGAAAACCGAAATTGTTCGAAAACCGAAACCACGCTCTTTTTAAAATAAAAATGTTTACTGAACACGTCTGCTCACAATGGAAAGCAACACGACGAAGCGTCACTTCCTCGTGTAAGGAAGGCGAGAGGAGTCAAATGGTGCATTCAAGTGCGCTCAGTTTGTTCGAGAACCGAAATTTGTTCGTCATCCGAGGCATAAAAAACTCAAAATTTTTGGTCGAAAACCGAATTGGTCGAGAACCAAGACGTTCGAAAACCGAGGTTTGACTGTACTTTTTTTTTTTTTTAAGTTACAGATGGAAATAAACTTTCCCAGATTATTATTTCTCATAAGACATTTACCGTTTTCTCAGTTACTCTGGCTTGGTGGAATAGAAGATTTCAAAGTTCAAGCATGTGTGACGTAATGCTGAAAGGGTCCATTACAGACCGCGAACATAAATGATGGGTTGCCATGGCAACAATTTCCCTCCCCGCTACAAGTCTGAGTACAAGACACGCGGGTTGACGCTTGAAACTCTTTCGTTGCCTTAACTTATTGTAGGAACTACAAAGTTGACAGTTCGCTGAGGGCTTCGTGCCGAGCTGATCAAAGTGCTGGTTCGGCCCGAAAAGTTCCTTGAAAAGCTTAAGCGGATTTCACCCAGTTGGACCTCCTGCGGCTGAACGTGGCGGGAGGTGTCAGTGATGAGGGATGGCAAGTTTTACCCAGTCGCATGCGGGCAGGAAGCGGCTCGCTGCGGTTCTGACCCGAAGTCATTTTGTCTGTTTGCTCCATCTGAACCGAGCACAACTGCCCGACCGCACTTCCTCTCCACTCGATCTTTTCTCCAGCTCGCCAGTCCTGTCCTGTGTCTACACAACACTTCCAAATATTACAGAAGCATTTTGCTTGTGGTTAAATTCAATACCTTAAAAAAAAAAGGGAAAAAAATGCTTCAAGCTATTTATTTCCACTCCCAGCAAAAATGTACTGTCATATTGTGTATTTTCCTTAGGTCTTCTTAGCTTAATGCTAACAAACAATGGAAAACGCTATTGACATGCTAACGATTAGCATCGATAGTCACAGTTTTAGAAGCCATGTATAGTGGATCACCAACAAGGGCGTGACATAAGTAGACAAATAATATAAATACCCACAGGCATATATTCTTTAACCTCCATATGACGCAACGCTGAAACCACAAATATCAACGTATTGTTAGGAATATGCCGAACGACTTCTTAAAACAGTTTTTTTTTTTTTAATGCATCCAATGACACGCTGTGTGCCTAATGCCTCCATTCACATGCGTTTAAATTTTATTTTTGCGACTTTTTATGACACTTTTGCCACTACGGGCGACAAGATTTCCAGTAAAATCTCCTCACTTTCATTTTTTTTTCCTGCCATTGCTGTTTGTAGTAGAAACACTTAGCCTAGTTAGCTTGTCTTTTATCCGGTGCCAATTAGCAGGCGATTAATGAATTATTGAGGACGTGGAAGCAGAAGGGAGGGGGATTAAACGTAATGTCTCGAGGAGGGGGGTTGTCGTATTACAACACGCGTGAGGAGACCACCCCTTAAAAAAAATAGCTCCCCTAGCATCCGTTTCAGAAAGTGAGGCGACAACAAGGAACACCATGATGTCATCTCCATCCGTCCATCCATCCATCCATTGTCCAAACCGCTTTATCCTCACAAGGGTCCCGGAAGGGTGCTGGAGGCAATGCTCGCTGTCTTCGGGCAGTAGGCGGGGGACACCCTGAACCGGTTGCCAGGCAATCGCAGGGCACACAGAAACGAACAACCATCCACACTCACACTGACAAGTTTGAGCGTTCAATCAGCCTGCCATGCATGTTTTTGAAATGTGGGAGGAAACCGGAGAACCCGGACAAAACCCACGCAGGGAAGCCGGAGCCGGAATCGAACCCGGTGCCTCTGCATTGTGAAGCCCATGCGCTAACCACTAACAATCTATTTCTGCACATTCTGGAAATGCATCTGATTGAGTAATTAATGGCTACCTGACATGATCCCATCACAGTCACTATTAGGCCCCAAAACAACAATAACCCCAACAAAAAACGTTTAAAAAAATGATGCAAAATGACACATTATCAGTCATGCGTTTTCTTTCTGAGTGATTGTTTTGACATCAACGGCGGCCAATATGGCGCTGTGTCGGGCACCTTATAGATGCCAGCCCGATAGGACCAGTACAAAATGTCAGAAATAAATTCAATGAAATCCACATATTTTTGCATTTTACCGCAATTATCCGTTTTTATCCACTTAAATCGATCAAGTCATTTTACTGAACATTTTAAAGATGCTAAATATGAATTGAAATGTATCAAATTATATCATCAGGTAACGGGGGGGGGGGGGGGGGGGGGATTCTAGTTCTGACAGGTCCAGCACAACTTGACTCACTCAACAAGGCTAAAACCTCTCACACAGCTTCCCAGTAATGAACTGTTTTCTTTCTTCTTCTAAATTCCTTTGATTGAATACTGCGTGATCCAAATTGTGCAATCATTTTCAACAATAAAAGAAGACTGGAAGAAAGGTTACCGGAGGGGGGCGGGTGAGTGAGCTTCAAAGAGGCGCATCAAGAGGTCTGAAGGTTAACAACGTGACACTCCATTTGATATACACAGACCTGACGTGAGACGCACGTGATGGACTTGGGCAACTGCGTCAACTCGCGTCGAGTTCACAAGTCCGAAGCTCAAAAACAGAGGAGGCAAAAGTTCTCTCTATATACTTCAGTATAAGTGCAGATATTTGTGTAAATGAAAAAAGACAGATCAAATTATATTTGATTCCTTTACAATGCAAAATTTGTGACTTGGCACAATTAAAAGGGCTAGCTAGTGTGGGCTCAACTATGAAGCTATCCAAGCGCTAGTTTCGTTAGCAAAACGAGGTTTTTGCTGATGTGGAGGCCAAACATCCATTCATCTATCCATCGTCTAAAACCGTATATCCTCACGAGAGTGCCGGGCAGTGACATGCAAAGACGAACAAAAATTGATAATCTAGCTAGCTAATGATAGCAAATGGAAAAAAAAAAAAGAAATTCTGAATTTGTGTGATTCTTTTAAAAAGTGGGCAGACATTTTTAGGGCTAGAGAGCTTTGGTTCAACTTTCATGCGATCAAAGCGCTAGCTTCATGAGTTAAACGATAGCTTTGCTAACATAAACGGAATCCCAAAAGAAAAATAATAAACTATTGAGAACAGAAAAATAAATCCACTGATTTATATGTGATTTTTCAGATTTTTGGATTCCAGAATCTGGTGAATTTTAGAGCCAGGGATCATTGGCTCAACTCTGATGCTATTAAAACGCTAGCTTTGTTAGCAAAATGAGAGTTTTGCTAACATTGTGAACAGACAACTGAAACATTTTTGACCGCCAGCTGGCGGCGGCGGCGGCTTGACTTTCCTTCTCTCTATTTATGACTTTCCTACATTGTGTCCTTCTCTGCAGAGGTTAAGAGAAAAAAAAAAAAAGTAACCAGTCTATTTTGACAAGGAATGAGTAGAAAGTACAGCTCTCTGCGTTCAAAAGTCATCAGAATATCAAGACTGTCGGGAGCTGAAAAACAGCATTAGATTGGTCATGAAATATTTGTACGTCCCATCACCGTTTTTAAGCACTGCAAGCGCCTCTGCCTGAACGATCCCGCTCTAACACACGACAGCATGGAAAAGGGAAAGGCAGAAAGTGCATGGATGTGTCTAAAGAGGAAATAAAGTGAAGGACGGACTAAGCTGATTAAGTATGAATGCTAAGCTTTGTGAAGGCACACAATGGCATACAACCGGCTTTGTATTTTGCATATATGAGCAACCCCGGTTGCAGATGACTCAGAGCGCGGCGTCAAAGTCCCGCATCCCCCACTAATTGTCATCCGGGCAACTTTCCACTCAAATCCATAAGGGTGCAGGGATACCTGTAAAGGCCGTAAAAGCCTGCTAGCAGTTAGCTGTGCCAGAAATGCAGATAGGACCCCCCCAGCCCCCTCCCCGCCCGCCCACCCCCTGCTTGGATCCACATCCAACCCTGTGGGCTGAATCCACCCACTGCTGACAACAAAAACCCTCATTAGAGGCTTCACGCCTGGCTCCACAGTGGGAGGGGAGACTCCCGTACACTGTTGCATCCCGCACGGGAGAGGAGGAGCCAGACAGGCCGTAGCCTCCAGCACACGGACACAATACTAAAAGAGCCCCCCCCCCCCCCAAAAAAAAAAAAATTGGAGAGAGCGCCCGAGTGTGAATTTGTGATACAGTCTAGAGCACCGCTGGCAATGTTTACAGATTCAACCATTGTGATTTGTTCATTGTTCCTGAAGAAATAGACATGAAGTGCACACATTTTGGTTCTTCTTTGACTCATGACCTAGAGGAGGTCATGCGGCTCGGTTTTCAGAGGTCTGGTGGTGCTTTGAGTTGAATCAAAATCTTAAAATCTTAAATCATCTTTTTCCATTGAAACGAATGAAAATCTCATTCTGCCTTGGCCACTGGGGGTGGTATAAGACAGAAAGAGGGACATTTTGTTCACTGAATTCCTTTCAGCTCATCAGTAAGGCACTATTGGAAGTCATTCTTCGCAGAGGACAAAGAATGTATGAGTGTGGATTCCGTTATATAGTCTGTCTAGCTGTTCAATCCACTGCTTAACGGGTTGTAACGCCGCGGCATAGATGTTTAGCTTAGCATCAAGCTAGCTGACTGGAAGGTGAAGTACGTGGTTATTTTGAAGACACGACGTGAAATTCTTTGTTCGCTGTTTGACGGGTTACTTCAACTGGGAGCGACAGTTAACGGTCAAACAAGTGCGGCCGTGGCGGACACCTTACTGAGAGCCGACGCTGAGGGTCAAATAATTAGAAACACCTCCCACAAAAGCTATTGTGCTGAATGTCATGAGACCGTGCAGGTGTTGTGAGCAGCTGCTGTGCATTCGACTGTCTCGAAGGCAAACGACAAAAAAAAAATATTTTTAGAGCAAGTTGCTTTTTTTAACCCCCATGCAGTAATTATCCCAAAATTGGACATTTCGGACACTTTGGACGATTTTGGACTGTTGGACAAATGGACACCACAGACAAAACAGTGAAAAATATCTCCACGAAGCTGAAATTTTGCTTAGGATGTATATCTATGTCTTGGCCAATTCCCACTGAACATTTTGAGAGGTTGAAAGTGAAAAAAAAATAAAAGTGAAAAAAGTTGTTGCACATTTTTGGGACGTAATACCCTTCATGCAGCCGCTTAAAAATACTGCATGAGGGTTATACTTCTGCTGGTGACTTGTTGCATTCAAAAAGAATTTCAATTTCAAAGTGGAGACTTTGCCTTCTCCGTCTTTCCAGCCAAACAGCTCTCGGGAATTCAGCAGCTTCAATCTATTTCTGACCCTCAAAAGCTTCCGTCTGTGGATGGCTTTTAAAAAGGATCCTAAACATGACATTTTGGACTCACTGACATGACAGAAAAGGACTTTTGATTCCACCTCTTGTCACCACGGGTGGCAAACGTGAGGCGAAAGAACAATAATTTCAGCCTGAAATGGACACTCGAATCGTTCACGGATCATTGTTGGAGCACAAATACATCACAGTCTTTTTTCCTTACCTCTCGTTGAGAGAATTCCAATAGATGGGCTCCATGTTGCTGGCCGTGGTTCCCAGTAAATCCAGTACAAACGCCAGCAGGACCCACAATCCATTCACACTCCACGGACTCGTCATCTCCAAATTCGGTCCACAAGTGGCGGTGTCAAAAGCGCAAAAAAAAAAAAAAAAAATCCAAAAAAAACGACTTCCCAAATTGGAGGCGAATCAGAACCTCATGGGCCCAGGATGCGTTGAATTAAACGGATATGTTAAAAGTATATTATAAGAATAAAAAACCAAAACTTTCTGGACTATTTCTGCAGCAACCCCATGACATTGACACTAATGTGCCCTTAGCGCGCACACGTATATCAAAATGGCTTTGGTCCAGGACGCAAATCAAACTCGAGCGAATCCACTGTTGTCAAATGAATCACAAGCCAGCCGCGATTCTGTTCCCGTTCCTTAATTGTCTCAGTTTCGAACAACGCTCCCTTGTTGTGTGTGCACCCTCTCCCATTACCTTTCCCCCGACGCCTCATGCAACACACGATAGAACTAAAATACACATTCAGGATGTTTTTTTTTTTTTTTGTGCCGGGGGTCAAAAAACAAAAAAGCAAGCCGCTTTAAAAGGCTAAAAATGTGCCAGCGGACTCCTCATCTTGACGCTCATAAACGTTTCTCAAGTCCAGTCGGTGCACATCACAATCCTTGCAGACGGTTTGTACATCCACCAATGCTTCAATTCTCAATTTGAGAATTCAAAGAGGGGGGGGGGGGAGAGAAATCCAAATGTGTGTGGTAAGGTAAAAGCGTCTATTTCAAGAGTTTGCGGAGGAAAAAAGCATCCACGCTTTGCTGGAAAGAAAACTTGCCGAGTGCTTTAATTTGGGGGGGGGGGGAAGATCAAGAAACGAGCCTGGGTCCAAAACAAAAAAAAAATGTGTGCGTGAGCTCCGCTCAGACCAACAACACGCCAACGTCACAATCCCGACACTGGTCCGAGCTGCACGGAGGTTCGCCGCGTACTGGCAGAACTGCCAGGACCGTGGCCGGAACACCAGAACCGAGAAGGGAGGAGGGAGGAGTGGGGGGGGGGGGGGGGGGGGGGAGTGGAGACGAAGACGGCTTTGTAATATCCCCGTTCGAAGACTGCTAGGCAGGACGCACCGACAGAACATAATACATTAGGATAAATTTTAAAAAAAAAACAAGGGCGAGTGTCGTAAAGTATCTTTACGGCTTGCTCGCAACACCCCCTGATTCGGACCTGGGCTCGGATGCGCTTTATTTTGGTTAAAAAATAATAATAATAAAACACCGAAGAACATTTATCCTCGACGGAAGAGCAAGAGCGCCCCTCAACTACACATCATAAAAAGACACTCCAATGTTTTTTTTTTTTTCCCTTCCCGCAGAAAAGTGAATTAAAAGAAACGTGAGGTGAACTAATCCCGGCGTGTTGTTTAAGAAGCGAAACATGCAAATAGGCTTCGAGCCAGAAGACGAGGGCGATGCACACTCTTGATAAAACACAAAAACAAAAGACGCTTGTTGATTTGGGAGGGGGGACTGCGAGGTCGCCATTTCACTAGAATGAACCCGCTCGAGGTTAAAGTTGCAATGTCTCTCAAAATGGGGATTATACTGCCATCATGCGGACAATTTGAGTACTGCCGCACTTTTAACCCCACATGACCACCACAGGCCCTTAGACCAGGGGTCGGCAACCCAAAATGTTGAAAGAGCCATATAGGAACAAAAAAACAAATATGTCTGGAGCCGCAAAAAAAATAAAAGCCTTCTATAAAACTTACAATGAAGGAAACACATGCTGTATGTACGTAGGAGACTGGACTGTCTCAGAATTGCTTGTTATTCATTCCTTTGTGTTCACAATTGCCCCCATAGAATTTATTTTGTAATTTCCTCGCTTGAATGTTTTGTTTTGGTGCATTATATTCGCTTTTATTAGTGTCAGTGAAGTGATCATTCATTTCCGTTTTTCTGAGGCTGTCTTTGAACGCCTCTCGAGAAGAGAGAAGGCACGGAGTCAAACGCAGACGTGTCTGTGTTTGTCGAAACTGTTAAAAGCATAAATAAAGTGTACGTTTTTAAAAAAACAACACCACAGCTCTCCTTTTTCGGAGCTGCAACATGTATCAATATCTATTTGAGCTATATTAGCCTACTATCAAAATCTTTTTATATTTTCAAAAAATGTTTTATAAAGCTCCAGGGAGCCACTAGATGTCGCTAAAGAGCCGCATGCGGCTCTGGAGCCGCGTGTTGCCGACCCCCGCCTTAGACAGAGGTGAAAAGGTTTTTTTTAATTCGACTTTTGGTGTCATACATTTTGATTGCATCATTAAAGTTGAAATGAATCCATTCTGACCCTCTGGGGGGGGATTTTTTTTTGGTTTGTTTTTATCAGCTCACGTTCGCCGTGTTTCTGCCTGTTGGCCTCCTTTCGTGCGCCGACCTTCAACTCTCCTCCACGACTCCATCGCCTCCCCGGTGACCGTGGCTTCGGGGCCTTGTACCCGATACGCAAACAACACCGGGAACGCCTCCTGCTGACTCTCATCCACGGCAAGACGCATCCAGCAACACAAAAGAGCTCAAACGGGAAAACACACACACGATGGGAATGAAACTCACACTAAGCTTGATGCACAAACGCGTGTGCGTGCGTGCGCATGAGTCAGTGTCAGCGCACAGCATCCTCGCCCGCCTCGTAGCTGATAGATCTCAGCTGCACGTCTTTATCCTTCGGCATCAGTCTGTTCCTGTGCGCGGGTGAGCTGAATCTCACAAACACGTGCACGCGCACGCCCGCAACAACAGAATCAACACAAAAGCTGCCGACAAAAGTTTCCATTTCATATTTCCGGAGGGCAATTCGAACATTTTTATTTTTTTTTTAAACATGAGCCGCTACCAAATGGTGGGGGTAGGTGTGCCTAATTTTGCGGCCAGCCAGTGCGCCACCTTGCCAACTAGGAATTCACCCTTGATGACGCCTCAGTTCATTTTTCTTGTCCTCCCTTGTTGTCTTCGTAGCGACTATCCTCCCCTGAGGCGGTGACGGTTGCTAGGCAACAGCCACCGCAGAGCAGCGTAGCACAGTTAACCCCCCCCCCCCCCCACACACACACACACACTCCTCCCAGCTCCAACTCCAAGCCCCAGTCCCCATTCGGAGGGCCTCGACGAATCACGTGCCGGGCAAAAGGTGAAACCATCGAGTGGTGGGTTAACATTTCCAAAGCAAAGGTCGACAGACGCCTCGGATACGGACCGTACCGAGTTCGTTGAAGTGATGTTCTTGACTTGCTTTCGAGCTCAGGGGAGGGCAAACGGCAGGTTTGCTCGCAGTATCGCAATAGTCGTGTTGAAGTTTCATTTTTGAGACTCGAGTCACAATATAAGAACAATAACGTCAGATATTTGAGGAAAAACGTAACATGTCAAAATGAAAGTTATACTCCAAGAATAGTGATGAATTTGTCATGATGTATAATTTTGATATTATAGTCATATTTTTTAATGCAAAAAATATATATATTTGAGATTTAATTTGTACATTACAGTTGCATATTTTTATGACTAAAAATTCTGTATTTGAGATTTATGTTGTAGTACAAGAAAAACAAAATCACATTTCTGAGAGGAAAAATACAACCCTCAGAAATATGCAATTTTTCATGCCAGGGTAGGTTTAAATTTTACTTTGAAGATGTGAACCAATCTATGTTTTTCTTTATTTATTTGTCTGCATTTTGCCCACACGGAAAAGTATTGGAAATCCTTTAGTCAGTTGGGTAAATCTAGTGGTTTGCGCAACCGCCTTGCAAAAGGCTGAAAATATTCCAACTCTGAAGGGGTTGGAGCGCCCCCTGGTGCTTCGGTGTGCTCTTGACAGCCTGCGCATGATCAGTTGCACACTTGTGGCACCACATACAAAAAAAAAAAAAAAAGTCCAAATCAAAATAGAAAGCTTCTTGCACAATTGTCTTCATTTGCGTCCTTGTAAAACTGAAGTTCAACTGTGCATTTCTGAAACCTCCTCACTCAGCTCCTCGGCAGGGGGTCCGCACGGTCCGGCCCACCATATGCTCAGCCCGTTGTCGGTGCGGGTGGCGGCTGGGTCGCCTCCCTCGGCGTCCGAGCACGAGGAGGACGAGTCGCCCTCGCCGTCGCTGGGCCACAGGAACTGCCGCTGGCCGCTGGATGTGGCCACCAGCGGCATGAACGGATGGATGCTGCGCGCACAAAATCACAATCAATCAATTCAAAAATCTACTGGCAAATTGGGAATGTTCTCCATTATGAGACAAATAAAGGTTTTCCGATCTATTTGAAAATGAACTCAAGAATTGCGGAGTAGATTTCTTGGAAAAAATACAAATAAAAAGAACATTGTAAACTGTGTACAAGTTGATGTGTGCCAGTAGATTTTTCTTACTTAATAAAATAATTGGTTAACTTTAAAAAAAAATCAGAATTGTTTACTATTAAAATAAAGTAGTATTTACACATATAAACAGATATTTGAAAAATATAAATATTTAAAGGGCAGAGGTTCATATGCGCCTCACCATTCTGATTTAGTAAATTGCAATTTTAGAGAACAACGTTGCATATTGTCGAGAAATAGTCATTTGGTATTATGTCACATTTTTACAAGAATAAAATTTGATATTTAAAAAAAGGCAGTTGAGAACACCACCATAATACTACAAAAATCAAGTGACATTTAAAAAAAAAAAATTTCTGAACAAATTCATCATTTTACAAGAACAACTTTTTCAGGAAAAAAAAATTTGAAATTCAATTCATAACTTAAGTCGAATGCATTTTTTTGAGGAGAAGGCATTTCAGATTACGTCATAAGAATAAAGTTGCAGATTTTTCACAAAAAAAGTTCTTTCCATATTTTTGAGACAATAATTCTTGATTAAACTCACCATTTTGAAGAATAACGTTCCGAAGTTGTCACATGACAAATATATTTGCATAATTTAAAAAAAAGTTTGAAGTTGTAACGTTACAAAAATTCAGTTAGACATTTTCGAGAAAAAGCCGTTTTGATTCGAGGTGGAACTTTTTCTTCCGAATGCTGTTTCCCCTTCTGTCTGCTTTAAAACATGCCCACGATTTTTATTCCACAGCGTGCCCGTGAGCTGGTACCTGATCCCATTGGTGCAGTCCCAATGGGACTGGAACCTGAGCTGAGGCTGTAGTAGCTCCTCGCCAACAGGGGGGGTCTGGGTGTCCCACACTGACACCTCTCCCTCTGTGCCCCCACTCAGCAGGTACCTGCCCGACCTGGCAGAGCACAAACGCAACATGGGAGGGACTTTTGCCGGGCGGAGAGCGACGGCGGAAGGATGTCCACTTACGGGTCCAGGTCGAAATAGATGCGCTGATTGGTTGCCACGTTCCTTTTGAGCGAGAACACGACCTGGCCGGGCTCTCGAAGGTCCCAGCACAGGATCTCGGGATCCTGCGCATAGATCACACGTGATTTACTGTGCGAAAATCTGCTGGGCTTTCCCCAATGAGTGACATCTTGTTTGTGTTAAAAATGAATGATAATCATTTAAAGTGACGACACTGATGACAATGATTTTTTTTTTACAATTAGGAATTAAGTAAATAGCAGTAATCGACATTTAATTAAAAAAATCTTTGACATGATCGCTTCTATAACATTCCTAGAAAAATCACAATGTCCCATTACTGGTGAGATTTTTTTTTTCCCCCCAAACGGGCCCGCGGGCTACTCACGTGGTCCTCGAGGGCGACCATGTTGGTGTCCCCTGTTGGCGTATGGAGCAATATTATTTCAATTCACCCACATACCTTGCGGCCGCCCGTGAACAGGTAGTAGCCGTCGGGTGAGAAGAGCAGGTGGGTGAGGCCCCCGCGATGGCGGGTGGGCAGCAGTGCCAGCAGGGTGCCGTCCTGGCACGAGTAGAGGCCGGCGCAGCGCGAGTACGAGCCGCAGGCGTACACCGACTGGCACGGGCTGAAGGCCAAGCAGGAGATGATGCCGCTCTGGCCGCTTTGCTTCTTCGCTGCGGTTGGGAGACCGAAAGGAAACGCTTTGGGAAAGGGACACTCGCCTCATCTAGCGCACACACATTCCCTCTCAGGCACTCATAATAGAGCAAAAGATCACATTCTCTCTCACGCTTACACTTTTTTGTCTCAACGTCCAAATTTCATTGGTATTGGGTCTGGGAGTCTCTGGCTCTCTCTCTCTCTCTGTCTCTCTCTCTCTCTGTCTCTTTCTCTGGCTCTCTCTGGCTCTCTCTGGCTCTCTCTGGCTCTCTCTGGCTCTCTCTCTCTCTCTCTGTCTCTCTCTGGCTCTCTCTGGCTCTGGCTCTCTCTGGCTCTCTCTCTCTGGCTCTCTCTCTCTCTGGCTCTCTCTCTCTCTCTCTCTCTCTCTCTCTCTCTCTGGCTCTCTCTGTCAATCAAATTTACATAACAGGACTCAGCGCTAATCTCTGTAATAGCATAAGCTAAAATAAAATGACCTAAATTGAGCCTTTTTCTGAGGTTCATTATTTTCAATGTAAAAAAAAACAACAACAAAAAAAACACTATATATCAACAAACCAATATAAAATAGCGATGTGCAGTTATAGCTGTAAAGTTTCCACTGCAATGCAATTTATGCTAACTATCGTTTCAGAGTTCCATGAACAGGCCGATAGAGTGTTTTGGCCAAAACGCACAGTCGTCAGTCAAGAAGAGTGCTGGCAACTGCCGCCATTATCAAAAACAAACCGCCAGTAAACAAAGAGCTATGCATCCTTCAAAGGGGAGATGAACGGAAAAGTTGTTTGAAGTGCATAAGAGAGCATTTGAATGCAGCCGCGGCATTTTGTCGCGTTGTTCTTCTCGGCCCGCTCAAGGAGACGAGACTCGAGACGTGACGAGCGGCGGGCTAAACGATCCTTGTCGGGGCCATCTGTTCCCCTTTTTGAAAAGCTTGTTTTTCTTCAAACGCTTCTCTTACAGAGTCAGCAAACTGCATCGAGCTAATGTTGTTTATCTGATGTTGTTTTGAATGAAGACACTTTGCTACAGCCACAACATTCTTTCAGCTACAGGGTTACGCATAATTTACTTTACATTTCGGTTTACGGCTGACCTGTGGTGGGCCGCTCCTCGCAGTCTCTGCCGGGCCGCTCGGTGTAGAAGACCCTGACGGTTTTGTCGAAGCCGCAGTAGAGCTGCGAGCCGTCGGGGGAGAAGCAGAGCGAGTGGGCCGCCGTCAGCTCGTCCAGGTGGTTGTAAGGACGGAAGCTGGACCGCACCTCCCCGTAGAAGGCGTCCCAGATGTGGACCGGGTTGTCGCGGCTACTGCTGGCAAAACTGAGAGAACGAAAACACTTTGGCTGCGTTCACTCGTTCCCTAATCTCTACATTTTACCCCAGTGGATTATATAATCAGTCAAATAAAGAATATTTTTGGACAGCCTGGAAATAAAACTGTGTTCCAGAAGGTCGAACTGCTGCCTGAATGTAATCATGCAAAGCCCAAAATAACATCACCGCCGCTTAATTAGCGCAAAGCTAATTAGCCGCGACGGCATTGCCGCTTTGTTTCAGCGCCGGGGAGTGGCTAATTATCATCGCTCCACTGCTGCTCGCCTGGAGCGATGGCCAAAACGTTCAATCATAACGGGAGGCCCGAGCCCCGCTGATTAGGATCCAAGGATGGAATAGTTGATTTTTATGGTCATTAGTTTTTCTTTCGGGGCGGCCCGGTAGCCGAGTGTTTAGCGCTTTGACTTCACAGTGCAGAGGTACTGGGTTCAATTCCAGCTCCGGCCTTCCTGAGTGGAGTTTGCATGTTCTCCTCGTGCCTGAGTGGGTTTTCTCCGGGTACTCCAGTTTCCTCCCACATTCCAATTAGTTTTAGTTTTCAGACCTGGGCAAAGTTGGGTCACTCTCTGTCGAGAGTCTCTGACCGGCCCTCAAAGTGACCAAAGTAAACTCTAATCTATTCATCAGCTGTGCTTCTGGGGGCACACGTGGATGCTCGCACAAACAAGGTAGCGACCAAGAGCTACAACTGCAGCGATGCCGACGTAGCAACGTGTTCAGGATATTTCGCAACTTTTTGGAACCTTCCAAAGAAGAGACTAGCAAAAATGACAACAGCGGTCCTGATGTTAGCAATTACCTTTTTCCCTGCGCGGTAGAGGGAAGATTTTTCTTTTACTGTCCATTTATTATTGTGTTTAAATGTTTTACTTCCCAGTTACAACAATACACAGCAATGTATCGAAACAAGACCTGTTTTTGTTTTGTTTTTTTATAAAAAATAATATCCAACAAAGTTGAGGTTAACATGTTGGCTTGGTCCTTGCCAAATGACCCAGTTCCTCATTTGGCCTTCTGGGCAAAATTAATTGCGCATATTTTATTACGATTTTTTTTTTCAAATTTAGTTTTAGTGATTTCATTCATGAAAACCAACTATAATAACCTTGATTAAACCGGGCGAATACTCACAAGCAGGTGTGAGGCTCCAGAGAGTTCATTTTGGGGTACCAGCAGTAGTCATACACAGTGTCTCCCTCAGCCATTTTCAGCACCGGACTCTGGCAATACAACAATAAGGATGTCGGTGTAAACTTAAATGGCTAAAACCAAAACTGGATGATCAATTATGCCTTTGCAAAGATGACAATGTTCACCCAATGTACAGAAATGAGCGTTTCTTGAAGTTGCAATATCAACACTGACCTGATGGGGGCACCAGAGGATTTCTAATGAGCTTGCTATAGAGTGCATGGTTTTGTGCTCACATCTTATTGATTCCATCCATCCATCCATCCATTTTCTGAACCGCTTAATCCTCACTAGGGTCGCGGGGGGTGCCGGAGCCTATCCCAGCTGGCTTCGGGCAGTAGGCGGGGGACACCCTGAATTGGTTGCCACCATCGCAGGGCACACAAAGACGAACAACCATCCACGTCACTTTTTGAGTGATCAATCAGCCTGCCACACTTTGTTCCCCGGTACCTCTGCACTGTGAAGCCGACGTGCTAACCACTGGACTACCGGGCCGCCCTCTTATTGATTCATTCATTTATTTTTATTTTGCACGAAGTACCATGGCCAAAAAACATACCATATAGTTAGGCCAGAATGTCCAGAAAAACCGAGGAAGATGGTAACATTGTGAAAAAATGAAAACTAGATACCTAATCAAACGTATAAAACAAACGCTTCCAGATGTCATGCAGTATTGAACTTAAAGGTAAAAATATAATACAGTGAAACTCCTCTAGAACGAAACCTACATTGGGTGAAAATACCCCCTAATGTGAAAACATCTTCACGCCTTAACACCATTGCCATTCTCCTGCCCCCCATACGACGAAAAAAAACCCTGTTGCGTTATACGAAAATCATTTTCTCTGCTCCAGCCTCGCTAAGACATTCACTACAACGAAGTCTAATCCAACAGCGACCTCTACTGCTTTGTTCGGAAACGGCAACAGCAACCACCACAGTGGTTTACATAGTGACCGATGGTTATTTCGGTCACAGCTGCGAGTTTCCTGAACGCAACATACTCATAGCTGCTCTGCCATTGGCTTACCGAGCATCATCCTCGCCTCCGATTGGCCAAGAGGGACCTCACCGTCTATGTGTGTAGATACTGAAGAGAGATCGTAGCATCCGATTAGCTGCTCAGAGTAAATTGCTTATGGCTTGACGGACATTCAAATAAACAAACGTTTCCTCGAATGCTTTACTTGTTATCATGCTAATGTGTGTGTGTGTGTGTGTGTGTGTGTGTGTGTGTGTGTGTGTGTGTGTGTGTGCTTACATCTGAGATGAAATTTGCTACAGTGAAAAACCCAATGTGAAAAATGTCTTGCTGCAAACATGATTTCGTTGTAGAGGAGTTTCACTGTACAACTGTACTTCAGCAGTGATTTTTTTTTGGGGGGGAGCGTACCACATGAGGGAGCCTGCGTACCACTTGAACAAACTTTGAGAACCGATGTAACGCTCACCATCTCCGGCAGCACATCCCAGTTGTAGGTATAAACCTCTGGAGGAAGGTTGTAGACGCGGAGCACATTGTCTGCACTGTTGCTCAGGATACAGGAACCATCCGGAGCCCTGATGGGATAGGGGTGGAAAAGTCACTCTGATTTCATCCAACACACAAATTGATAAAGCAGTATGTTGATTTGTACCTTCGTGTATTTTAATTACCATTTGCAACCTTTGAGGTAATTCTCTGGGAAATTGGAGTATTCGTTCCAGGAGCTCGTCAGTACCTGGGGGGTCTGGGAAAAGTCTAAGGCGAGGCTTCTGGGATGAAAAGAAGGAAAGGGGTGGGGATTCAAAGTGAGTCATGTTAATGCAATACTATATAAAAGTTGGTTCAACTTACTGCTGTCCTTCATTGGGACTGTCAGCAGATTCATTAGGCTTCTCCTCCAATGGTTGCATCCCTCCATCATCGCAGCCTTCGGCATTCTGCTGGCAATGCCCCTCCTCCTCGGTGCCTCCACCCAAAGTCGTCCCCTCTTCATCTTCTTCTCCACCGACTTTGGCATGCAGGGTGGCTTCTGTTGCTAAGTCGAGAAAACAAAATTCCATGTATATATGGCACAATTGCTATGATGTCAAAACAATGAGAAGAAAAAATTCTCTACTTTGCTCATCCTGCTCCATGTCTGCTTGTGCTGGCTGGAAATCCCCACACAGCCCTTGTTCCTCATCACCAAACCGGGGACCTTTGGCAGGAGTTAGGCTTCCTTCATCCCAATCCTCCTGGACGGCTGCCTCCTCTTGAGGTGGTTCACGATCCCACTCTGTCTCTGTGTCCTGCCGCTCTACCACTGCACTTTCAGGGCTCATACCCACATCAGTCATGACTTAGTTCCTCCCTGGTGGTGGGCTGTCAAAAATGCAAAGCTGTGGTCTGCTTTCTTCCTGCAGGGTGGCTTTCTAAATATGCTGGCAGACGAGGACATTACAGCACCCACAGGCCTGCAAACAAAGAGGACACACACTCATCAGAACACAGATGGAATTGAACTGTTTTGTTGGAAGTCATTTCTTGTAACATTAGGAGTTGGTAGTAACATGTAACAGTTACCTGAGTAACCTTTTAGAAAAAATAATGTACTTGGGGCAGTTTCCTTATTATTCATACGCACATATTTTATAAGGAAGGAATGCTACTCTTACGTCATTATTCTGAGTATACATTGCACTTGCTACTTACTCTGTTGCATTGCAGTAATGTTGATTTGTGTAAACAATCAGTGTTAGACATCACTATTGAGCTAAATGTTGATATCTCATTTGTGTAAAGAAATCAATTATTTTCAACTTAAATGTATTGTTTTTGCAAAAATGATATTGTCGGGAAATGGAAGTTGCACGTTCATATTTTGCATGTATTTTTCCATTCGATGGCCATGATTTACAAATAAAAAGTTACTCATCAATTATTCTGTACTTATTTACTCTGACCCAAATTAGTTATTGGGGGGACTGCATTTAACATTGTAGTTCATTCTTATATTTTTTAAAAAAACAGTACTCCCGAGTATAGTTTTTCGCTACTTCACTTCCCTATGTAAAATATACTCCGCCCAAAAATATGCACATACCTTAAAAAAAAAAAAAAAAGGAGTGTAATTTATTTGTTCAATATTTATTACGGAAGACAAAACAATCAGGTTACGTTTTAATTATGCGACAGCAATAACGTGAATAGCCGGGCGTCTTAGTAGTTTTCCAAAGCTATTTTCCATTAGTCTCAAGCATGCTGTACACTCAGTCTAGCAACAACAAAAAAAGCTGTCTCGGTTCCATTTGTTTCAAACGTTGGCGCAAATAATAGGGCACGTCGCGTTAGCATTAGCATGCTAACACTCTCCGACTCACCCGATTTGTGGCTCTTCCCAGCCTCTAGTCTCGTAAAATTCAGTTTAAATTATCCTTCGTGATTGAAGCGAAGCTTCCACCGGAGTGTATTGAAGCGTGTGTGGCGTCGACTTGAACGAGGTATCTGGAGATGTTCTATATCGGAGTTTTTGTTTTCTCTGAGCAGGAAGAGGCATTAATGGCGTGTAGCCATGTGTTCAGCAAGTCTCGCGCGATTACGTTGGTGTGCGTGATTTGGGGAGCAAATGAATTGCGCAAGGGTCAGTTGCTAACTGCTAATATTTATTTTGTTCTTCAAACATAACAATCCAACTTATTTACATATCTTTCAGGTGCTCTTTTTCCACCAAAGGAACATAAGCCCTTTGAAGCGCGAAGTCAAGTCGAAAATGTCCTTTGCCATCATGTTCTACCCCCTCCGCCTAGTCTGAACACGTTATCGTGTATTACTCTTATTCAACAAATGAAAAATTAACGATGTCTAGAGTAGTCTAAACACGGCATCACGAGTGTGGGTGGATTAGTCTTATTTCACACAAAAAATAACGTTTGTTCAGACTAGTGAAGGCACCTAGGACAAATCGTCCCCGAAAAAAATTGAACTTGACTTCCGCTTCAACTCTCCAAGACTAAAAACAAAAGGAGCTGAGCTGATTGGGTTACACAACTTAATGTTAGTGTCAGCGTTTTGAGAAATGCCAAACACAACCAGATGATCATGTGCGCATATGCCTCTTACAATACAATGTCACTGTTTATCTTGTCATAAAATCAGCAGTGCAGCAAATCTAGCTGCAACAATTTACTAAAGCTGTGCTTCATCTTAAAAATAAGTCTTTTTCTGATAGACTGACATGGGGTTTTCGTCTATAATTCACACCTTTTAGCTCAGTCAAAATGACACGAATCTGCTCCAGTACAAGTCAACGCTAACGTGCATTGCTCATAATTGAAAGTAAATCTGTAATCACTGGAAATGGTAGCATCACTCTATGAAATCTGATGATACATACAGCAAGCATCTAAGAGTGAGAAATGTACAACTTCAGTAAAACTATAAACCTGCAAACTCTAAATTGAACGATGATCTGGTTTAATTTGGCTTCAAGGTTTACATCTTGCTTATTGATATTTGGTCACGCAGCAACAAATCAGATTTAACTTCTGTCCTTTCAGCTCAGCTCCAAATACCACCAGACACTTTTAGTCAGTCTGCAGTGCCCCAGCCACGCATCTAAACACTATTTTTCAATGGAAAAAAAACAAAGGGGGGGGGGGGGGGGGGGGAACCACCAGTTCCAAAAATATATACATACATAGTCAAGAAAAGCTTGCTGCTCTATTCTTGAGATAACCAGAAAGGCCGGTACATAGCGCAGGTTGTTATGCAGTTGTGTCCGACTCAAAATTCTCTAGTCAGTGAAGCCATTCCGGACTCGACTGTACAGTTTTAAGGCATGTTGAACTGGAAAATTAAAGCCAAATTCGTGTGGGGGTGGGGGGTGGGGGGGTAACTCAAAACCACCATCATACAAATGTACAGTATTTACAAAGCTCCAAATTGAACTGGTGTGTGCGTGTGTGACTGGAGAATCTATGTGACATGGAGCAAAGTTAATTTGTGTCAAGTCTCTTTTTTTTCCGTTTTTTTTTTCTTTTTGTACAAGTTTTCAGTCCAGCCTCATCCACGGCTGCAGAGCTTCATGGCGGTTCCTTATCCACTCGAAGCCAAACCGGCCTTTTGTCCTTGCCATCCAAACAGGGCCTGCTGGTAGGTTAGGACCCACTTCGGAGCAGCCCGTCCGAGGTGGGTGATGATGGTCATGGCTCACAGACGGAATCCGTTGTCCTCACGTCAGCCCGTTTTTTTTTTCTTTTCCAGGAAGCTGCAAAAGGCTAGAGTTCGCTGGGTCGGGTCTAATCTGGTTGACTGACGATTGCAGGCAAAGTGGCACACAGGCAAACTAATTGCAAGAAGACAAGAACGGGACATGAGTACATTGAGCAAAAAGCAACACGGTCGTCGGTTTTCATCGGTCTTACCAGTGCCAAAGGTTCGGACCTTGTGTGGTTGTGTCAAAGCAATCTCGTAGCCACGGCAACATCCATTTGCTAAGAGTTCTGCTGTAGCTATTTAACTCAAGGGGGCGGGGGAGGTAAAAAAAATTCTTTAAAAAAGTCACTGACATAAATGGCGCGTCATGAGTTTTCCTTCATCTGTCCGCAAGCCGTCTTGTAGTCTACTCTGAAAGGTGATAGAAAAATATGGTTGTGTACAGGAGGCTCCAGTCTCTCAGTTCATTTTCGGAAATTTCTTTTCAGTGACGCCACCATCCTCCCGTTGTGCTCCCGTCCCGCAAAAAAAAAAATGGTACCTCACAGCTTGAATTCAAACAAAAGTGCATAGGTGAGTTGGTTAGGGCAGGGTGAGTGCTGGCGAGGACTGAGCCCGGGACTCGTATTGCCTCAGTTCCTTTTCCGACTGGCGTCGCCCTGCACTCCGTTCCACGCACCAGGAGAGAAAAAAAACAAAACAAAACAAAACAAAAACAAAACAAGACAATGGAGGCCAATCCTTGGATATCCTCACTCGGCACCGCAGTCCCAAAAAGCTCCAGTTAGGCAGCAACATTGTCCATCTTGCCTCAAGAACATCACTCAGTGTCCACAATGGCAGAAGCGCACTTGCAAACTCTGCCCATTGAACATGGGGAAACAAAAACAAAAAAAAAAAAAGACGTTGAGGGGGGGGGGACGCGCCCACTGATATCCATGTGGTTTTGTAAACAACCAAAGCTCCAGTATGGAATAGAAATAGTCCTTTCTTTTAATTCTTAGTCACCATTTGTACGATCAGGATTGTAGAGGCAGTGTGTTCAACTGTATCTATCCACAGTTCTTTTTTTTTTTTTTTTTTTTCCTCCTCCACTGTGTACTTAGAAAAAAAAAATTCCTCTATGAAGCTTTCTTGTATTTTGTTTCCATTTTTGAAATCTTCTGAGGAAAAAAAATATATATCAGCACGGGTTTCTTGTCATTTTTTGGAATACATTCAATATTTTCTTAAGAAAGAAATACACTTCACATGGCGAGAATGAAACAAAAACAGAAACAAAAAAGTATCACAACAAAAATAGCAGCCCCAAGTGCTCATTATCTTAGTCCAAATACTTTTTAAACTTTGTATATAATGTATATATTTGTATATATTTCTCATAAAAAAAAAAAAAAAAAAAGGAAAACTCGTCATTATCAAATTGCAACAACAAACAAGTAACAATGCTAACCTTACATGCACCGTTAGGATGCTGCAATTTTTCTTTTTTCCTCAACCTTTCATTCACAAGTTCGAGCTAACAAAAGGCAACGTGATCGCTTCCCCACCAATGGATCACCCCCAGACCGAACCAGAAACACTAACGATATATTTATATATATTCATATATATATATATATATAAAAAACACACACACACACACACTTGACATACACTGTGCTGAGCACTGACACACGTCACACTCACTCTGAAAAAGAGCTAATGTCTCAATGGCCATGCACCCGATCCAAGTTCTTAGGCACAAATGTGCATTCACACACACTCTCTCTCACACACACACACACACACGCACAAAAGCACATTATTGAAAATGAGTACCTGTCGTCTCGACTCATTTCTTTCAACAGCAAATGAACAATCTCACTCGCACGCATAAGCCCGCGATCATCCTCTCCGGTGATTTTCCCCAAGTCATTCAAACGCGACAGAGTTTTATCACAAAAGCGGAGAGAGAGAGAGAGAGACGGAGCTGCGAAGAGAAAGGATGTGTTGTGCAATTGCCCTCTCTCTTACTCAATGCGCACGCGAACAAATATCAAAGTACAAAATAAACATTAGACCAAAACAACTCAAGAATGGCCACTTTCGTCTCACACTAATGGTAAGCAACTTTAAAAAAAAAAAAAATACATTGTGCACACTGGTATATTACTGACAAAGAACCAATCACACATCAGTCATTCAGACACATTCACAAAAATATCCACTTCTATCACTAACTCATTTTTTTTTTTACATTTTCTTTTTTTTTTTTAGGCAAGTGCAAATCTTCAAGTTTTTGTAATCCACTTTTCAATAGCTTTACTTTTTTCATATAAACGTAAAAAAATGCAAAACAGAAATATCAACAGTGTTTGTCTTTCGAGAAAAAGGATTTGCTCTCAACTTAAAGGTCCCCGACTTTGAAACGCTCAACACCCGCCCCCGCCCTCCCCCCCAAGACCCCCGCCCGTGTTAACACTTCCAGTTGTGATGCACACATACCGCGTGCACACTGATTCTGAGCGCGCACGCACACGCACACACACACACGCAGTCACAAATCACACACAGACGAAAAAGAAATATTCAAATCCCATCTCAATAAAGTGCATTAGTTCAGTATAAGGTGCTTAAAATGTTGAGTGCCAGAGGATACCCATGTTTCTTTGAAACCCATGCCCCCACCTCGCCCCCGTTGCCCCTGCTCAACTGGTGCAAGCAAGGAGCCCCTTTTTGTCACAACCCCAAGAGGAGTGGCGCAGACAAGCCCAGCCCCTCCCCCCCAAACCGCCTCGTACCTCCTCTTAGTCCTGCTTCCTTCCCCCCAGCCCCCCCCCTCCCCCCTGGGTTCCCCTAGCAGTGCACATTCGTCATCAGGTTTGTCTGATTAAAAGACAAAAAAGGCCTCAGGTAGCTATTGCTGCTGCGCTGCGTCACATCAGTAATCCTCCACCATCTCCATCTCATTCAGGCTCAGACACTCGGCCGTACTGTGGAATGAGTAGCCTGCAGGCAGGAGAAGGCACAGGGAAGCAGGAGTTGCGTCAGTAGTAGGACGCGTCAATAACGCTAATTCGATGAAGTGCAAAAAAAAATGTTTAGCGGGCGATGAAAGACGCTAATGGAACCAAAGTACCGGCGTCCACATTACTTCTCCAAGTGGCCAATCTGTTTATTTCCTGCAAATGTATATACATTTTTTTAAAATAAAGGGGGGAGAAAGTTGTTTTTAAAGAAACCAATGCACGCATGGGCGAACGATCTATCAGAGAGAGTTCCACAGGGTTCAATTTTGAGCCCCCTGCTGTTTCATTGTGTTTCCTCCTCCTGGGTTCCACCTTAAGAAAGCACGGTAGTAACTTTCACTGCTATGTGGATGACGGGCAGATCTATGTCCCACTAAGCAAAAAGGAGCCTTTCTCCTTGAGGTCGTTTTTGCCCTGTTTGGAGGATATCAAAGCCCAGATGGCACTAAACATGTTGAACTTGAATGAAAAGAAAAGTTGTGTTGTTTGGGCCCTTGTACATCTCCTCACCCTGTTAACTTGAGTTTCATTAGAAGGCAACACTTTGGAATTTGGGTTTTAAATTGGGACAGTGATTTTAAGTTGGACCAGAAAATTGGTGCAGTTGTTAAATCCAGTTTTGTTTTTTTATCTTAGGCAGCTGGCTAAAAGGTAAAACCTCGCCTTTCACAAAAGCACTTCTTTTCATCTCGACCAGATTACTGAAATGGACTTTATTTTGGAGTCAGCCAGTCCTCCCTCAAGTGTCTCCAGTTGGTCCAAAATTCTGCTGCTCGCCTCCAAGCCTCCTACCTGGAGCTCGTAGGAGGGAGCACATAACTTCAATTGTGGCCCCCCTTTTACATTTTAGAATTGATTTTGAGATTCTTTTGTCTTTTAATCTTTAATTGGTCTCTTCCCACTTTACAGAGACTCAAAGGGAATCAAGCTTCGGTCCCTCCCTTTAGAATGACTTTAAACGTTAGGCAAGCCCCCCCGTCTGTCCATTTTTTAAAACTTGTCCTAAATCAAATTTTTGTTCTTTGACTTTCGACTCAGCATGAAAATCCGCATTGCTTCAGCGTTTGATTGTGTTTACTGTTTTTATGTTTAGTTATTTTTATGTTATTCCTTGATTGTCTTTGTTTGGACATGCCTGATTTTTACTTTATGTACTTTAGTATTCAGCCGTGATTGTTTTCAAGTGCTCTATAAATAAAAGTTGATAAGGCGTGGCCAACGAGAACCACGGTGATAAATATGCAGGGGAGTTTGTGAGATGACATACCTAAGATGCTGGGATCCGAGTGCAGCATCATGGGCTGTTTTTTTTTCATTTTTCCTCCTTGGTTGTCATAGAGACCAGCCTTGCCCATGTGATTGGCCTGGAACATTGACTGCAGGGCGCTAGCGTTCATACCTCGCATCGTGTCCTGCGCAAAAGACGTCAATAAAAAAAGTAAACGAATGCAACGTGAGCCACGCGACGGCTTGCAACTCGCTCTCAGCATTCGTATTTACCTGCAGAGGGAAGTTCATGTTCAGGCCAGCCACTTCCTTTGACAGCTGAGACCATTCAGAACAAAAAGCATTTCACGTGTGGGGACCAAGACAGCAAAGTCAAATTTGTCTGATGTCATCTCAGCTGCGAGTTTACCTGCTGCTGCTGTCTCTGTTGGTTGCCCTTCTGTTTGGCACGTCGCTCCAGAAACTGTTTGGTGAACTCTTTGGCTTCCACTGTGTCCCCCAGGTAGGACTGGATGAAGTCCAACACTGCCAAGGGAGACTCCACCCCCTTCAGGTAGGCCACAATCGTAGCAACTGCGACACAAGGACCAAAGCGTCGCAATCGCATCGCCCTCTTCTTCTGTCCAAATAGTGACGGCAGCAAAGTTACCATCCAGAGAAGAGGAGTTGCTGGCAGAGGTGTTGAGGGTGTGCAGCATCTGCTCACACCAGGTGGTGAAGCCGTCCTGGGGCTTCATGCCCTGCAACAGCTTCAGCAGATTCTCCTCATCATCTGTGCGCTTACGACGCATCATGTACTGCTCACTGGAGGGGCCCACACACACACACACACAAACAAGGGCTGGAGCCGACGCGATGCAAGCGGAACGGTACGGAAATGAAAGCACCACAAAGGCAAAATATAGACCTGAGTGAAGGGCTGCTGCGACTGTTCTTTAAGCCCAAGCTACTGTTGCTGTTAGCGCGCAGGCTGGCCTGGTTCTTCACAGCCTCTTCCCACATGCCGATGCTGCCACTTTTGCCCTCCATGCCTCCAGGCCCACCCCAGATGCCAACGCCGTCCCCCCACTGGCTTCCAATAGAGGAACTCCCCATTGACATGCCCGAGTGCTGCAAATCGGAAACAAAAAACATTTCACACGCAGTTGTGTTTTTTTTTGCCCCCCCCATTTTATTTCTGTTTTTATTCTTCATGTTATTATCTGGATAATTTGGTAAAATGGTTTAACGCAACGTCCCAACCTCATTTGAATTGGGTTTTTATCGCTCTCTCGCTCCTCCCAAAATAAAAAAAACTGATCAAAACAAATTAAACCGGGATTAAAACTCATCAAAACTAACTGAACTAAAGCAACTACAGTCAAACCTCGGTTTTCGAACGTCTCGGTTCTCGTCCAATTCGGTTTTCAACCAAAGATTTTGAGTTTTTAATGCCTCGGATGACGAACAAATTTCGGTTCTCGAACAAACTGAGCGCACCTGAATGCACCATTTGACTCTTCTCGCCTTCCTTACACGAGGAAGTGACGCTTCCTCGTGTTGCTTTCCATTGTGAGCAGACGTGTTCAGAAAACATTTTTATTTTAAAAAGAGCGTGGTTTTGGTTTTCGAACAGCCTTCTGGAACGGATTATGGACGAAAACTGAGGTTTGGCTGTACAAGCAATGCATAATAGTTAATAGCGAGGCCTACCCGCTCCCTCTGCTGCTGGGCTCTCTGCTGCTGATGCTGCTGCTGCTTCAGGAGTCTTTCCGTCTCCTGCTGCATCTCCAGCAAGGAGAGGGGCTTCCCCGTTTTCGAGAGCCCAGAGGAAGATGCCCCGCTCCAGCTGACACTGCCTGCCACTGGCCCCTGCTGCTGCGGGGCCTGCTGCAGCAACTTCAAAATCAGCTCCTGTTGCCGACGACACCCAAGCTCGTTATCAACCAAGGGCAAAACGGATTGAGGGAGAAATGGGGGGGGGGGGGAAACACTTTACCTGCTTGCGTCTGAAGAGCTCTTCATCCTCCCTTCTCTTTTGCTCCTCCTGTTGTCTCCTCTTCTCCTCCCTCCTCTTGCGTTGCTGCTCCTCTTCCTCCCGCTTCGCCCTGAGTTCAGCGTCTCGCCTCTCCTGCTGGAGCTGGATGGAGTACGTTACAACCGCAACATTAACTCAAGAGAGAGCCAAAAAAAATAAAAAAAAAAAACTCGGCGAGCAGTGAAGCAATCATTTGAATGGCAAACATCAAACCTTTTGAAGCTGTTCCAGAGTTGGACCCTGAGTAGAACGATTCATTATGTCCCAAAGACTGGCTTCACCACCTATGGTACGCGAAAAAAGGGCATTTTAAGCATGGCACCATTTGCCATTTATGTGCATGCTTTGCTCACATCCCCCACTCGTCAAAAACGGCGCACCTGACGGCTGTGAAGCTGAGGTATACATGTCCCACATGGACCCTGTATCTGGCACTGACAATGACCTGTTCATCGAAGGCATCATACCCTGCTCACTGCACCTGCGTTGTACAAAGCAAAGACCGACTGAAAATGCAGGCTGACGCGCCAAAGGCCCTCCGCGGTTTTTGTCTTCCGAGCTCACGCTCACAGAGGGCTGTCGGCACTCACCTGTTAATGAGCTGGAATAACTGCTGCTGTTGGAGCTGCTGATAAAGAGCTGCCGCCGCCAGCTCCTGCTGTTTTTTCAGACGCTCCTGGTCCAGGTTTCCCTGAAGGGGGGAGTGGGGGGGGGGGACAGAGGACGGTTTGTCAGCAACACGCCTTGGCAAACAGGCATCTCTAACTACAAACACGGATCAAAAGTGTCTTTTCCGCATGCACGGCCGTTAATCCTGAGAAGATGAAAATCTATTACCGTGGCCTGTCTATCCATCTTCCCTCCCTTGTGCATCCACCCTTTCCCATCGTCTATGTTGGCTGAGCTCTGACTCACAGTCCCGGCGGGCCCCCTGCTGGGCTGCGGGCGCTGCGTCGGTGGTGGCTGTCTCACCAGCAGGGGGGGCGGGGAGGGCCCCGGGGCGAAGGGCACGCGGCCCCACATCTTGATGACGTCGCCCAGGGGTTGGAAGCCCTCGTCGCAGCCCCGCTTGACCAAAAGGGTCATGGTGAAGTAGCCTGCTTGGAACCACTCGCACATCTCCACGGTGGTGAATGGACCTGGGCAGGGAGACGGGATTTCTTTTGGTTCTCGTCGTCGTCACCCACGACCGAATAAAACGCGGCGCAAATCCACGTCGAGAGGAATTACCCTGAATCTCTCCCTGTGGGTCCTTGTAGAACCACTTCATGGCGGCCTCGTGCGACAGAGGCAGAGCGGCTGCGGTGTTCCTGCTCTCCTGCTGCTGCTGCTGCTGCAGAGCTTGTGTGAAACACTCCTCTTCTAAAGATGTATCCTGCAACGATGCCACCATCTTTTCCGCCTCCTAGACACGGACCAAAAAAAAAAAAAAAGCTAATTTAGCAGAAGAATGAAACTATTTACCGTATTGGCCCAAATATAAGACGGTGGGGTTTTTTTGCGTTGAAATAAGACTGAAAAAGTGGGGGTTGTCTTATATTCGGGGTCCAGACATTATACCCATTCACGACACTAGATGGCGCCAGATATCATTGAAGCGAATGCTGAACTTGACTTCCCCAGACCCAAGTGAACCAACCCCCCGCCACGAAGAATAAAAATAAAAATAGCGGTAGCACGAAGAAAAAAAATTTAAAAAAATAGCGGTAAGAAGGAAAAGAGAAGAAAATAATAGAAGAGATAACAGAAAACGGAGAAACGTAGCGACAATCTGGAGAAAAGTGGGTCGAAGATCGGCCAGGTTAACCGGCAGCTGAGGAGAAGTTATGATGTCATTTACATTTCCAAAACCAGAAGCCATTCATTTACGAATGTGATTGCACTTTAGTTTACATATTTAAATGTTCACATATTAAGATTTGAATGAGGCAAAATAACACGCTTTTTCTCTCAAATATATTGTTAGAATCATTTGTTTCAGATGTACTGTCATTATTTTCTGGATAAAAATGAATTTGGTGTTCAAAAAGTCTTTTTTCAAACTTGAGTCTTGAAAAAGAGGGCGTCGTCTTATAATCAGGGCCGTCTTATATTCGGGCCAATACGGTACTAGTCTCAACACGATATTCTGATTATTATTACATTCAGGCAATGAGAAGGAAAAGCCATTTTCATCCATTTTAGTGCGCCGCCATTTGAATTGAATTGAATACAACTTTATTGTCCTATAGTGCCCTCTGCTGTTGACTGAAAGTGATGTCATAGTGCCCACACAACTCACCCGTTTCGCGTTCAGGACTGCATGAACCCCGTCGTGTTTTTTTCCTTTCATAATGAAATGTATCTATCCTTTTTGACCAAACACATTAAAAAAAAAAAAAAAAAAACAAAACAAAACAAAGACCCCACTTGCAAACTAAGCTCTCGGATTGCTGTTTGACTGCATACAAGGAGGAACGATCCATACCTGTTGCAGGTGTTTCATGCCCTCGTCGTCCTCAGTGTCTCCTACCCCGGACGTAGGGAGGAGTGGAGCAGCAGAAGATGGCGGTGGTGGAGGCAGCACTGAGGGGGCGGCAGTATTTGGGCTCACCTGGCTCTTGGATCCTACAACCAGAGTCACATTTGACACACAAATAAAAGCAATAGGCCTCGGATTTGTTTTTCCCCCTCTCAATTTTAGGTCAAGGTGAACAACACTTTGACAGCCGTCTGAGGCGGTGCAGCCACGTGACCAAGTGAGAGCAGCTGTTTCAGTAAACAAGATACTCAATCGCTGCAGATAAACATATTGGATATCAAACCAAAATGTCAACATGAGCCACTCTCGACTGCTCTCAGGTTCGATGAGCTGAGAACAGCGTTCACAAAAGGCTGCCGTGTCCTTGGAAGAAAGCGCCGCGTACCTTCACTTGGTGGGCTACTCTCCTTTAAAGGGTGGCTGCTGCTCAGCTGAGCCGTGTCCGCTGTTGGGCCACTGTTGCTGGGCTGGGGCTCCAGGGATGGAGGGGCACAATGGGCAGGAGGGGAGGAGGAAGGCGCCGCCGGCTTTGCCTCCCCGTTGACTGCAGCTGATGGGGATTCCTTACTCTCTGAAGGAAGGAAAGAAAAGTGATTAAGAATCAGAATAGCTCCATTGTATTGTAGTGTACAAGGCGCAACGAAATGGGACACCAAGAGACGGAGAGGAAAAACAATGACTAACAGGGAAATACAGAACGGGAGTACGCCAGGTCGCCTTTTATAGTGAATTGTTTTCACAGATAAAAAACAAAGCTTGTCAGGGTTCCCACACTTCCACTTGCTTTTTATTTATGGACCTTTTTAAGGACTTTTGAGGGCTAGTTTCGCAGTTTTTAAGGACTTTTTCTCCATGGAGCAGGGGATTCACGGTGGATTTAATGAACAGAAAGCCACACATCACTTAGCTGGTGTTCAAATCATTGCTGTATTGCATGTAGCCCGACAGTGGGGTTTGAGGGGAAGGGCGCCAGGCGCATTTTCCGACAAAACTATTAATTGGAAGGGTGGGGAAAATGACATGCACAAATGAAATGAACACCACAGGTTAATTTTTATGGATTTTTCTTGATTTTAGAAGCTTTCCCTGAAAATTAAGGACAATTAAGAACATAATTTTACAACTTCTTTTTTTATGGGTTTTTATGAACTTTAAGGACCCGTGGGAACCCTGCTAGTGTAAGGATACCGTCATCTCGTTACCTCTGCGTCCCGCGTCCTCGACGCATTATTTTCCCGCGGGACGCACAATTCAAAAGGAATCGACTGACCCTTATCTTTGTCTCCATCAGCGCCGTTTCTCTCCGTGTCGGGAGGACTCTCCTCTTCCTCCTCCTCCTCCTCAGTGCCCTTGAACTCCAACTCTTCCTCCAGGATTGTCTCCTTACCACCCTTCTGAGAAACGTGCACCAGAAGAAACGGGGAACTTTAAAAAAGGTATGCTCGCAGAGATCGAGAACAAAACAAACTCGTAAATGGCCTTTTGAAAATGTCTTGAATTCCACACGGCCCATTAAAAGTCACCTTCATGGGCATGAACGCGCCAGAGGAGTCAAAAGTTCCCATTCCTCCATCCTCCTCATCCATACACCACTCAGGCAGGCCGTCCCTGTCGTCCTCCGGCCCGTCGCTGCCGGCGCGCCGGCGGCTACCGCCCAGGTTCTCGGGACCCCCGAAGTCAAAATCGAATTTGCGGCGGCGACTGTCACCTGGACAGCCGTGATCCCGCCAGCCTGCTGAGCGGGGACCGCCATCTGACAAGAGAACCCGCGGGTGAGCGCTACACTCGAGCTTGAGTCTCATGAAGCTGTACATCAGAACGTCTTTGAACAAAAAAGGGGGGAGGAAAAAAAAAAAAAAACAGGAGTACAACTCAATATAGAAAGTGTTTGTGTTGATCATACCGTCCCTGCGGGGTCCAGCAACTCTCCAACTGCTTCCCGGCTCCCCCTCCTCCCCCTCCTGCTCCTCCCGGAGGGTGCGCCAGTTGTCGCTGTCAGCCCTTGTGTACTCCTTCCTCCCGGAACCCCCGGGACCTGCAGACTCCTCAAAGCCAGGGCGGCCCACCTCCCGTCGAAGCGGCTTCTCAAATCGACGCTCACCTCTGAAAATTGCAATTGAACAATTGAGGGGGGGGGGAAGGCAAAGAAATGATCAGGTTACAAAGGGGACGTTCTCGGAATTCAATCTCCGTAACCCTATAATGCCATTCGTATCATTATTTGATACATGCAGTTTCATTATATAACTTATTCTTTATAGTACAGTCAAACCTCAGTTTTCAGACGTCTCGGTTCTCGACCAAAAATTTTGAGTTTTTTTATGCCTCGCATGACGAACATATTTCGGTTCTCGAACAAACTGAGCGCGCTTGAATGCACCATTTGACTCCTCTCGCCTTCCTTACACGAGGAAGTGACGCGTCCTCGTGTTGCTTTCCATTGTGAGCAGACGTGTTCAGTAAACATTTTTATTTTAAAAAAAGAGCGTGGTTTCGGTTTTCGAACAATTTCGGTTTTCGAACAGCCTCCTGGAACGGATTCAGGACGAAAACCGAGGTTTGACTGTACAATAAATCATCTCTATCAAATTTGATACTGCGGGTTTAAAATATGATTTTCCCCACATTTTCAGTTTTTGATGTAATCTACATAATGCTTATAAATACGATACAACAAATATCTCAAACAAAATAACATGGCAAAAATATTTTTGTGGATTTTGTTATAAGGGATTTATTAATGAACATCTCAGTTCCCAAAAGTCAGATTTTTCTGGCTATTCCTTGATGGGTCAGGCACTAAAGGGTTGAAGATGTAGTAAGACAAGGAAGGGAAAAGAGAAACGTAATTTCCTGTGAATAACACTCACATTTTTGGAAAAAGAAAAATACATATCCTCCCCCCCCCCACCCCCCAAATCACATTTTATGGATATTTGAGAAACTGGCGAGGCTCCATAGTTGGAACCCTTACATTGCCAACAGTTGCCAACTTGAGGTCACATTCAATCGTTAATTCAGGGCGCTAAAAAAACAAGCTGACTGTTGCCAGCGTGAGCGGCTTCTCGCAGCTTGAGCGCCAAGAAAGTTTCAGCGGTTTGGGGGTAATTGGATGTCAGTGACTCTGAAAATGACATTGATTCTTCTGAATTGGCTCAGGTTTTTGAGACACTCCATATTATGGCTTCACAAACGGGCTAAAAATAGACAGATTTTGACATTGGTTCTTTTCACGCCTGCCCAAACAGTATTCTTTCGGGTTTTTTTATGCAATATCGTGAAAGACGTGCAAGTCATGTTTCAGGTGAAAATCAAGCATGAATTTAGAACATTTGGCAATATTCGCAGTAAACAACAAGCTTGTTTCACTTTGACTGGAGAATAAACGACGGGCATTTTTTTATTCATCCTCAAATGGCAATCGCCAAAGATGTCCGTCCTTCTAAAATGAGAGCCAATTCAAAGAAACCAGAAACTCACCTCTTCTTTTATTCTACGACGTGTAAGTCACTTTTTATTGGCGTGCGTTTTACTTTAATTGCGAACGATTTTGACTTTATTCACTTGCGCTCTGTAGATCATGGCATCGAAAACGAAGAAGAACCCAACAAAACAAAACAACCCAAAATACTCATTTTTTTCCCCAAGACTGAAAACAAATCAACATTAAAATACTGTACGTACTGTACTGTGTTGTGGTTTTTTAAATCTATACCTGTACTGTGTACTGTACTGCTGTTTTTGTTATATAAACAGTTTTTGGACAGTATATTTTTGCATTTTATTGCTTGTGTTGTTACACATGCATTTTTTCAACATACTTGCAGGTTCATAAAGGACATGTACCATGCTCATTTCACAAAAGAGGAATTTCTGTTCGAAGAACAGATTGGGCAGTGCAAACATGAGTCTGTACTAGAGAATGTTTACTGTATAGGTTTATATGTAAATTCAGAGAGGGAGGGAAAAAAAAACATTTTTAAGGACGGTTTGAAAGGGCGTATTATACTGGAATTCCAATCTGTGCCGACTTCCTTACCGGTCATCCCAGCTTTGGCTACGGTGCATCTCTCTGGAGCTCCGACCAAAACCAACCTCGGCATCTTCAATACTTCTTTGGTAGAATCCACCTTCGCCGCGGGCCCGGCCTGTTCGCGCACAAACAACACACGGACGCATAACTCAAGCATGTGTGTGGCTGCACAAAGCCACGTCAATAGGAAGTGAGCTCCACCAAGATGGTGGAAATCAACACTTGAGCATTTCCCCGAAGGAGCTGCCCATGCCGCCCCACTGGAGTTACAGGGTTCCCACTCTTCCACTTGCTTTTTATTTATGGACCGTTTAAAGGACTTTTGAGGGCTAATCTAGCCATTTTTAAGGACTTTTTCTCCATTCAGCGGGGATACATGGTGGATTTAATGCCCGCTCAGCAATATGCGGGCTGAACAGAAAGCCACATATCACTGAGCTGGTGTTCAAATCATTGCTGCCAAAGGAGGGGCGCATCTTTATTTTTAGGGGCAATCAGCTAAAGCTTTCTACCTGAAAAAAAGCTTGAATTTATTCTCAAATAAAGTACACTAAGAGAAATTCAAATTTAGAAAATATAAAACTTCAATTTATTTTCGAATAAAAATAGATTTTTAAGGATTTTTATTGATTTTAGAAGCTTTCCCTGAAAATTAAGGACAATTAAGAATTTTACAACTTCTTTTTTTATGGATTTTTATTAACTTTAAGGACCAGTGGGAACCCTGAGTTACAGCCGGAGCACATTTCTTTATTTTGGCCGTGCCATATTTGAAGTCTCATTCTCGTTTTTTTCCCCCCCCCCCAAAGGAGCAATCGTACCTCTGCTGCCTCTTGCGGCGCCCCGTCCTCGCACCGCTCCGGCCGGGGCGGCTCCGCTCGCCCCCTTTCCCATGAGCCGCAGAACAGCCACACTATTCACAGACATGGAGAAGTTCCTCTGCGAGTAGGGGGGGGGGGGAAAGAATGTGAGGAATGTCAGCCAATGGAGAGGCTCACCTTGACGTTGTCACTGCGGTTTGTGTTGAGAGGCTGACCTGCTCCTCCTCAGTGAGAGGCACCAGTGCCAGCGGCTGCATGGGCTCATCTTGCAGAATAGCAGCAAATTCCTTATCCTGCATGTCCTCCGGGACCTAAGATAAACAACAGCGGCGCCTTCAGGGTACACGCCGTCATCGGCCAACCGGCGGTAAAACCAACGACGGTACTCGAAAGATGGCCTACCTTGTTGTCTTTGATATAAAGTGCTAACATCTCCTCTCGGCCGTAGCGGTAGTCGGCCAGCTTGTACTTTGGCATGGCGGGGGAGGGAGGGGGGGACGTCACACTCCCCCCACTGGACAGTGCACGGAGCCTGGGGGGTGGGACGGGCACGGAAAAAAAACGTTGAGCGTCAATTTGTCATTCGCGCGAGACGAGAGCCAACCAGACTGAAACCTCATCCCGGTGGATTTTCCTCAATATTGCAATTTAATGGACCATCATGTTTCCCCCCCGAGGTCCTCATCCCATGTGTTTGTTTTTTTAACAAACACAAGCAATCTGTGCTACAATAAACAATGACCGATTAAATCGGAGGCAGGAAAAGAGCGATTGTGTAACTGTTAAATTGTCATCGGAATTAGCAAAACACACTTAACAAGAAACCTTGCTGACTTTGCATTCCGTAGCAAGTCAACTGTCGCCCCCGCGCCGAATGAATGCACTCTGCTTCGTAATATATTAGCTTTCCAATTTGAGCTGGGGAAGAAAAAAAAAAAAAAAAGAAAGAAGCTGTTACAAGAAGGAGCAGCTTCCAAGGCCGGCAGCTGAACAATGGCTCCATTCACTTGCCTCTCAGAGGAGCGTTATTGACTCACAGGCCCACATCTAAACCATATGTACCACCTCTGAGAGGAGGTGGGTGTCGGGTGCTAGCGGCAGCGCGGCCGAGCCAGAGAAAAGCGACAGAGCGCAAAGCCAATTGGGTGAAAACTTTCTATCCCCTCACTGGATTTAATAAAGCATCCATTTGTGTTCATAGGGCACGCTGAGGTAACTGTAATTTTTCTTACCAATTTATTCAAATCATGACGCCCTCTGCGCCCCCCTCCCCTTTTTTTTCTTCTTAAGAATAGCAAAATAAGGCGCAAGCTAGCGGCTGCAGATGTGCCGAGCCGAAAGAGAGAAATATTCTCCCCGTCTGGCCGCGAACCGGGGAACGTTCACAACTAGTTAGTAATGGAGAGTGACCAAACGGCAGGCGACACCTCCCTCCCATTCATCGCCGCACAAACACCAAGGCGGGAATGGGGGGTGTCATTGCAATAATGGTGCGTGCAATATATGTATCGCAAAGATGTGTGACTAAAAAAAAAAAATTCATTGAGATATATATGTATATGAAAGAGAGCAAGAGACAGAGACATAAGTGTGTGTGAATATATGAACACGTATAAATAAATACAAATTGGTACAGTCAAACCTCGGTTTTTGAACGTCTCGGTTCTCGACCAATTCGGTTTTTCGACCCAAAATGTCGAGTTTTTTATGCCTCGGATGACGAACAAATTTCGGTTCTCGAACAAACTGAGCGCACTTGAACGTACCATTTGACTCCTCTCGCCTTCCTTACACGAGGAAGTGACGCGTCCTCGTGTTGCTTTCCATTGTGAGCAGACGTGTTCAGTAAACATTTTTATTTTAAAAAGAGCGTGGTTTCGGTTTTCGAACCGCCTTCTGGAACGGAGGTTTTGACTGTACATATGTACACACACACACACAAAATTGTATGTCATGACAAATACCGTAAATATTCCCATCTCCGGAATTCCATGGAAAGGAATTTCCTTCCCCCGGAATAAAAACCTATGCATTAACATTTTGACTACGATATTATATTTTACCGGAACTTACTTAAGCGGAAGATACACTATCCGTAACCCGGATGGAGACGGAAGGCCGCGGGAGCTTATTAAATACACGCAGCGCCCACCAGATGCAACGGAAGACACGCCGGAAGACACGTGTTCGCTTCGCCGTTTTCTATCATCGGATCCGAAACGATGACGTGTAAGTGACTGTTTATTGCCGTGCGTTTTACTGTAATTGCAAACTATTTTAAACTTTATTCACTTACATCCTGTAGATCGCGGCACAAGCTTAAAAATCAACGGGACAGTTACTTGCAACTAAGCAACAAAACTGTATGATGCGCAGGCAAACATTTTCATACACCAAAGAATGAATCCAACAAAACAACCCAAAATAGACTCATTAAAGTACTGTACGTACTGTGATTTTTTTTTTTTGATACTCTACATCTGTACTGTATACTGTACTGCAGTTTTTGTTATATAAACAGTTTTTGCACAGTATATTTTTGCATCTGAATCTGAATACTTGCAGCTTCATACAGGACATGTACCTTAGTCATTTCCCACATCAGGAAATTCTGTTATAAGGACAGATTGGACACTGCAAATATGATTCCTTACTAGAGAATATTTACTGTAGTGAGATAAGAATACATTAAAACTGCTGATTTGGCGCCTAAAAAAAAAAAAGTCTCTTTCATTAAATGGCATCCTTTTTAAGTGCATGTTAAATACCGCAATATCACCCTCGCACTATTCAACACCCACATCGCACCTGGCATGTTCTCCCAAATAGCGTGCAACCCAACTCTGAAGCTCATTATTTGGCACGTAGGATGCTTCTTTTGTATCGAGAAACTATTTTTTGGGGGGTGGTTGTCATGTGCAGCGGTGTCAAAACTGCGCGGTCGCTCACCATTCTGGGCCGAAGTTGAGAGTCTCAGCAGTCATATTCCTCACGTCCACACAGATGTGAGTACCTGGGAAGCAAACGCATTCTTTAGCGTCAAACGTCGTTATTGTTGACATATTTTTAAGCCGCGTGTAGAAGCCGGCGTACCCCGTCCAGAGATATGGGAGCAGGCTGGACCAGGCTGGAGCTGGCTGGGTTTAGTTAGGCTTGGGTGACTAGAAGGCTGAGTGGTGCTTAAGCTGTGGTCACAGGGTGCCCCCCCGCCCCAACACACCTCAAAAAATACACATCCACAAGAATAGCTGCCAGTTGTAGGTGCTTGAGGGGTACCAGGTTATCAGTCCGTGCTCGCTTCGGGAGGGCTTTGACGACAGATTGGAGAATGGAAGCTCCTGCTACTCACAGATCACGAAGGTTGCAAAACATTGAAAGAAAAAGGAACTTTGGAAATTATCAATAGAACCAAAAAGAGGAATTGCAAGTACCTCTCACTTGCTCCCTTGCGCTCGCTCGATCTTTTTTGTTTTGTTTTTACAGCAGTTAGATCTCACATTTAAACTCAGAACCTGAACCACTTCATCGAAAAAAAAAGACAAAAAAACATTAAAAAATCACAGCCGCCTCAAAAAAAAAAAAAAAGGCTGCTGGAACAGCTGCCGAGAGCAGACGCGACCCGCACTCCTCTTCTCCGTGCTCGCCCTCCTTTCCTTTCCCTTTGCTTGGCGCCTTTCTCGCTTCGCTCGCTCCGACTAAAATGTGGATTGGCGGAGACGGCCGTCCAGGTAACGCCTTGACTTCCTGTCCTCCTTTCCTCTGCGCCACTGGAATAGACATCAAAGAAAACAAATAACTGATCAACACACCCTGATGCATCACAAATACATTTTTTTAAATATACAGCAACGATGTCCAATTTTTTAAACGGCGAAGTGGAAGGCAGCAGTTAATCCATCACATCACACACACACACACAAAAAAAAAAATGGGACAGCAAACTATTTCCAGGCAAGCGCCAAAAATCAGAAACCTCAGACTTCTCTTTCAATGTTGAGAGAAATCCGCCGGGGCGCAGCTACTTCCCTTAAAAACAACGTCACAGTAATAAAACAAACATCCAGTCGGCTCCCATTTTCTTCAATTCTTGACACATTTTTGCACACCACTTCTTTAAATCAGCCATCATGTGGCGTGGTTACACAATTGTACGAGACAAGAGATTTTGTCTTAATTGCGCAGCAGTCCTGTTTTATTATCTTTGTTGACAGTGAGAACACACTTCGCAGGACTATGCCCCCTTGAAGGGATTTATTAGTGTGGTTGTATAATGTGATTGGAGTATCTCCAAATGCATTTTATGTATTGATTAAACACTGTATGGAGAAAGTTCCCGAGCTACACTTTGGATTGGATAATAATTGGAAAGAATGGATGACCGTCAAGTTTGTGAAAAATATCGAATTGATTCGAAATTGAAATATGTCTGTTCATCAAACTTTAAGTGCATAGTGGCATTACAAGAGAATGCAGTGTGGGACCTACTGTAAAACTCTGCGAATACTCTTTAAAAAAATAAACACCGAGGCGGGTATATAACGGGTGGCTTAATTTCTTTTTTAAAAGGGAAAAAAATGGAAATGTTAACTGTGATTGTTTACATTAGGGGTCACCAACGCGGTGCCCATGAGGACCACGTGATCAGCCCCCTTGGCGCTGTTCCAAAAATAGCTCAAAAGTGATTAGGACATTGTGACTTTCTAGACATGTTGTAGAAATTATTACATAAAAAGGTCAACATGATCAGAGTCTGAAAATGAATATGATCAAGTATTAATAATAACACATTGAATTGAATACAACTTTACTGTCAAATAAAAGTTGTAACATACTAATGTTATTAAAAGGCAATTTGAGCAAAGACGTTATTTTGGACGTGTGTCAGTTTGGTTGGACAATCAGTACACAATAATCCACTTTCACTCTGGTTTAGACGTTTACCGGTACCTAGGTGTTGTTTAAAAAAAAAAAAAGAACAGAGAGCATGAACAAGTTTTCTCAAAAACACGATTTGGGCTTTTTTTGGGGGGGGGGGGTGCGCAGATGTTAAAATACTGTAGTGTGATAAGGAATTTATTCCTTACTGTGATTTTATTTAGCCCCACTGTACTTGGCTCTGAAAGAAACAAAGAATGTAGAATGTTGTTGGAGGTTTTCCTGCTCACTGTGTTTACAATCACCTTTAGTGTCCCTCACCCCCACCACTTTTAGGGCCCCCCTCCATAGGACTTGTTTAACACCAAAAGAACAACTGTTGTCTCAAGTATCTGTGTTGCAACTATTAAGAGACTATGCCTTGTGTTGAGGAATTTTGCCTTACCATGAGAACTATTGATACTAGTCTCTGTAATGAACATCTGCTGAAGCACTTGGAACAAACACGTGGTGTTTTGGTTGACTCCCCTCTTGATCCTTGGGCAACTTAACAGCCCCAAAGGTCTTCCTCCCAGTACTCCCATCCTTTCACGTCCTTGAAGGCTGTCAAGTTGCCTGGGAAAGGAGCTCCAATCTCATAATTTGTGCACAGCAGATGTGGTCGGTACTTCATCACCATGTCAAGATTGAACTGCATTGACCTTTCTTTGTCTCTGATTTTTACGTAAGGGGAAGGACTGCCTGCCCCTCATTTACATACTATGCCTATATAGACGTGTGACTGTATTTCTTCTGGGCTTCCTGATGAAATCTGAAACTCTCAGGAGCCCGAATCGATTCGTGTTGTGTTGTGATAAACTGAGAAAAAGACAACGTGGTGTTGGGTCTTCTTCCACCTTATAGAGAAATAAAAGGACTTGTGTCCAAGGAGGGCCGTAAAGAAACAGAATTCTCCCCTCCTCTACAAATGGCGTCACGAACAGGATTTCTCTGGAAAAAGACCAACATCGGTTTCAGGACCTTCAGACTCAGGCAGTAACCAAGGAGCGCTCCACTTTAAAAAGGTAAGACACACCGGTTCCTACGGGCAAAGTGTCAAGATTCGGCTTATATCCAAATCAAACTGCTCTGAACCTGAATGTGTTGAACCAAGTATAGTGATTGGATTTTGTGTAGGTGGCAAATACCAAATTGATACTGTAATGGCTGAGTAGGACCGCCGACTGGAGATTGGGGTCTGAGTAGAGTAGGTGTGAGGTATATTCAAATTAATATACCGTCTAAAATTTGCCACTGAGTAGTAGATAACTGAATTGGCACAGTTATTGAGTCACCACGTAGGCGGTTTAAAATTAGGTAGAACCGCTGAGTCGTAGGTTTGGCCAGTAGCTGACGAGCAAAGAGCAAACTGAGTTTGTAGGCAATTAAAAAATTAGTGGTTAATTGCTGAGGCAGGTCCAGATAATTTTTATTATTCTGGATGCTGTTAAAGTGTAGGATTGACGACTGGAGATCGGGGTCTGAGTAAACAGCTGTATTTTAGGGCAAGTTAGGGACAGCTCCGTTGTTACAATTGGAGAATTACGTGACGTCACACGGTCCATAAGAGAGAATATTGGACGGTGAGTATGATAAAACCTGGTGAATTTACCTTGGCTGAATTGCCTGAAGGCAAGGAAATGGTTAAAATTCTACTTGAAAAAGCATTGAATACTTATAGAGGAATGTTGTGTGGGACGAAAAAAAAAAAGGAAAAAGAAGTGGAGATAAAGAGGAAGGCAATTGCTAATTTACAGGAGAGGAAATTGTTGCCGAATGACAATTCACGCTCCGATCTTTGGCTGGCATCTGGCCAGTTGGAACGAGCGGTATTGCGCAGGCTGAAGGAAATCGAAGGAATTAGTCAGAACAAGTGGATTTCGAACAGTAGACGGAAGGCCTGAAGGCAAGAAAACGGGTAAAATGCCGTAAGGAGGTAAGTAAAAAAAAAAAGGTGAATGCTTTGCGCAGAAAGAGAAAAAGGCGAATGCATTGCGCAGAGAGGTAAGTAAAGCGAAAACAAGGTTTTAAGAATAAGTTGTAAGAATAAGACAAAAGTTTGGAAATGAAGAAAAGCTGAGTGAAATTCAATTTGAGCTATATTGCATTTCATGGGCGGCTTGACCACTGCCGTCGACATTGGAAACAAGAAAAATGTATAATCAAAGTAACACAGAGAAAGTTATGATAAACGAGGCAGCGATGATGTCTCCTCCGCCGCATGGGGTGAGGAGCGCTCAACTTATGATCCCACTACAAGCGTCGAGTGGCCAATTTAACATAGACGAGAAAAAGGGGGTAACACATTCTAGCCATTTTACTGGCCCCCACCCAAATCCATTGTGTGCCAAGCTTTCCCCTGATTTGCCCAGGGTGGTTCATAAACAATTGGTAAAATTTGAAAAATGTATGCAAATTAAACAGGATAATGATAGCATGAGTGCTTGGGATGCGACCACTTTTATAAGTAATGAGACTGAATTGGCTAGGCGAATGTTGCTGGATTTGCCTAAAATTGACTATGACATACAATTGTGGGCAATAGACTGGCTTAAGAGTAAGTATTTACCCAAAGAATTATGGACCTTCTAGAGGGAATAGCTTCTTGTAATTTGACTAGGTTGAATGATAGAAAATCAGACGCACTGAGTTCCCTTTATCCGACTCCATTGGGTTCCCTACAACAATTGGCGTTTGAATTGTTATCTGAGGTACACCCAATTACTTATTTGGTTAATTGTATGGATGCTTGGGTGACTGCCACCGGGCAGGACCCCAATAGTCATCCATTGAATCAAGCTTTGTTCAGGCAAGCAGTGCTGGGGGGTTGTCCGTCTGATGTGCAGAAAATGATGACTAACTCCCACTCTCCCCACTTCAGATGACGCGAACTGGCGAACTCATTTCCTATATTATGTGCAGCATTCTCGAATGAGAGCCAAGGAAGAGACTGAGAAAACATCCAAGCTACAGAACAACTTTTTGAACTCACAAATACAAGAGGCTAAGAGAGTCTCCAGTAATGCATGCAAAAAAGAGAAACTTGGGAGATCTAATCAAATGTCTATCAGTGTCTCTCAACAGGCTCCACCACGGCTGATCACACCCCCACCGCAGCTCCAAGCCCCACCTCAACATTACGGCCTGCCCCCAAGGCAGGGCCGAGACGCATGGCTGAGGGGAGGTCCGAGACGGGAAGGTGGGCATGGACGAGGAAGTCACGGGAACCAAGCTGGCTGTTTCATTTGTGGTGATGTGAATCATTGGACATGGAAATGCCCACACCGCCGGCACCCATCTGTTCATCAATCAGGCTATGATCAACAAGCTCTGACTCCTCCTCCACGAAACTTGCAACAATGACAAGCTACGGCACCCTCACATGGACAATACCCATCTGCTCCGTGGGTACCCGAATCCTGAACAAAGGATCGCCGCTGGCCTCATCGAAAGACTGTCATGAACTTGAACATGCTGGACCACACTTGCTCCCAATGACTGCTGACACAAGGCTGACTATTGCTAAAGTCAGCTGATACCCCGCCACTGAACTCTGTCTTCCAACAGTATCGGCTTTGGTTTCCTTAGATTTCCTCCATATGACCTTACCATCCGCTGATCGGTCCTTCCCACTGCACAATGCTTTTGACAGACTAGAGAACAAAATCTAATCGCATGGCCTGGTTGGTTGAAACACAAGGCAATTTATTCAATGTTCCCTATTCCTAAATTGTCATAGGTTCAGAGGAGGGTATGGCAGCCGGAGTGGACCTGTCAGAGGATCTCATCTCATTGACTGGTATCGTATGCCTGACATAGTTGCACCGCACATATGGTTTTTGCCGTCTACTCAATATACAAAAATTGTCATTCGTACACATTTTTTCTGTAATTGATTTAGCAAATGTTTTTTTTTTCCATTTACCACTTTCAGAATCATATTGGGAAATTTCTCATTCTCCACCTTTGAGCGATATTTCGCTACACTCGTTTACCGCACGTATTCAATTTTGTCTTCGGGAATTTTTTTTAAGTGCGAAAACAGCTACTTCTACTCTTTCCAACCTCCAGATGGCGTTGTACTATGGCAATGTTCTTCCCGGTGCAACATCAGGGATTTCTTGTTTGGACTACCACTAGGTGGCTCCTTTTGGATTGGCTACAACTTTATTGTCAAATGTCCTCTATGTGCAACATACAGCACAGATGAAATTTCTTCCCTCTCATTGACGTTTGGCTTTTTGCGGTTTCAAACTATTGCATGGGAAAATTACAATGCGCACTGTAATTAAATTTTGGGGAAGATTGGACACATCAGAAGGTACAGCGATGCCGGCTTCTCTTGTGCAGCCTGATCTAGCTGGTTCATTTGGATGTTTCCGAAAAAGAAGACTCTTTCCGTAGTTCTTTTTCAGAAAAGAGAGGGGAACGTGAATGAAAGGAACGTGAACGACAGGGAAGTAAAAGACTAATTTTGACATACGTCAGCATGCAATTGGACCCAATCGAACAAAAACATTCAGCATGTGTCAGATATGCGGCAGCATTAGGCAAATGTTTGCAAAAAGTGGATCACATTGTGTTGAACAATCCCCTTACGGTCCTTACTTCTCACGCAGTGGCGGCATTTGTCTGTTCTAAAGATTTTACGATGTCAGCAAAACGAAGCGACAAATTGGACAGAATTTTACACAGACCAAATCTGACATACAAATCAGAAGGAATCAATGCGGCAGATGGAATGGTTGAAGGCACACCCCATTGTTGTGCTGACCTTTCCCTGGACGAAGAAAAGCTCAGAGATGGCTTGTATGCCACACCAATATCAGAACCAGATTATAGCGTGTTCACAGATGGCTGCTGCTTTAGACATCCAAAAGAAGGGCTGATTTCAGCTTATTCAGTAATAATCGATGATGGCAAGCAAACGAGACAATTTCAGATTCAAGAAACTGAAAGAATAGAAGGGAAACAGTCGGCCCAGAGAGCCGAGCTGATAGCAGTTATAAGGGCACTAGAGAGGGCGCAAGGATTAAGGGTTAACATCTACACTGATTCAGCATATGTGGTCGGGGCAATTTTTACAGAAATGCCCCTCTGGCGAAGGAATGGGTATAGAACAGCAGCCGGAACATCAATTAAACATAGTGTGGAAATCCAAAGACTCGGAGAGTCTCTGCTAAAACCAAAAGAAGTAGCCATTGTTAAATGCAGGGCACATACTGGAGGGACTTCCTATGTAGAAGTGGGAAATGACAGGGCAGATAAGGTAGCGAAAGAGACAGCGGGCTACAAGGTGAGCCAGCCAGTGATGGTAATAGAACCAGCAATGGGGAAGATGTATGATTTGGACATTAACCACCTTCTTGCAGATCAACAGAGGGCATCTCCTGAGGAGAAGAACTACTGGCTATCCACAAACAGGGTGGCCAGGGATGAGACTGGTTTGTATCGGCATAAAATTGACGGACGTCCAGTTCCGTCAGCAGATAAATTGAAGACTTTAATTCATGAGGCACACGGTCCAGCTCATTTGGCAAAAAGGAATGTGGCAGATAGGTTAAGATCCTGGTATCATCCCCGCCTTCATGATATGGTTAATGAGGAAATTTCGGGGTGCGATGTCTGTAATCGACATAATGTTAGGAAAAGTCTCAGGACGGTACCTGGGGTGTATCCGCTACCCCGGGGTCCAGGTGAGGAAGTCGTTATTGACTTCACTGACATGATAGATCGAATTAGAGGCAAACGATACCTTTTAGTGATGGTGGATGCTTACACTCGATGGCCTGAGGCTTACGCATGCGGTAAAGAGGATGCGATGGCTGTGATTAAAATTTTGGTAAACCACTACATTCCAACACATGGGTTTCCACGTGTGGTTCGATCGGATAATGGCACTCACTTCAAGAATAAACATCTCCAACAAGTCGAGCAGCTGTTGGGGCTTAAGCATAGATTTGGCACGGTTTATCATCCACAATCTCAAGGTATGGTCGAACGAATGAACCGGACGCTCAAACTAAAACTTTCCAAGGTAATGGCATCGGCAAAACTGAATTGGGTCGATGCGCTGCCGATCGCGTTGCTTGCTGTGAGGTCCACCATTAATTCTGCCACAGGTTTCACACCTTTTGAGCTGGAGCATGGCCAGGAGTTCCCTGGTCCGTGGCGATCCATGGACCAGGGCACTCTTCAACAGATGATTCCCCATAAAGCATACATGGACTCATTGAGTGTTCTCGTCTCTCATTTCCAGAAGCAGTCTAAACTCCAGTGTGAGCAACCGAACGAGCCAGGCGTAAAACCGCAGACGTATCCTGAGCAGGTGTATCTGCGGGTCCATAAGCGGAAGTGGCACCAGCCGAGATGGACGGGACCCTACAAAGTGACGGAGAGGACCAGTCATGCTGTTCGCCTGGAAGGAAAGGGACCGACTTGGTACCACGTGTCGCAGTGTACATCAGCCCCCGGAGAGTGTCCGACTTCAAAGTAACGTTCAGAAGGGCAACTGGACGTGAAACCACTACAAGGCCGCCTTGTGGCCCAGAAACCATGACATACGTTCTTCTCATCGGACTGATCGTCGTGGCCTCCATACCACCACTAGTGTGGGGGTTTCGACAAGGAAAGGAAACATTTCAGCTGGCAACGAGACTGAAGAGGTGGGCGTACCACCCCAAGTACGAGTGGCACAACCTGCAAGCGACCATTCCGGAAGAAACTAATTTGTGGTATAAATATGTTCGATTCATGTCAAAAAGTTACAACAAGTCAGGTTGTTATGTGTGTTCTCTCATGCCCAAATCCGCGACCCAAATATCCCTGACTGGGAAATCTATGAATCAAAAACAGGCTAAATGTTTTGCTTCTTATGCAGGTGTAGGTTATCAACATCCCTCAATAGTATTTAATGAAAGTGTTGGGCCCTGGGCACGGGTTGGGTTAAAAGATCAAGCATGTGACAAATCCCTTTTGGTAGACTACAACTATAAGATAAAGGGAACCCCTCTCCCCCAAAAGGTCTTTATGGATGTTAAGCCCGGGAAAAGATATGAAATGTGCTATGGTAGGGAAAACGGCTCGATTGCTCTTGGAAAACTTGATGTTATGACTCAGTGCAGGGACAACAGATTCGTAATAACCGGAGGAGGCGCCCCGTGAAGAATGGCACATATAACATACGAGGGGGATGGTGGTTATGTGGTGATGATGCTTACATGGTATTGCCTCCAGATTGGACAGGCGTTTGTACTCCTATCTTTGTTACAGACCACACCTTTTTTATAACGCACTCCAGCCAGACGTCCAGACTGAGGAGAGACGTCCCAACATTTTTGCCCCACGATTCGGTATGGGGATCAGACGTACCAGACGAGTTTAAACATTGGTCTGCGGGAGAGAAATTTGGCCTGGCTTTGTTTCCGTGGGCCGGTGTGGCTAAAAATATGCTCAGATTAGAAACAATAGACTATCGGTTTAAATCCTTTGTAAATTTCTCCATCAAAGTGGAAAAGGGCCAAAATAGAGAGTTAGAAGCAATCCGCCTCATGGTATTACAAAATCGGATGGCGTTGGATTTGCAGACTGCAGCTACCGGTGGTGTCTGTGCTCTATTTAATAAGACCTGTTGTACTTTTATCCCGGATGAGGTACACACGTCTGTTGCAGAGGGTATGTCCAATTTATATGCCCTCCGGGAGGCTATGACCCGGGATGGAGCCCCTACTCTAGGATTTTGGGATTGGCTGTTGTCGGGGGGTTGGAGTCAGGCTTTATTGAAACTTTTATTTCCGGTTGTAGTTTGTTTGATGGTAGTTTGCATTTTAAGCTCTTGTATTATACCCTGTGTCCGCCGAATGTTGTCGTCCATGATTTTCAATCAAGCACCAGCAGTTCGCCAAATGCCACTGTTATCTCCTGGTCATGGGGGGGAGGATAGGTCGGTTGTTCCACTTCTTACCAGGGAGGATATGCAGACAATTTTGTGAACACAATATTAATTGTGTTCAAGAGAGGGATTGATAAGGAATTTATTCCTTACTGTGATTTTATTTAGCCCCACTGTACTTGGCTCTGAAAGAAACAAAGAATGTAGAATGTTGTTGGAGGTTTTCCTGCTCACTGTGTTTACAATCACCTTTAGTGTCCCTCACCCCCACCACTTTTAGGGCCCCCCTCCATAGGACTTGTTTAACACCAAAAGAACAACTGTTGTCTCAAGCATCTGTGTTGCAACTATTAAGAGACTATGCCTTGTGTTGAGGAATTTTGCCTTACCATGAGAACTATTGATACTAGTCTCTGTAATGAACATCTGCTGAAGCACTTGGAACAAACACGTGGTGTTTTGGTTGACTCCCCTCTTGATCCTTGGGCAACTTAACAGCCCCAAAGGTCTTCCTCCCAGTACTCCCATCCTTTCACGTCCTTGAAGGCTGTCAAGTTGCCTGGGAAAGGAGCTCCAATCTCATAATTTGTGCACAGCAGATGTGGTCGGTACTTCATCACCATGTCAAGATTGAACTGCATTGACCTTTCTTTGTCTCTGATTTTTACGTAAGGGGAAGGACTGCCTGCCCCTCATTTACATACTATGCCTATATAGACGTGTGACTGTATTTCTTCTGGGCTTCCTGATGAAATCTGAAAGTCTCAGGAGCCCGAATCGATTCGTGTTGTGTTGTGATAAACTGAGAAAAAGACAACGTGGTGTTGGGTCTTCTTCCACCTTATAGAGAAATAAAAGGACTTGTGTCCAAGGAGGGCCGTAAAGAAACAGAATTCTCCCCTCCTCTACAAGTGCTTTTACTGAGGAGGACGACGGGGATTAGAAAATAAATTGCGAGTATTTGGGCCAATTATGCATCCTCAAACGGATGATCAAAATTGATGTTGAGTAATTAGATAATGAATTGCATTAATTGATGCAGTGACTTTGCGAGCACTTAGTTTCCACTACTGCAGAGTTCCAAGCTATTTCAAAGATTTCGGGTGATTCGCCAAGATCGCCGTCTTTTCGATCACATTGGGATTTGATCGTGTTTGCTCTGCAAAGCACTTTGACTTCAAAACACGGCGTTTATAAAACCCGATTTCACTCCCCGGTGCACCTTCAATGTGAACTGGTGGCCAAATAAACAGCAAAGACGTCGCGCTGACTCACGCAATCCACATTGTTTGGTGTTGTGAAACTAGTAACGTGCATGGGTTGTTGTTTGAAAGAATAAATGGCACAGATCGAGGGGGGTTGTCGCACCAAGATCCAAATTGTGCGGTGTCCGCAGCCAGTAGCGTCGAAATTCGGTGTCGATGGCCGAGGCCTCCGAGGTTCAAATGACACAAGCAACTATGATGGCGGAAAGGGGGGCGGAGTGTGGGGCTCCTGCGGGCCTGCTTGCCAACGGCCAGCGCTCGCTTTCAAAGTCCACGACGAGGACGAGAAAGCAGAAAAGGAGAGAGAGAGGGAGAGAAAGAGAGCGAGCGAAAGAGAGCGAACAAGCGCGTGGAGTCCCAAAAGTCAACCGTGGCGACGCCATGTTAGCACGGCTGCTAACGCGAGGCAGCTAGGTCGCGATGAGGAACCAGGAGCTCTGCAAGCGCGGCTTAGCTTACCTTCACTTGTTTCCAATCGCAAGCACCAGCCAGGCTGCGTCGCCTACAGCCGATTTAATGCACGCGTCGCTCCCCGAACACTCGTCAACGCGTTCGTTCGACACGATGGTACTCCCGCGAAGCCGTGCTCCGTGGCCGATGTCGTATTTTTGTTCTTCCTTGCCTTCCTCCAACGGTCGCATCAGTGTGTGTGCGTGTGTGTGTGTTGCCTGCTAGTCTTGTTTGTGTTTCTGAAACATGGCCGTCCGTGTGATACCACGTGACTGCACACTACAAGCGGCGAGCCAACCAGAGCTGGCGAAAGTACTCCAAACTCGAGTCTGTACTCAAATGCTTGCGTAAAAAATACTATTACAGTATGAGTCAAAATGTTGGTTCTGCACAAGTCTTTCGCAGCCGCACCAGACAAAAAGTTCAATGTCACGTTAGAAGGGATTAATTTGACGTTTTAATCACAGATATATAGACTCGTTACGCTAGCGCGGCTAACCAACGTGCCCAAGTAGCTGCCATATTAGTAGGGGCGACGTTCCTATTATTCGCATTTATAATGCATTCGCGGAATGTAGGAAGTCGGGTTTATTTATCCCTCTCGGATTGTCCCAGTTTCGAACGCTTTGCGTTCGAGGTGAATTTAAATAACAAAGATGGCCGATTCCGACAAATTGTTTGTTTTGTTTCATCACAGCGCATTCTGACCTCCAGTAAATCCTCTTCATGATTTCCTTACATGCCTCCAAATAACTTCATGCAGGGAGATGACGGCATCTTGTGTCACGTGGACTTAACTCAAATGTAATAAATTAAGCAACTCGGATAATGGATGGATAAATAAAGAACGTTTAGAATCGTACAAATTATGTTTTGCTATTAACGGTCTGTGTCTCAATGAAGGTGCGCTATTGTCAAGTGACATCGGATGGAAGCTGGTGGGTATCCTTTTTTTTCCAACTCCGGATCTCGGACCTCCCAGTTCAGAGGGGCGTTCAAGTGCACTTCACTTGTCGGAGTTCGGTAAGGTCGACTTCCTGCCATCCCCGAATGCAGCATAATTCAGGCTCCCTGTCGATCCTCAAAAGGCATTTAGTCAATAAATCTAAAATTAAAACTTTAATTGGCATCAAAATGTATTAAATCCATATCATTCACAAAAAGGCAAATCGCCAATGACCTGAAGCGGAAATAATCGCTTTGGTTTTGCCATACGCGGAAGTCAAAGTCAAACTTGTCATGTTTGAACGTGATAACACGGCATGTTAAAGCGTGAAACTTTAATACTGAACCATGAAACTTCAGCTCATCCTAGTTCTGTAGTAGCGGTTTTTGTTCAACAGAGGGCACTGTTGAACAATCACGGAATGAAGTTCAGTACAATGAGTCAATGACTTCTGCTTCAGACATCGGACATATCGGCAACTACTGTCCAATTTCCAGAATATATTGTGAAAACTGCCGTGAACAAAACCAAGACGCTCATTCAGCACTTTTGCTACGAGATTGACCAACTTTTACTTAAAAAAAAGTTTGTCCTGTAGCAACTAATTTAACTGTATACTTCGTAAAAAAGCTATTTTGCACCGACCGGATAACCATTCTGAATTAAATAAAAACAACAGTTGCGTTTATCTTGGGATTCAATGCAGATTGTGACACTTTTCTCAATGTCAACTTTGGATTTTTAGTACCCCAAGTTTGAAAGAAACAATTGAGCTGAACAAAACTTTATAACATACGTTTACTTCATTGATCACGAGCCCGACACAATGTTCATTTTACGAGTTCAAGTGGTTTTCTGCCAGTCTGAGGTAAACACAGATTATAAAAAGAAGACTGATTGAAAGACGCCAATCTTTTCCACGATGCCCAGCCTCGCCTTTGTGCCTCTCCCCTCTCCATCTGACCTCCATAGTAGTGGGGGTCCACGATCAGGAGGTAGCTCCCAGCGGCCCCGGTGCACACCCCCAAGACCCCTTTTGACGAGTTGTCCCTGTCCCCGCCCATCATGACAGGACATCCGCGTTTGCCAAAGTGCTCATGGAGCTCTTCTACGGCCATCTGCTCCAGCTCTCCTCCACTTCTAACATGCACCAACCTACAGGGAACATCATAAAAATAAGAGAGTACCAGAGAGGCTTCAAATGTCCCAATCCACTCCTTGGAACCCAGAAATGAGCTCGGTTTGTCCATCATGGACACTAAGGCTTGTTGGATCTCTGGAATGCTAGGTGGAGGTTTGTTTTCAATTCGAGGTTTCACATTATATCCCAGCCAGGAAGCCATAGTCTGGATGGTGCGGTATCCACACCCCCATCCTCTGTCATCTTGTCCATCGCAGCCGTAATGGTAGTAGTGGTAGTCCCCTTTGGCGAGGCTCGTTTGCAGAGGCTCTGCAACAGGGGGCGGCAGACCAGTATGGACGTTCGTCAAAAGAGTTGACACCTTCGTCACCACATTTACATTTCCAACGGCGCTTCCACCCCAATCGATCACCATCTCGCCTGCCGAAGCGAGATCGCTTTGGTCCATGTTTAAAAGTCCCGTTCTGTGTTTTGCTCCAGTCTCTAAGGAGAAGTTGACTCGCTTGACATCGACTTCCTGTTTTGGTGTAACTCCATTATTCTTTCGTGTGATTGCAGCGAAGTTGCGGCGGATATTAGTTCCTACCAATGACGTAGATTAGGGAAAAAATCACCTTTTTTTTATTAAGTTTACTGCATGTTTAAAAAAAAATTCAGGTGGACTGTTACATTGAGACTTATGAATTTGGAGATAACGAAAAAGGTAAAAAGATTTTTGACATATAATCCAAGTTGTTTATTTGGAGTCTGTCAACAATCTGTCTATATATTTACTAAAAAGTTAGACGAGTGTGTAATCTTTGTTTAAAAGGTAACTGATTGTTTGAAAACTAATAATTATTGGCTATTATTCTTCAGTTTCTGTTCGATATTGTCTTAAAAATATGATGTTTTTACCAAATGTTACCAAAAATGTACAACCACAGTACTCCAACTGCAATGACTTTGAAATTAAAATAAAAAAACACATTTGTTTACAGAACTTCTCTTGTGCAGGTGCTTGCGGCTCTCCTGGCAATTCTCCATAGTTCCAGTAGGGGGGAGCAGTGTACCTAGAGGCCAGTGTGGAGGCCCCTCTGCACCTGAGTTCATCGCCAGGCATGGGTTCATGCATGAGGAACTGACTCATGGACCACCTGCCGTACTGTTTCCTGAAAGATGAGAGCATGAAAAGTATACTTTTATATTATGACACAAAACAATTAATACTGTTAAATAAGACAATCATGTGTTTTTATCCATTTTACTGCATCTACTTATGTCCTGTTTGGAGAGGAGAGCTGCCACCACCGAATGGGCACCCCTCACGGCACTGTCTTAAAACCACTCCGATTTCTGAAAGTCTTTCTGGATGAAAAATAAAGCTAAGCATTAAATGGTGTAATGCGGATAGCAAACTGTAAAACGGTCTGTTGGTTAAACTCATTCAACTCTCAGAAAGAATGAAATCAATCTGAGGTGCTACTTAGCTGTTGTGCTTTACTTCATGCTGTGTAAACGTGACTGAGATGATGCATTCATAGTTGACGTATTACGTATCAAGCAGTAATTTAGAAAAATAATACGTAAAAAGTACATTTTTGTTGTTATTTTGTGGCACAAGGCTGTTTTGAATTGGTCATAACAAGGATGCAAGTCAATCAGTGTCATGATTGCCTTCCGCTTGGACATTAAGTGTGGACGCGGTTCATCAAGCTGTGTTTTGTTTGTTGTTTGGTGCTGCGGGCCAACCATGGTGATCGGAATTTTGTCATGATGTGTAAACAGGAGTTGGACCTCAGCGTCATACTTTGTCAATAACCACTCCAGAGATGTGACGAATACAGGCCACGGCTCGTGTGTTTATAAGAGAACTTGAGAAAGGAAAACGTGCGACATCTGACAAACTTCCACCACTAGGAAGTGCAGCTACTCTAATTTGTCTGTCGCATGGATGCCAAGGATGTTTTGGAAGACTACTCAGGCGCCTCTAATTATATCATTGTTGCAGAGTTACAACATACCGGATCACTGTCAGCTGGTGGATTTCCCGTCACAACTATTGAACAAATAAATGGATACGGACATGATATCAGGTTAAGATATGTGTATTTTTCAAACTGGAATACAAAACACCCCAAACTTTTTTCACTGAGCATTAAGACTATGATTAGACAAATGATAAGACAAATGATTTTTTTTTTTTTGCCGTCGGCACCGATGTGATGAAAGCCAAGTCGAAGAGTAGAAGTCAATGGTGTCAGTGACCCTCAACCTTTTGAACGCTATGGCCCGCTGGCACGTCGATGCACATTTTGACAGATTGGCATTCAAGCAACAAAAATTGACCGATAGGAAGACGAAAAACAAGTGATTAGTGACTAGTCGACTTCAAGCTCAAGTCGACTAGGTTGCACTATGCGTGTAACCGTGTTATAACGTGCTTCTTTTTATGTATCATGCAAAGCATCCATTTTTTTCTCGAGACCATTAAGGGCTGCACGAATGCAGATTTTGTTTTTTTTAACCGATCCCGCTAATGTGATGAAAGCCGAGTCGAAGTCGATTGGTCAATGGAATCTGTGACCCCCAAACCTTTTATAGCACTATGAACCGGTGTCACGTACGGAAACGTTTTGATGTACGGTCATAGAAACAACCCAAATTGTTGAATAAAAAGACGAAATGACAAAAACAAGTGATTAGTGACTAGTCGACTTCAAGCTCGAGTCGACTAGGCTGCATTGTATGTATATCCGTGTTCTGATGTGTTTCTTTTTCTGTAATGTGGAGAGCATCAATGTTTTTCTAGTGACCATTAGGGGCTGCACAACTGCAGATTTTATTATTATTATTATTTTTTTTTTTTTTTTACCAATGCCACTAATGTGATGAAAGTCATAGTTGATTAATTAATGGTGTCAGTGACCCCGAACCTCTGTAGCACCATGAAGCGGTGTCACGTAAAGATGCAATTTGACAGAATGTCATCGAAACAACAAAAATTGACTAACAGTAAAACAACGTGCCCAAAACAAGTGATCAGTGATTACTCGACTTCATGTTGGAGTCGACTAGTCAGTCGAACTGCAAGTGACCATGGGTTGTTCACAACTTGTCATGATGCATTTTGGCTTACATTGACGACACTACACAGGGGATAGCAGATGCTAACTCCGCGTTTGGCAGTTCTTGACCAACTCATTATATAGGACATGATTGTATATAGTAGACCAGGGGTGTCAAACTCATTTCACATTGTGGGCCACATACGGCCTCGGTAGATGTCAAGTGGGCCGGACCATTAAAAATTATACCATACTCTGCTATAAATAACCAAAATAATATGTCTTTCCTTTGTTTTGGTCTAAAGATGCACAGGAACACTAGGAAAATGTTGAAATTTAATGAACATATCTTTTACAAAACATTTCATGAAGCAACTAAGATTTCCTTAGACAAATGTGCAATTTACTTTTATCATTCACATACTGTATATGCATTGCAACTGATCCCACTGACTGTACAAAGGCACACAACTTTAACAACTAATTGGTATTGAAAAATAGAGTAATGCACTTTTAGGATTAAACGAGATTAATAAAGAAAGGAATTTTTAAACCATTTACACGAGCATATAAAATCTAAATGTAATCCCTACCTACACTTTACAAACTCAGGAGAGTGCAATAATATGTGTAAAGAATAAAGTATTCACATGTCCTTGATAGCGTCTGCTGTGTTGGGTCTGTCTCAGTGACAGACTGAGGCTGCTGTTGTCTTCTTCTCTAATCAAAACAATGTTGTCTTTTCCTCTGATCAAAACAGTGTGTCCCCCCCTAGCGGATATTTCACGAATTGCACCTTATTAAAAATATTCATTCCGTGTCTTTTATGCATTTTTTCACTTTTAAATTATCCTGCGGGCCTGATCAAACCCCCTTGCGGGCCGGCTCCGGCCCGCGGGCCGTATGTTTGACACCCCTGTAGTAGCTAGTGCGAGATTCCAAATGCAGCCATATTCTGAGGGAAATCACAACGATCTGGTTCCTGTCCTGTAATGCCCCCCCACCCAGTAACATTTTGTCAGTGACACGGGATCACAGCAAGGTCACCGTATTCCTGTCACCATGGCCGCCGACAAGCCGAAACAAGGAATTCCGGCCCCGAGTCGGTGGCTCCTACCTCGGCTCCGGCGTACCTAACAGGCCCCCTCGCCCCCCCCCCCACCCCCCCTCCATTCTTTTATGTCAGCTTCCTGTCTTGTGTCGCGCCAGAGGAGTAGACCTGGCTGGCCACGAGCCCACAAACGTGGATGAGAAATGGAGACGCACACAAACGGCGGGAATGGACCGGATTTGGCCTCTATATGCGCTCATAAAGCCACGAGGTTTAGCCTTGACAAACTTATATGCAACCGATGCAATGTTTGCATGCCGATGGGTCATGACGACGACACTCCCACGCTGGCCCTTGACTACACACCACACACAGGCATGCACGCACGCACACACTGAACCCCCCTGGAGTCACCTTCCACCCTGAGCCCTCTGATCACGAAGCATGGCTCGCAGCACGTACCTTGTCTCGCTCTCCCCACACTCCCCATTCTGGCTCAGACAAAAGCAAACAGCGAGAGCAAACACAGCAACAATCTGTCAACATTGTCTCCTTCACTTTAACTTGGCGGCAGTTGAGCTTTCAAGCTGCGATTCATCATGTGCAGGTACACGTGCGGTATAGTTCCTGGTTTGGAATTGCGCCGAGACGCGATTCCTTAAATTAAACTGCATTCGACCGAGGCCGGCGACATATAATCGAAAGAGCACCTGAGTGTGAGCGGAGCGCCAATCAAACGTGAACGTCGGGGTCTTTGGCGAAGGTCAACTCGCGCATTGTGCGAACATACATAATTCCCCACTGACTCTATGAATGAACTGAACGGCAACAAGTCATGGTTGGCTACTTGAGTCACTGAAGCGTGTGACATTGCATGACACACACGCGCGCTCTTTCCCCTCCCCTCCCGCATAACAGCAATCGTATGGGCCACACGGAGGGAACTTCCAGGAAGGATCGATGCCTTTTAATAGCTGCGCTTCCACGGGGTCGCGGCGAGGATGTTTAAAATTGGCATATAGATCTGACATGTGCATTTGATTCTCACGCAATCGATCCAGCCCCCGTTTAGCTTGACTGCTTCCGTGACACCGAATGAAGCCAACAGCCAATAAAGCAGCCATCTTGCCTCCTGTGTGCGTCCGGGGGCCATTCGTGTCTTCATATCACAAGGAAGCCATATCATGTCTCGCCTATTTTAGAAACACTGCCCGCTCACACTCGCGAGGCCGCCGTGGACAAGATTCTCGGAATCCCCGCCTCTTCCTGAAGCGTAAAATTGGTTTTCCTGGTTCGGAGTGGACTTGAGTTCTAGAAACAAAATCGGAAGGAGGCTTGAGCGCATGCGGCCTCCAGTGCAGCAAACTGCAATTGAAGACTGAAGAGTCTATCTGGTTTAAGAGATTTACGTCGGAACAACTTGAAAAGTTATTGAGATTTACGGCGACAATTTTTGCACAACAAATGAAGCAAGGTGTTCTCGCCAAAACCATTTGCTTAGTTGTTTTATTTATGTCTTTAAGTTGGTGGGGGGAAATGCAAGGTACCATTAGTTTTGTCAACTATCATTTTTTTGGTTGGGAAGTGTGGGAAAGCTTAAAATATTTTTGCTAAATTGCCCAACTTAACCCCCATGCAGTAATTATCCCAAAATTGGACATTTCGGACACTTTGGACGATTTTGGACTGTTGGACAAATGGACACCACAGACAAAACAGTGAATAATAACTCAACGAATCTGAAATTTTGCATAGGATGTTTATCTATGTCTTGGCCAATTCCCACTGAACATTTTGAGGGGTTGAAAGTGAAAAAAAATTAAAAGTGAAAAAAGTTGTTGCACATTGGAAGAGGGACATTTTTGGGACAATCCTCAAGGACGTAATACCCTTCATGCAGCCGCTTAAAAATACTGCATGAGGGTTAACTGAATTTTTTTTGTTACGGTGCATAGGTGCCCACTGCTCACTGCCCTGAAAACAAATGTACTCAATTTTATAGCTCATCAAATGGGTGCACAAAATCAAATCATCTGCATCCAAATATATCTTTGAAGTAGATGTATAGTCCATTTAAAAAATGTATACCTGGATCCAGTTGACAACCACTTGACAAAATAAAATGAACTCAATTAAACAAAACCTTTTTTTTTTCAGTAGAATAATCTAGAATTAGAAAAAAAAGCAATTAAGGGCAATACAATTTAATGTATAAAAACACATACACGCATGCATGCACATACACACACACACACACACCTTTTTTGCAACCCTTGTGGACCTGGAAAAATAATTCAGAAAATCAATTTGGTAGAGAAAGAAAAAAAAATATTTGTAACGTCAGTACTGTATTGTCTAATTTAAAGGGCAGTCAAGTTGCATCTAGAATGAACAGTCATCTCTCTATGACGCAAAGAGTCATTTGAAAAATAAATTGGGGGGGGGGGGGGTGCAAAAACACCCACGCAAGCAAATGGAAGGCACCCAAACAATGGATGGGAAGTCTCAGCACCTTGTTAGCGAGCCACTATTTACCTTTTTGGGAGCCATTCTTTATAAACAGCGAAAGCCTTTCGTTTGGGACAACAATGACAGAAAACAATTTGGGGCTGCAGTGGGATTGTCACCAAGCGGACAATGCAACCGTATCCCCCTGGGCATCAATTATTTACAGACAAAATAAAAAGCATCACTTTTTAGAAACACCTACCGGATAAGCGGCGTTGCATCCCTAAGACCCTGGTTCCCAATTAACGCTCCGAGGCGCGCGGACGGTGCGAGCGATGCGGACGATGCCATGGACTTTCCCGGTGAGTTATCCAAAAAAAATGTGTGTTTTTTTTTTTTTGGAGCCCTTCCACGCTCTGCTGGGTGGGAGAGACACGCGCGTCCTCGCCTTCGCAGCTCGCGCCTTAGGGAGGGCGCTGGGGTGGGAGGGTGGTGAGGCAAATAAAAAGCTTTCGCCAGAGCCGAGCGGTGATGCAAACGCGGTGCGCTGGGAGAGGGAGGGGGTCTCTCGTTCTTCTCTACTACACAGGCAGACTTCCTCGCCACGGAGGTTTTTTTTTTTTTTTTTTTTTTTTGGGGGGGGGGGAAGTGGGGAGTTGCGACTTTGCTGGCCGCTGCAAGCTTCGTTAATGCGCATTTGCTGGCATGTTGGTGAAAGATGAGGCAGCCGTGTGCGAATGTTGCAGAACACCGGTAGAGGTAAGAGAACCGTCACGTTGTCTGATCAGGTGCTGACAAAGCATGATCCAGCATGTCTGCGCAAAAAAAGGGGGGGGGGTGTACTATTGACATTGTCGCTGAAAGCTTTGGACACTCACGCATGCTTCGCACACATACACGCACAAAAAGCAACCCGGCACGAATGTACTTCAATCCGTTTTGGATTCATGATTACGTGGTCATTTTCCTGCTCTGAATGCTCCACTCAAGTACTGTACTGTATAGCAAGCAGGAGGACTGAGGGCAGACTGCGCCTGCACGCGCTGCAGAACATTCAGTTCAAATGCTGAATAGCGACAGATTCGTTCAGCATTCTCCATGTGAACCAATTGCTGCAATGCCCGGTCCCAGAGTTGTGAAGGTCAGGTACAACGATGACTTTTGACAAGTCGTTCTTGCTCTTTAGATGATGCCGTTCTCACAGTCAGCATAAGGAGCATGAATACATCTGACCATTTCTTGTTGCAAATTTAGCCGAAGTTGCGCAGCAGCGCAAAGTTTCAATTTCGAGTTCCTCGGGAGAATAGTTCTTTATCGGCACGTCATCTGACTTCCCCCTCAACATAAAACAAGAGGAGCCGCTGCGGGTGTCCGCGCCGCCATCACGACAACAAGGAAATAGTTCATCTCTACAGTGTAACCAAGTACGTCTGGCTGATAAGGAGAAATCTTCAAGTAATTGACTAGGGGGGGGCTGTTCTTTCAATGATAATTCATAATGTGATTAAATGTACCCCATACTATATTGGTACAATTCTCTTTGGCAAAGTGGTCTACAACAAAGGAAATGATACTGGCTGTGGATACTGGAAATGGATGTAAAAGAATGCAGGTTGGGCGCGGAGATGATCCGATCCATTTTGAAGCTGGAGGACGGGTTAGTGCGGGGGTCGGCAACACGCGGCTCCAGAGCCGCTTTAGCGACATCTAGTGGCTCGCTGGAGCTTTTACAAAAAAATGTTTGAAAGTGGAAAAAGATTTTGATAGTAGGCTAATATAGCTCAAATCGATAGAGATACATGTTGCAGCTCCGAAAAATGAGAGCCGTGGTGTTAGTTTGAAAAAAAACGTACACTTTATTTATGCTTTTAACAGTCTCGATAAACACAGACACGTCTGCGTCCGACTCCGTGCTTTTTCTCTTCTTGTTCGGCTCGAGAGGCGTTCAAAGACAGCCTCAGAAAAACGGAAATTAATGATCACTTCACTGACACAAAGAAAAGCGAAAATAATGCACCAAAACGGAAAAAATCAAGCAAGGAAATTACAAAATAAATTCTACGGGGGTGTTTGTAAACACACAACAAAGGAATGAATAAGAAACAATTCTGAGACAGTCCAGTCTCCTACGTACATACAGCATGTGTTTCCTTCAATGAAAGTTTTATAGAAGGCTTTTATTTTTTTTGCGGCTCCAGACATATTTGTTTTTTTTGTGTCCTATATGGCTCTTTCAACATTTTGGGTTGCTGACCCCTGGGTTAGTGGTTCATGCAGTCTAAACCATCGTGCATCTAAAGAGTCTAATGACTGCAGTGAAGGGCTGGTGGTGGAGGCTATGTGCACACACACTTAAGTGCAAAGTGACATTATTCCAAAAATGCGTCGACCTCAGCACATTCCGCCGCCGCAACGTCGATGGCATTCGACTATACTTGTGAAAAGTTGTAAAACTGCAAACTTTTTAAGAAGCATTCATCCGACAAACAGCACTGTCAGAAATAGGGGTGCGGTTGGAGTACCTCAAGGTTCATTCATGTCCCCCCTGCACTTTTCTCCAAAAGGGGAACACCTTGGTCCCGAAACTTAAAACCTACGAATGCATGAAGAGTCAATTGCGTGTAATGTGAACACTGACTGTGCAGATTCCAGCAAAGTTGTCACCTACTCGGGGGTGCAGAGGTCATGCTCGGGATTCCAGCTCGGCCAAGGTGACAGTGACGTCGCACCAACAAGCCAGCCAACCTTGGTGAAGGAGGCCAGGAGGCAAACGCTCCTCGAAATGGCATCTCCGCCCCTTCTCACTCCCGCATTTAGCCTCCTGCCACGTTGGGAGTGGGTGAACCCGCAATGTCGGAACCTCACGTGCGCATCCCAGCGCCTCTGGGACGCTTGCCACCGTCCACTCGAAGCCACTTGCGCACGGCGCGGCTTGAATTTAAAATAGATTAGTTGGCGGACGTGGCTCGTCGGCCATTTCAATTCTCCCGCCACATGAGGTGATAACGCATTCCCACGTAGGCAATGGCGAAGGTGCAGAGGTCAAAGTTGATCCTCACGGGGGGAGTCACACACTCGTTATGTTTGCAAAGGAGGCTAATGATTTGCACACACATCTGCCACCATAGTATATGTTCGAGAAAGGGTTGACCCTCCGAATGAGTTCATCAATCATTTAGACTCGGATTGGGCGCCTTCCTTCTGAGTCACTGCTCAGAGATTTGATTGCCTCCAACTTGGTGGGAAAACTCCTTATGTGTCCCCAAGGCATGCCTGGATGAGACGGCATATAAAAGGCATGTCTGGGTGAGTTTGAATCAAGGTCATCAGATGAAACGGCACGAAACAGACGACCTACTGATGACCAATGACTGTCACCCCAAAAAAAATTTTTTTTTAAAGTTGCAGAGTGGAAAACACTTCTCAATGGGAATAAACTTGAATCAACCGAGAAGTGTCCCGATTCAATTCGAACTGGTGTTTAAAACGGTCGTCCTCGTCCCGATGTTCACATTTTGACGTCATGAGACCGAGACGACGCCTAACAATGGATCAACAGTACATTGCCATTGTGATGCTTCAAACAGGACCTTCTCAGACTCAAGTGTGCCACTGAGCTTAGAGAGTCACGGAGTGTCATCACCAGGTTGCAAAAGAGATACAGAGAGACTGGAAGAGTCACAGAAAGATGTCGAAGTGGACGTCGTTTGGTCACATCCCATGCTGATGAGCGCTACATTGTGAGCAATGCCCTGAGAATGATGAATGCCACCCAACTCCCAGGAGGTGTGAGGCACCCGAGCGTCACGTGAGACCATTCGAAAGCGTTTACATCAGCCTGGTCCGCGCGCTAGATGGCATACACACCGTTCGTTGGGCCCAGGCGCCATCGTCTTGCATGGGTCAGGGAGTATTTATGTTAGACAAGGGACCAGTGGCCCTCAGTGCTGTTGACTGTTGTCACCAGACAAGCTCTTAATGGTGGCGGTGAATTAAAAGTCGCTGAATTTGAAAACCAAATGTGAAAATGAAATACAGTCAAACCTCGGTTTTTGTCCATAATGCGTTCCAGAAGGCTGTTCGAAAACCGAAATTGTTCGAAAACCGAAACCACGCTCTTTTTAAAATAAAAATGTTTACTGAACACGTCTGCTCACAATGGAAAGCGACACAAGGAAGCGTCACTTCCTCGTCTACCCGAGGAAGCATCACTTCCTCGTATAAGGAAGGCGAGAGGAGTCAAATGGTGCATTCAAGTGCGCTCAGTTTGTTCGAGAACCGAAATATTTTCGTCATCCGAGGCATAAAAAACTCAAAATTTTTGGTCGAAAAACCGAATTGGACGAGAACCGAGACGTTCGAAAACCGAGGTTTGACTGTAAAAACGAACCATGGTTAAAAAAAAAAAAAAAGTCCAAAGCTATGACCTCTTGGAAATCTCGTGTTGAGCCCGTACAACTTCATCTCGCCTTCATCTGATGATCCTCTGTGTCGTCGCGCCCTGCGTCACACTTGTGGCTGCGGTGAAAGAGTGCATTCAGTTCGAGGTGCACAAGGGCCAGGCGGCGTGCCCACATGACAAGACAACAGGAGACCTGCTCTCATTTGCCAAGCACACCCGGTGAACCGGCCTTGAGGAAACACAAGAATTCCGTCACCGTGCGCATTGTGCGTGCGGAGTTCTTTTAGCATCAGCGCAAACAGCGAGAGATGAACGATCTCAACTCGGGCTGAACAATTCATTCAATTCAAATTTGACATCAAGGGGGCCTTGAAAAAATAACACATATTAAACGGAAACTATTGCTGACTCACACACCGTAGGAGTGTCCGGCTGTGCATAGCGACGCCAAGTCTAAGCTAGCATGTAGCCTAAGCTTTGCAACAATAAACGGAACTCTCTTCACATGATAGCATTGACGTTATCACGTTTTGCGGGGGTATTGTTTTTAATTGCGGCTCATCGCAACTGGTCTGTTTGGGTTATGCCGCACGCTCCGCATAAGAATCAATCTCGAGTGGGACACCCTGCACAATTTCACGGCAAGAGTTTAAAGCTCAGATTGCCGCCAATCATGCTTATTTGGATCAGCACCAAATGGCGTAGCTTCGTTTATCCGCGCTAAAATTGTCCAATGGCACAGCGTTTCATGGAAATTGGCTAATTTGTTTTTACATGAAGCTGTTCCCAAACAAAATCACAGAATGAAATGAGTGGAAATGCCACAAATATGTTCCAGGCTTTTCTTGAAAAAACAACAACAACAACAAAGAAATTGTTGGAATTTTCATGAGGGAAAAATTGCTAGGGCGGTATAAAACAGATGTTTCACTGCAATGTCACGAGTCCTCTCAGCTCATCAGTGCGGCACTAATATGCGCCTTTCTTTGCGGAGGATGAATAATGTATGAGTGCACTCTTATATTGACACTCTATACCAGGATTCTTTTTACGAAATGCACTAAGGAGTGGCACCCAAATTTCGTTGTAAGCTTATACAATGACAATAAAGGCGATTCTGATTCTGATTCTGATGTCAAACCAATTTTTTGTCACGGGCCACATTGTAATGACTGTTTCCCTCGAGGGGACATTAGGACTGTGAAACCATATTAAAAAAACACAAGAATAATGGTTTATTCAACTACAGTATTGTCTAAGTTAGTGTAATGAGAGGTTTGGTAACAAGAAAATGCTTACAACGTCTGTCCTATTAAGTATGCAAATTTTAAATTTTGGTACAGATTTCAGCGAGCATCATGAAAGTTGACATGTTTGATTTGCTTCCGCGGTCCACATAAAATGATGTGGCGGGCCAGATCTGGCCCCCGGGCCTTGAGTTTGACACCAGCGATCTACACGTTGCGACAATGTGGGTGTCTTTGATCAGTTATTAATGGGCAATAGCATTGGAACTAGTCTGCTAGCATTATGCTAGCAGACTAGTTAATAATAATAGTTCCAATAATAATAGCATTATGCTAGCAGACTGAAATGCTAAGCCACATCTGGCTTGTGTATTCTCTTCGGTTTTTGTTTCGTTTGATCGGAAATTTCACCTCTGATTTGAAGACTTGCTCGCTACCTCTAGTCAAGTCAAAGGAAAAATGAAAACAGACCAATGATGTCTTTGATCAGTCATGAACGGGTAATAGCATTGGAACTAGCCTCCTAGCATTATGCTAGCAGCCTGAAATGCTAAGCCACATCTGGCTTGTGTATTCTCTTTGGTGAATGTTTCGTTTGAGAGTAAGCTTCAACTCTGTTATGAAGGCTTTCTCCCTACCTCGAGTCAAGGCAAAAGAAAAAGAAAAACAGAGCAATGATGTCAGAATCCTAAGTCGGGTCACTGGTATTATGACGAACAGCGGTCGAAACCAAAACAGCAAATCGCACCAGAAAGCATCTTAACGGAGCGACTTGTTCCAGGACTACTTGCCTTGCTGTTGATGGTGTTGGAGTGGACCTGCCCAAGCCTGCCATCCCCGCTGAGGCCCATCTGCGACCTGAGGGTGCTGAACCATTTCATCAAAGAAGCGCAAGACGCCGAAGTCGCCATGGTAAACCCGCGGGGATCGTGATACGGCAAACGCTTCACGGCCACGCCGTTGCGTCACTCCTGCGCTTGTTTTCCCGTAGAAGTCATGCCGAAATGGATGCAGCCTGTCTCAGTCCGTCAGCATTCCCCAAACCAGAGTAGACTTTGACGTCTGGGAGAGGAAAAATGTGAGACGTCCGCCGACATTCTTGCTGCGAGATCCTACCGGTAGCTTATCTGTACTTAGCGCGTAACTTGTGTTTTGAGCAGGCCATGGAGAAAGCCCAGGAAGTGCAGTGCGGACTGTGGCTTCTGCAGCAGGCCCTCGGCTTGCTGCGCAGCTCGGTCACCAACGCGGCGTTGCACGGCCACATCGACAACTTGGTGAGGAACTTGCTCAGCATCAACGCCGTGCTGCGCAGCCTCAACATTCCGGTGAGTCGGCACGCCTGCGCTCCTTCGACATACTGTTAAGGTTATATTACTGTTAGGGTTACATTTTATTTATCCTCTGCAAAGAATGACCAATTCAAATGTTTTGTTTATGAAATAAAATCAGAAATTTTTGACAAAAACTAATTGAAACTACATCTTACGTTCAGGAACTAAAGTTAATATTAAAGTGAAACCCTCCTTCATTTTCAATATCCTTCATTTTTAATATTATAAGTGAGCTTTAGGGGTTTCAACTCAATTGTATATTCAAAATCTTAAAAAAAAATAAAAATAATAAAAAATAAAAAATAAACCTAATTACTAAAACAAATCAGACTAAAACGAAGCATTTTGAAAACACCTAAAACCGAAAAACCCACTATAAAAACGATTTAAAACTAACCAAATTTAACCCCGGAGAACCCACGGGGTCAAATTTGGGCCCCTATAAATTCTGCTACTCAAATGCTACCCTTAAATCCCAAAGGGTCAAATTTGGCTCTAATCTTAAATTCGGAATAAAGCATTGAATATTTGAAAAAATGTATAATATTTTGGTGTTCAGTGAACATATAGCAGTCATTTAATGTATAATTCATCATTTTCCAAAGAAGAAAAGGGTTCTTGGGTTCTCCGGGATTAAAAGACGAAAGTGAAACTAAAATAAAAAACTATTACCGGGACAACCCTGAAGGTAACTCAATGGGCTTCGCAAAATTCAAAGCACAACTTTAAACACATTTACAAACAAAAGAGTTGAAGACATTTAAAGGCAAAGTAAAGGAATGAAAAGTTGCTCTCTAAAATGACTTAACGAAAGTACACTGCAAGAACAAGATTTTGGAAAACATGATTTTTAAAAATCCTTTGAAAGACCTTAATTGTAGATATGGAGGCTATTTTTTTATGTGGATTTAAAACAGTACCCCGAGGCTGACTTCATTTCTGTTGGAAGCTTATTCCATTTGCGTGCAGCATCACAGCTAAACGCTGCTTGACCGTGTTTGCTTTGAACAGTCATTTATAGATGACATTTTATGAAGGGCCTTGGGTATTCGTGTTCTATCAAATCCATCATGTTGGCGAGCCCTGATCTAAATATTCCTGGTCCAAATAGGGATCGGAGAACTCAATGTGCAGTGACCTTTTTTTTTTTTTTTTTGCCAAACAGTGATCTTTTTTTGTGCATCAAAACAAGAGCCAAATTGTTCTCCTTTTCGATGAAATTAGTCTCTGTGAACTGGAACACACGCCGCTCTTCAAACATGCCTCAGTTTGCCTCATAGCAGTTTCATTGTCGATGGCAGGCTCTCGAAACAGGGCTTTAAGTTACGTAAATGTTATTAAATCTATAGGGTTTTTTTTTTTTTTTTTGCTCCTTCTTCATCTTACTGAGTCATTTTGGACTACCGTGAGCTTTGTGGGAAAAGTTTGGACCAGGCATAACTGCGCCCAAGGGAACAAACAAAAACAAGGTCCTTGGAGGCCTGCTTGGATGGAGTAGAAGCTCGACAAAGACCAAACACGGAGTGGTATCGACACCAGTAACTTTGGACCTGAAAAATGCTCCAGAATTCCCCCAGACATCTTCCCAGAAGATAGAAATCAGGGTGGGGACACGATCCATATTTAATTTTTGCGACATGTGGCTCACAGGTGCTCCCCAGGGGCGGACAAAAGAATCACAGCCCGATTACAGATCAGTTGTATTTAACTTTGAAGTTTGCTTTGAAACCTCTTTCACAAGCGCTTCCTTTTGAAGATGTATTCACACGTGTGACAATTCCATCTTTATGGCAGGAATACACGCCTCCGGCGAGCTCGGCGGGCCTGGAGAGCACATGGCGGGCGTCCACGGCGGCCGACTTGCTCCAAGTGCACGTCAACTTCCTGCGAGGCAAAGTGCGCCTCCTTCTCACGGACGCGCAGGCCTGTCAGCAAGACATCAGCTGATTGCCCCACTCCAAGCTTTTGCCGCTTTATCCTGCCGAGGCGAGAGAATAGGCCTCCCCTTCTGATGACCTACTTGCTAGCTGCTAGAAGTGGTGTGGAATTGAGGAAACAAAAAAAAACAAAGCCACAACCATCCTTTTTTTTTTTTTAAACTGAGCAAAGTGAGGGCAAAAAACGGTCACAGCTGGAGAGAACGGCACCTTGAAATGTCCTCGCGGACATACGCAAAGAAGCGCGGCTCTTGCACTTTTGGTGTATGTGCCAGTTAAGACTGCACGTGGGTGTGTTTGTCTCTTGCCTGACAGTTTAACCTTTTGAAATACGGAACGGGGATCCGGTGAATAATTGATGACCTACAAAAAAAAAAAAAAAAAAAAAATACGTGAATGAGGCCATCACACCCACTTTCTGTTTGGTGTTTGTTTATTTGTACACAGTGACCAGGTGGCATATTTTTTGATAAAAATTGCATAATGACTATTTATACAGATTTTCTACTTTTGAGCTTTGTATTTGTCAGTGTTCATCTTGGGCGTGGCTAACAGATGTTTAGAAAAGCCACCGTTTGCTTTGTGTCGTCACATTCTCCCCCCCCCCCACAAAAAAAAGGATGCAATGAACGGAGCGGCCAGAGTTCAATCAGGAGTACATGAGAACCGTGAAGCCGCTTCGTCACTATCTGTCCGAAAAACAGTCAAGCAGAGCCTGCACAGTGATAGCCTGCTTAAAGAAACAAAAACATCCTGCAAACTAACCACGTCTTTGAAGAGCAGGAAAGCGGTCTGTCCCCTGAATCTGCGTCATTTGGACAAAATGGAAGTTCAACTATTCCAAACTCGTTCACTTTTCTTCCTTGTTGTTTTCCTCTTTTGTTTTTGTTTTTTTGTTACTTGTTGCGCAAGTGCAAGATGCTTTTTGAGGATGTTTGCACATGTTCTCCTTTCCTGTTTTCACATTACCAGTCCAATCACTGTAAAAGTTGCTATTTATGTACAAAATGTTATTCTTGGATAAAGAAATGATAGAAACAAGTGGTCTGTCCTCGTTTTTCCCTGTTTGCAAATCAACAAATGTGATCTGAGAACAAACTGCCGCTGTGTATTGCATTCACTTGGAAAAAAAATATATACATTTTTAATGGGCTTTTTAAAAATTACATTGCTGTTTTTCCTGAATATTGGTTTTCACAATTAATGTTGTCATTTGATTTTTTTTGGGGGGGGGGTGGTTTTTCTATTTATTTTTTTAATGACAGAAAAAAAAAATCAATAAAACAAAAAGTTACTCAGAAAAAATAATAATAATTTAAGTGGATGCACGTTTCCATAAGTGCACTGAAGTGAGGCTAAGGAATACAACGCACAAATTGCTGGCTGTGTTCCAGCTATTTTTATTTGTAGATTGCAAACACAAGACTTCCACTGCCAAATGTTTGGGACGCTAGAAGAAAACAAAAGGTACCGGTGAAGCTTCTTAACTACTGACACCCTACTGACATTCAATTCAACAACACAACTTGCAAAGTAAACATTACTGTACATTAGCGATGTGACCAACACTTGGTGCATATGGAAAGCAATTTTTGCACAAAAAGGACTGCAAAACTAAAGAAGCATGTTCCTAACACAATATATATATAAAAAAAAAAACTTCAATCTTACACTTTGCTTAAAAAAAAGACAGAAATCAAAACCAGTCACCAGTCAAAATTTAGCGTGACATTTAACATTTGTCCCCATCAGCATGCCTCTGTACAAAACTCCAAATAAATTACATGTTTGACACACGTGCATGCAACTGAAGAGAATATTGCTCCGGGTGCTTTTATAGTGCCTTCACTAGGGGTCGGGGTAAAAAACCTTGATGTGGATGGCCGAGTTGTTACGCGTTCGCGTCAGGGGCTCGGCGACCTCGTCCGGGTCCTCGGGCTCCAGGTCATCCACCAGTTCCACCGTGGAGGTATTGGCGGCCAGCTGCAACGCCCCCTGGCTGCTGGCCTGCAGCTGTAGCGCGATGTTGATGGCCCGATTGATGGCCAGGCCCAGGCCGTGCACGCAGATCTCCCGGTGGCCGCTACCGCCGTCCAACAGCTTCTGGCAGCGGGCGAGCTGCGCCCGGAAGTCCGTCTTCATGTTGACGTACACGTCGTTGCGCCTCTTGGGGAGCTTGCGGGGCAGTCTTTTCCGAAGGGTGTACTCCACCGGGTCGATGTCAACAGCGCAGGGACTGTCAGAGGGTTGCACGGGGGCGACCGCGTGGAGTGACGACATCCCGGGATTGCGAGTCTCGCTCATATCACACCGAAAATCTGCATCGGGAGAAAAATTGTATCACCTCTGCCTAAAAATGGCTGCGGTTTACGTCACTACACGACACATTGCAGCATTGAACGCTAATTAAGGGACGAAAAATCGGCTAATAAATGCGTTCTCTTCTTTTCAAGCAACCACGTCACATTAAATCAAAGTCTCGTTGCAGTATTTCTTACCTGCGGCTGATAATTGGGGAAAATATTCGCTCTTTTCGCGAAGATTAGCACGGTAGCATCTTAGCACAAGCGGTTCAAGTTGTCACCGTGACCCGGATGTAGAAGAAAACCGGAAGCGGGACGTATCGCCGGCGTCAATAAATTTCTATATTTTTGCTGTTCAACCAGCAAATGAACATGAAATTATAGCCATACTTCTGCATTTCTTATCAGCGGCAGTAGCTTTAGTTGTCGCTCAGTCGTAGTGGCATCTTAGCACAAGCTGTCTGGCCGTGAACCGGAAATGCAATAGAATATTAAAATATTTATTCTTCAATTAAAAAACACGTCTTATAAACCACTAAAAATGACTGTTAAAAAACTAACCGAATTAACAATAAAACTATGTGGTTAAAAACACGAAAAGTTCAACGCAAGTGATCAAAGCAAACCGAAGTAAAAACTAAACAAAACACATCCGTGCGCCAAAACGTGTGTATCTATAACGCATTAAGTTGCGTTGGGTTGATTGGCATACTCCTCTATATACTCCTCAAAAAAATGAACACAAATCGTAAAACATTTTTAAAAAAGAAACTACGCGTCTGGTTATGGGCAAAATGACGGGATCTGCCGCCACCTTGCGGGCAATGACCTGTCACACTGAATAGGAAGCGATTATTTGGTCTTTTTCCAAATATGTATGCTGAAAGGTCATTTTCGGACCGGGGGGATTTCCCCTGTTTATTATCAGTAATGTTATTGAATAGCAGCTTCAATAAAGACGCCCAATGCACAAACTGGCTATGAATGTCTTTAATGTTTCCCAGATCAGTAATCACAGCATACAGTGGATAATAACTTCAAAAGTAAACAGAAAGATCATCACCTTAATAATTTTTCTCTACTCTTTTAGCACCTTTTTCCCCCTCAAAATTCCCCTCTGGAACAACATTTTTCTTAAGTCTTGGGTTTTTAATTCGAAAAAAAAAAAACAGAAAAAAAGGAGACAACAGGTGCAACTTTGCGTCGCAATCCTAGCACGAAGTTCATGTGCATCTGCGTGTTTGCTATTGTGTGCTTGCATGTGCCATTGACCTCAAAGAAATGACCTTGTTTGACTCCTCCCTTCAGAATAAAACAACACAGGCAACACAGTGTGCGGACAGTATCGGAATAACTGTAAGATCTTATTCTTGTGTGTGTGCGAGGCATCTTATGGTATCAAAGCCCTCATGTCAGACCCACATTGAAGTGGCTTCATGTAAACATGATTACATGTGAAGTGAGCTAATCGAGGGCCTCGTCTCGCCATGGATCAACGGCGGCTTCCCATCACCTCCCATTTTGTGGCGCACAAAAAGCATGGCTAACTTTGACTTTAACATCTATGCAGAACTCAGCTCGTCACGTATGCTTAAATACCAAGGTGGACTTTTAAAGTGAAAGAATGAAAATATTATATTAGTGGAAATTTACATTGCTGGCACAAAATGAGATAATTATGATTCTTTTTTTATTTTTTGTAATTCAGAGTAGCATTTATTTGAAAACCAGCGTGATGTATTTCTGCTACAGTGTCTCATTGCTACAGAACGTCCACAGTTATAATTGCGATACGGACAAGACAAAAACAAAATTAGCACGGCCACCCTTTTCTTTGCAAACTGCACCTGTTGTCATAAGTCGTCACAAAATTTGGGCATTTCGTTTACTCCCTCCCACCCACCCCCCCAAAAAAAAAAAAAAAAAAAAAAAGGAAAAACTATCAAGAAACTTAATATTTACAAATATTTTATCTGGTTGATTCTGACACTTAAAAATGTACACTTTTGATTTGTTTGCACGTTGGTGTGTGTCTGTGGAAGTCCTTCAGCCATCTCGCATCCTCGTTGCACACTGCAAGTCATCTTCCAGTGGCAGTTTATAAAATCGACCAGAACGAAGGACAGCCTAGCGCGGAGTGCTTGCGGTATTCTGCTTCAGGTGGTGTCACGGTCCCTTCACCTCATGACCCCCACCCGCCACTCACTGACTTTGACCTCACAATGGGGTACAAAAGCGTGGATCGGGCATCCTCCAAAGGACAGAAATGCAAAAGTTTCATCTTGGCAAACAGAGAAGATACAAAGCTGGCCATGCCTCGAAATGTCAGCTCAGTGTGTCCCCTTTATGATTTAAGGCTTTCTCCAAAGTCTCTTTTTTTTTTTTTCCTGTGGCAGTCATCAGTTCTTTTTTTTTGTCTTTTTGTCTTATACATTGTGCAGGTGTCTCTCTTTGCAAAACTCTCAGATTGAGCGCTCAGTGAGGCGATGGCCTCCGGCATCTTTGCCCCATCACTTGGATCGGATATACACCAAAGAAAAAAAAAACAAAAAAAAATCAAAGAAACAGGCTAAGAGCTAGCACACAAGCAACGACAGCACCGGTGACAGAAACAAAAAAAAAACGGCACAATCGTGGACAGCTTCACATGTTGCTGTTTTGAGGGTCCCACGTACCGTAACTCTCCGCCGGTCAACCCGCCTGTGTGCTTAGAGTGGCCATTTCAGGTCTTACTTTACCTTTGAACGACAGGATTAGAAATAGAAGAGTCGAATTATCACACACACACACACACACACACACACACGATGATATGAAGCAAACCATGGACGATGAAGCAAACCATGGACGTGCGGGATGGAAAAATGACACACAAGTACAGCTTTTGGTAACTTGTGAAAGCGCTGCACAGATGGCCAGAAAGCAGAGGCTTGCTGTCGCTGGCGTCACCACAACAGAAGGTTGCCCAAAGATCCACATGGGAGATGAGTGAGATGAAGATCGCGCTCGCGTGTTGTCTTTTGTTTTATTTTATTTTTTTTTCCTGAACGGATGCAGGGAGGAGGTGAAGCGCTTTTGTTGGATTGGGGAAAATGTGTGATAGAAGTGCCCCGCCCCCTCCCCCCTCCCGCCACCCCCCAACGAGCCTCCTTTGAAAAGAATTCATGCATAGATCCCCTACCGCAAAAATTATATAGACTTTCTCCTTTGTACACATATACAACTATATATTTTTAGATATACTTTCTCTATAACTATATTTTCAACGAAACAAACCGCTGTTGCACATTTAAAAAAAAAAAAAAAAACAACAACGACAACTGAACAAGAGACAAGCAGTGAAAGAAATGAAAAGCACAATCAAGGGCCACTTTGGCACTTTGTCATGAGAACACATTTGTTAGTGGACAATAAATAGCGTCTTTTCTTGGAACATTTTTTTTTTTTTTTTTTGCCCGTCATGAGAATGCAAACATGGAACTTGGCACCGAGAATGCTGGTTGAATGAAAGTATAAGATCGAAGATACTTTTCAGAGACGACCCCCCCCCCACACTCCCTTTACAAACACTGGAAAACGGGCGAGGGAAAAAGCAGGGTTCGGAGACAGATGTAGAAAAGAGAATGACACAGAAGGGGAATGAAACAGTAGGCGACACCACGATACTTGGAATAATTCAAGACAAAGAAAAGGCGAGAGTTCCCCCTTCAAGAAATGGCAAGGGGCTGCTCGGAAAAAAACCCCCAAAAAACATCCCAGCACTTTTGAGAAGAGCTGTTTCTCTCAAAACGCACAGTTTGGTTGCTATGCCGACCGACTCTTCTCTTGAGCTTGGCCGCACAATACGGAAGTGGCGGAGATGTTCTCAGAGAGTCACACCGAAAACCACAGATCCAGGTTGTCAGAAGCCCAACCGGTCTTCCTGGTCCTTAGATGGTGCCGCTTAGTGTTGGCTCCGCCCCTACTATACTCTGGTGGTGGAGTGGGGGTGGGGAAGAGTGTTGTTGTGGCCGGTGGTGGGGAAGGTATTAAAGGCATGAAGGGGCTGCATGCTCGTGATGGTGCTGGGGATCATGGTGATGGTGTTGGGCGTCATCAGAGGCACGTCGTCCGGGGCCCGGCGCAGCGCCAGCGTGTAGTCTGGCGGGCAGGAGGGCCGCAGGATGTCGTGGGGCCGCAGGGGCTCCATGTCGTGGTGAGCGTCGTGCTCGGAATGCTTCATCTGCAGGGACATGATCTCCTCCTCCTGGCTGTGCGCCAGGTCATTGGCGGTGCCGCCCCGCTGGGGAGAGAGCCGGTGGCGTCGCATCTCGTGCCTCTTGTCGCGCTTGTAGTAGAGGGCGGCGAAGGCCAGGATGTTGAGAAAGAGGAGGGACGCCCCCACGGCCACCGTCACGCTCAGCTCCGTGGAGTAGTCGCGGGTGTCGCCGGGGAAAAGGACGGGCGGCGGACGCTCCGAACTGTCGGCCTCCGGGTCGTACGAGAAGGTTGGGTAGGGGCGATGGGTGGTGCGCGGGCCTGTAGTTCTGGTTCTGGGGGTGCCGGGGCCCGGGCCGGGGGGTGAGCGAGTGGTGGTTGAAAAGAGCTCATCGTGCAGATTGTGGAGATGGGGGACCAACTCCAACCAGAAGGCCACCTTGTTGGCCCTGTAGTTGTCTCTGACGCGAGGTTTCAAGCCAATGTGGAGGTACTGCTTGTCCTTGGAGTTGAACTTGGTCCAGATGACTTCTTCAAAGCGATTGGGCTTGGTGTGGATGAATTTGGTGTCCTGGGGGACTGGCAAGTTGGGATCCCTGGCGGAGGACCAATGAGACAATGTCAAGGTCACGTCACTGAACATCAGTAAATATGCCAAAAACAAAGGTTGGCCCTTTGGGGCTCTCAATTGTACAATCTAAAGTAGGTACAGAGAAACTCCTCTACAACGAAATCATGTTTGCAGGAAGAACTTTTTCACAACAGGGGGTTTTTCACTGTAGCAAATTTGATCTCAGATGTAAACACCCACACACACACGGACAAACGTATGTGTACACGCACACACAAACGTATGTGTACTCTTTATTTTTATTCCAATAGTGCATAAGTATGAGCATACACCTATTCGACACTTCATATAGCCAGCGTAGAAAGAAAAAAATGGAAAGAAATTGTGAAATTTACGATCAGCATTCACTTTCACTGACATCAATTTCTTGGATAATGTTTTTATTTTGCTTACTCCGTCTTTCATTTTGATCACTTTTACCCCTCTCTTCTGCTTGGCATCCAAGGGCCGTTTTGTAGCCATTTTAGCAATGCAACGTTCTTGCTGCGTCCGAAACTAACAATACCAAATACTTCCTGGACTACTGCGCATGTGTAAACCAGTGTGGTGGTTGCTGTTGCCGTTTCCGAACGAAGCACTAGAGGTCGCTGTTGGATTAGACTTCGTTGTAGTGAATCTCGTCGCGAGGCAAGAGCAGAAAAAAAGATTTCGTATAACGCAACGTTTTGTTTTTTTCGTTGTATGCCGGGCAGGAAAGTGGGAATGGTGTTAATGCATGAAGATTTTTTCACATTAGGGGGTATTTTCGCCCATGTAGGTTTCGTTGTAGAGGAGTTTCACTGTATCGTCATGTGAAAACCACCAATGCTCACCCGGTCTTGGCAAAGTTGGTCCAGTAGGTCATGACGACAGCGCTGAGCATCACATCATTCTTGGAGAAGTTGCACGGGAACAAGTCGGTGGCACCGATCATGGGCACCCCGAAAACATACGGTATCTCGTCTCCGTGGGCGGCGTCGGCCCACTCGGGCCGCGTCTCCGTCTGGCAGTGGTGGTAGAAAGTGTAAAAGTAAACGGGCGACTGGAACTCGGCGTGGAGCTTGGCGGTGGCCACCGCCGGCGCCACCCACTGGTGGTCTGTAAACAGCGCCAGCAAGGTCTTGCGCCGCATGTCGCCATTGTCCCTGTCTGCCCAGTCTGTGTACATGAACTTAATGGTCTCCCTCAGGATGTCTTTGCCTGGAGGAAGAAAGAAAAACTGTGATCAATCATTAGTAAAGGTCGTTGTCAGAGCACCACTGACACGAATGTGACAGAGATGCACTCAAGGTCAAAAGGTCGAAACGGGTCTCTAAAGGAGTGACAGGCGGGGCAAGCGCACTCTCCATCTGGGTTTGGGTTTTTTTTGTGTTTTTTTGGGGGATGGAGGCTTGCTATGTCGGCAGTCGGATTCTGCTCGAAAAGACGGCACCGCGATTAGAAGATTCCACACTCTGGGATGGCGGGAGACGGCAAAAGCGCCCGCGGAGCCTCAAAGCCCAAAGCATGGACCTACCATGGAGACAGATCATCCTCATGACGGGGGATCTCCTTTGTATGCCAGACCACTTTATTCGCTTCAGACACTTGAGTGGCTTTTGTCGGTGATCTGTTCCCCACGCAATGTTGAAATGATGCTATTTTGTTCGGAATAAAATCGCTTGGTGGCCAAGTGGTTAGCGCGTCGACCTCACAGTGCAGAGGTCGTGGGTTCGACCCTGGCTGCGGCCTTCCTGTGTAAAGTTTTAATGTTCTCACCGTGCCAGCGTGGATTTTCTCCGGGTACTCCGGTTTTCTCCGGGTACTCCGGTTTCCTCCCACATTCCAAAAATATGCATGGCAGGCTGATTGAAGGCTCTAAATTGTCCCTAGGGTTTGAGTGTGAGCGCGGATGGTTGTTCGTCTCTGTGTGTCCTGCGAATTGGCTGGCAACCGGTTCAGGGTGTCCCCCCGCCTTACCCGAATCGGCTCCGGCACCCCCCGAGACCCTTGTGAGGATAAAGCGGATCGGAAAATGGATGGATTGCTAAAATCTCTTACCCTCGGGGTATCCGTAGAGGTTATCGACAAAGTTGGAGATGGTGTAGTCAAACGCCGCCGCTGAGATGCCGTCATTGTCCTCGCTATCGTCGACAAACTTCAGGCCCTCTCCTTGATTGACGCCAATCAGCATGTCGTAGTTGAGGAACTCCCCCTTGAGCCCGAGGTTCGGGAAGGAAACGATCAGTGCCGGACATGGCAAGGCTCATGCAAAATATCTTCATTACCTGCTGCATGAGGATCTCGGGATCGTCAGGCACCACGTCTCCGTCGACCACGGGGCCGAAGGCGATGTGGTAGCGAGCCGGCTGAATGTCCTGGTCCACGAGCTCTCTGAAGTTCTTGCGCCTCAGGCAGTCCACCAGATCAGCCGTCTCGGTGTACGTGCAGCCCACCTTGCGAGCCAGGATCTTGGTGTACTTCAGGGGCTGGTAGTTGACAGACCAGCTGGAGATGGCCGTTCCACTTTGGGCAATGGCCCTGTGGAAGAGGCCTGGAAAGAAAAAGAGACCCTAAATGTTGTCGAATTTCACGAGCATATGGAGTGGAATCATCTGCTCATTTGCATTTCAAATCTTCCCCAAAGCTGGCGGATGAAGCCTCACATGCGGTATAATGTAAGGGATGCTAATGAGAGGGTTTGGAATGAACTGTCAGATTGCGGTGGTCTCCCTCGTCTTCCTTAAGTCTGTCTGACTTAAGTTCTGTCACTCCGACTGCCCAAGTGGCTCGTTAGGGGGCTGCCCGCATCACTCGTTTTTCGAAGCACTTTCTTTTTCTTCATCTCCCCGCCTCGCTGCGTCGGAGTACCGGCCGCTAAATTATTAAGCCCGGCTGCAGAGCCCCCGTTTCCCTTAGAAATCAATTACCGTACACTGAGAGAGAAGTATGGCGGCAGAAGGAGAAGGCAGCTTTTCTTCAAAAACGTTTTTTTTTTTTTTTTGTGTGACTCGCCTTCCTCCATTTAGCGGCCATGATCACGCCAGCTTAACCACGACTGTTTTTATTCCAACACCCCTCACTCATTCTCCCTCCAGTGATTCACGACAGTTTTGGGAGCATGATGGCGGATGGTAGACGGACTCCTTACCTGCGGCCCTGGCGGAGAAAACTGGGGAGTGACAGACACATAGCATCGAACGGGGCCGATGCTGGAGATGGGAGACGAGGACGATGGCAGCGATGACGTGATGACAATGAAGACAACATATTTTGGGGGGGCGGGGATTGTTTGTTTTCAGGGGAGGGGGCAGTAAAAGGAGACAATGGGTTAAGACATGTTAGCATTCGATGGCTGCTGAAGGGGGCTACTGTGATGAATCAACATTTGAGGACAAGTCTTGCAATCCAGTCCAGTGATTCCCAACCACTGTGTCATGACACATTTGGTCCAAATGATTCACTACAAACAATGTATCTGTGATCATCTATCTATGCCGGTGAGGTATTGCGACAGGCGGATCAATAAAAATGCTCTTCCATTACCTGCTCACATTCAGACAAAGGAATGACGGTCTTGCGTTCAACTCAACAGGCTCAGACTTGATCATTATTTTAGACGGACGGTTCTTTCCTGTTTTTGGCGGCGTGCCATGAGATTTTTTTTTCCCAATGTAAAATATGTGCCTTTAGGTTTGGGAAAAAAACTGCGAGTCGGTGTGCATTCAGCTGTCTCGTCAAGTAATCGGCAGCAGTGGTGCCTTGGGATATGAGTTTAGCGTTATTATGAATTCCACTTGATTTCTAGACAGCCCAGCCTGGAAGGCGCATGGCTTCCCTGAGAGGTCTCAACACCTCCTTCTGATCATCAGTGCGACACTAGTAGTGGCAATTCTACGCAGAGGATGATGAATACTAGTTATTTTTATGCAATGCATGTTCATACAGCAATTAGCTTAGCACAGCACAAAGGCAAGAAAAAGATCAGCCTCAGCTGGGAAAATGAGTCTTCCAGGAACTATTTTAATGAATTTAGTGGGATTTTGTACAAAAAGTACCACATTTTCCGCACTATGAGGCGTTTTGGAATATAACCTTCAATGAAAGGCTTTTTAAAACTGTTTTCATATATAGGGAGCACCGCATTACAAGGCGCATCGAGTAGAAGCTACAATAGTGGTTGAGGTTGCGATATGCATCCACTAGATGGAGCTGCGCGAAAGGGAATACAATACAATACAGCTTTATTTACATAGCGCTTTCACAACCGCTACAGCTGTAACAAAGCGCTTACAGGACATTTAAAATACTACGTCCAAGAAATCAGAAGATCGATCCATATATGAAGCGCATCGGATTATCAGGCGCACTCTCGACTTTTGAGAAACTGGAATTTTTTTAAGTGTGCCTTATAGTGCGGAAAATAGGGTCATGCCATAATTAGTTAGTAGATGCGTTTATGACACGTAGCAGGACATCATACAAAAAAGTAGAACACTGATGTTTTGGGGGCGGTTAGCTGAAAAATCGGAAACACGGTGAGTGTGTGAGCGTTTGGCTGCGGGTCATCAATCGCTCAGATCTGATTCCAGAACAAAGGAGATTGCTCTGTGTGCCTCTCGCTGTAACAGTAGTCGCTAATGGGGAGCAGAAGGTTAGCTGGATGTTGGTTTTTGGTGGAGCCAACGGACCATGATGAGAAGCACGGGCTAGGTTATGAGCGCTAATGTCCCGTGTCAGTCCACGGACAAGGGCACAGACTGGATCAAACACGGGCACTGCTTTGAGTTCAAATCCGATGCGGTTAGGCTTTAAACGCTCAGCTTGAGAGCGTCACACAACAGCTTCTGGGACTTTTTTCGTATCTGAATTAGACACGTCCTAAATGGTACCACTGCCCTGGCATCAAAGCATTTTGTTCTTGCCGCAGACAGGGGCAATCAAAGACAATTGTACCCTCCGAGTGGTGTGAGAGGATGAGGAGGTTGACACAGGATGCCCCAGCTCCCGATCCAAAAATGGTGATCCTCTCTGGGTCGCCGCCGAAGTGCCCGATGTTCTCGTTGAGCCAGCGCAGCGCCTGAATCTGGTCCAGGAGGCCGTAGTTGCCCTTAGCCGACTGGTCACCGGTGCTGAGAAAACCTGCAGACGGAGAGCAATGTTAGCATGACGTTAGCATCCACAGCTAATCTCTTAGTCCGTTGTTCGGGATTCCGAGACAAGGCTGAAGCCTCTTCGGGGAAAAATGCTAAGGAAATTCAAGGCCAGGATTGGACTAGTCAGCCACCTCCATATTTACTCGAACCCAGAACACAACCAAGAGAATGTGCAACGAAAGCTGCCGCATAAGAATATCTCTTTTACAATGCCAGTGTATTGTGAGAGTCCTGTTGTTGTCCTGGTTCTTTTGTTAACAACCTCACAGAATCAATAATCACACCAGAAAACAAGTTCAATTTTGTATTCTCATCGAGTGATCTATCGTCTTAAATTTTTAAAGCCTTTTCATCTGTTTTTCCAACTGCCCATGTTGGTCCAAAGTGTGAGGAAATTCTTGGTTTTATCTCCAGCCTTGACTTCTTATAAAATAGTTCAAACGGGGAGACTGAGCGATGTGTCCGTCATTTGCCCACGCACACACTGTCGCTAACGTGAGAAATAGTAATTTAAAGGGCCTGCATCATGTAAAATCAACTTTTTGGAGCTGTTAGCCATGTTAGAAAAATAGCCACCAATATAACTCATATTGCAAAGGAAATATATAATCAACTACAGTCAAACCTCGGTTTTCGAACGTCTCGGTTCTCAACCAATTCGGCTTTCGACCCAAAATTTCGAGTTTTTTATGCCTGGGATGACGAACAAATTTCGGCTCTCGAACAAACTGAGCGCACTTGAATGCACCATTTGACTCCTCTCGCCTTCCTTACACGAGGAAGTGACGCTTCCTCGTGTTGCTTTCCATTGTGAGCAGACGTGTTCAGTAAACATGCTTATTTTAAAAAGAGCGTGGTTTCAGTTTTTGAACAATTTCGGTTTTCGAACAACCTTCTGGAACGGATTATGGACGAAAACCGAGGTTTGACTGTATATGCCTATGGGTAACTTTGGAAAACTTAAAATAACATGATCCAGGCCACAAAAAAAAATAATAACATCGAACCGGTAACATTTTGTTTTTGGAGTGCAAGCTCGCAGTTTCCCCAAGACCGCATACTCATGTTGTTCAAGCAAATTTAATATCAAACAATCCTGAAAGTTTGTCAGTTGTACTTTGACATTTGCCTCCATAATTGCTGCTTAATATCTTCGATTGTTCCGACAAACAGGCCAGCGTGTTCTATTCATCCTCTATTGATCTTAATTAGACCCTTCATTAGATGTGCGGAAAAAAAAGGTCACCCATTAAATGCATACAGTGAAGGTCCATCATTCAGACAAGGCCTATTACAATCACGCAAATACATAAAATGAAACATCAATAGGGAGGTACTCGGCGGTTTCCTTTGAACAACGGCATGATGGCAGAAGCGGCACGGGGAGAACAACTGCAGCAGTCCATTTGAGCCCATCTCGCCGAGGACATTCATCCTAATCTGACAAGACACTCGGACAAAAGTGACGGTGTGCTGCGCGTGAGATGAAAGCGAGAGAGAGAGAGAGAGAGAGAGAGAGAGAAGGAGGATAGTGGGTGTTCTGTGAGACCTGGACAGAGGAACACTGTTTCATCTGACTTCAAGACAGGACCTCCCGCGCCACGCAAATACACTTTTACCCTCGAAATGAAGATGTGATGGCAGCAGCGCCCCCTGCTGCTCTGGCAACATAACAAAAGAGCAGATTGATTGATTTCAAATGGACATCGCAGTGCCGCAGAGCGCAATTTTCAAATTGGAAATTTGGGCTCTTGCTTGTGTTTGTTAAGAAAATACATGGGAAGAGGGCCGAGGGTAAAAAAATGATCATATATTCAATCGTATTATTGAGAAGAGGAAAAAAAAAAGGCAAATACCGCATTGGCCCGAATATAAGACGGCCCTGATTATAAGACGACGAAGTTTTTGAACACCAAATTAATTTTTTATACAGAAAATAATTACAGTACATCTGAAACAAATGATTATAACAATATATTTGAGAGAAAGAATATGTTATTTTGCCTCATTCAAATCTAAAGTGCAATCACATTCGTAAATGAATGGCTTCTGGTTTTTGAAATGTAAATGACATCATAACTTCTCCTCAGCTGCCGATCTTCGACCCACTTTTCTCCAGATTGTCTCTACGTTTCTCCATTTTCTGTTATCTCTTCTATTATTTTCTTAACCCTTTTCCTTGTTACCGCTATTTTTTATTTTTCTTCTTCGCGCTACTGCTATTTTTATTTGTATTCTTCGTGGCAGCCGTTCACTTTGGCCTGGGGAGCCAAGTTCAGCATCCGCTTCAATGATATCTGGCGCCATCTAGCGTCGTGAATGGGTATAATGTCTAGACCCCGAATATAAGACGACCCCCACTTTTTCAGTCTTATTTCAATTCAAAAAACACCGTCTTATATTCGGGCCAATACGGTAAATCAAAATCATCCAGGGAAGCATCTCTTAGGCAAAAATAGACCACAGAGAGGAGGCGTGGTTGTCAAAACGTCGGCCCATTCATCCGCTATGTGTGTGTTTCTCTTTCCTCTCAAGGGATTTCCTTTTAAGCTTTTTCAACATTGTTTTGATGTCTTCTCAAGCTGCACTACGCGTGTGTGGACGCAAGCGAAAGCAGGCCAGCTCCCGGCAGAGCACACGCTTGTTTGCATGCGTGTGTGTACAACACGAGCTTGAACTCCCAAGGTGTGAGGTGTGCATCATCGCTTGAACTGATTTCACCAGCAGGTTCCTCTGGGTTCGCGGAGTGCGCACCCACGCACCTCTCAAGGTTGGCAAAAGCTCATATTGACATCATCGGTTTGTGCAGGTGTGTCTTTTTTTTTAATGGCAATTGGATGTGGCAGCTAAAAATCCAGCCCTGCGATTGCACTGTTTGCTGGTAAAATGCTGCGCCGCTTGAAAGCGAGCTGGCCTAGATTTTGGGACTCCTCCACCAACCGCCTCCTCCTCGTACTTGGCTGCAGCGCGGTGCAGTTGAGCTGAGCTTGGAGCTCGTTCATCTTGTGTCATTCATGCCGTTTGCCACATTTTGTTGAAAAAAAGCACAATCAGTGCGAAGACTCTTTCCCCCTCGCATGTACATTGTGTGAATCCACCATGCCAGCAACATGAGCAGTCGCTTTTTTGTGTTGCTGTCCAAACAAAACAAAAGACATGAGTCACACATGCCAACCCAATCTGTTTTGGATTATTGATGGCTCTGCCTGATCATTAATGGCTGGCCTCCTTCTGATATAGAAGGGGAAAAAAAGAAGCTAACCGAGTGACAATCGCGAACAAATTTCAATAAAGGCACGAAAAAAAAGTCACAATTTTATGCTGCCTGTAAATATGGGAAAACGGTCAAATTGAAAAAAGAAAAAAAATAATTCCTCATTTCATGTTCATTTTAGGAAATGGCTGCAATGGACTTTTCAAAAAATATTTTTTATTTTATTTTTTAAATCTTATTTTTTTTATTTTTTCCTACAAATCGACACTAATGATCTGTCTTCGGGCAGTAGGCGGGGGACACCCTGAACTGGTCGCAGGGCACGCAGAGATGAACAACCATTCACGCCCACAATCACACCTAGGTACAATTTATCGTGTTCAATCAGCCTGCCATGCGTGTTTTTGGAATGTGGGAGGAAATCGGAATACCCGGAGAAAACCCACGCGGGCACGGGGAGAACATGCAAACTCCACACAGGATGGCCGCAGCCGGAATCGAACCCTGCACCTCTGCAATGCGAAGCGGACATGCTAACCCTCACCCACCTCAAAACAATGACATGAAATTCGAAATCTGATTCAGTATACGTGTAACAAAAGGCAATTTTCTCGATTGCCAAAAACGACTAAGTGGTGCGCGACAAAAAAACTGTTTCATACACCGACAAAATTGTTTCATACACTCTTCCAGTCAGACTCCATGACCTTGACAATTACACGCCGCGAAATTACGCAAACGATTGACCCAGCTTCTCCAAGTGCGCGGACAAATGAAAGTCGTGAGCGCGGCGGAGGTGTGGGAGGGATAAAGCAACGGTACCAACCACGTCTTCTGGCGGAGCACAATGGGCAACGAAGCGAGCAATTTGCAGGAGCACAAAGCGAGAGCACCTGTCAAGACATCTTCGACAGCGTTTATCTCGGAGCGGCGCACCCTTTCTGGAAGGAAATGGACCACGTCTGAATAGCTCTGAATAAGCCGCCTTTCCGCCAAGTGCGAATTCACATCGCTTCAGCTGGCCGGCGTACGGTCGGAGGCAAATCAACCGTGTCAAAGCTCGCGTTTGTAAAGCAGTCGCCGTCACCGTAAAGGATATTAAACGCCTTGCCAGGCCGTAAAGGCGCCATCGATCGGCCGGCCGTCGCCCAAAAGGGAGAACGAGAAATGAGAACGGAGGCGGCCGGCCGCCTTTTGTTCTTGAATGACGTGGATTGGGTAGCGTGTAACGCAGATACGCCGCGCCGTACGGACAAGCGGCCGCTCTGTAGCAACGAGACTTCAAGTCACGTCCGGGGGGGGGGGGGGGGGGGGTTAGGAAGCGGTCTAAATAAGACTTCCAATGAAAGGAACGTGCCGAGTCAAAAGAACTTTGGTGAAATATTGAAAGGTAGCGAGAGGCTGACACGCCGACTGCCATCAAAGGCATCGAAAAGGCCTTGATGAATAATTTACAAAGCGGCATAAAAAGATGCAAAGGGAGGCAGCCCAGACCCAAAATATACAATGTTCAGATTTAGATTTTAAATCAAGGCAGCTGCCTTAAAAGTTGATAAAAGATAACGCACATGAAGAGAAATGTTGCTGTTTAAAAAAAATTTTTTTTTTTATAGTTTTCAGTCTGATTCTGAGCCGTAGAAAATTTATTACACTTGAGGCCCGAGCGGAGGAGTTTCATCTTTGCCCAAAGTTCTGAAAAGGTCGAAAGCAGAAGAGCAGAAGAGGGAAATGATTAAACTCCTGAATTTCAACCAAAAACTGCCTATCATCCGGCCCAAAGCACGGGACAATCGCACTCACTCTAGCCAGAGTTTCTCGCTATTTGGCATCCTCACAGCACTGATTGAAGTTATCAGGGGGAGGCCGGCTCCCTATTCGGCAGGCGGGAGGGGGATACGCTTCGGCTCTCAAGCCGCCGGCCTAAAAATACATCGGTGCAAAAACTGGCCCTAAAAAATAAGGTAAACAAACACTGAGATCTTTTCCCAGCAAAATGAAGAAATAGGACGCTAATCCGCTCCAGCCTTCCCAAAACACAACCAAATTGTTGTCGTGTGATTGAAACAGTTTTTGTCACACTCTCCCCTGTAATACAGATTTTGCTGCCCGCCTTGGACAGCCTGACATACTCGTCATTGAGATGTCTCAGCTCCTCTCAGCTCATCAGTTAAATCGTTCTTCGAAGAGGATAAAGAATTTATGCAAAGCAGTGCAGTATAAAGCAGAGATATACAGTCAAACCTCGGTTTTCGAACGTCTCGGTTCTCGACCAATTTGGTTTTTGACCAAAATTTCGAGTTTTTGACGATGAGGAACAAATTTCGGTTCTCAAAATTTCAAACTGAGCGCACTTGAATGCACCATTTGACTCCTCTCGCCTTCCTTACACGAGGAAGTGACGCTTCCTCGTGTCGCTTTCCATTGTGAGCGGACGTGTTCAATAAACATTTTTATTTTAAAAAGAGCGTGGTTTTTCGGTTTTCGAACAATTTCGGTTTTCAAACAGCCTTCCGGAACAGATTATGGACGAAAACCGAGGTTTGACTGTAGTCTACTATATTTCACCTTGATCACAGATATTTAACCCCCATGCAGTAATTATCCCAAAATTGGACATTTCGGACACTTTGGACGATTTTGGACTGTTGGACAAATGGACACCACAGACAAAACAGTGAAAAATAACTCCACGAAGCTGAAATTTTGCATAGAATGTATATCTATGTCTTGGCCGATTCCCACTGAACATTTTGAGGGGTTGAAAGTGAAAAAAAATTAAAAGTGAAAAAAGTTGTTGCACATTGGAAGAGGGACATTTTTGGGACGTAATACCCTTCATGCAGCCGCTTAAAAATACTGCATGAGGGTTAAAGTGATCCATGAAATCGAAAAAGAATGCCATTTTCATAGTCCTCATATCAATTTAACAATGTGTACTACCAAAAATAGATATGTTTATCCTTCCACTTTGAATAATATTGGTTTTTTCCGCTGCTGTCGTTTTCCTCCGCCCTCCTTTCTCGTTCACCTCCATCTCTCTCTTCTTTCGGCACGTCAGGACAAGGAATGATTAGTCCACTAATGAGCTCTCACCATCCCTCATCTACCCTCGGAATCCATTCCTTCTCTGATTATAACGAGAGAATGACAAGGGGGCCTATTAAAGATTAATTGGTCCGTGACAGGAAAAAAGTGGAGTGCAGACAAGAGAGGGGGGAAAAAAGGTGACATCATCGAAAATAATCAACAAAAGTTAAGCTCTGCGGTTTGTTTTTTTGCTCCGAGAGTCCCTCCGTGAGTTCCATTTCGACAAATGTCGAGATTCGAAAACATGAGGACAGCGACAACAGACGCGCTAACCAACGCTGAATATGTCAGGGAGGCCGATTTGTTTTTCCTCACAGGCCGCGAGCATCCTCTTATTGTGCCTTCCGAATCAGGCAGATGCTTTGACGGACGAGCGGCCCGCCACACTTGGCGAGACGGCGCTCTGATGAAACAAACAGAGTGACGCGATGACAACACGGACGCGCTGATCGCTTTCGCGGCCTCGCCGGGCCCTTGTCGCGTCTCACTGACGAGGTGTTGCGTCCTCGCGGAGCCGTCGGAACTCCGCGAGGGGAGATGGAGGAGTTCGGGACGTCTCATTAAAAAGATGCTCGCACTCGTGCCTTTTATTTTTTTTTTCCCGACACATCTCCGGGATGGCGCGTTCGGATAATTAATGACTTGAAAGATTTCCTCGAAGAGCTCCAGGATGTTCGAGAACCAAATGCTTTTTTCTCACTTTGAGTAAGAGCCTGGCCGAGAGGCACTTTGACCGACGTTTCGCCAAGTGTGCTTTCTATCAGCGTCTGAGGTGTAAACATCTGGACAAAAGGCAGACGCCGTTTGTCAAAGACGCGCCGTCGCTTCGGGTTTCTGAGGACAGGCGTTGATGAAACCTTGACAAATGACGGTGGGTTGCGCAGAACAGGACTCTCCAAATGACGACTAATTTTTCAGCGACCCGCGGCATGCCCGGGAAAATATCGAATACAAAAAAATGACATCTGACATAGGCCACGAGTTAAGTTAATAACGGTGAAGGTGGGAAGCGTGAAGAAGGACGGGTGGACTGTAGAACGCTATATTCGAAGATACAGTAATCCCTCGTTTATCGCGGTTCATGGGGACCAAAACCAACCGCGATAAACGAAAATCCGCGAAGTAGCGACCCCCCACCACTCCATATAGGTACATGTACATAATATTTATAAGGCCAAATTTAATGGGATACATGCATGTAGAAGTACATTTTGAAGTAATTAACATGACTTAATGCTGTATACTCATAGATTTAAACATGTATACGAAATACAGTAAACATATAATAATTTTTTTTTTTTAAGTCTGTAAACATATACAGTACTGTACTACATGTACAGTCAAACCTCGGTTTTCGGCCATCATCTGTTCCATAAGGCTGTTCGAAAACCGAAATTGTTCGAAAACTGAAACCACGCTCTTTTGAAAATAAAAATGTTTACTGAACACGTCTGCTCACAATGGAAAGCAACACGAGGAAGCCTCACTTCTTCGTGTAAGGAAGGCGAGAGGAGTCAAATGGTGCATTCAAGTGCGCTTAGTTTGTTGGAGAACAGAAATTTGTTCGTCATCCGAGGCATAAAAAAATCGAAATTTTGGGTCGAAAACCAAATTGGTCGAGAACCGAGACGTTCGAAAACAGAGGGTTGACTGTATATGAAAAATATCTACGTATATTTGTTTTAATTTTATGAATGTGTTTGAAAAAATCCGCGATGCACTGAAGCCGCGATAAATGAACCGCGAAATAGCGAGGGGTCACTGTACAAATAAATGATGAAAAGAGTCACACAATTCATCTTCAAAACACTGCGGTGAATAAAGAGAATTCAATGTGAGAGGCAAAAATAGTTTCTTCCGCTTTGTGCTCTGTGGCTGATTTATGAAGACATTACATTAATGATCCTCAAGAAACTGAAAAAATGGTCACCTGACGTCAGTTTGCTCTTTTCTTGGGTTCTGAATGTGGAGATGAGACTCGGCTGCTGTGAAGTGCAGTGCTGGATCGATTTTGTGAGAGCTACGTGCCGTTGGCCACCCTAAAAAAACCTCTCATTATCCTGTTCTTGTGTGTCTCCAGCAGGTGGCAGAGGAGGGCTTTCCCTCCAGCGTGCACACCTGCTGCCATTGTGTTCATCAAGTCAGCCACGTGCTGTTCGGTCCCTATACTGCCGATGTCAGAGTTTGGTTCGCATTGCCGGCAATAAGTCGGAATCGTTCCCAGTGAGGGTCGGACTCCGCCAAGGCTGCCCTTTGTCGCCGATTCTGTTCATCACCTTTATGGACAGAATTTCTAGGCGCAGCCGAAGCGTTGAGGGAGTCCTTTTTGGTAGCCTCAGTATTGCATCTCTGCTTTTTGCAGATGATGTGGTACTGTTGGCTCCTTCAAGCAGGGCTCTCCAACTCTCACTGGAGCGTTTCGCAGCCGAGTGTGAAGCGGTTGGGATGAAGATCAGCACCTCCAAATCTGAAACCATGGTCCTCAGTCGGAAAAGGGTGGAGTGCCCACTCCGGGTCGGGGAGGGGATCTTGCCCCAAGTGGAGGAGTTTAAGTATCTTGGGGTCTTGTTCACGAATGAGGGCAGGAGGGAGCGAGAGATCGACAGGCGGATCGGTGCAGCGTCTGCTGTAATGCGGACGTTGTATCGGTCCGTCGTGGTAAAGAAGGAGCTGAGCCAAAGGGCGAAGCTCTCGATTTACCGGTCGATCTACGTTCCAACCCTCATCTATGGTCACGAGCTGTGGGTCGTGACCGAAAGAACGAGATCCCGGATACAAGCGGCCGAAATGAGTTTTCTCCGCAGGGTGTCCGGGCTCTCCCTTAGAGATAAGGTGAGAAGCTCGGTCATCCGGGAGGGGCTCAGAGCCGAGCCGCTTCTCCTCCACATCGAGAGGAGCCAGATGAGGTGGCTCGGGCATCTGATTAGGATGCCTCCTGAACGCCTCCCTGGTGAGGTGTTCCGGGCATGTCCCACTGGGAGGAGACCCCGAGGACGACCCAGGACACGCTGGAGAGACTATGTCACCCAGCTGGCCTGGGAACGCCTCGGGATCCCCCGGGAAGAGCTGGAAGAAGTGGCTGGGGAGAGGGAAGTCTGGGCTTCCCTGCTAAAGCTGCTGCCCCCGCGACCCGACCTCGGATAAGCGGTAGAAGATGGATGGATGGATGGAAGTCAGCCACGTATTGAAGGACTTCCGAATCGCCAAGTCTCTGTCGGATGATTGACCTTGTTTGCTGCTCCTGCTCAAGTGTTGTTTTCGAGACCTCTCGTCATTTTTGCTCTTGTCTCTTGCTTGTAAGTATTGTCAGGTATTATTTTGTCTTTTGATCTTGCTCTTGTTTGGTTTCGTGAAATTGGACTCTCGTCATTCCCTTTATATTCTCGGCTTTACCTTGCCTTTGCGAGCGCTTTTTGTTTATGCATTGTTTTTCCTGGCTCTTCGTGGCCCTGCGATTTCTGTTTATACTTTACCGCTGTGCTTTTGTTCATAAATAAACATTTTTTTTGTTCCGGATTTTGTTCGTGTGTACATTTGTGGGATCCGATCGCCCTTCAGTTCGTCCACGAACCGTGTCCATCTCAGCTTTCTCAGCTTTCACAGAAAGCTGATGAAATTAGACAACACAAACAAAAAATAATCGCTTTGTTGACTGACGTGTTTCAAAAACGTTTTCTGTATGCGGCCCTCAAAACAAAAAAGTTTGGACACCCCAATGCGCAAACTGAAGTTACAAAACCAGTTGCATTTCAATCCACTGGAATATGGCGGGAAATTTATTTCAGCAATTTAATCACACGCACACACACACACACACACACACACACACACACACACACACACACACACCGGGATGGATGGATGGATGGATGGATGGGAAGCGACAGGCACACTAATGACAAGTGAACACACTACACGTGCATGCTTGGCATTTGCAAAGCTTCCATTTAGAGGTTGTCTATTTGTTACATAATTAACATTTGCAGGCACATGCGCGCGCACACACACACACACGCATACACGCGCGCCCCTTCTTGTGGAATTAAATCACCATCATATGCGTCTATTTTTAAGCAGCGTAAATATCTGTTGACTCACAAGCGAGGTAAAGCTCACATTGGCGTTGTGCACACATTTCCACAACGAGCAAGGATATTTACGTCGCGCGTCGGTTGACGACGTGATTTACGATGGATTCATGATTCATTAGCAACCTTGATAAGGGGAGATGGAGGTGGCGCTGCAGAACATCGATTTTTGTCATATTTGGGGCTCAGCCGCACGCCAACGTGATTGTGGCGCGGCTGCTCGAGCTCACGTCACAGATTCGTCTCTTTGATGAGAAGCTGCGAGCGGAACAGGTGTCGGGATCGGGAATGGAGAGGCGATGAGGGATAGGAGGGCTGCGACTGAGGCTTGCCAGGGCGCCAAATCGTTTCACTTTGAAATATATCGAGATACGTATCGAATCGTCTTTGATTGGTGAGATAGATCTGCGGAGGGAATGGCATGTTCACAGTCCTGACGAGTTCATTCGAATGGACCGCCTAAAATGACAAAAAAAATATTCATTGCATCGTTCCCTCTCGACCTGAGCCATGCCATATCGACTCGAATCTTATACCCACTGCGTTGAACTGAAGTGGATCGTTACACTTTCAAAAACTCAAAAACTATATACAGTCAAACCTCGGATTTCGTCCATAATCCGTTCCAGAAGGCTGTCTCGATCAATTCGAAATTTTCGAAAACCGAAAAACTTAGCTCTTTTTAAACGAACAAATTTTAGTTCTCGAACAAACGTCTGAGCTCACTTGAATGCACCATTTGAAAGCAACACGAGGAAGCCTGACACTTCCTCGTGTAGCGTTCCAGGAACAGACGTGTTCAGTCAAACATTCAAGTGCGCTCGGTTTCGGTTCGAGAACCGAAATTTGTTCGTCATCGAGGCACTCAAAATTTGGAAAACCGAATTAGGACGAAAACCGAGGTTTGACTTTATTTACACACACACACACACACACACACACACACACACACACACACACACACACACACACACACACACACACGTATATCCATCCAACCCTCCATTTTCCGATCCGCTTATCCTCACAAGGGTCACGGGGGGTGCTGGAGCCCATCCCAGCCGTCTCCGGGCAGTATGCGGGGGGCACCCTGAACCGGTTGCCAGCCAATCGCAGGGCACACAGAGACAAAAAAAACATCCGTGCTCACACTCACACCTAGGGACAAGTGTGTTCAATCAGCCTGTCATGGACGTTTTCGGAATATGGGAGGAAATTGGAGTACCCGGAGAAAACCCACGCAGGCACGGGAAAACATGCAAAGTCCACACAGGGAGGTCGGAGTTTGCACTGCGAGGTCGACGCGCTAACCACTCGACCACCGGGTGGCCACACACACACACACACACACACACACACACACACACACACACACACACACACACACACACACACACACACACAAGTGATCAGTTCAAAAATGGGCTATTTTGAGATGTTAAGTTCTCCGCTGGCCTCTTGGTCACCTGCTAGGATGAGGATGGACTTTTTTTTCTCTCGCAGAATGGACAGAAAAACAAAAGCACTCATCGTGTGGTCGCCAGAACACGAAATGCTGTCCTTCCATCCGCCTCCCCACATCCTGTGCTGGAAACAAAGCAGGATTTACAGTTCCCAAGCGCAAATGGACCGCACCGGTAATTGTTGGACTCGGGTTCCGTCACGGCTTGCCTCCTCCTCCGCATTCACGGATGCGCGTCTCGGACTCTCGGTGGCAGTTCTGCGACGGATGGATGTGTCCCGCGGGACACCCGAGGCAATCACGAAGAGTTGATTTCTGTCCCGCTTTCCCTTCCCGTGTCCGTCCTCCAATCTCGCCCTGGCAGGAAAGCTCGGCGCGCATCCAACTGCTGCCTTGCCTCCATCAGGGCTCATCGACCGAACTCTCGTCTCCTCTTATATCGGGAATACCGTACTCCCCGATTATTTGCCTTTCCAACTGTCCACGAGGATTTAAATTGGATGATTTATCAATATTCAAATTACGGCCTTACTGATGTGGATTTTTTTTTTTAAGCTGACGCCCATTCCGATATTTGACAGAGAAAAATCCGATAACCTATTCGTCGGGCGATTATTGTTTTTTTCAAAGGGATATAATCAAATAAACAGATTCCCCCTACGTGTCCTTTTCCACGTGTACGTGATCAGAGACTTGCCAACAGTCCTTCCAAAGGCGGTGGGAGAAAATCAAGAGCACGCCGCAAGGAATTTGAGCACTTGACACAAACTCTATGATAGCAAGAACGCTGGAGGGCCCCTTGCAGTGTTTGGCTGCGTTCACTTCATGCATTATCCATGCGGTGGATCCAATGTATAAATCAACAGCGGGTGCTAATCTGCAATTGTCAGGAAGCAGAAGCTGAGGTTGCTCAGGTTTGATAGTTTCCACATATAGTGGCGAAAAAAAAAAAAGTTGACACATTCTGTTCAAATGCCGGGTTGAAAAAAATGGATTCGGTCTCTTCGAGAGAGGAAGTCATGTGGTTGCACAAGTGCGCACACCCCATCGTAACTGGAATGTGGTTGTGTTTCGGATTCAAGTCAGTGCACACCTGCCACCATTTAAAACGACTTAGATTAAGACCAAGTGACGTTCAGCTCTTCTAATGGGCTTTATGATAACAACTACTATTTGGATCTGTTCATAATTGCTTAGGTGGAGTGAACAGTTCATCGTAGCAGTCAAAACAAACATCTGTAATTTATTTGGGGTTTATCAGAGGCGCTTATATGGTGTCAGGTGTGCCACATCACCAGTCTTAAGAGGGTGTGCACACTTGTGCAACCATATTATAATTATGATTTTTATTTTATTTTTTTTTACAATTGAGTTGCATAGATTATAGGTGACCTTGATGGGTCACCTTAAGTGATGTCTTGGTCTCATCTTTTTATATCACAAAAGCCTGGTACAGTCAAACCTCGGTTTTCGTCCATAATCCGTTCCAGAAGGCTGTTCGAAAACCGAAATGGTTCGAAAACCGAAACCACGCTCTTTTTAAAATCAAAATGTTTATTGAACACGTCTGCTCACAATGGAAAGCAACATGAGGAAGCGTCACTTCCTCGTCTACCCGAGGAAGCGTCACTTCCTCGTGTAAGGAAGGCGAGAGGAGTCAAATGGTGCATTCAAGTGCGCTCAGTTTGTTCGAGTTTGTTGGTCATCCGAGGCATAAAAAACGTGAAATTTTTGGTCGAAAACCGAATTGGTCGAGAACCGAGACGTTCGAAAAGCGAGGTTTGACTGTATTTGCACAGGGGTGTGTAGACTTTTTAAACGCATGCGGGCTTTCATTTGCATGTACATGAGTGGGTGATCTGAAATTTAAAAAACCCTATATAGTCCCACCCTGGGCCTGTGATCCTGCACCATATTCTCTGCCGTGACACGGAGGGCAGGAAGGCAATTTGGACTAGTATTTCAAACCTCAGGGAACTGTGTTGTATCTGTGTATTTTGGAGCATGGGAAGTGAGTCATTGTGCGCAAATGCTCCCAGTGGCCCCAGGTGGCCCAGGTGGTCCTTCAGCCGGGCTTGATGGGATGATAAAGGGGCGATAACGAGACTGCCGTCAAGTACGCAGCCTCCCGCCTGAATCTATGGCGTGCCTTTGGAACATACATGATGGATGCAGCGGCGTGTCGAGTGGCCGGGGCGCGTAAAAAGGCGAAAGGCGGACGAATGGGCAGCGCGAGAAAGCGGGAAAATGAGAAACGACGCAGAGATAAGCGGAGATGTCTTCAGATTGTGCTGGAGGGCCGCTGGCGCGCGTCAGGGCTTCCGATGTCACCGTCGGGGTGGGGGGCAAACCCGACAAGGGCACTTTCCCACAGAGATCCATTCGAATTGGACCCATTCGAGTGGATAATAGCTTGATTTTATGCTTGCAAAAAAAAAAAACATCCTGGCGTGGCAAAAATTGTAAAAAAAGAAAAACAACTTGAACTGTCCCGCCGGTTTTGACTAAACATCGATAATGTCGGACTTTAAAGGTCACGTCGGTATCGTGGTGATTCCCAAAGTTCAATTTTCAGCAAGCTCAACTGGATTCAGGTCAAACACTCCGCTGAGAGCCTACAAAAACGCTTTTGGTGGCCTTCGTAGTATTTTTCGGGTCACTGTCCATCTGCGCTTTGGGGTTTGGCTCAATATGAGCCGCTAATATTGCCCACTTCAAAACACATCCAGATGGTTTTATCAGCAGCCATTTAAATGAATAAACACAAGGCGAGCTGGTCCATTGGCAGCCATTCACGCCCACGCCAGGCGTCACTGCTGAGGAGCTTCGGCGCCTCGTTTTCGAAACGCGGCAGAAAACAAACGCCGTCCCGCGGTGTCACATTAACCGGGCGGCACTCAAGCATCTCCGCCGCCATATGTTGTTTACCTGCGGCGCGGCGAGCAGACAATTTGCGGCTTCCAAGTCGGTGGGAGCACATTGCGCAAGTCGCTCGTCCGCGAAAGGCGTGCTTGGATTGGCCGAAACCTCATCAATCACCCTCGGGATGAACTTGGCGCTCGACCGGTTGCCACGTCCGCCTGCCAGTTTTGAGGTTCTGAACTCGGCTCCCTCCGCTTCAGCGTACTCATCCCGGGTGTTTACATTAGATTGGAGCCTTCCGAGAATATGCCCCAAATACAGTAAGCCGTTCTTCTCGCCCCCCCGCGGGGAGGAACGGCGTCGTCCCGCGGTTATCCCGGGAGCGCCTCGTGCGACGACTCCAAGCGCTGTCATCTCAGCGTAATGATGATCAATGAGGATATTAGGGGCCCGCAGTTCCCCGCCGACGACGCTTTTGACAGTGAAACACGCATCCGCCTAATCGGGCCCATAACTCCCGTTTTTGCCGGGCACTTGCAGCAAAAAAAAAAAAAAAAAAAATTGGGCCGCGATGAGGAGGGACGATGGGGAGGCGGAGATGAAGGAGCCCTGATGAGCGAGGCAGGCAGGTAACCAAAGTGGTAAAGTCGCAAACGGGCTGTTGAGTGAACGCCTGCGGGGATCGCTGATTGGCGAGTGGCGAGGGGAATGTCAAAAGTGAACAAGGACGACTTTTGACAGCACCCGCGTGTGTGTGTGTGTAGGCGTGGATATGTGCATGCGTGATGCCCTCTGGTGGCTCTGAGTTGCAAAACGCGACAACAAATAACTAAATACGACAACAAAAATAAACGAAGAAAAACAAAAACGAAACACAACAGCAGTTTTTTTTTATTGTCTTGAAATTTTCCTATTGCTGTTGTGATTTTGTTTTTGTTTATTCATTTACTGTTGCCATTGTGTTTTTTCGATTTGCGATGGTGATCAGTAATTGTTTTCATTTGCTGTAGTGCTGACTTGATTTGTATTTTTTCGTGTTTTTTTTCGCTATTTTTATTATTTTTGTTGTTGTTTTTTTAATTTGCTGTTTTGTTTTTAATTAAGTGTTGCAATAATTTGTTGTGGGTTTTTTATGTGCTTTTGTGATTTTATTTTCATTTTTTCTTTGTGCTTATTTATTTGTGATTGTGCTTTGCACTTCAGAGCCACCGTAGACAACTAGATTCATGCCTCATACTGTACAATAATAATGTTGTTTTTTTTTTGCATCAATTCTTATGGATGTTGCTATGGAGACTGAGAATTTAGTGTGTATAATGTACACGTGTAGATGTGTGTGTGTGTGTACATCATGGCCAATGTGCTTGAGCTGTTCTGCCCGTGTGTCTCGAAAATTGTCTCAAGTCATGTCAGGTTACTCTCACGCGGCTGCGTGATACCACACGCACACACACACACACACACACACACACACACACACACACACGCACACGAATCATCTAGAGCAGTTTACAATCAATACTTAACTAACAATATGATGGCAGTATAAAAATATGTATAAAAGAAGGTAGCGTACTTTTAATTATTAAATGTGTGAGGATAACTTTAGCTCGTCTGAACAATTTGCTCCAACTAACCAATCAGAAGACACTCATCAAGAGCCATTGCTCCGGTCCTGCGAAGATGAATTTGAAATCTAACTGATTATACAAAAAATTCCCAGTGCTCGTATACTTGAAGGTAGAACGGCCAGCACTCCTGATTCGGAGGACCATGAGCGGATTAGATTGGCATAGCAACACATAGATGCTGAAATGTGATTGGATAAAAAATAAAAGTTCGATTGACACACTTATTAGAAGCAAATGAAGACAATATATTATCAGGAATAAAGACGTTAGGCCTTTCTGGTCCCGCTCGCCCCACTAGTATCTTAATAGGAATTCATTAGCTTTTACGACAAGCACGGTTTGTGTGTGTGTGTGTGCGTGTGTGTGTGTGTATGTATGTGTGCATGTGTATGTGTTTAAGAGCAATTTAAAACACAATTAATTCGAAAGCCTACATTTTGTGTGTGGCACTCCTTGGGGATAAGATGGTGCCATATCTGTGGCGAGAACGTGTAACAAACAAACACACACACACGCACGCACGCACGCACACACACACACTTCAAGAGCGTGCTACAACACGGGCTCTGCCGCACATTGAAGCGGCGGCTCTGCGGGTTTTATTTTTAGCAACACGGGCAAATCCACCTCCCCCCTCCTGCTCTCCGGCCTCCAACTCATCTCTCTCGTGCCATCACTTCTCTCATCTCTCACCCTCATCTTTGTGCGTGCGCGCTTTGATGGCCTCTGCTCCCGCCGTCATTGATCACGTGCAAATGCGTCGTCTCACTTTCATCTCCCTCCCCTTGCGCCATGGTTTTTCATGACGTCTGTCGCTACGGCAGCCGAGCAGCGATGAGGTCAAGTGCCGGGCGGGCCATTATGTATTTAACGCTGCACGATTCCCTGCGAACTCACATGCGCGGGGATCACGGGCCTTCCTGCGCGTCTGCCTGCTGCGGACGATTGTTGAATGCTCTGGGTTTGTTTTTTTTTGGGGGGGGGGAGGTTGCACCCACTGTCGTTTGGGGTTCCACAGGGGTCAATTTTGGGGCCCTTGACCCCACTGTCGTTTGGGGTTCCACATGGGTCAATTTTGGGGCCCTTGACCCCACTGTCGTTTGGGGTTCCACATGGGTCAATTTTGGGGCCCTTGCTGTTTTCATTGGTTTTGCTGCCCCTGGCTTACATCTTACTAAAGGATGGTCATTCCTTTCACTGCTATGCAAATGACAATCAGATCCCGTGGAGCAAAAAGGACACTTTCTCCTTCAGGCCACTTTTATCTTGTCTGGAGGAAATCAAAGCTTGGATGGCATTGAACTTTTTCAATTTCAATTTAAAGGAAGCAAAAATTATGGTGTCCATTCCCAGTGGCCCTTGTACCCTGTTGAGTTCGTATGTGTTGCTGCTCCGCGTGTTAGATTAGCAGCTGGTAGGAGGTTTCGAATCACCCTCTTGCACTTCCGTTAGACAAGAATACTTTGGTGTTCAGACCGTATAAACCAGGTGTGTCAAACATACGGCCCGCGGGCCGGAACCGGCCCCCAAGGAGGTTCGATCCGGCCCGCGGGATAATTTAAAAGTGAAAAAAAAATGCATTAAAGACACAGAATGAATATTTTAAATAAAATGCAATTTGTGGATTACTGTTTTGATCACAGTAGAAGACAATATTGTTTTGATCGGGGACGAAAACAGCAGTCTCAGTCTGTCACCGAAATAGACCCAACACAGCAAATGATATGAAAGTGCCAATCACTGCTTCTTATGACCAAAACAAAGGAAAGTGATTACATTTTGATGATTCATAGCACAGTATGGTATAATGTTAACTTGACATCTACCGAGTACGTATGTGGCCCACAATGTGAAATGAGTTTGACACCCCTGGTATAAACAATGCTTAATTCTCTTTTGTTTGTGTCAGTTTAACAGTAAACTTCAGCTGGGGGTGATCAGCAGCTTGACGCAAGCATGCTCGGTCATTCTCTTGTTTGTAGAACTTGCGCAAGCGAGAAATTCTTTTGGCATTCTCAGTCTCCCAATTTAGCGAGCGACACAAAGCCTGTTAATCAGGACAATCAATACAAAAGCTCCGTGACTCACCCAGCACACCGAGACGATAATTCATGGTCACCACGATGACGTTGCCGTAGGCGGCGAGGACGCTGGCGTCAAACATATTGCCAGTGCCTTCCATGTACGAGCCTCCGTGAATGAACAGCATCACAGGCTTCTTCCTGCGGTCGCGAATATCTGCAAAAGGAGAAGCAAGAACACATCACGGGTTCAATGACACTTCATTGTATCGTTTTTGATTACATGTTGCTTTTGATAATAAGAGCAAATTGTAAGGTCGGAAGAAAATCCAACATTTGATTGAGGAGCCCTGCTCAACAAAAAGTAGTTTGATCAGTACTTTAAAGTAACAATTTGAGGTAATTTAAAATAATAGTGCTGATTGTCAAGTGATGTGCATCATCATTACCATCCGGAGATGCTGTCGAAAAAAAATATTATTTCTTGACTCAGATCTATTCCTCACTGTTGCTTGGTGAGGGATGTGGGGGGGTAAAAAAAAAAATAGCTTGAGGTCATTTCGGCTGTCGATAACAACTGCGCAAACAAGCCAAGGTTTCCTTTTGAACGTCTCCAGAAAGTGTGTTGAACACGTTTATCTTTTTGTTTTTGGACTCTGATAATGTATCTTTTCAGATCAAGGCCAGCGAGACGTGAATGCAGAAGAGCAGAACTGAGGCAGCGGCGGGGCAGGAAAAGGGAGCATCAGCCATGATGTGTGCCACTGGTAGACAAAGAATGGGGCGAGGAGAGAGGGGTGGGGGGGGGGGGCATCAACATCCAATCTTGGGTGTCCCGCGTCCATTGTTGTCCTTGCTCATGACAGAACACCAGCTGTGTTTCTATCCCACATTTCCATAATCCCCCCCCTCCCCACCTTGGCTCGCGCCTCGGCTCTCTTACAAATACAAAAAATCAGTGGCGTCGGCGCTGAGCTGCAAGGACGGTTACATCAACATCTTTCTGGGTCAATTCCCCAGTGGTCCATTTCCAGGAAACATATTCTCTCTCGGATGCTTATTGTTGTGAGCTGGCAGGGCTGCGGCAACGGGAAAATGACCCAAAAGTATTTTTTTCCGCGAGCAGCAACATGTCGTAATTGCCGTTTAGAAATCGTCCGGATGTCATATTGGATTGTAATGAGGAGAAAAGTCAGCTGTTGTTGCCATAGTGACCTGGCATCACCAACTTTAGTTCACGTCAGAGCTCCAGTCATGCCTTTTTTCTTTGCATTGGGCTTTACACTGGCCCCATGCTGAGGTATCAACTTGACACGAGGCCCTTTGACTCACACGACACAGTGACATATCACTCTCTGGAAACAATGCATCCCAAGGACCTGTTTGCAAATCAATAGGATCGATCCCTTTCGTTTGACGGGCGGCTCCTCTGCAGCTGCATTCGAGCTCCTCTGGCCAAGCGCGTATGCGGCAATTGCTGCACATTTAAACTAGACTGTAGTCACTGCGGAATCCTGAGTGGAAGCAAAACTATATAGCGGAGGTCATGTGGTTGAACGTGTGGTAAGGCTGTGTTTAGAAATTGCCAATGGCATTCTTACTCGTGTTAAATAGGAGTCAGCACACATTTGCCTTGATTTCAATTGCCCCTAATAAAGTTCAGCTGTTCCAGGAGTTGATGAAAATTCCTGCAATTGCTTCCTATGTTGTACTTTATATTTATTGCCAAACAAAGAGGCACTTGATAGGATGGCAATATCTGTGCTGACCCCAATTTAACACGATTCAGAATTAGATTGGTGCAATCTGGATACAGCTGCATCTCCATTCATGAGGATGTGTACACTTTTGCAACCATATCTCAGTTGTGTAATTTTACTTCCCCTCTCGAAAATATCTTTTGTTCTCAATTGAGTTGCGCGGGTTAAAAGCTGTATTATCAAAGGGAATGTTTTGAAATAATTTATCTGTCTTGTTTTTTTTGATGGCACAGAAACTTGGCAGTTCAAGAGAATCGTCCTGGGAGTCTGCAGATGAAAGCGGTCCAAAATGAGCACAGTAAATACGGCGCAACGAGGGTGAACATGCCGACCCCGCTCGGAAAACTTGAACAAGAGGGGCAGAGATGGCGCAAGTCAGCAGAAGGCTGGCGCCCCGAGGAGCCAGAAGCTCTCAAGCAGAACGGTAGACAATGGCACCATTCGGCCTGCACTTGTGTTCGGCTCACCACCCGCCGACGAGCCCCGGGGCGCCACCTTCTGCTCCCCTCGCCATACAGCTGCTTGACTGATGACTGATGAGCAGAGTCTTGAAATGCAACCACATAGCTTCGCCATTCAATCTGCTAGCTTAATGCACACGGCCATTAGCATCGACGTGGCAGCGCTTTAACCCTTTAAGCAACGGATTGAAGACAGACGTTGCAGCAACACCAGACAGAAAAAAAAAAAACCTGACAGTCATATGTTCTTTATCCTCTGCATAGAACAACACAATAGTGGAATAAACCGTTATTATTGACTTTTTTTTATATGGTTTCAGTCAATTGACATGTCCCAGCTCCTCTTTTAGCTCATCCGTACAGTTGAAAAAAACAATATTGGTGCTGTACGGATGAGCTAAAAGAGGAGCTGGGACATGTCAATTGACTGAAACCATATAAAAAAAAAGTCAATAATAACGGTTTATTCCACTATTGTTTAAGTTACTGTAATGAGGGGTTTGGTAACAAGAACATGCTTACAATATGTCTCTTAGTTATGACGTACGAGAATTTTAAATTTGGCAGCAATTTTCGCAAGCCTTATGGAAGTTGACGTGTTTGAATACCCTGATAAGGAAATGCTTGCGATATCGCAACCTGATTAATTATTACATCTGACAATTTGAAATTTTGGTACAGATTTTGCTTGATTTGCTTTCGCGGGCCACGTAAAATGATGTGGTGGGCCAAATCTGGCCCCCGGGCCTTGAGATCCGGGCCACCTGTGCTCTTCAGGATGAGCGACGTTGAAAATGGATGGATAAAACTATTTCAAGCATACTTTTTATATCGCAACCCACCCACTTTCACAGTTAGACTCATAGCAACGTGCTTAACAACCAAACTGCTTTTGTTCGGCATTCTCCGGCGAGTGACGTTATTTACAGAATGCCGAGTCGCCAGTCGGCCATTGTACTGCATTGTTAATTGTCTCGTTCACTACTCTTTGGCATTGTTATCGAGTTATTCGGCGCTGTGTGGCGATGCACTGTTCACATTCGGGCAAAGAGTTGTTTGAGCAGCCAAAAAAAAAAAAAGAATCGGGCATGTAAAACGACCAGAAAATTGGAATGATACACTTTCGTTCTCACAAAGCGGATGAATTTCACGCCGGTGCCGATGAGCATTCTTCTTACAAGCCCTTCGAAGACCTCTGTTTTCTCAACCGGATTTGCAAAAAAGGTAGGCGTGCTGATCATTGAATGACTCTGGCTGTTGTTTATGAAAGCATTCGGTTCCAAGTATTATACGTGGATGTAATCCTGTACGAAAACATTAAAACTATGTGAGTGCATGGATGGAATCATCTGTCATGGTTTACAACTGGCTATGCTGGATATAAGGTGCGCAGTGGCCAACAGAACGATGTTAGCAACGAAAATGTAGGACACCAATACACTATAATGTGTGCTCTCACTGCTAGCGGGAATATATCGACCAAGTGGGTCATCCCATGGGGCGCAATTTACAGGACGGCACAGCATCGAAATGCAAACAATAACGCGAGGCTAATACCCGCAGCCTATATATCTTACCGTTCTTCCAATCCCAATGGATCTCATCTCCACTCCATGTCCAGCCATTCAGGCACATTATCTGCATCCTGAGCATCTGGCTCGTACATGTATGGTGCAACATACATCTTCCCAACAACCTCCTCTTCCTGCAACCCTTCAAAATCCTGGATCCCTCCGGATAAGTTTGAAATGTCGCTTTCCGAATCATTTTTTAACTGGCCTTGTACACTTTCCACAGTGAACCCCGCTGTTGTTGGCTTGAAGTGACGTCACACTTTCCGGGTTTGACGCTCGTCAGTATCTCACTTCGGGAAAACGATTACTTTGTCAAATACAGTCAAACCTCGGTTTTTGAACGTCTCGGTTCTCATCCAATTCAGTTTTTGACCAAAAAGTTCGAGTTTTTTATGCCTCGGATTACGACCGAAAATCGGTTCTCGAACAAACTGAGCGCACTTGAATGCACCATTTGACTCCTCTCGCCTTCCTTACACGAGGAAGTGACGCTTCCTCGTGTTGCTTTCCATTGTGAGCAGACGTGTTCAATAAACATTTTTATTTTAAAAAGAGCGTGGTTTCGGTTTCCGAACAATTTTGGTTTTCGAACAGCCTTCTGGAACGGATTATGGACAAAAACTGAGGTTTGACTGTATATGAAATAGAAACTATTTTTCATGCTTTATTTAATGTATTTTGTTTAATTACTTTACTTAATTATTTTACTTTAATTACTTACTTAAGATTCAATTAAGACTGAACTCTAAAAGTTACAGTACATTTTGGCAAGTGTATGCCCACGCGTGTCAGTGACGGGACGGGTGTCACATGCATGCGGGTTATTGGGAGGCCACAATGATGGAGGGCCAGAGTTGGAGAGAGACGTGCGGTGATGAATGGGCCCTGATGAGATGCACAGTGACAGAGCTCGCCCGCAGGCCACGACGCTGCCCGAAAGACCAATCGGTAGAGCGCGATGGATCATGGGGCCGACTGACTGCAGCTGAGATGTGTGTGTGTGTCTGTGTGTGTGTGTGTGTGTGCGCGCGTGTGTACGTCGAGGATGTATGCCAGCTAAGGAAAGGTAAAGTGGATGTGACTGTGTTTAATGGGTATCGAAACGGACTTGGCCTTTAAACGCCAACCACACGTGCACAATCTAAAAATACATACAGGGATGGTAACGTAAGCGTAGAGTTTGACATAATCGACCAATTTGAAGTACAGTCAAACCTCGGTTTTCATCCCTAATCCGTTCCAGAAGGCTGTTCGAAAACCGAAATTGTTTGAAAACCGAAACCACGCTCTTTTTAAAATAAAAATGTTTACTGAACACGTCTGCTCACAATGGAAAGCAACACGAGGAAGCATCACTTCCTCGTGCAAGGAAGGCGAGAGGAGTCAGATGGTGCATTCAAGTGCGCTCAGTTTGTTCGAGAACCGAAATTTGTTTGTCATCCGAGGCATAAAAACCTCAAAATTTTTGGGCGAAAACCGAATTGGCCGAGAACCGAGATGTTCGAAAACCGAGGTTTGACTGTACTTGTATCATGATATCCTTTTCAGTCATATTGCCTAGCCCTATGTATCAACCTATCTATCCGTCTATCTGTCTATGTCAGTCTAGGTTGCTCCAAGTACCCCTCTGCCCTTCTGACAGGTGGTGTTTCACAGGGTTCTATTTTGGGGCCCCTGCTCTTTTCACTGTGTTTGCTGTCCTCAGTTCCATCCTTTGTATTTTCTTCCACTGCTGTGCAGATGACAGTCAGATTTACGTCCCGCTGAGCAAAAAGGATGCCTTAAGACCACTTTTGTCCTGTCGCGAGGAAAACGAAGCTTGGATGTCAGAGAATTTCTTCAATTTCAACGCAAAGAAAACAGAAGTTTCATGTTTTTCAATGTTTTTCACTTTCTTTTGTAAGTGGATGATTGGTATTCATATATATTTTTGTAAAGATTTCTATAACCAACACGTCGGCTTCACAGTGCTGATATATCCCATATTTGCATACATTCCAAAAACATGCAAACTCTAAATTGTCCCTAGGTATGAGTGTGAGCGTGGATGGTTGTTCGTCTCTGTGTGCCCTGCGATTGGCTGGCAACCAATTCATGGTGTCCCCCGCCTACTGCCCGAAGACTGCTGGGATAGGCTCCAGCACCCCCCGCGACCCTAGTGAGGATGAAGCGGTTCGGAAAATGGATGGATATAATATACCCGAACAAAAACGCTCCGTTTTGAGATATTCGTTAATTTGCTAATCAGAGAGCAACGCTGCTTTTGCTGCTGCTGCATTCGGCACAAGAAGCGCCGGTGAGGCAAAACATACATTAAAAAAAAAAAAAGCGGATGTGGTGAGGCGGAGCGGCAGGGAAGAACGGCAACCCGCTCCGATCAGGATAAATAACACCTTGAAGGTGCTCCCGCACCTTGGCATTCACGTGTTTGCGCCTCTTCCTCGCTGGCCTCCCATCACGTGGGATCCATATCAGGTTGTTTACGGAGCCTCCGGCAGGAGCAGAAGCTGGAACTGCCTTGTCCCCCTCCCCGCTGTCTCTGCTCATTTAGGCCAAACAAACTGGCAGCGAGGCTCGCTTTGCTACTTTTACGAACAAAATTCGAATTCTTCCTTGAAATTGTATTCATATAACCCACAACAGGTCATTTTTCTTCAACAGGACGCGTTTTGCCCTTAGCTGCACTGCTTCCATAAAATATATATGCAAGATGCCCCCCCACCCCACCCTCCCCCACCCCCCAATCAGATTTCAGCCTCTCTTTCTTGCCATGTCAATCAAACCTGCCCAGGGGCTTTTTGGAATCCTGTCCCATTCAATTTAACCCCCATGCAGTAATTATCCCAAAATTGGACATTTCGGACACTTTGGACGATTTTGGACTGTTGGACAAATGGACACCACAGACAAAACAGTGAGAAATAACTCCACGAAGCTGAAATTTGGCATAGGATGTATATCTATGTCTTGGCCGATTCCCACTGAACATTTTGAGGGGTTGAAAGTGAAAAAAAATGTAAAGTGAAAAAAGTTGTTGCACATTGGAAGAGGGACATTTTTGGGACGTAATACCCTTCATGCAGCCGCTAAAAATTACTGCATGAGGGTTGAACTCTTCGCAATGGGACCGTTTCTTAAAATGGATCCGTTTTCAAATTCGTCCTCATAGGGCCTGATGACATCATCATTGGTTGCTCTCTGGTCTGGGTGATTATTTGGTTGTCCGCTGATAAAGATCAGGGATCCACACAATTTTTTTATAGGGGGACACAGCGCCCCCTAACTGAATATTTGAGAATCACAAGTAGAAAATTGACCCTAAATTACTGATGAATGCTTTGACAATAAATGCAGGAACGATCCCGTCTATTGACATTGGCACCGTTTGTTGTTTTTCACTCCAACCTTCACTGGAGACGATTTATCTTATTTTATTCACGGCGTTCTCACTCCTTACGGAATTCCACAAATTGAGCGGATGGGCAGGTCGATCCAAGCTTTCCAAGGTGACAAAGCCCCTCACCCCCCACCGTTTTGGCTTGCTTTCCCTCCTTTAACCTCTTTTTCCTTGCATGCCCCGCGTCGCTTTCTTGGAGCCTTAAGCCTCTTGGACTCACGATGACCCCCCCCCCCCCCCCCCACCACCTCTCCCGAGTCTTTCACGTCGGCTCGCTTGCTTTTGTTAACGCACAAAACATTTCATCCATGGATTGTGACTTTCTAAGTATGCGCGACAGTCCCATTTTCAGGCGGAACGGAAAATTATTCTCAAACGCGCAGAAAGGAGAATCTTGGCTCGTCGCTTCACGGTCAATAATGAGGGATAAAAATGCTATTTAATTATTTACAATATTCATTTCGATTCGAGAAGAGGTTCCCATCAGTATTTTGTAGAAAATTACCCAAATGTAAGCGTGTGTTATCTTATTATTATCATGTTATTATTTGAGCATCATATTATTACACGTTAAGATGACCTTAATTACATTCTGTTATTTAAAAATTGCTTCGATATGTTTTTATGTTGATAGCTTCTGATTGGCTGAAGGAAAGGAAAGCAGGAAGTGATTCCATTGCCGAGAAGTGTGTGTGTGTGTTTTTCCATCGTGCTGCACTGCAGGCGCTTTGAAATAACGCTGCATTCAAACGGAGTCCATCTCTCATTTTCCCGTTTTTGAAAGTAGAGCCATCCATTCATAAACAACGAACCCCTCAACTTACACAAATATTTACAATTAATTCTCATGCGACAATTCCCATACCGTTTTTTTTTTTTCCGCTTTCTGTCATGAAAAACACAAGTCCAACTTTACTGAAGTGACAAGTGAGGACTTGAAACAGTAAAAAGTACATTGAAACGAAACAGCACTATCGATTCGACATTGGCAAGATGGAGGCAGCGGGGCGAGGATGAAACCGCCGGCAGGTTCGGGCAGAAACGAGGTCGGACAACGTGAACGCGTTCCCTTTCCTCTGTTCGCTTCCGTCCACACGCGGACGACGCAATGAAGCGTGACACCGTCCTCGGGCAACCTCCTCTTCCTCCCGCCCCCCCCGTGCCTCGCTCACACGGTCGTTCGTGCCCTTAGCCAGCCGTTCACCGGCCGTCTGAGGTCTGAAGTGGCAGAGAACCAGTGAGCAAGGGCTGACTGCAAGACTTTGATGACTTCCCCCCAGCGAAGAATGCATGAATCCATTTCGCGAAACGTATACTTGCGGTCCAGTCTGTCCGTTCGCATTCCAAACTCTGATTAGTGTGTCCCCCCCCCCCCCCCCCGCCCCACGCCCAAAAAGACTACATGACGGCATTTCTCGTGTATTTTCGATTGAGCTGAAAAAGGCGAAGCGTTGACGGCTCCAGGGTTCCCGTTCAGGGAGGCTGTCAGAGAGGGTTCTCCCTCTCGAATGCAACAGTGCTGCCTTAATTGGGACACTTCTGCGACAGCTACTATCCACTCAGGACTAAACACAAGGAGAAAGTAAAAACAAAATCACCCCCGCCCCAAAAAAAAAAAAAAAGAGAGAGAGAGAGAGAGAGAGAGAGAGAGAGAGAGAGAGAGAGCGCTCAGACTGGGCGAGTGACACGGTGGATGACTGGTTAGAATTTTCGCCTCACAGTGCAGAGGTGCAGGGTTCGATTCCGGCTCCAGCCTTCCTGTGTGTGTGTGTGGAGTTTGCTAGTTCTCCCCGTGCCTGCGTGGGGGTTTTTTTTTCCGGGTGCTCCGGTTTCCTCCCATATTGAAAAAAACACGCATGGCAGGTTAATGAAACAGTCTAAATCAGGGGTCCCCAACCTTTTTTGCCCCACGGACCGGTTTATGTCAGACGATATTTTCACGGACCGGCATTTAAGGTGCGGCGGATAAATACTACAAAATAATATGGTAAGAGCTGCATGAACACTGTGGTGCTTTTGAGAGATAATAATAATAAACACGAGGAGCGTCTAATCTGGCCGCAACACTCTGATCGCTATGGTAATGTTTAATGCCTTCAAAATACGATACCACGGAAATTCAAAGTGCATGAAAATGTCAACTCACCACAAGGCTGAATCAGTGCGAGCCCCGAGCTTGATTTTCTTGAACCTGGCGGTCCCATCTCGGGGTAATAGGAGACAATGACACCTGAAGTGTGTGCTTTATGTCGAGTCTACTTCGTCCTTTTGTTTTAGTCGCCTTTGCTGCACAAAACCCCCGCCTCACACAGGTAGCATGTCGGAAATAGCAACAGTGCTATTGTGGCGATTCAGAGTATTCAGCCATAACCGGCAGAGTTGTTGTCTCGAACGTACTTTTAAGGCCGCCGTCATTTGCGATCTCCAGCAGTTTATTTTACTCATTTAGCAAGCTCCGGCGTTTTGTTTTTAGCGTAATCAGTCACGTGACGGAGACGCGTGGTTTGACGTGCGTCGAGAGTGACACGGACGGATGTAACGGAGAATCGGGTAATTTTTCAAAATAAAATATCTTTCGTATTCCAAAATAAATACAACGGAATTAATCTAAGTTCTTATTGTGCGGCCCGGTACCGGTCAAGCGGACCGGCGGTTGGGGACCCCTGGTCCCTAAGTGTGAGTGTGAACGCGAATGGTTGTTTTTGTTTGTATGCCCTGCGATTGGCTGGCAACCGGTTCAGGGTGTACCCCGCCTACCGCCCCGGAGACAGCTGCAATCGGCTCCAGCAAGTGTGACGATAAGAGGATTATGAAATGGGTGGATAGATGCATATGTGTATATATATCTATATATATATATAGATATATATCCCACTTTAATGTTGATCTTGATGCGGGTCCTTTGGTTTAATCTCATTTTAATAATTTTTTTTCCCTTTGCCTCTGCCACGCAATCTGGATTTGCCGTCGATACGAGTGTCATGTTGACACAAATAAAGTTGCCTTGCTTAACAGGATTTCATCAAAATAATTATGATGAGAAATGGAACCATGTCTTAATGACCCTCAATATCAGACTGTAATTAAAATTTCTTGCGTTGCACGCGTGGTATTCTTATCGCCGGCAGTAGTTATTGGAAAAATCCAAAGCTCATACGCATGCATCAACGGTCAACGCCCGGGGCCTGGCGAGCGCTTGTAGATAAAATAATCAGGCTGTGAAGCAAACCCGTTCACAATATTAAAAAGCAAAACATATTAATCAAAGAGCCTCTTTATTTCCTATTTGTTTTTGCCGGGCGATTGCCATAATGTTGGGATCTATACCTCCCAGAGTCCGAGTTGACAGTTTGCAAATTAGCAGCTGGAGTAGGTCATTTTTTTCTGCACTTTAATTAATTGCTAAATGCTAACCTCCCACACTTCACTCGGCTGTCATTATTTCCGTTGGACGGAGGCCACGCGAGCTCTGCTGTCGCCGGAGCTCGATAAGGATGCTCATTTAAAGGCGCGGCCGGGAATCATGTGGCTGGAGGCGACAGAGTCAGAACGGAGCAGAGCGTGTTGGGGTGATGAGCGTGATCAACCCCGACAAGCCTCGTGATGACCTTTCAACTGGCCCACCCGCCTCGTTCGTGTGCTTAATCTTTGGACGTATCACAAAATAAGGTAGCAGAAAACCATTTCTACTGCTCACTTTTTAGTAGCACACCTAATTGCCTGTGTATGCCCACAATATCGTTTCACAGAAACAGAAACCAGACAAACTGCTGTTATTCTCTGTCAGTGAGGCCGGTAATGTGTTTTTTCCTCGAATATGTCAATTTAAAAAAATTTTTTTTTACAGTCAGGACTAAAGTAACCCATTATTGTTCTCTGCAAGGTCAAAATTGGCTACTGCATATTAATGAATAATGATGACATTCAGCTCAGAGAAATCGGCCACTTACCATTCATTCACTAACAAGTTGTTGTGCCACTCACTGCCTCTTGGGGGAGTCAGTGAGTGACATTTGACAACATTTGTATATCCAGTATATATCCATCCATCCATCCGGGGGGGTGCTGGAACCTATACCCAGCAGTCTTTGGGCAGTTGGCGGGGGACACCCTGAACCGGTTGCCAGCCAATTGCAGGGTACACAGAGACGAACAACCATCCGCGCTCACACTCACACCGAGCGACAATTTGGAGTGTTCAATCAGCTTGCCATGCATTTTTTTGGAATGTGGGAGGAAACCGGAGTACCCGGAGAAAACCCACGCACGCGTGGAGAACACGCAAAATGCAAAATCCGCCACACAGGGAGGCCGGAGCTGGAATTGAACCTCTGCACTGTGAGGTAAGCATATATATATATATATATATATATATTTGTTTTTTTCAATCATATTTTTTTTTCAATCGTGATTTTCCTTTGCACATGTACGGGGAACAAAATTAAAAATGAATTAAGACACGGTGCAAACAACTACGTATTATGCATGATAGAAGACAAAAGGAAGGAAACTGACAAGTATTGTGGGATTTCACAAATTACGTTTTTGCCGGAGAGAGTGACGTCACGTACGTGCCATGTTGCGTTTAGGGCCACGTGAAAAATCACAAAGGAGGAAACAGAGAGATTTGTGTTTTCAGGCTGGAAATTCAGTCACTATTTTGCGTATGTGTCAGCTGAAGAAAATATGAAGGTACGTTGAATATGCTGTGCTGTTGACAAAGTGTTATCTAGCTTCAAAAACAGCACGATGTGTCACATTGAAAAAAACATTGATGGCAGCACATTCGAGCTAAAAGAGAAAGACCCTCAAGGCTGTGTGGCTGCATGAGGTCCCCGCATTTAATCATCATATTTCTAAACAATGCACATTATAAATATTCGGCCGTGACAAAATAAACTGTAAAATACTGTATGTCTGGCCAAAACAGACTGCCATAAAACAATATATTTATGTGGAGCGAAGTCTAGAAAGGCAATTTTAAAATAAAAAGAATTTGCCATTTATGACAAGTAAAACCAGATGGCTCTTTTTTGGAAATAACAATACAAACTTTTATTCAGTCAAAAAAAGGTATTTATTTGATGTTTAATAATAAAAAAAAAACCACACTTCATTCTTTAAAATCACCATTATAAATTTCCATTTAAGTCTTGTCAAGTTCATGTCGACATCTGTTTCATCCAAAAAACAAAGTCACTTCTAATCTAACTTTGTTGGTTGAAAAACAGTTACTTTTAAAACCAAGTACTGAATTCAGTCCCCCCCTACCCCCCCAAAAAAACATTGTTACTTCTTCAAGGTAACTGTGCCAACACCGCTTCTGTCCCCCACAGGAAGGCCATCCAGTATTGAGCTTAAAACGGTGCTCATCTATTCTGAACCAGTTTGACGCCCCAGAAAAAGAGCCTCAAACATGTCCAAGAAGAAAAAGATTCCCCCCACACAACCCCCGAGAGAAAAAAAAAGTGGCAAGAAACAAGAGGGATGATAAAATCAGTTCCACTGCTGCAGCGAGGAGATAAACGGCTAACATCCTCCAAGGGGGGCCCACAAGTGTCCTTGGATGCCCTCCACCCCCCAAAATCTCCCCACCCCCACCCCCCTGAACCAACCTGATATTATTGGCCAGCGATATATTTGTGGACTCCGGAGCAATTTCACCCTTGAGCTGAGGGATTGAGGGCCAATCATGGTGTGCCTCGTTGTCGTAAGGGCTCATCTACATTTTGGGGACAAAGCTGCCGCGGTGCGTTCAAGGTCGCTTCGGACGCGGTGATGAGAATGGAAAACACACACGGTGGACTTCCAGATGAAGAGTGGTCATCCTAGCCATGGCTAACGTCAGAGCATTTATGCGCATGTGTAGATAGTAGCCACCTTGTGATGTGTGTGTGTGTGTGTGTGTGTATGCATGTGGGTGTGTGTTTTCCATACACACCCCCAAAAAAGACTGGAGAACAAGAAAAAAGGCAAAACATGCATCAAAAATACCTTCGTCTCGAGGCTTGTTGGCTGCAGATTCATCGTGTTTTTTTGTGAGCGGACCTAGGGTTCAGAAAAAAAGGGGGGGAAAAAGAGAAAAGAGAAAATTCAAAAAAGATTACTGGCAAAAAACGTTTAAAAAAATGAAAAGACAAAAAAAGAAAAAGAAAAAATAAGAAAAGAAGCAAGAGCAAAAAGGACAAAGCAGTCAGAGTTGTTGTTTTGTTTTTGGTGGTTGTTTCAAAAGAGGACAAAAACAAAATGCATCACAGACACATTCATCACAAGAAAAGACACAAGATCAAGAAAGTTGATGATGTCGTCATCTCCTCTTTTGCTTCCCTCCTCCTGCGGGAGAAATGCGCTCGAGCCATCTCCCCTCCGATCCCTGATTGGTGCGTTTGCGTCTGAGTGAGCTGAGGTGCTGACACTTTGAAGATTTCTATCCCCAAATTTCAACGGAAAAAAAAAAAGAAAAGATCTGTAGCAGAAAATTATCTGATTTGATACCCTCCCTATTTGAGCTGCTAATTAAGCAGTGAAAGACAATCGGCAATTAGTCCACCGTAGGGCCACACCGTCAACCCAACCCCCCCCCCCCCAGCAATCTTCGATGACGCTGCTGCGCTGTTGGATTCTATGCCTGTCACGGTTATACGCGTTTGTGAAAAAAAAATGTCTGCGGGGGTGTTGCAGGGGCACACTGTCATTATTCACAGAGTCAGTCAATAATTACACAACACAACAAGAGCGGCTGATTGAGGAGCGCAGGTGGAAAAAGGCGGGAAGGAAAAAAAAAAAGGTAATTTGTTCCCTGTCTGCCCACTGGCTGCTTTTAGGAAGAAAAGAACCAAGAAAATCAAGCGTTTATTTGACGTACTTAGGTTACCTTGACAGAAAATGACAGCGATTGACTGAGTAAGTGACCGTGTGGGCCGTGTATAAGAACGTGTGTGTGAGAGAGAGTGTGTGTGCATGCATGTGTGTATGTGAATATACATATACACATTTTATATATATATATATATATGTATATATATATATATATACTGTATATATGTATGTATATATATATACTGTATATATACGTATATATATATATATATATATATATATATATATATACGTATATATATATATATATATATATATATACGTATATATATATATATATACGTATATATATGTGTGTGTGTAAATATATATATATATATATATGTATACTGTATATATGCGTGTGTGTGAATATATATATTATATATATATAAACTGTATTTTCCACACTAAAAGGCGCACCTAAAAGCTTTCCATTTTCTTAAAAGCTGACAGCGCCTTAAAATACGATGTGCCTTGTGTACGGTTATTACGGTAATATGTCGACCCCAAGATGGCTCCTTGCTAGAGACATGCTTACAACGCAGAGTTCAAATTTAAGGCGACCGTTTTCGCAGTTGAACACGGAAAAAGAGCAACGCTCAACGTTAACGAGTCAATGTTATAACTTGCTGTTGGTTCAGTGAACTGCGTCGCTGCTTTATTCAATACGTTTTACTGACATCTGATCGTCGCTATATAAATCAGGGTGTAGTGTAGTGTGGTGTTTTGTTGGCATTGTTGGCCTTGAGCAAAGCTCCATCTAGTGGAATGCTTTGTAGATTGCGTCTTATAATGCGGTGCGTCCATTAAATGAAAAAAGAAATTACAAAATAGGCCATTCATTGAAGGTGCACCTCATAATTCAGTGTGGAAAATACGGTACAGTATATGTGTGTGTGTGTTATTTATTTATTTATATGTATACATATACTGCTATTTGTTGTCTACCATTTTCTGCAAAAGTGGCCGTTATGTAGCAATATTCATCGGTTTGGTGACACCCCAACATGAGGAGCACGTGATGGTATTTGATCGATATTACAATGAGCGGCTGAGAAAGCGAGCGGTGGGAATCCGAGGGGGGGGGGGGCAGAAAAAGAAGACAATGACGCCGTTTTTATGGAATGCAATGGAACTTTCATTTCAGTTTTCGCACTGTCATGGAATGTAATACGCACCTTTCAAATCTGTTCAATAGAGTTACGATAAACTACTTTTGTCTTGTCTTTTTCCCTTTCAATGGATTTCATGGAATGATGCCCTCTAGCTTTGCCCGTCTATCTGCAGGATTATGCAAATCCCGCCAAGACCAATTTCACAACATAAGCCCAAAGATCGGCCCACTTGAAATCGGGTCAAATGCGTGTCGGCAAACGTTCAATCGTGCGGGGATTCGGCCGAGAAGAGAAGCGGATGACACCACCGCCATGGATGACCCTCTGCGTCAGGACACAGAGGAGACGGAAGGTCAAAATGCCGAACTGTCCGGGTAACATGAGGAGGGGGGGGGAAAAAAAAAAAAGCCAAAATGTAAACAGATGATTTTGGCGGCCATGTCATGTGAAACCGGGTGTGAACGGGAAGCAAACAAGGCAGACGCGCCGAGTGACGGGGAAGCCGACGGAATGACATTTGCAGAGCGGTAATCATCAAGTAGGCGTGAAGGTTAAAGCCATTTTCTACCCATGGAGCCCGCCGCACATTGAATACACACAAACACACACTTGTCGGATTAGGTATTCAGGCTTTCACCGCTGCCAAACCTGACTGCAAATGAGATCAAATAAGGCAACCAAAACAAACCAAAAAAAATGGCATTTTCCATTCATTTCACTGGAGGAAAGATGATTCTCTCTCTCCACATGACAAATATTTCTTTCATGAGTGGAGGTCAAAAAATACATTTCTCTAATTCATGATATTTCCTTGTGTCGACATTCTATATTGCAAAAATTGGGTGCACTTTTGTTCCCTAATTTCCCAATAGGATTGACCCAAATTTGGACCATTTGGACCTTGGAGGAAGCAGTAATAAGAGTACCACATTGACATTTCTCATCAAATGGAGCAAAATAATCCAATCGTTGGACAACTTTATTTGGTCTGTCCACTCCCACGAGTAAACGCCGCACTTAGGTCTCCTTAATGAAAAACAGCTTTGCCCCCCAGCCCCCTCTCCCCCGCGCATTTTATTCACTTTGCAGTGATTTCTTGAAACTCCCTCCATGGGTGAAAGGTTTATAAAGGCATTGAAACTCCAAAAAGGATGTTTTGCATTCTCAAGGAGAATTTTGAAGATATTGCGGTGACTCGTTCTCACGGATGCTTCGTGTTCTCTCATCCCAAATGGATGCTGTGGCTGTACGTTTGGCACTTGGTGCATCGCCATGCCACAACTGTATACATGAACGATTGGAGATGGCAACGGGAACCCGTGTGTGAATATATATATATATATATATATATATATATATACAGTATATAAGATAAGATAAGAAAACCTTTATTTGTCTCACAATGGAGAAATTCCAAATCTACAGCAGCAAAATTAGGAAATGGACAAAGTAGAAGACAAAAAGTATATAACTAAATATAAATCTAACATATAAATATAAGCATATTAAAAATGGATGAGTGGCACTTTTGGCACTTGGTGCATCACCATGCCACAACCGTTTGACACGTATACAGTGGTGACGGCAACGGGAAACTGTGTGTATGTGTATATATATATATGTATATATATATATATATACATATATATATGTATATATATATATATATATATATATACACCGTCAATGTGTATATATATGCATATATATATATATATATATATATATATATATATATATATACACACACACACATTGACACACATTGACACACATTGACACACCGTCAATGTGTATATATATGCATATATATATATATATATATATATACACCGTCAATGTATATATATGCATATATATATATATATATATATATATATATATATATATATATATACACACACACACATACATATATGTATATGAATATGGAGCAGCGCTATCAGTGGTGCTGAAAAGTGGATTTAAATGATTCACAGGGTCTCCCGCATTGAACATTGTGGGAGGTATAGGCAATTGGTGTGTGCGAGTACGTGAGCGGGAAGGAGGTAAGGGTGGTGGTGGGGTGGGGGTGGGGTTGGGGGCATCAATTTGCATCCATTGCCAGTTTCATGCTCAGCTTCAGAGAGCCTGGAGGAAAAAAGAGCTGCTCTTTTGAGGGGCCCCTTGAGGGTGGAGTCGTCGTGGTATACGTACGTACAGCGCTGCAGCGCAGCATCAGCGTTATATACGGTCCCTCATTGGGTGGTGAATACAGTGTGTGTCATTGTGAGAATAGCTCGAGGGCTCCTAGATGCGGAAAGCGGCTTGATATGCAGTTTGAGGTCCATGTACCGGTTGGATCTTCGTTCTAAGTCGCAGAACAACTACGGCATACTCGTATGATATGTTACAAGCGGAGCAAACTGTGCACAGGCGCACGCGTACGACGAGTACACGTACCGCAAGATGGACACGACCGCATTCACTGCCTGCGTTGTGCATATTTGTCAGCTGGAATATAAGCAGCGAGTGCCGCCAGTCTATACTCGATATACTGCACAGTACATCAAGTATATTTTTCAATGGGCAGGCCAAGAGGAGGATCTCGCCCAGCTTAACTGTGAACAAGCAGAGCATGATAGCGTAAGTGTGTGACAAACGGATATTGTGTCGCAGTACGTCGCGGCAACTATGTGCTGCGACTGTGAGAAAGGATGATGGCCCACCGAGTGAATGACAAAGGCCACGTAAGAAAGCCACGGATTTTTTTTTTCTTAGTTGGATGTCTGTAATTCGATTATTTAGCTCTCAAAAGCCCTTTCTCCAAATTAATTTTCTGAAAATGAAAAAAAATGAGTCGCAGCAATCGAGTCACTGAAGAGTGAGGGCAAAGAGCATACTAGTACGGACCTTGCGCTGGAAATGAGGATACGGACTAAATGCTCAAAAGTCTTTTCATAGCGGGATGTTTTGGGAATGCTTCCCGCTTTAAGGTGACTTAAGGACTTGAAAGTGTCACAATAAACTTTTCTTTTGTCCACTGTCATTCACTTCCTTGTCCACGCGGAATCAAGAGTCAGCCACAAGATGGCCGACTGCACTTGCTTGAATACTGCTGACCGGGCAGCTCCGAACGACACCTGCACCATCTTAATGAGATGGAACGCAAGACCTGCATGACAAATTCCGCCTTGTCAAAGATAACAACGCTGGCCGTTTATTCAAAGTGTTTGACAGCGTTGCGAACTCCGGTCACCATAATAAACACGTTCTGAAAGCAATCCCTCTTTCACAGACTCAATCAAACCCGAACATTATTATTCTCAGAAATTCATGCCTGAAATGAAGTTTTAAGGAGATATATTCAGTCACTGGGATAAATGGAGCGTGCGACGTGGTGGTAACACTCCTGTGATCTTTAATAGAACACAATCAGAGGTACTTCTTGCACCCCGCACTTAAATCAGACGCGCTTGCAGATTGTGTGATTATTTAAGTGCCGTTGAAAAGTCAATTCACTCCGCCGAGCCTAAATGGATCGTTGAAATGAGCAAGCAAAGTCTTATTACTGTCTCTATTGCTCATCTATCGGCGGGGGGGAAAGTTGCGAGGGGGATGATAGCGACGGCGCAGGACAATGAGAGAGATTACGCGCATCATGTCAAATGCAGGACAAAAGCCCACCTCGGGGTACGTACCACAACCTACACCCCCACAATATAGCTCGCTAAAAATAACGGCAACCGAGCTCGCTAACTTTCATTCGGAGCCAAGAGGAAAGGCCAAATGCATGCGGCGTTCAATGCCTGATACTATTCTGCCCCACTGTCGTACGGTGTTCCACAGAGTTCAACGTTGGGGCCCCTGCTGTTTTCATTGTATTTGCTACCCCTGGGTTCCATCTTAAGAAAGCATCGTATTTCTTTCCGCTGCTATGCAGATGGCAGTCAGATCTATGTCGAGCAAAAAGGACGATTTCTCCATCAAGTCTACTGGATGGTACTGAACCTCCTGAATTTGCACGAAAGAAACCAGAAGTTATGGTATTTGGTTCCAGTGACCTGGTACATCTCACACTTTTGACTTGGGGCCCCCTGGCATCTTATCTCAAGTTAACAGTCTCGGATTTGGGTTTTAAATTGCACAGTGATTTGAACTTGGATCCACGAATTGGTGCTCTGGTTAAATCCATCTTTTTTTGACGAAGATGAAGAGTCCAGCTTGTTTCAATCAACTTGATGCCGACTAAGTAGGCCCTGATCCACCAAACGAGAAACAGACGCAATCAAGCTGTGCGTTAATGTTTGAATAAAGTCGACTTATTAGGGTAACTCTTTATCCAAGCTTGATTGGGTTCTACCGCCAAGAAAACTCTGCGTTAAATGGTGGAGTGGAGGATTAGGAAGTCGTGTCCAGCATTATGCAGGAAGACACACGGGAGATGAGACAGTCTCTCACAACTAAATGGAGTCTCGGTGAACAAAGTCCTCAAAGACGCGGGGACGGTGAGTGGATTTCTTTTTGCAATTAATCCAATTGTCGCCGGGCAAATGGCTATTTGTTTGCCTCTTGGTTTGGCGGCAAAACGCATTCGCTCGCTCTCACACACACAAACGTCGAAATTCTTTTTTGTGCAGTTTTGTTTCTTTTAGAGAAGCAACCGAGCCTGGCAAGAGAAGTAAAAAGAGATGAGCGCGACCATAAAAGGGATTTTGGAGGGCATCGGCAGTCATACATCACATTTTATTGCAGTGGGCTGGCACTCACTTCTTCCATGATTCACTTATTTGTATTTTTTTCCCTTCTTTTCTTCTCGCTTATCGGGACATCTCCGTGCCAACGTCGCAGCGGTGTCAGTGCCGCGACGGGCCTCCGTTACCGCGTTAGCATCGAGCCGCTCCCGATGGATCTCCAAAGGAAATTGAAATATTGCAAGATTGCGAGTTGTGTGTGTGTGTGTGAACCGGGTTGACGTGCGGAGATGAATGGCGCTGCGGATGGAATAATTAAGAGCGCGCAGGCGGCTAACCACGCCCAGGAAGCCTGCCGCTAACGAGGCTGGGATGAGAGGTTGACATGCCGGAGCATCGTCTGGCAGAGCTCCCCGAAATGCTCAATCAGGAAGAACGAATTAACCCATTCTTTGTCAGACGTTTCCAAAGCAGAGTTTGATCCTCTAAGACAGTGGTCCCCAAACCCCGGGCCGCGGACTAGTACTGGTCCGTGGGTCATGTGGTACCGGGCCGCACAGAAAGAATAAATAACTTAGATTAGAAAAACGTACTTTTTATTTATTTCGGAATCTGAAAGATGTTTTATTTTGAAAATTGACCAGATTCTCTGTTACATCCGTCTACAGCGTGTCGCTCTTGACAGGACAGAGGCCAAGGCACGCTTCTCGGTCACGTGATAAGTTACCGCTAAAATGAAACCCAGGAGATAGCAAAATAAGTCAAAAAAACTAAACACACGTTATTGGAAAGTTTCTTCGGGATGGGGAAAAGGCCCGGCAAGGAAACTTTCAAGAAAAAGGCAACATTTAATAGACAGTACTGTAACAGGAGTCCTACTTAAAATACGGATTTCGGCGGTGGTGAGTCGTATTTTTCATGCATTTTGTATTTGCGGTGTATCTTATTTTGAAGGCGCGTTTTAAACATTACCATAGCGACCAGAGAGTGAGATATGGGAATCACCAGCTACCTGCAAAATGTGTTGCTGTTTTGTTGTTACGCTCAAAGTTGGCAATTCCCTCCAATTTAGTCGTCTCCATTTCATTTCAAGTAGAATGCACGAGGTGAAGCGTGCACTTTGTCTGCGTGTTCCAAGCTAGCTGGGAATGACCCCGCCTCCGACACACACGCCCCCACGCAGAAACCTCACGACGACGCCTCCCTCCCATCGATCCAGCGTGACTCTGCAGGAGCCAGAAGAACAGCTCTCGCTATGATGAGCGAAGCCTCCCACCTCGCTCTTGAGAACCGACATGAGGTCCTAATAGGTTGCTGACGTGATCTCCTTCCAAGGAATGAAGTAAGATCAGCAGCCTCCCGTTGATATAAGTCATGTTCAAACCAGCATGAATACAAATAAAAAGAACGTGCCACTAAATAATACAATGAACTGATGGCAGAACATTTTTTAAAAAAAAGACCACACGGGAGACTTTTCTGTGATCAGTGAAGGGAAAAAAAAAAACAGGTGCAGGCGAGTACTGCAAGTGTGAGAGCAAGTCTGCACTCAAAAGAAAGAAGTCACAGACACAATGGAAATGTTTCCCATACACCTTTGCTATGTAGATTTAAAAAAAAAAAAAAATCTATCCACAGCATCGGTGAATATTGACGTCGAAAGGTGGAGGCAATTTGACCTTTGATGAACTTATTTTTAGATGCCCGAGCATGCTCGGTAGAGAAGCGGATGGATGGATGAACATATTTTAAGTTAAACCAGCGACTATCGTGGTAACTTACTATCTGCATTTACTGCAAACTGTTCGAACCAGAATTGAATGACAAAGATGAAGAAGATTCGAGGTGCAATCAAAGGGGTCAACTCCATCACATGATTGATTCTTAAATCTACTCAGAGGTATGACTGACCAAGCTCCAAACTCAATTTAACCAGTTATCCCAATTAAAATGAATTGGAATATCATAAATTGATTCCAACTCCCCAAAAGAGGAAAGAACAAAACTCTGTAGGGCATAAAAATTTGCGATCAAGGAAAGGGGATGATACCCAACCAGGGCTCAACTAGAGAGGAAGGACATGAGACATGCCAAATCCCCAACTCGTCATCAGAACTCCCTCCATTCATCTAATTTCTAATCTGCTTCTCCTCACAAGGGTCGCGGGCGTGCTGGAGCCTATCCCAGGTGACTTCGGCCAGTAGGCGGGATACACCCTGAACTGGTCGCCTGCCAATCACAGGGCACTGACAATCGCACCCAGGGACAATTTCGAGTTTTCCATTAGTCTGCCGTGCATGTTTTTGGAACGTGAGAGGAAACCGGAGTACCCAGAGAAAACCCACGCAGGCACGGGGGCAACATGCAAACTCCCGGAATCGAACCCTGCACCTTTGCTCTGTGAGGCGGATGCACTAACTAACCAGTACCGCCCTATCAGAACGCCATCTAAAGAAAATCATCATGTGCTGCATTCACGCCACCAATCAAACAGAACATCTACCGTGATCTCATTTTGGGACAGAAGGAAAATATGAAACATGAGTTTGGTATGGGGTCAATGACCCCCACAAGTGGGGAATATATGGTCGGCGTAAGTAACGAGAAGCCAGAGTAGAGAGGGGTCATTTTGACCTGGTTGTGTCACGCTACAAAAACACGTCGACATCAGTGAGTTCCTTTCTTTGTATGTCAAGGTACCACTGTTCTTGTAGGAGAGTTATTAAAAAAAACAACAACAACAAAAAAACATGAGGGTTAAGAAACTTCTTTCATTGATGACAATTTGCTAAGGCCCGCCCCTTTAAGAGTGTTTGGCCAATCACAGCTTTGCAGTCCAATCAACCACATTATAGAGCTGCACCACGCGTGAGCGGCGATTGAACCGACTGCCAGGGGGGAGGGCTTGGCGCAGAGTCCCGCCCCCCGCCCCATTGACCCCGTCGCCCCTCCCACCCAGCAGCCCAGCACTCACCATCCTCCGTGGGCACGTAGACGTTGAGATAGAGGCAGTCCTCGCTCTGGTTCTGGATGTAGCCGGCCGCGACGTCCAGGTTGTCGGTGAACCACACGGGCAGCATGATCTCAGGCAGCACCCCGTGCACGTTTTGGGGGCACACGGGGGCAAACTGGGTGGCGTTGCGGATCTCCTGCCACGAGCCCGGGGCTTCGGGCGGCTGAAAGCGGCGGTCGCCAATGGGCGCCGTGGCGTAGGGCACGCCCAGGTACTGCTCCACCGGGCCCAGGATCTCGTTGTTCAGGTCCTTCTTGATTCCTCGGAGCTTGCCGTAGTTGGTGGTGACTACGGGTTGCTTGGAGGGCTCCACTTTTTGACCGCAGGCCACGTTTAAGAGGAGGGCGAGGCCCAGCGGCACGCACCAGTCTGCCATGAGGGAGGCTTGTCTTTTTCGTTCACTCGCACGTCGAAAGAGGTGCATGGCTGCTTACGGAATAAGCCAAAAGTCGGAGTCCAAAGGTGACTGGCGAAAACAACGAGCGGGGATTCGCAGGGCGGGGCCTCCGCGGGGGGGGGTCAGTGCTGAATACGAGCCAAGGCTGTCCCAGTCGCTTCCCCAGCCACGGTTCTGTTACGTTCCATCCCTCTAGATCCCGTCCCGGTGATTTCATCGACGTCTGCACCTGCATTGAGATACGAGACCAAGAAAAAAAAAAAAAAAAAAAAAGAGTGATTAGCTGAGATCTCCAAACGTTCGACATCGTCCCTGAAAAGGAGACGAGCTTAACTCAACTGGGTTCATTTAAGGGGAAATCCTTTTGGTGCACAGCACCGTGATGACTTTGCACGAGCCGAAAATAAATCCGGCCATCGGTATGGTGTCACGTGACCCCGGGGAACCTCTCGCAGAGTGAGTTCACTCTGCCGCCGCCTGTGCTTTTACGCGCCACGGGCCTAATTTGGATTCATTTAAACGTGTCCCGGTGTAACCTGCGCCAGGACGGCACTAACCCCTAAAAGTAAATACAACTCCAAAGGTTGAGATATTGCCGTCAATCTCTCCCGTCAACGGTAAACAATACGGGGGGGGGGCATTTTAAGCGGCTTTGTTTGCGGCAACATTCATGCACGGGCGCATGCAAATGAGCGCCTGGGAGCTGTACATCCATTCATGTAATCTTCGGTGCAAATCCTCATGTGACACAGCCCGTCACAAATGCAAGGAGGAGATTACAGTGTCATAATAACATTGTTGGGTGCTTACGCAACGGCGCGCGATGCGGGAACAGCCATTCGCAATGTTTAGTGCGCGACGAGAGCTCTTTTTCCCCATTGCCACGCTCTCTCTTTGCTTTATCTTGCGGCTTTAATTGCTTAATTTAAAGTTGCCATTAAGCGCATAATTGCATCACCCGCACCCACCGGAGCAACTTTAACGTCGTCGTCTTAAGTCCCCTTCTGCCTATTTCCACACTGCCAAGCGAACAGTTTGCATTTAAAAGTCCAACGTCCTGAGGAGGGATGGAGCATTTTTTTTTTTTTTCCAGACTCGACACCAGGATGAGAATTCACTCTTTGAGTGCCGTATTTTCCACACTAAAAGGCGTACTGGATTATGAGGCGCAACTTCAATGAATGGCCGATTTAGTTTTTTTTTTTCATACAGTGGGCGCACCGCATTATAAGACGCAATCTACAATGCCTCCACTAGATGGAGCTACGCTCAAGGAAACGCCAACAGAACGATCAGATGTCAGTAAAACGTATTTAATAAAGCAGCGACACAGTTCACGTGACCAACAGCAAGTTATAACGTTGACGCGTTAACGTTGAACTCTCTTGCCGCTGCTCTATTTCCGTGTTCAACTGCGTAACCCGATCGCCTTAAGTTTGAACTCTGCGTTGTCAGCATGTCTCGAGCAAGGAGCCAATTTGGGGTCGAAATATTACCGTAATGGCCATACACAAGGCGCATCGGATTTTAAGGCACGCTGTGAGCTTTTAAGAAAATGGAAGGCTTTTAGGAGCGCCTTTTAAATACCTGTCAACTTGTACGTTTTCCCCGTATTGTATACGTTTTTTTTTTTTATCATTTCAAATCATGTACGGCGTGTTACAACTTTTAGATGGGAAAAAAAAACAAAAACAATTGTGAACCGATCTCACAAAGACCATTTTGGCTCAAATCCAGATCGTCTCACCTGTTGGTAGCCAACGAAAATGCCGTCGTCAATCGCTACTATTGTCACGGCAAAACAGCAAATGTAATCCTCAATCGTATATTTTTTTTCATCGCTGCGTACGGTCGGATCGATAACGCATGATGTGCGCATGCGCGGTAAGCCGTTGTACGGGTTTTTGTTGCTTTGTAAGGGGAATCGAAATCATTTATAAGGGCAGCTATTAGCCGAGGTTGACAGGTATGCTTTTAGTGCGGAAAATACCGGACTCACAAATAGCGTGTACCGATACCGCTGGTATTTTATTTTTTTTTATGTATAAACTTCAATGACATTGTGAACCATTGTGAACAAAATACTTCATACAGCGCCAACTACTGCTGAGGAGGACTTACTACATGCCAGCTTTTTAACCCTCATGCAGTATTTCTAAGCGGCTGCATGAATTGAAATTGAATTGAATTGAATTGAATACAACTTTATTGTCAAATGTGAATGAAGGGTATTACGTCCCAAAAATGTCCCTCTTCCAATGTGCAACAACTTTTTTCACTTTTAATTTTTTTCACTTTCAACACCCTCAAAATGTTCAGTGGGAATTGGCCAAGACATAGATATACACCCTATGCAAAATTTCAGCTTCGTGGAGTTATTTTTCACTGTTTTGTCTGTGGTGTCCATTTGTCCAACAGTCCAAAATCGTCCAAAGTGTCCGAAATGTCCAATTTTGGGATAATTACTGCATGGGGGTGAAAAAAAAAGTTTTTGCCTCAAGGATCGGGGCTGGTATCGGCAGCCTACATAAGAACTCGATTCTTTAAAACAAGCCTCATATAGGCCCAATAGAATACCCGGTATCGGTAGGAGAATAATTTAAAGCCTCTCATCCACTCGGGTGGCTAATTTCTGCCATTTACAATCACATTTCTCCTGCACAGGAAGGAATGGTGTCGTCTAGCCTCGAAAACAGACAAACCAAAAAAAAAAAAAAAGAAAAAAGAGGTTTGGACTCATTGAAGCTTAAAACCCGCAGTGTGCGTTTGGTACAGTGCGTTCAGCCGAAATGCATCTGCAGCACCTGCTTTTGGTTCTCCTTGCATTCCCCCTGCTGACAAGCAAGCAGAAATAAGACGAATAAAAAAAATTGAAAAAATAAATAAAAAAGGCAAAGCTTTATTTTATAATGTGGTGTCAGTCTGACTGCAAACTTGCAGGGTGCATCTGAGGTTTTCAATGCAAACCGGCTCAATCTAGCAGACAGAATTGATCCAGCTTGTGTGCTCGCAGTGGGCAAGCATAAGTGATTGATGAGGCAGGGACGCAGGGACGAAGATGGCGGACCCGAGAGCTCGGCTTTTGCTGCCAAAACCTGAACGGGAAGATTCCAGAAGGGGATTGTGCACTCCAAAGTAGGTCCACAAACGTGACACAAAAGCGCACAAGTGGGTGCACCTTTGGTTGACCTTTCGCCGAGCCCTTGTCGTCGCAGGGTCGCCTCCGGGTGACGCTGTGCATCGCAATCAATTTCACCGCACCCTGATTCCATTGCTACGGGGCTGCGAAAGTGGAACGTGTTTTGAGATGCTTATTCAAAGCGTCACCATGGTAACCACACCGTGCTAAGGTGAAACCTCCACATTATCCGTGGATGTTTTAAAAAAAAAACATGACACATATATTGTTTTTTTTTTCTAAAATTCACGATCAGCTGATTAATTCAGTTATCAGAGTTCAGGGTATATACTGCCACTGCTGTATTGGACTCGGCCTTGAAAAAAAAATCAGGCCCTACTAAGTACTTGTACTTTGTTACTTGCCACTTCTAGCCATTTGTCTTATTTATACAGCTGTACGTTGTCTTTTTAATCCAACCGAACCGCTCTGCCTTAGGATTTCCTCCCATTAGCTTATTAATGACTAATAAATGGGTCATTAATAAGCTAATGGGAGGAAATCTGCTAAAGGACAGGTAAACAATTAGCATTGATGGAGGTTCTTAATTTTTCACCAAAAAATGACAGAGCATAGTGCCGGCTCATCTTTGTCTGTCCTGTAAGACTTTATTATGCTGCCCACTGGAGGCCCACCTTCAGCAACAGCACAATAAAATTGAATCGAAGCATACAATCCCGAGCGTGTCATTATTTACATTGTATTTAATGTTCATTATTTTCATCGGCACACTCGCACAAAAATAAGTGACATTCCAAAACTGCGACAATACTGGACGTTTTCATAAAGTGCAATATTTGACATCTCGATAAACAGGCAGGCCTCCTCTTTCCGAAGGATATATTCCATTTTGGGGTTAAGAAGGTATAGCCCCTCTTTCCAATTACTGCACCATCCACACCTCAAGGCGAAGCGAGCCAGTTGGCAAACTCCGCAATGTTAATCACACACCATTTTGCGTCTCCTGCTGTTTAGCCCAGCCTCTCCCCCTCCCTCCCCCCCCCCCCCCCTTCCTCCCTCCTCTCTTTTCTCCCCCATCAGCCGCCAAGCTCAGCAGCAACTGGCGAGCTTGCTCAAAGGCACAGCAAGCCCTCGTTTTCGTGTCGCTCGCATGATGTGTTTTACAGTCGCGGTGGTGCTTGTTTGTTTTGCCAAATGAGCAGCCCCGCTCGATTCGTTGGGATTCTCCTTTTTATTTTAGTCTTAAGAAATGGCGACTCAATGCTTTTCTAAGGTGTCCCAAAAGCCACAACACACTTCCTTTTTTTTTTTTTTTTTTTTTTAACCAATTTTGTTTCGGGTATCATTCAAACAGACAATTGAATTCCCTTGCCTGTGGTTTGCCAATTGACACGAGGCCAGCGTTTGCAAAAGTGCCGTTAGCAAGACATTTTTCAACGCCAGTTTGAGAAGGGATCCGGCCGACACACCGCTCCGACACGTCGTACGATTGACGCGATCCATGGCAAATTTCTCCAAAGAGGATTTGTTTTTGACAAACCACAAAGCGGTCGGTCTGCTACGACCATGACTGATGAAAACTGTGAAATCCTCGAGCAGGTGTTTTCTCAAAGCTGGAGAAATTCTCTCTGGAGGGATACGGGATGCTTCGGACAGTGATAAAGGTTGACCTGTTGCCGAGGTTATTACAAGTCACAAAAACGAACAAAATGACTTTCCAAACCAAAACGGCGTCTTACGTTTATAAAACTAATTATAATTATGGTAAAAATGCCCTTGGTTTCATCATTGTCCATGAATATCATACATGAGCTGGAGGGGCTCATTTCAAATGTATTTATTTTGGTATTGCTGTACGTCCGTACAGATGAAGGAAGGTCCAACACTTGTTTGACAGTTTTAGATTACTTGATCTTACACTCTCCTTACTGAGATTCTTCTTTTTTTCCATCATGCACTCAACAAACACTTCATCTTAAAAAAAAACTAAAACTACCGTATTGGCCCGAATATAAGACGGCGTTTTTTGCATTGAAATAAGACTGAAAAAGTGGGGGTCGTCTTATATTCGGGGTCTAGACCTTATACCCATTCACGACGCTAGATGGCGCCAGATATCATTGACGCGAAGGCTGAACTTGACCCCCCCAGGCCAAAGTGAACCCCTGCCACGAAGAAGAAAAATAAAAAATAGCGGTAGCACGAAGAAGAAAAAAAATAGCGGTAAGAAAGAAAAGAGAAGAAAATAATAGAAGAGATAACAGAAAATGGAGAAACGTAGTGACAATCTGGAGAAAGACCCACCTTTAATCGGCCAGATTAACCGGCAGCTGAGGAGAAGTTATGATGTCATTTCCATTTTAAAAACTAGAAGCCATTCATTTACGAATGTGATTGCACTTTAGATTTGAATGAGGCAAAATAACATGCTTTTTTCTCTCAAATATATTGTTATGATCATTGGTTTCAGATGTACTGTAATTATTTTCTGTATAAAAATTTATTTGCTGTTCAAAAAGTCTTTCTTCAAACTTGAGACTTGAAAAAGAGGGCGTCGTCTTATAATCAGGGCCGTCTTATATTCGGGCCAATACGGTAATAATAATCCTGTTGACTTGCAGGCTTTGAAATGGTCTCTTCCGTTCCTTGCCTCTAAGTCCCTGGAGTGGGAGCCCAAATGTTCAGATATTAAGATTTGAATGAGGCAAAATAACATGCTTTTTCTCTCAAATATATTGTTGTAATCATTGGTTTGAGATGTACTGTAATTATTATCTATACAAAAATTAATTTGCTGTTCAAAAAGTCCGTTTCAAACTTGAGTCTTGAAAAAGAGGGGGTTGTCTTATAATCAGGGCCTAAAAACACAAAAATGAGGCATTAGTGAAAAGAAAAATACAAAAACGAATAAACATGAACCGTTGGGCTCTAAAAACTAACTGAATTTAAAAAACAAAAAGTCAAAACCAAATAAAAACGAATGCTATTGAAAATTCCCAAACCATACGAACGCAATGTACTTAATGCTCACTGCAATGTATAAAAGAGGCCAATGGTTACATATTTATGTTTTGTTCTTCAATTAAAAAAACAACCCCACCACCCCCAAAAAAAACATAAACCCTGATCCTAATCCGCCAAATAAATCCTTGTTAGAGCGCGTTGAGTAAATCGTCGCAATACGGCTAACAGCCAATTTATCGGAAGTGGCTGCAATGACTTGGATGAAGATCAAATCATTTGAGCCAAGCAAAGGTTGGATGCGTCATCTCGTAGTCAATTAGCCCCCCCCCCCCCGCCAATGCTGCAGTTGGCCGTAATTAATGTGTGAGCGGCCTTTAATTAGCACCGAGGCTGCCTAACATTAGTCACTGCCACTTTCAGACTGAGACTTCACCACAGACACTCAGATGCATACGTGCTGTGTTGGTCCTGCGTGGATAAAGAGAGAGTCCAGTGACATTCCGGCAGAACCGTGTGCGCCGGCGCACCGATTAAAAGGTTAAAATGGCGCTGAGCAGGCCCAACCGCGGGTGACTCGGCGCAGGCGGGAGTGCGTTGTGTGCTCGACCATCACTGAGAACAATTAACACGGCGACAGCTGCAGCCGCTGTGACAGGGCACGCTGTCAAATCGGCTGGTCCAGACGGCCGAAGAAGAGACCGGCGCACCCTCCCTCGGCAAATTTATCATCGGATTAAGCTTTCTGGTCCTGATTTAAATTTAGCACCTCGACGTGCGGGGAAAAAAAACCACACACTTTTATGTCACGCCTGTAAAAATCTCTTCACGCAAGAGGTCGGTTGTTCGTTAGCACCCCTGACGTCTCTGACGAATTGACTCCTTTATACGAGTGGAAGTGTGAACGGGGAGGGGCGGGCGGGGAGCGTCGTCGCCTTCTCGTGCGCCAAAGGAGGATGAAAGTCGCACGCGCACACTCACACTTGCTCAAATACACGCGGAACAGACGACAGCTGTGCCATCAGTGGCATATTGAAAAAAAATAAAAATAAAAAATTGCTAAGATGGGAGATGCAGAACAGGAATCAGTGTAGCACTCGTCTTCGTCCATTCTTCGCAGAAGATCAAGAATATATGACTTTGAGTATTTTTGTTGATTAACTACTGCAATTTGTGTTCAGTCCGTTAAAAGGGTGATAGCACTGCAACATCGGTGCCATTTGGCATTAGCACTAAGCTAGCGGACCATAAAGCCAAGCCTACGAGGCTCTCAAGTGGCTCAGTGACGCTAAGTGAATCCCTTTGAGCACATTTTTTATCATGAAGTCATGACTATTCTCATCTTTGCAACAGCAGAATTTTGGCACAGCCTCCTCGGTTGGATCCGTGCAGGCGTACCTAATGTGACGTCCGCTGAGAGTACACGATCACAACGCGCGAATACAAAGCTTCTGTCTGATTGCGCACCGCCCACGCAGGCTGACTGAGGCTCTTTTTTTTGTGTGTGTGTCTGTGTGTCACACTTCCTTCAAAGTGTTGCTATAAATAGACGCAACGTGCCAAGCTATGCAGTGTGATGTGTTATATAACTTTGAAAGGCGCACGCACACAGACCAGTATCAGCGTACTTGGCGGGGCGCTACATGGATAGACCGATCATCATCCACCCACCATCCACCCGCCTTACTTTTCCGATCCAGCTTTTTTTTGTTGGGTGGTTTTCAGTCCTATTCAGGTCTTTGGTTGTGTTCTGCGTTTGTTCTTGTTTCCTGCAGTGTTGGCGTGTGGCAGAAGGCACGGCTGACCTACATTTGAGGAGTTGCAGCCGTGCACACCTGAATTCCGCCGGGCTTGATCATGCTTCCATTGTGCTTCCCGTGCTAGCTGATCTCAATGATTTCAGCTTTCATTTGTTTTGTCCTGAGCCATCAAGTGGAATCTGACATTGTACTGTTCTTCAATGGGTCGGTGTGAAAAATGGCCCCTCGTAACGCACTGTCATGATTGACAATTTTTTTTTTCCTGGAGATCAGCACAGTTTTAGAGTAGAAGACAAAGACACTTGAATGGAGTTACATGGAGTTACCTCTATGTGTGTTGCAAACAGTAATGCATGTCTCTCCCTCTCTCTCCCTCTCAAAAAAAATTAAAAAATAAATATACTATACTCACACACACACACACACACACACACACACACACACACACACACACACACACACACACACATATTATACATATCCATCCATCCATTTTCTGATCCGCTTTATCCTCACTAGGGTCGCGGGGGGTGCTGGAGCCTATCCCAGCCGTCTTTGGGCAGTGTAGACAATATTATATTATGTGTATGTGGAACACAACTAATAATTAATCAATAAAATACATGAGGAGACACCATTTGACGATAAAGACACACAGCAAACAAATGCACATTATGCAACACAAAACGAAAAGTATTCTGCGACTTCACAACCTGCATTTAGCGTCTCAGAGGAGTGTCGTCCGGTATGCGCCGTGACATGTTTGGACCATGCAAAAAATATCCATGGAGGAATCCGATTTTGAAGCTGCAAACCCAGTCACTGTTTCGAGTTTGTCAGCTGAAAAAAAAAAAAAATTATGTTGTGTTGTCACACTCTGTGCTGTTAGCAAAGTGTTATCTAGATTCAGAAACACTACCAGGAAGAAGAAATCCATAAAAAACTAATTAAAATAAAATAATTAGGTTCAGCCAAAAAAGGTTGGGTTAGGGTTAGGGTTGTTACTTTAAATTAAAAAAAAAAAAAAACTTCATTTTTCAATGTCACTGTTATACATTGACTTCCAATTAACTATCATAAAAAAGGCATATGCATTTTTGGCATTACTCCAAACCCAGTGGCAAGTAACATAAAAGTGAAGGGGACTTAGTGGGGTTCTTGTATGTGTCATCTCGTATCTCGCTCCTATCTTGGCGTCTCATCCCCACAAAATCCTTGTCATGCTTTCTTTTTGTCCTACAAGAGCTCACCTTGGAGTGTCGCTTTAAATCTTGTGTGAGCACTTTCATCATTCGCCGCTAATCTGTCAGCCGGCACCACCTGAACGCCCCCCGCACCCCTCCCTCCTCTCTTCATCCCTTCCTTCCTCTTCTATTTCCGCAGTGTCGCGGTTCAGCACACACATGACGCCTGACGCTCCGGATGAGCGCATACACACACGCACGGGCTTTGAGTTGCAAACGCTTGCTCAATCTCCAAGCAGGGAATGAATACGGCTTCATTCAACCATTGCGCCGCTTTTCCACATCCAATATGGCGGTGACATTGCCGTAGCGATCGCCCTCTCCTTTGTACTGAAACGTCAAGATCACTGGAGAGCCTATCACATACGCTGACGACCACATGGGAGAGGAAAAACATGCAGGATCACAGCGAGGATCAATAGAGATGTGTGTTTCGGAGATGGAGACTCAATTTGACCAACCCGCTTGTGCAACACTTGCATGCTGGTCTCTTTACTTAGAGAGATGAGCATACAAGGTTTCTGGCCTCGGGCCATGGAGATGCGCGCAATAAAATCCTGCAAAATATGTGGCGCTCACTTGCGGGGATACAGAGTTCAATTATTTTTCACCGTTTCAGATTTTAGGGGGATGAAATGCATTCTCCAGCTATAGAGCGCCTCATTGTCGGCCGTGAGTGCTTGCAGGTGACTGAGAGAAGGCAGAAGAGGGAGGGAAAAGAAAAATTCGACGTAACAGCCAGTGTGTGGAGCGGGGATTCATGCTGCCATGGCCACATTAGAGCGCCTCGTTGTCAGCTGCGCATGTCAAGTAGACAAAGATGGATGAGGAAGGAGAGGATTCTCGACAGTTAGATTGTGGACCGGGCTTTGTGCAGGTGTGGCTACTTTAGAGCGCCACGTTGTCAGCAACTAACTATATAACTATAACTAACAATTAACTAAAGCTAACGTTGAATAAGCATTAAGTATTCCGTAATTTTTTTCAAAATCTCCATAGAAAAAAAACTCAAACTAATACTGAAGCTAATAAAAACTAATTTAGAAGCATGTTCAAAAAAATTGGAAAAACCTAACTTGCATTGGAAACGATTGGATACTAACCTACTGACTTGTGTGCGGGCAGTGTGGGAAATGGATGGATGGATGGATGGACACTAATTTAATTGAAAAATATCTAAAGTCAAAACCAAAAAAACAAAACAAACATTAACAGTCATGAAAAATCACACCCTTTTAGAACACTGGTTGTCACACACGACCACCCAGTGGGATATATTCCACCCACTGCATGCTTCAGAGCGCCACGTTGTTAGAGGTAAATTATGCAGAGAAAGATGGATGACCAAGGATGGGGGAGGGGGCTTTTACTTTATTTTATTTCAATCTGACTGCACAGCCAGCATACGGCTTCACTCTCGCCTTCCCGCTTTAGAACGCCTCATTGTCACGGTGTGGAAAATCCCAGTGATAACCCCGGTGGAATATGTTTTGCATATGTATTGAAGCTTCACTTTGGAAAATCTTTTTAATCAGACAAAATTGGCCAAGTAGTTAACGCCACTTATCTCTGTCAAATTCCGAAGATTGTGATTGTGATTTTTTTTTCCCTCGACCAGGACTTTTGAGTGCGTCGAAAGTAGGCTTTTTTTGTCCGCTACACCCTCTCAACTTTAAAACCACCACCGCGAACCATTTGACGAAACAAGGCGCTTGTAACGCGCACGCCTGGTGTTTTATTGTGCCAATAAACCCGCTGTGTCTTCCTCGTTAGTCTGACTCGCCGAGGTTTCTTAAGCTGGATGGCTAACAGACAAGCACGCGTGATTGAGATAAATGGCGAGGGAGCGATCAACGTGCGGCAGCCATGCATCAGCCCCCGAGCGCCAGACGAACGCGATTGATGGAGCGAATCGCGTTGCGTTTGTCCTCTCCTTCCAACGCGCTCTTTACTATTCACGGCGGAGGCCCAAACACGTCGGAGCCAGCGAGGCTCCCAAACGGCCGGCGCAGCGCTTCGATAAATAAAGAGACATCGTAGGTAGTGTCGACTTTGTTCTCCATCCCAAATTTTTCAAAAAGAGCCCAGCGGGGCTCGCAAAATAGCTGCTCGGTGAAGTAACGAGAGGAAAAAAAAAATGCCTTTAGATTTCTTTCAACCTCAAAACAAAGTCCGTTTATGTGAACAAATTGTTGACAAGGCGTCGGGGGCTGGTCCACCGAGGACGCGAAACGATTCTAAATTGTCAATATTTTTCCCCATTCAATTTTTTTTTAACAAGCAATAAATTTATCCGCAATTCAATACACAATCTCAGGTTTACTAAACATAAACGACTTCCAGTCTGGGGAGGTGGAAGTTGCATTTTTTTTTTTATCCAATCAGATTTCAGCCCCGAGATGTTGCTAGGTCAATCGAAATCTGCCCAGGTGATTTCAATTATAGCAGCGACGGGAGTGTTTCTCGAACCAATCACATTCCAAATTTGTCTAACAGGGCCAGCTAGCCAACCCACATTAATGTCAACAATATTTCTTCCTCAAGGGGCAAAGTGGTCGACTGGTTAACACGTCCGCCTCACAGTACAAAGGTCCAGAATTCGATTCTCGGCCCCGGCCTCCCTGTGTGGAGTTTGCATGTTTTCCCTGTGCCTGCGTGGGTTTTCTCCGGGTACTCTGGTTTCCTCCCACATTCCAAAAACATGCATGGCAGGCTGATTGAACACTAAATTGTCCTGAGGTGCGAGTGTGAGTGTGGATGGTTGGTCATCTGTGTGTGCCCGGCGATTGGCTGGCAACCGGTTCAGGGTGTCCCCTGCCTACTGCCCGAAGATGGCCAGGATAGGCCCAGAAGGATGAAGCGGAAAATGGAGGATGGATGGCTGTATTTTATCTCTGATTGGTTTGCCGAACCATTTCTTTGCAGCAGAGATTGATCAAAAGTCACCATATAAACTGCTTCTCATGCATGACTCTGCCGGAGAAATATTGACAACAAAAATGTGCAAATATGTGAATCTGCGGGTTGCAAACTGCAAATATACAGGGGTCAACTAGTTGGAAGTTGTAATATCACCAATCACCACTAGATGGCAGACGTAGCCCATTGGCAATGACAGTGGGACTTATACTGTCCTATACTTCAACGTGAGGCCTAATATTTTGGGGGAACGATATGCAGGACAAATATAGTACCTCAACAACATTAAAAATTTGCGTCAGTGGACTTTCGTGGGGTAAAAAAATTACAAAATGAGTTCTTGGACTTAATGTTAGTTTCCTGTTCAACAGTTTTGTGCCACCGTTGAATTGTAATTTTTTTTTTTCAAAACCCTTTGTTGTTGCGAGGATTGAAAAATGGATTATGAAAACCAAAATATATTATGATTTTGTCCTGATTTAAAAATCCAGAGTTTTAGTTGAGAAATCCATGGCGCACTATGTGACCCCCCGAGTACCACTGATGAAAACTTGTGGCCCCCTTCAACATTAAAGGTGCCCGTCTCTCTTTCTAACACTTAATACACGTCACTATAGAGGGCTCCGTCCTTTTAGCAACTACCCACAATGCACTACCGGCGGCCATATTGGAGGGCTGTTATAAACAAGCCATACACGTGTATAGCTTGTTTATAACAGCCCTCCAATCTGGCCGCCGGTAGTGCATTGTGGGTAATTGCTAAAAGGACTGAGCCCTCTACAATACAGATACACGGCGTCACTCCAAAGTGGACTTTCATATATTTGGACACCGTTGCCCTTTTCGCCTTGTCCCGGCACAAGTCAGCCCAAAATGTTGAATATTTCATGTGCGCGTGGGTCTAACTGTGGCGGGGGGCCCCTGAGCATGCCTCCAATTATGCAGGCTTCCACCACTGAGTCATCAAGGCCGCCACGGAGTGCGGCGGCTCACCTCTGCTGCCCCCATCCCCCTGCCCCCCCCCACCACCACCCTGCCCGGACTCTTCCTCCTTTCTCCTCATCGTCAAATCCCTCCCCGCTAGCGACCTTGTGCGCCCTCACGTTTTGGCAGGGGAGGTCTCGCAATTGGCCTTTGCGCCGCTCTCCGTCTGTTTCGGTCTGTCTGCCTCCAAATGACATTAAATGCACATTACATGTCTATGTATAGTAAATTGGAGCAGACAGGAAGCAGAGGGCGGTGCAGTGGAGGTTGGGGGATGGGGGGAGTCGAAGCAGTATTTAAATGGCTGCATTAGCCTGCTGTTAGGCGTGGAGTGCTGCCACGGCTTTGGCACACGCCCCACTGATGAATATGCAGAGCAGCTGCAACGGTGCCCGAGTACGCGCGGCCGTGCTGATGACAGAATAAAATGGCGGGAATAGTAACAGCGGAAGAGCAATTGGGTTCGTCTCCAGCAAAAAGGGACGCGGGGTTGAAAATAGCCCAGCTTGTGCTGTCGCAATCTTGCTCACGCTGAGAGCGTCCATGCGCATCCTCGCGCATGTTAGCATGCTAGCACAAAAGCACACTTAAGTGGATGTTCTATATGTCCTTGTGTGGTGCCCTTGAGCGAAGAGGGGATCTACTGTGCTCTTGTATTATAGGCGGGCGATGTAAAAATAGAGACGCACGGGTCTTCAAGGATCCTCCATTTACATTTGCATGCATGACTTCGTCTCTTTCAATCTTTTGGAGACTTTTCCCATACAATCCAAAATGGAAGAATGCGGGATCATCAACATAGTGGAACATGGCCTTTTGTGGGGGGTTTATTAACAACTCTTTGCAGGGCAACAACGGCGTAACGCATCCTGCTTCAGGTCAGACTTTTTAAATTAAAAAAATAAATAAAAAACGGAGTATAAGAACACTTTCTTTGGCTACATGGTGGCCTTTGAAGATTTATTTCCAAATTATTTGATGGTGACTGTTATTATTCAAGTCCAGCCGATGTGATATTACTGAAGCCAATTCCGATATTTGGCAGAATAAAATTCTGATGAGCCGATTAGCTGGCCAATTAATTAAAAAAAGCAACCGTGATGAATGAAATTGTGTTTTGGGGGGACGGACCTCCCTCACTGTAGTGCCTACTTGTTTAACTTTGCAAAAGAGAGATAAATCAACAAAAAAACTGCCGTTTTTGGAGGGGAGGGAGGGGGGAACATTTGAATGTTATTATTTTTTGTCTTATTTTGTAATGTGTTACGGTGTAAAAAAAAAAAAGGAGTGCAAAAAGAAAAAAAAAGGCAAAAACAAATCAGCTGATTTTTGCCATTTGCACAAGTCAACAGCAAATGTGAAAAGTGTAGCGACGTTTTTTCTAGCACATCCCGATTTTTACGAATGGATTTTACCATGTGCTGTAATTTATAGCTTTGACGTTTCCAAGATAAAAAAAAAGGAAAAAATCCAGCTGTTGCAAAACCCAACCATTAATTCATCAATATTACTTAATATATTTGATATTATCAAACTGAAAACATGATGTTCTGGAGAAAAAAATCAAGGGCAGGTTTGGAATCAGTGCAAAACATTTATTTTGAAAAGTTTACTTGCATCCCTTAAAAACAATTGTAAAAATGTGTTATCCAGTCTGACAAAGAGCTACAATTCCGATTCTGTGCTTTTATTTTGAAGGCCTGACTTTTAACAGGACGCTGTGCCATTGACGCTCCAACTTTTCCGAATGTTGCAGAGCAGGCTTGTTGTTGTTGCGCGGGGTTGTGGCGTAGTGGAGGAGCCATGTCGGGGGTCAGCCAGTTTGAAAGATGATTGGCGGTGGGGGGGGCACACAAAAGTCATGGGATCACCGTCAAATTTCAAACTCTGAGCCTTGAATGGATATGAGTCACAAGTCAAGGCAGTCCGAGCAAATTAAATGCGCTTGTGCGTAACGTGTGTGTGTGTGTGTGTGTGTGAGGAAGTTGTGAGAAAATATATGTGTCTGGGTGTGTGTATAATTGGATCAATCCACATGGAGGAGAGGTTGACAGAGTAATGACCTAACTTCAGTTTTAATCATCTTATCTCTCTCTCTCTCTCACTCTCTCTCTCTCTCTCACTTTCCCTCTCACACTAAAAGACACACGCACATCCACCCTCACGTTTCTCTCACAACACGCACGGATTCTTTCACTTTGCACACGTACGCTCATAAATTTCTCCCACACACGCTCACACTTCTCTCACACACACACACACTCACATTTTCTCTCACACAACACACAAATTTCTTTATCGCTCTCTCTCACACAGAAACACACACAACCTCAAACCTTACTCACACTATCTACCGCTACAAACTCACACACATATTATCCACACATTCTCTCAAACTACTCTCTCGTACGCTCTCTCTCTCCATCAGCCACACACTCTCAAAAGTTACTCATTCTAACATACCTCACATCACACATTCTCTCAAACTGCACACTCACATTTCTCCCTCTCTCACACATAGACACAAATTATACATACATACACACACACACATTTATATATATATATATATATATATATATATATATAACATATATACACCAGTGGTTAGCACGTCGGCTTCATGCATACTGGGTTCGATCCCAGCGCCGGCCTCCCTGTGTGGAGTTTGCATGTTCTCCCCGGGCTTGCGTGGGTTTTCTCCGGTTGCTCCGGTTTCCTCCCACATTCCAAAAAACATATGGCAGGCTCGTTGGGCACTCTAAATTGTCCCTATATGAGTGTGATATGGTTGTTCGTCTCTGTGTGCCCTGCGATAACCAATTCATACTGCCCGAAGACTGCTGGGATAAGCACCCCCCGCGACCCTAGTGAGGATAAGCGGTAAAATATATATATATTTACATATAAATAAATATATATATATATATATATATGTTATATATATATGTGTGTATATGTGTGTGTGTGTGTGTGTGTGTGTGTGTTGTGTGTGTGTTTCCAGGAATAGCCCCTCCACACTGACATTTGTTCACCTTCACTCAATCTTTTCTTGGTCTGCCATCCTTGGTGATCCTCCATTTCTCTTGTGTTGACACACTCGCCTTTTTATTTTTTATTTTTTGGGGGATGAAATTCCTTTCAAGCGCCCGGCACCGTCTCAGCCCCAATAACTCAAACACAGGACCCTTTGATGCATCATTCATGGTTTTGTTCCCTAATGCACTCTCTCTGTCTCTTTCACAGTATCAAATCTCCATCACGGGCTTTTATCCAGCGTTGCAGCTTTGTCCATTCCCTCTTGCTTTAAGAGTCTCATCTTGTTGCCGCAGCCTCGCCCCCTCCCTGCTTTTTTTTTTTCTCCTCCTCATTTCCACCCATGCACCAAAACTCTCCCTTTCAGCTCTTTTTCTTTTTTTTTTTTCCACATCCTGCGTTCCCTTTGCCGTCCCACACGTGCTCATTTTTCACCCACCTCGCAAGTTCCTCCCGCCATCTCCCGCATCCGCCGTCTCAGGCATTCCGCCTCGAGGTGAGCGGCTGAGCGCTAATGCACAGGCACTCGGAAAGTCATCGCTCATCGCCATATCCGCGGAACCTGTCGTTAAACGCGTCACTCGAAGGTATCGTGCACGTTGGCGTGCCTGAAATTAAATCACAGGTGAAGAATGAGGTCAATGCAGCGATGGGATCTTTCCGATTTGCGGGCTGGTCTCCGCAGTTTTCCCTGCACTGCCAAGTTAAAGAGCTTCAAATGCTGACGAGTGGAGTCCTGCCAGAAGAGAGGCGTGGGACGGGTAGCGTGGAACGGGTAGCGTGGAACGGGTAGCGTTACCAGGACGCAAACGAATCTGCCTCTAGGACCTTCCGCCTCTCAGGAAATCAAAGAGGATAAAGAATATAAGCAATGCGAGTCCTGTCATACAGAATGTCGAAATGTATCGCGGCGCTGCTTGTGTTCGAACATCAGTTGCCGAAGGCAAAGGCAAGGCAGCTGAAGTGATGGAGCGCATTTCACGCACAAGGTAACTCAATGTGCTTTGCGAAATGTAGACGCAACATTTAAAGGCAAAAGAATTCAAGATAGCTTTGAAAAATGAAGAATTTAAGGCGTTTAAAAGGTAAGTCGAGAAATAAAAAGTATTTTACAGTGAAACTCCATTACATGCGTGCTTCATGCATTAACACCATTCAGAAGCTAAATGCTTGCTGCATGATTTCGTTGTACACTGTATTCCATTTTCGTGCAGCATAGAAGCTAAATGCGGATGCACCATGTTTACTTTGAACGCTGAACTCCACTAATTCAGCGGTCCCCAAACCCTGGGCCGCGAACCGGTACCGGTCTGTGGGTCATTAAGTACCGAGCCGCACAGAAAGAATAAATTACTAACATTACTTCAGTTTTATTCATTTTGGAATCTAAAAGATGTTTTATTTTGAAAAATGACGGGATTCTCTGTTACATCCGTCTACAGTATGTCACTCTTGATGCAGGTCAAGGTGCACTTCTCATTCAGGTGAGAGGTTACCGCTAAAATGAAGCCCAGGAGCTAGCAAAATGAGTCAAAAACAAACGCCTGTGGAAAGTTTCTTTGGGAAGGGGAAAAGGCCCAGTCAGAAGACAGAAGAGCAGCCTATGACTTTCAAGAAAAAGAAGGCTACATTTAATAGACAGAAGCAGGAGTCCTCCTTAAAATATGGATTTATCGCAACAGGAGATTGCCACCCACCAAGCCCACTCTGCATGATATGCGGCGATGGTGAGTCGTATTTTTCATGCGCTTTGTATTTGTGCTGTATCTTATTTTGAAGGCACGTTTAAACGTTCCCATAGCAACCAGAGAGTTTTTGCGGCCAGATAGGCGTGTCATGGTTCGTATTTCTTATGTTTCGAAAATACCACAGTTTTCATGCAGGTTTCAAAGGCCGGTCCCTGAAAATATTGTCTGACATGAAACCGGTCCATGGGGCAAAAAAGGTTGCGGCCCGCTGCACTAATTGACCTGAGTCTGCTGACTTCAGAACCCGACTGGGTCCATTAGCATTTCTTGAATTAGTGTATTCAGGACCAAAGCCATGCAGTGATTTTGAGACCAGTATCATTAAAAAAAAAAAATCCATTCAACAGCTGACCTGGAGCACGTGTAAAGTATTTAGACATGGATTAAGAAAGGATTCGGTATGATTTTCCCATCATGTGCGATCGATACCATTAAGCTAGCAGCTTGTTTTCAATACAAATTGTCGAAATCTCCATTTACTGCGGTATTATATTGTATATACAGGATTTAGGACATAAATATTTGCGCTGCGCAACAGCTACCCAGCAACAAGTACCCGTAAATATGTCCTGTCCGAAAAGGATCGATCCTGTTGATCCACATTGCCGCGTTTGTGCTGTTTCCAACGTTGGCTTTGGAAGAAAAATGTGAGCGAAGGAGGGCAGACGGGTAAGCAAGAGCACCGCAGTTTTGCGATTGGTTGCTCCATTTTTCACCATCGAAAGGCACCACTGCCTGTTTGATAGTCTTATCGCTCACCTTGGCCCAGCGGAAGCCCCCGGGGAGCATTCTCCTCTCACGCCTGGAAGAGTCATATTTAACTTGTTCTCAGCGCTGGGCCCGCAAATCCGCATCTGTCGTGACTGACCTTGAATTAAGGCTTTGACGTGACCAAATGTAACAGCGTCACAACTGTTGCCCAGGCGAGACTCCGGGGTGGGGGGACGGAGGCACTTGGCAGAGCCGATTATTCCCAAAAACATATTTACCCTCATGCCGCAGTGACAAGCGACAGCGAAAAGCACCCGAGGCTAGTAAACCTGCGTGCGCATGACAGGCCGAGCCGCGGCAGCCGGGAGAGCCACTTAGGCGACTTAATGTGGCCAGACGACAAAGAAGACCGCACTTCACCACCCCCCAAGAACATTTCCGCTATCGTCCACACAACAGCAGCGGGTGACACAAAATGCTCAGGGTACCGGGAAACACACCTTTTAAATTTTTTTTTTTTTTTTTACAATGTTGAACGCTTTAAACCGCGTTTCCCAGGAGCCATAGCAACAGCGATACAATGCGTGCGCAAGAAGCAATGCATCCAGCACCTCCTGGGCATGCTCTGCTTTCCTTCGCCCTGCAGGTATTGCATATCTGAGAATCTTCACTCCCTTTTATAGCGGAGACCGCATGGGACGCTTGTATGTGGCTGACGTCTGATCCACTGGTGTGATTCTCCTTTTCATCTATCTGCTTCAGACAACAGACAGGAATTGATTGCACGATTGTCTGAGTCTTGATTATTTTGATTTTTTTGGTCAAGACCCAAGGCGGCTCCCCTTGTTTTATGTTGATCCTGTGCTGTACAGCACGACAATAAAGTTGTATTCCATTCCATTCCATTCCATTCCATGATGCTATCAGGCCGAATTGCGCTGAGTCGAGAAAGACCCAAGGAATCCACAGCACGGGTTGAATGATCAACCGAGTAGGTGTACAAAAGGACGGCGGGCTCCGAGAAAGGAAGCTCATCCGTGGTATCCACGGTAACCCCCGAAGCGGCCACGTCAGTAAAGTCGCCAGCTGTCCCGTAAAATACGGAATCGTCCTTTGATTGGGAATTAAATGTTGCGCAATCGGCCCATGCCTCTGTCACACACAAACATGAACACTGAATTTAACAATAATCAACTAAATAAAAGGTGGAAAATATTAAAGACAGCAACGTAGCCTACGCCTGATGTCTTCTCTTCTCCCCTGTGCCAAATCCTCTGTCTGTCTGCCTGCACGCAGGCAGCCCAACCTGCGTAACGCGCTCACTGCACACGAAATATCAGGCTGCGTGGCGGTTTTAAAAAATGTCAACTGCAGCAGTTTTTTTTTTCTTCCTCCTAAAGTAAAGGTGTCCTCAGTTGTTTACATTTAGAACACTTTATAGGCTATTTGCTTTAAGTATTGTCCTTTTTCAGTCAAAATGTCCCCTGATAGGCTTTGCTTAATGAACAGCACTTTATACGGATACAATACGATACTCAAGTTCAGGCTATCAAGGGTTTCATCATTGTTAAAAGGTGTTCAAGTATACATCTTTGTTTAATTTACAGCACTTTGTAATAGCCTGAAGGCTATGCTCAGGGTCAGGCTACTTCAGTCCATTTAAAAAAAAAAAAAAAAACCCCAATGTTCATTGCTGATAAAGCACTTCAAACTTTAAGTACGTCTCAATGCTGTCTGGACTTCTACTTCCTTACTGGCCTCCAAGTGACCCCCGGGGCCCAGAAGCTAGTATGACATGTTAAATATTGTCAATTAAATCAAAGCATTTTGTTTTTTTCATTCAAAAAAAACAAAACAAACGTGATTAGATACATGTAAGGGTTTTGGGGAGCCAAACCCATCCTTGTCCATTACCGGCTGCTCAAGCGTTAGTGGGGGGATGCTAGACGCTAAGCTAACTTAGCTACAAGCTGTGGATTGTTAGCTGGCGCCGCTAAACTCACTAGCTACACTAAATCATTCAAGAAGGACGAGGGGTAGTTCATCATGCGACCCACTGAGCAAGAAGAGAAAACAAAGGAGAAAACTAAGAAGCCACGCTAGCTGCTAGTTCAAGTGAAATGTAACGCGGAGAGAAATCAACTCTGAAGAAAAATAATATTGTAAATGAAACCAAAGCTCCATTGTCTGGGTTGTGGAAGACATCTTCTCTCAGGTATGTACAAAATATTTGTTTGTGATTTCATTGTGTAGTTTAGCAAAACATATCGGCTAATCTGCGAGCTAACGTCTGCTCCAATTCCCCGTCAAAACAGCACATCTTTGCCAGACATAACACATTTCTGAATTTCTTCATAATACCTACTCCAGCAGTGCTTGAAGTCAAATCCAATTCCGTGCCTGGGGATTTGGATGTAAACAGAAAAAAAAAAAAGAGGCAAGAGGCAGGATGGAACAAGAATATAAAAGTAGGTCCTTGACAACAATGACCTCTGAGATCCTCCTAATTGAGCAAATCTCCGAGCAGAGACACGGCGTCCCACTCGAGTCAGCCGCAGGCCAAATGAAAAGATGGAGAGGAAGGAAGAGAACGGGGTGAAGCTTTTGAGCCACAAGAGGGCCGCCATGAAAAGGTTGCGCTATGCGAGTTGAATGAATCGAGGGGATTGTACAAGAGCGGCATTGACCTCCACCCAACTTCCTCGCTGCTTCAAGTCCCATGTCCACCATCTTCAACCTTGTGACGGTGATTTGGGGAGGAAAGAGAGAAGAAGAAAAAAACTCAAAAATTTTTGAAATATCTTCTGCCGCAAATCACATGACAACTGAGGCCCGGTTTGGCCGAGGGACCTCGCTGCCAAGACGGCAGCAAATCGCGAGAATAGTGAGAGGCGTGAAGGAAGCGGCAGAGTCGTCTCTAAAGGCCTTTCTGGAAGGGTAATTTATGTGCGCCCTGATCAATGGGTTAATTAAATGGAGAGCGGGAGAAACGGGGAGGGTCATTGGCACAGAGGGACGGGCGAGGGCTAAGTGGGACAACCGTTTACATCTGGAGCATATCGAGCCCACCGTGGACGCTTCAAACCGTAATGAAATGGACGAGCGCCACCCACTCCTTCTCCCCGGGGGGAAAATTGCTCATGTTAGTGATGATGTTAGCCGGAGGATCAATACAGTGTTGCCTCCTTTGGATTTGTCAAAGTCTTGTAAAAAAAAAAAAAAAAAAAAAAAAAAGCTGTCAAGGAGGCAATCCATGGGGCGGTCATGGAGAGACCTTTGGGGGAAAAAAAATCAATTCTGATATTCAGTCGTCAACAAAATTCGCAATGGGAAGGAAGAAGAAGGGTCAGGCAGACCAAATATGTGCATTGGTCGTCCAGGATGTTCGGTATGGTCCCCGGTCCGAGTGTTCAATCCACACTAAAGGCCTGGGAGGTGGAAACCAGGCGCAAAAAAAAAAAAAAAAATACCGTATTTGCCCAAATATAAGACGGTGTTTTTTGCATTGAAATAAGACTGAAAAAGTAGGGGTCGTCTTATATTCGGGGTCTATACTTTATACCCATTCACGACGCTAGATGGCGCCAGATATCAATGAAACGAATGCTGAACTTGACTCCCCAGGCCAAAGTGAACCCCTGCCACGAAAAGAATACAAATAAAAAATAGCGGTAGCACGAAGAAGAAAAATAGAAAATAGCGGTAAGAAGGAAAAGAGAAGAAAATGATAGAAGAGGTAACAGAAAATGGAGAAACGTAGTGACAATCTGGAGAAAAGTGGGTGGAAGATCGGCCAGGTTAACCGGCAGCTGAGGAGAAGTTATGATGTCATTTACATTTAAAAAATTAGAAGCCATTCATTTACGAATGTGACTGCACTTTAGATTTGAATGAGGCAAAATAACATGCTTTTTCTCTCAAATATATTGTTATAATCATTTGTTTCAGATGTACTGTAATTATTTTTTATATAAAAATTTATTTGGTGTTCAAAAAGTCTTTTTTTCAAACTTGAGTCTTGAAAAAGAGGGCGTCGTCTTATAATCAGGGCCGTCTTATATTCGGGCCAATCCGACAATAATAATCCTGTTGACTTGCAGGCTTTGAAATGGCCTCTTCCGTTCCTTGCCTCCAAGTCCCTGGAGTGGGAGCCCAAATGGAACTCGAAGGTTTTATGCGGGCGCCGGGGGAGCTCCGCTTTGCTTTCTTCCCATGTCTTGGAGGGCCAGTAGCAAACCCCTCCACCCGACCGGCCCCAACATCCCCATCCAATCCCGGCAGCTGTTTCCGAGTGATACGCACTAACAGACATCCCAGCGAGGCAATCTGCTTTGCCACTAGCGTGTGATCAAGGTTACACTCCCTTAGCAGGGCTAATTAGGCTGACAACACCACCCACATTTTTCTTCCTCTAATACCGCACTCTGTGTCTATACATTCATGCATCTTTAAATTCCCCGCATTTTTTTATTTTATTTTTTTTTTTGCTCCACCTCAGGTAGCTGAAAGATTGTGCGAACGTGACTCATGAAGGGCACGGCATGGGCTTCATTTTTCCCGCCAGGATGATAAAGCTGCGGGCCAAGTAGATAGGTGCGTGCAGTAAAGTTCAGTGCCGGCCACTGACATTTACGTGCCGACCGCTACCTGTGCAAAACAGATTGGGGCTGAAAAGGGGTCTTTGCATTGGGTAACATTTGTCACCAAAAGGACACGCTGCGGCCTTGGAGCGCCGTGGATGAACGGTTGGCGCAACACGAACTGTTTTCTCTCAGGCATGGAGGACACGCATGCGGCAAATATCAAGGCCAGAACAACAACAACAACAACAACAACGGCGACGACAAAAAGTGCATTTCCTGAGAGTGAAGCCGAGAGAGAAGCAGCCCAAAAGTTCTGTAGCGGCGTCTCTTGTGCGTTTGTGTATTCTCACACACGCGCGTCGCCGTTCATCCCCCCCCCCCCCCCCGTCGGTTGTGACAGTGACAACAACCATCATGGGCTGCTTGGCATCAGCTGAGCGTGAAAGTCCAACGCTGACACCGAGGCGCTCATTCGTCACTGTCAGCCGCCGTCTCGCCCCGGCCAAAGCGTCAACGCAGCCACGCAAATTGCCTACCCGAAAAAGAGCAGAGCTAATTCTCCAAACGTGAGAACCGGCGTCTTGGTTTCATTATTGTATGACATGCTGACAGTTGAAAGCCCGGCAGCCCTACCAAGCATCAGCGTGGGCTTGAAATGATGTAATTGCTCAATGGGACATCTGAATGTTTTTCAAGGAGGTCGCGCCGCCGACGGCAAGCGTAAAAATATTTTTTAAAAAGAAGGTATATGGTTGGCGTTGAAAAACACACGGCGGGAGTCCAAAACCCGTGGCTACGGAGCCGCACGTGGCTCTGTCGGCCTTCTGTCGTGACTCTCGCTTTGGAAAATAAATGCCGAGGTTTTCATTTCAATTGACCTTATTGCAGCGTTTTGGAATTAGAGTGCCGACTGGCACCCAAAATCAAAGGACCCCTAAATCGTTTTGACTTTCTTTTGGCGTGTGATAAGTACGTTTGGTGCACTACCACCAGTGGTAATACACCAAAAATCATTTGTCAAACCCCGCCCCCCCACCCCAAAAAAAATTAATACAGTCAAACCTCGGTTTTCATCCATAATCCGTTCCAGAAGGCTGTTTGAAAACCGAAATTGTTCAAAAACCGAAACCACGCTCTTTTTAAAACAAAAATTTTACTGAACATGTCTGCTCACAATGGAAAGCAAGAAGTGATGCTTCCTCGTGTAAGGAAAGCGAGAGGAGTCAAATGGTGCATTCAAGTGCGCTCTGCTTGTTCGAGAACCGAAATTTGTTCGTCATCCGAGGCAGAAAAAACTCGACATTTTTGGTCGAAAACCGAATTGGTTGAGAACCGAGACGTTCGAAAACCGAGGTTTGACTGTAAATCAAGCATAAAATCAAATTGTAGTAGCATTCTTGGCAACTAATATGTGACGTATCGCAAGTTCAGCATGCAGCAACAATGATTTCTAGCACCAAAACGCACAGTAGTTGACCGCGATTCTATCTCTGGCCACCATTCGACGCAGGAATGGACTTAAGGTAAGCCATTTTAAACTAAAAAGTCAAATGCAGCATATGTTGTCAACCAATCAGCAGCTCACGTGCTAGGACTGTTTCCATCTGCACTGCCTGACAAACTTGGCTTCAGCCCTCCTTTAATTGGGGCACTCTGAAGAACTGAACGGCACATTTGAACAAAGTTCTGAGTTTTCGAACAGTGGGAATGAAGCACTGCACATTTCCGAACGCAGCATTTCGGGTGCGAGTCTGAGCTGCTCTTGGTCTCCGTTTTCCCCAAATAACGCAAATTATACCCCAGAGCGACTTATTATGGACAGTCAAACCTCGGTTTTGGAACGTCTCGGTTCTCGACCAAATCTGTTTTCGACCCAAAATTTTGAGTTTTTTATGCCTCTGATTACGACCGAAATTCGGTTCTCGAATAAACTGAGCGCACTTAAATGCACCATTTGACTCCTCTCGCCTTCCTTACACGAGGAAGTGACGCTGTGAGCAGACGTCAACATTTTTATTTTAAAAAGAGCGTGGTTTCGGTTTTCGAACAATTCGGTTTTCGAACAGCCTTCTGGAACGGATTATGGACCAAAACCGAGGTTTGACTGTATTTTTTTTTTTTCTTCGCCGCGACTCATATTTTGACTGTTGCGACTTATACAATCTAAATGAGTTCTTCCATTTTTCAGTTACGGCTCGCACTCCGGATCCCCTTTGTGAGTCGGTCCAGGTTTGTGCACGCAATCCAAAACGACCGTGCGCGATTCCGACGCATGTAGCAGAACAACAGTGGGGAAATGTGCCACAGAAGTGGGAGGTGGAGGGGGAGGGGGGGGTGCTACTGTCAGTCATTCTCAGTGGCCGGCTAAACAGCTGCTTCCCACCTCGCTGTCTGTGTCACGCTTTCTAGTCAAGATGCATGAAACGCTTCTTTTAATCTTCGCAGGATTGTGGGAGGTACGTGGCGGGGTAGGGCTGGCGGGCCCTGCGGGCAGTTGTGCTTTTTCTTTTACCTTTTATCTATTCGAGAAGAAGAACCAAAACAAATGTCCATTGATCCCGGCCGGTGTCACCCGCTCTGAGCCAGGGGGGTGGTGAGCCGGGGAGAGGCGAGCGGAGAGAGTTCAGCCTATCTCCAACCTCCTTAATGAACCCGTCGCTAATAGGCCGAGTGAGGTCTGAAGACACGGATAAGATGCGGACAATGGCGATGGAAGCAGATGTTTCATTCACACGGGAGCTTCCTGGAAACGCTCACTTCATTGTTCTCGTAGGACGCGCAAGGCTCTTTCTCTTTTGTAAGGAAAGCAACCGCAGATATTTGAGCACGGTAGCGTCCAATTTGTTTGCGTTCTCCAGCAAAAAAAAAAAAAAAGCACCAGCCAAAACTTGAGTCTGTCCCACATTTAGCTTTGCAAAATGTTGCTGCAGTGCAACAAGACACACTGGAGCGAGCCAGGGCTCAGTTGGGAAGCAAATTGAACGCGACGTACGAATACACGGTAAGCACATCAAGCACTAACCGCATACAGAAAATGATGACCGAAGGCAATAAATAAACAGAGAGGCCCCCCTGCTGGCTGCACACTTAAGTCTCACAAGTCCATTTTTTTGTCGTGACGGGTGAAGAAGCGCGGCGCTTCCATCTCACGGGTTTACATGTTAGTGTTTGCGTCAATTGTTTACATGGCGGTGGCGGACTGCCCTTGCCTTTGCAGAGCAATAATGTAAACATTTATCGGTGGGAGAATGCAAAGCAAAAATATGATCAGCAGTCTTGAGACGCACGTTTGCACAAATCGCAACGCTTGCGTGGCTTCGGAGGACAACCAACAGCTTCTGGTGCCTTGAGATGCCATTCATTGTTTCCAGCCTTTGACTCAAAATAACAAAATTGTGTTGAGGATAAAGAATATATGCATGTGAGTATTGTCTTGGGGGTCACTAATCTTTTTGAAAATGAGAGCAAATTTGGGGGAACTGATTTCATGCAAAGGGTAAACAGTTTGATACACCCTGCACAAGGTCTAGTAAATCACAATGTCCAATCCCTGGTGAGTTATTTTTAGAGAAGGTCCTTGGCGGCTACCACGTTGGAGAAACTTAGACCAAACATGTCAAACGGGGCTGAACCATTTTGAAAAATAAAGGCTAATTACAATTTTTTTTTCCCCCGCCCTCGACGTACGATTACTTTTTCAAGGCTTTTCAATCGCGGGTGTTTTTGTCCTCACATCCACATTGACCATATAGGGCAGGTGAACTGCATGAAAGGCAACCCCCCCCCCCACCCCCCCCCCAAAAGAGTGCTAATTAAGCCGAGCCAGGCCGCGGCTGAGCACAGAGGTCTTCCTTGTCCCCGCTGAATCATGTCATCTCGCAGGCCCCGTTGATCCGAGCGGCCCACAACAGACAGCAGCCTGCACGGCATATCAATGCGGCCCATTCTTTGTGTGCCGCTTGCATTTCGGGGACCATGCCCTCACAGCTATGGTGTTTCCTGTTTTGCGCTTTCTTTCTCTAGGTCGAGGAAAGAAAGGAGGCCCGCGTGGACGTGAAAGACGAGCACGGTGCCACACGCGTGACGCCGCAGTGTGCGCCTTGATGAACACGGGACGAGGACTGAGAGCAATTTGCATTCAAGTGAATGAACAGAAGCTCGCGGAAGCCGCATTTCACTACGAGGTGTTCAAGTGACGGAGCAGAGGGTAAATGTCAATATGTCCCCAAATATGATTTAGGAAACACTGCACACATTATTTGGACAAGTGATTTCTTCGGCGTTTTGACAGGATGAGCAGCAGAGAGAACACAAAGTGTAGATGAAGATGTGTGAAGCACTTGGTCCTACCTGTTAATTTGGGCTCCCCAGGTGCTGGTGGAGAGCCAGGTTCCCACTGATGTCCTTTCTTATCTCCCCCGATCGTGTCCTTCGCTTGCCAAAAAGCCCATTCAAGCAACAGAGTCTATAAAGATGATTCCAAAAAAAAAAAAAGGAAAAAAAAATCGAAATTAAAAAAGATTAATAAAAACTAATTGACAACAGCAGTCCCTCCCTTCTAGAGTCGAACTGGGCTAATGACAGCGGAGACTGAACCCACATGCAAACATTAAAATGCGTCTTTTAAAAAAAAAAAAAAAAAAGAAAAAAAAGAAACGGCGGGGTGGCGGAGGGATAATCAGCAGGAGGCTCTACAGCAGCGCAAGTCGCATCCGTGCGCGCTCAGCCGCCGTCGTCTCCAGCAAGACGCCAGCGCATTCGCTCATGGTTTCACCGCCTAGCAGCTGGGTCCACATCGGGCGCAATTCGAGGCCCGGCCGAGCCACACCAGAACCTCCGAGCGGCGTGGACGCGTCTGCGGATACCACATCGCCCAGCAGTCACCTGTGATTGCAACTCGGCTGCGCTCGTCCTCCGCGTCGTTGTCGCGGCGAATTCCTCAAACCAAACGCCAGAAGGCTCCCCCAAAAAAAAAAGAATCCGGTGCAGTTTTGGTGGGCAACTCGCGGTCTCTGCTCGACTGCCGCTGAGGTGAGCCGCCTCGGCGCGCGCCCCCGTGACGTGCGCGTCTTCGCCGGCACGCCCCCGCCGCGCGGGGCACGCGCCGCAGTGTCCTCCTCCCGAGCGAGAGCGGGTCGCCATGGCAACGCTTGCCTATGACCTCAATACGACGGCGCGTGATCCAGCCTCAGCATCCTTTGGACGGATGGAAAGCACTGGCGCTGAAGGGGACTTGCTTGATTTTATTTGGATGTTTTTTTTTTCCTTCTTTCGAGCGCCATCAGCGGGTCGAATTTGCAGCTGTGTGATGTCAGAGGACGTTGTTGGAGCAGATGTCCGTTTTGTTTCGTCACAGCTACCAAATCCGGGGGTTTCAAAACTTTTTACACCAAGTACCCACAGAAAAAAATATTCTCCAAGTACAGTCAAACCTCGGTTTTCGAACGTCTCGGTTCTCGTCCAATTCGGATTTTGACCAAAAATTTCGAGTTTTTATGCCTCGGATGACGAACAAATTTCGGTTCTCGAACAAACTGAGTGCACTTGAATGCACCGTGTGACTCCTCTCGCCTTCCTTACACGACAAAGTGATGCTTCCTCGTGTTGCTTTCCATTGTGAGCAGACGTGTTCAGTAAACATTTTTCGTTTAAAAAGAGCGTGGTTTCGGTTTTCCAACAATTTCGGTTTTCGAACAGCCTTCTGGAACGGATTATGGACGAAAACCGAGGTTTGACTGTACCTGCACAATAATATTGTGCCTAGTTTGAACATTAACACCATGCGTAAATGTAGGACTTGTGACACAATGGCTGGTGGGTCTGAGCAGCAGGGGGTAAAATCTCCAAACCTTTATGCTACCTTTCCTTCACCTCTTTTGGATGCTGTCATCAAGTCAAGGGGAGATGTAAACATGCTTCCTTTAAGATTTTAGTATTCAGATCGATAATTGTCATTTTCAATGCGAAATGAAGTGTGACGTCATAAGACAGCACTTCCTGAGAGCCGCCAAGGAAAATTGTTCAACAAAGACAAAAGAAGGCGCTTCGCGGTCAAGAATCCATATGGGCGGAGTCTAATGTTAAGGTCGAGCCCATGTTGAGCCACATCTTGAAATGCGTTCTGCAGCCAGGGCTTATTTGGGTGGGTTGCATTAATCAGCAGTACTCCCCCCCCACACACCACACACCCCAACCCTCTTCGACCTCGTCCCTTCAAGGGCTGATAATCAGTTCGCTTTCAGTGCGTTTCAGTCCCTGAACTCATCGCTGCAGATGGTGGAAGCTGTGTGTTGGCAGCACCTGCGCCTCTGGATGCAACACGACCACATGTGTGATTACACGGGCGGCAGGGCAGTCAAGCATCACCCCCCCCCCCACCCCCCCCCCCCACACCCCGCCACCAGTCGATGCCTTTCCAGCCTGACACGGACTTCCCTGATCATCAGATTACACTTTGGGCCCAAGCTACCAAAAACACGCTCAATTCAGCGACTAAGGTTCTTCGTAAAATCAGACCTAGAGTAAGACGCCACCAGAGCATGTGAGCAGGCCCCATATGTGGTCATGTCCTTCCAGGCGATACAAGTGGGCCCAACGTCACAATCTTTTCGGTTCGCTTGGAAGACAGCGGAGTCCAAGAGAGACATTTTTCCAAGGACCATATTACATATTCCACACGCCAGTTATGTGTTGGATCATCTCAGGGCGCCTCTTTGCACAACCTACACCTTGGGTCTTGTCTGGTGTGGTATATCTGGGCCTCAATGGCCCTGGACATAATAGGAGTGATGAGTTGAATGTATTTGTTTCCTTTGTGCACCAGCTGGCTTGCATGTAGGAAAGCCATTTAATTGTGAATTCGTTTGGGGACCACCAAGCCTTGGCTTGGAGGTCCTCAGGTGTCTCCAGACCCTAGTTTGAGACACCCTGTGTTTCAAGGTGTATTTAGCACCGCCGAAGCTCACGCATCTCCACCGAGAATAGACCCTGACAGGTCGATTTGGAGCCTCCATTTGGGTAATTTGTGTTTGCAAATGCTCGTCACCGCAATCTTCTAAAACCATTAACCTTTCAGTCGGAGGGGCCCCGAGTAGACAATAAAGCTCGTTTTCTCTCGGCCTAATTTACCTTTCCCCGAGCTGAATGACTGACATTCCCGCAAAGACGCCAAAGCCCCCCACCGCCCTCTTACGTGTTGTCAAAACGCAAGAAGACGGCCTGTTTTAAGATGTTGATTAAGGCAGTTAGACAGCACGCTGGACTGCTTGCATAATGTCCCCCTACCAACCGCCACCCCCCCCTCGCATCTCTAACATTTCACCGAACCTCCACTCCCAAAACTTGTGAACAAATCATTCCAGTTCAACAGGCAGGCTGAGCCGAGTTGACGAATGACGTTTAATGTATTAAATTGGCTGGACGCGTTCATTTCCTTTGTTTTTATCGCCGCCTTGGAGAAGTGCAGCCAAAACAAATCGGAGGGTGCACTGGTGCACTAATTCCAAAACGGAAATAAAGGGGAAAATAAAAATAATCAGCCCCAGTGCACAGTTAATTGAACCGCTTTGGATGTATGGAAGCTCGCGGCGAGGAATGTAAAACGTGCCCTCATTTTCGCCTCCATTACACCATCTGAGCGGCGCCGCGTTAAATGAGGGAGCTGTGCTGGTCAAGACACGCCTCATCAATATCTCGGCTCATTTGTGAACTTAGGAACCGTCAAACCGTTATTTTGGGTTCGGGCTTCGCGAGAGCTATGTCAGGATGAATGAGCTATTGTTTGGTCATCATTAAAAAAAACAAACAATTTTAATCAAGTAAAATGCTAATTATCATATAGGCCTCCACTGCAACCGAGTATCCGCTCTGTGATGGGAGTTGAAATAAAAAAAAAAGGAACTGGCTTCTGCAGAAAATACATTTCTTCCCCCCGTGATAAAACCCCTCACTGCAAGCAAGTTTCCAAAGCTAGAAGATCGACATTTTGGGCCTAATTGGTGCCAGTGGCTAAATCGCATCTATTTGCATTGATCTCCTTTGAAGAGCCATGCAGATGAGCTTAAGCAGGCTACTAATTATGCTTGCACGACGACGTGGGGAGCCTGCTGGAACTGCAACTGTGTGTGTGTGCGTGTGTGTGTGTGTGTGTGTGTGTGTGTGTGTGTGTGTGTGTGTGTGTGTGTGTGTGTGTGTGTGATCTTTGCGGGTGCACAGCAGTCGTTTGAAGTGGAAGGAATGAAAGTTGAGCATGTGCAGATGCAAACAATCTGACAATGAAGAGTACGACCAGCGTTTAAGGTGCAACGACTAATATCTGTGTTTGGTGGTCAACAACAGTGATGCCCGGGCGCGCATGAGAAAGTCACACGCAACCCGAATGAACACATGTATGTGGAAGTAAGTGACTAATTAACAAATAAAATACAGGAGGAGAGCCCATTATATATATATATATATATATATATATAAAACTGAATTGGTCGAAAACTGAATTGGTCGAGAACCGAGACGTTCGAAAACCGAGGTTTTTATATATATGTATAAAAACCTTGCATTCAAAATTCAGTTTTCGACCAAAAATTTCGAGTTTTTTCTGCCTCGGATGACGAACAAAATTTTGGTTCTCGAACAAACTGAGCACACTTGAATGCACCATTTGACTCCTCTCGCCTTCCTTACACGAGGAAGTGACGCTTCCTCGGGTAGACGAGGAAGTGACGCTTCCTCGTGTCGCTTTCCATTGTGAGCAGACGTGTTCAATAAACATTTTTATTTTAAAAAAAGAGCGTGGTTTCGGTTTTCGAACAATTTGGTTTTCGAACAGCCTTCTGGAACGGGTTATGGACGAAAACCGTTTAAAGTGAAGCATTCTGCGACAATTTGTATTCCCAACTGGGGGCAGTGATGTCACGTACTTGTCGTGTCACATCTCGATCACTTTTTCAAACTGGAAATCCAGTCGTTGTTTTGAGTTTGTGTCAGCTAAAGAAAATATGACGGTACGACGCCGACCTGTGCTGTTAGCAAAGTGTTATCTAGCTTCGAAAACACCGCCAGGATGTCAAATTAAAAAGCATAAAACATGTGGATCGTAGCACATTCCATATTAAAACCCTGGAAAACTCACGGGGTCAAATTTGGCCCCCAATAAATTCTGCTACTCAAATGCTACCCTTCAATCCCAAAGGGTCAAATTTGCCAATATGTACAGTTAAATATGTCTATGTTAAGTGAATCCATTAAGATCCCCCCCCAAAAAAATAATTTTATGTTTAATTAAAAATTAAAGGTTATTCTTAAACACCACTGTTAAAAATGTATTTCCAATTAAGCATGGGCAAAACTGGCTGTGAATTTTGTGTAAAGCGGTTTTGTGGGTATCTGTTGACTCGAACAAATCAAATAACTTGTAATCTAACTGTTACTTTTAAAATCAAATAATTAGTAACTTAACCGTGTCACTTACATAGTCAGGTAATCAGTAAAGTAACTAAGAGGCGTGTTTCAAGGTACAGTCATACCTCGGTTTTTGACCATAATCCGTTCCAGAAGGCTGTTCGAAAACCAAAACCACGCTCTTTTAAAAAAAAAAAATCTTTATTGAACACGTCGGGTCAGTAACGGAACGCAACACGAGGAAGCGTCACTTCCTCGTCTACCCGAGGAAGCGTCACTTCCTCGTGTAAGGAAGGCGAGAGGAGTCAAATGGTGCATTCAAGTGCGCTCAGTTTGTTCGAGAACCGACATTTGTTCGTCATCCGAGGCAGAAAAAAATAAAAAATTTTGGCCGAAAACCGATTTGGTCAAGAACGGAGACGTTCCAAAACCGAGGTTAGACTGTAACTGTAGCAGCACTGGTCACCGCACAAAAGGGCTATTTTGCAGCCAAAAGAATAGCGTTTTGTTGACATGACTGTATGCATACCTGAGGCTGTTTTGGTGCGCCGCGCGCGTGCGCGTGTCCCGATGCCAATGACTGGTGTCGCCTCCGTTTGCACACAACAGCCTGCATAGCGAAACAAAATGTTAGTGGACAGCCCCCCACCCCCACCCCCACCCCACCCTCACCCCCACCCCACCCTCATCCCCGCTGTTTCTCGCAGCATCCCCTCCAAATTCCTTCTTGGCTGAGAGCGATGGAACGACACAAGTCGTTGATGTGAAAAGCTGTGACACGCGGGCGCGCAGTGCCTCCGTTTTGTCGGGTTAAACGTCTCCAAGTCGCCATCACGCACAATCAGATAATTGGCTACTCGAAGTGAGTCAAAACACACAAAGAATGTTCTGACTGATGTTCACGCGCGCACGTATTTTTAGTCTTCACTTTGCAACACACGATAGTCGAAAAAAATACCCAACAAAACAAAACAGGGCCAAGGCTTTGATTAGATTTTTTTCACCTTTGAGGGCTGTTTTTTGTTGTTGCAAGTTTAACAATTACTGGTGACGCATGTGACTCATACCAGGCTTGATTCTAACCCCGCACTCATTAAAATGTGTTGGGTAAATAGCTTTGTCTCAATGCTGTTTCAACGTCACCTGAGGACAAGGCTTGCTTGGTGGGAAATAGTCGATGATTCTCCATCCTGACACACCTAAGCACAAGAGCGCCCCCCTCTGGCAAGCTCTTTGTATGAATTGGTGCCTCATTAAAAGGTGTTCCGAACAACAACAAAAACATACATCCCCTGCAACAAACATCACTTCACCCTTTCACTATTCTCCCCAATTTGCAACTAGCAATGCATAGTGTTAACCCCTCTGCGCGGCTCCTTTGGTGCTGTGCCAGTTTGGCGAGATTAATTATTCATACAGAGGAAAGTGCGGTCCTATAATGCAGCCATTCTATGAATAATACATTTTGAATATGAGTTCTGAAACAAAGCACTGACTGTGATTAATGTGAAGATTTCAGACACACACACACACCCTAACTCCCCCCCCCCCCCCCCCCCGATCTCGGTCAGGTAACTTTACTTGGTTACTTATCGTTGAGTGACATCAGATTGAAAAATGTTTAATGTTAGACACGCACGTTGTTGGGGTTCTGAAGTTTTGACTTGGATGTAACTATTCAGTACTAAAATGACCTATCAAATTCTCCAAATTCTATGAGCAGACTTAAAAAAAATCCAACGTACATTGTCACACTTACCTGAAACCTTTGATGTAACCACTGATCAACTGAGAATGTGTTCAAGAATTGGGAAAAACAAAGACACGCGCTTTGTGTTTCTGTGTTTTTAAGTAGCACACTAAAGCACACTAAAGGATGCATTTGACTCGTAAAAAGTGATACTTAAATCACTCGATAAAACGCCAGGTCAGGGTTTAAAACATTCATCTGAATTTGAATCGTCCAGTATGCTTACCACTTTCTGTACGTCATTGGAATACCGGAAGCGGAAGTGAGTACTTATGTGTGGTAATGTTGCGTTCTAAGGCATTGTGAAATTACGATTTTTGTCACGTGAAAAACTACTCTTGGGCGTTTTCATGTATGTGAGGTATATATTACCTTTTAATAATACTTTATATAAAACGTGACGTTCAAAATAGTAAATAATATCCTGACATGCAACGGGGTCGTCCGGCTTGAAAGCGAAAAAACCTGGAGTACATGAAGGCAACATGTTTGCCTGTCTTCCGGTGGTGTGGAGGTCCGAGCAAAGCGATCATGACCGCTGTAGTAGTCCGCCGTCTTGCTGCTCTTTCTGGGGCTTCGGCGGTGGCACTTGGTGCCTACGGGGCGCATGGTAGGAATTCCCCACGATCCAGCACTGCAACTTGTTTTCTGCTGTGTTGGCATTTCATAATATTTCACTTTCTCGTTGCAGGTTTCAAACACAGCGACCCTGATGATTACCAGAGAGTGGTATGACGCGTTCCTGTATTCACAATGAAGAGTTTTGTCTTTTTTTTTTTTTTCAGGCGGGACACAATTATTCTAACCGCTCTCTCCTGTGTGTTTATGCAGCTATTTGAAACAGCCAACAAATACCATTTCTATCACAGCCTGGCCCTGCTGGGTGCCGCCCACTCCAGCAAACCTGCTGTGGTGAGTGAGCTATTCAAGAAACGGATAAGACGTCTATTTGAAATATGACTCGTGGCTCTTGTGTGCAAACTTGGTGATGAAAATTCAGGTGTACCTCACAATGATTCGATTTGAACAAAGTGACAGCCTACTCAGCAGGGGGTTGCAACGCATGGCGTCATCCAAAAGTTTTGTTTTTGCACAGGGAAAAAAAAAAAAAAAAACTCAGTCAGGAGCTTATATGAAAGTGTTTAGGGGGCCCTGGACATGAATATTGCCAAAGAGGGAGCTCTCCTGACAAGCTGTCACCATCCCTTTTCATCTGTGCCATTCTAACGTTTCCTCTCTCCATCTGAACTCAGGCTGGCACTCTTCTGATTGCCGGCATGGGCATGTTCTGCGGATCGCTCTACCACCAGGCCATGACGGGGGACCCCGGTCTTCGCAAGGTGGCCCCCGTGGGAGGCATGGCGATGATCGTGGGCTGGCTGGCGCTCATCCTCTGACCTGTTGTTTGCGCGTGTGTTTATGTTGTCATAATGCCTGTATAGACTTTGCTTATCGACTTTTTGGAATAAATATTTAACTTGGTGGGAATGATTGAACTAGATGTGCTCATCTAAATTTCTAAATGAATGTAATCAGGTTTGGAAGTGCTCCATTAATATTTCAAGCGAGTCTTTTTACCCGCCTCCAAGGTGGTTGAGGCAAGATAAGGTGCAAGGGGGAGTCAATTGCTGCCTCATATCGCATTCGCACCTCTGGATTTTGCCGAATCTTCCAGTTGCACACTAAATACTGCAAGCCTTTGCCCCTCAAATGGTAGACTACTCACAAAAAGTTTGGGATATTTGGTTTTCAGGTGAAAGTGATGGAAAATGTAAAAAAGTTCACGCTGCAGTGATATCATGAAAGTAGGACATTTAAGTCGAAAGATGCACAGGCGATTTCATCTCAAATAAATTCATTGAAACAAAAGGTTAACAACAAAACATTTCTACGTCAAGTATGACTTTATTGTCAAATGCGCTGTATGTGCAACATAAGATAAGATAACCTTTATTTGTCCCACATTGGGGGACACATTGCAGTTTAACATACAGCGCCGATGAATTTTCTTCCCCCTCAACCAGACAACAAGAGGAGCCGCCGCGGGTGCCTGCGCCGCCGTCAAAAGAACAGTTAACATAAAATGACAAAAAAATACAAGACAACACTTGAGCATCAATTACAGCTTGACAATGACGTCTCATGCTGTTCACAAGTCGACTTATTGTCTGCTGAGGCATGGCACTCTTCTTGAAGGGCAGCCCTCGGGTCATTGAGGTTCTGGGGTGCAGAGTTTCCAGCCTCTGGTGACTCAGCTGATCCCACAGGCTGTTAGCAGTCCTTTAACGTAGTACAGGGATCACGCCACGCGATAGCGTCTCTTGGATTTGTTGCGTCAGTTGGCCGTCGCCTTTTTTCCTTAAACATTCGTAGTATACTTTTTTTTTTGTCATGGACTCAGTCGGGTGTACCGCTGTGCTCTTGAGTAGCTTATGGTAAAGCCTGAGTGACTTGTTATTTCTTACAGGATAAACCGGGGGTCGGCAACACGCGGCTCCAGAGCCGCATGCGGCTCTTTAGCGACATCTAGTGGCTCCCTGGAGCTTTATAAAAAAATGTTTGAAAATGGAAAAAGATTTTGATACTAGGCTAATACAGTATAGCTCAAATAGACATCGATACATTTTACAGCTCCGAAAAAGGAGAGCTGTGGTGTTGTTGTTTTAAAACATACACTTTATTTATGCTTTTAACAGTCTCGACAAACACAGACACGTCTGCGTCCGACTCCGTGCCTTCTCTCTTCTCGTTCAACTCGAGAGGCGTTCAAAGACAGCCTGTGAAAAACGGAAATTCATGATCACTTCACTGACACTAAGAAAAGCGAAAATAATGCACCAAAACAAAAAAAATCATGCGAGGAAATTACAAATAAAATTCTATGGGGGCGTTTGTGAAAACACAACAAAGCAATGAATAACAAACAATTCTGAGACAGTCCAGTCTCCTACGTACATACAGCATATGTTTCCTTCATTGTAAGTTTTATAGAAGGCTTTTATTTTTTTTGGGCGGCTCCAGACATTTTTTTTTTTTTTGTCCGATATGGCTCTTTCAACATTTTGGGTTGCCGACCCCTGGGATAAACAATTGTTTGTGGAAGCTCAAGAAGTCTTTGCTCCTTCGGCTGCCCAACAGCACTTGACCAGGGCTGGTTTCCTCCTCGGCATGTTACATGTTGCGAAAAATGTTACAAAATGCACATATCTGTTCTTCTTATTTTTCAACTGATGAATTTTGTCATACAAATATGTTGCTCCTTCCATCATGAAAGTTGCCCATCCTGGCATAAACTCTGTCTGTGTGTGTGTGTGTGTGTGTGTGTGTGTGTGTGTGTGTGTGTGTGTGTGTGTGTGTGTGTGCGTGTGCGTGTGTGTGTGTGCGTGTGTGCGTGTGCGTGTGTTTGCGTGTGTGTGCGTGTATGTGTGTGTGTGTGTGTGTGTGTGTGTGTGTGTGTGTGTGTGTGCGTGTGTGTGTGTTTGCGTGTGTGTGCGTGTATGTATGTATGCATGCATGCATGCATTTGTACAGTAGTGGTAGGAGCCAACCCATGCATTCGTGCACATGCACGAAAGTGATCCTCGCCTCGCCCCTCGTAGCGCGGTTCTCAGTAGCAGCAGCAGCAGCTTTGCTCGCGTGCGTGCGTGCGTGCCACCACCACCACCATCCTGCGCCGCTTTTAATCCGCGGATCCTCCCGGGGAGCAGGACGCCGTTTTCCGGTCAGGCGGCGCTGATCGAGGACCTGTTGGAAATGACAGCTGACCAGGGCGGACTGAAAGGCAGGCAACGAAGCACCCCACGCCCAGGAAGTTGCCGTGTGACCGGTGTGCTTCTTTCCCAGCTTTTAGGTTGCGGTTTTGTTTTTGCTCTTGCGTGATTTGCGAGGCTTGGAAGGTTTCCAGTGCCCACTTAATGGCCCCCACCCGTGTCACCCTCACCTGTCAAGTTAGCTAGCATGCTAGGTGGCTAAGTTGGAAAATAAAACAAATGAGCAGCTCAGGATAGAGCCGAAATGCAGTCTGTGATTTCTCGACACCTGAACAAACATGTCACGCATATTCCGCCTCTATTTAGCAAGTCGCCAAATTAGCCGGAGTGTACTAATGCCAAGAGGGCTAATTAGCTGTGCGATTAGCTTAGCCGTCTTGCTAATTTAGCAAGTTAAGAAGGGGCAAAGGCCGTGTTGTTTGCAAGTCGGGTCTTGTTCACGTTGCACTTCGGTCTTTTTAAACTTCCATTACGTCGCGTTAGCTCACTCAAATGTTACGATGCTCACGGAGATTGATGTCATGCCACTCAATTCGAATGGCAGTTTACTCAATCGTAATAACAACAATAATAATTAATACTAATAATAATAAGCAATGACAGACGCTTTAATTTGCAAACGCATCACCGTTACATTTCAACATGCTAAATATCTCACAGTGCAACCTCGCGGAAATTGCACCAGAGAACCAATGATTGAACTGTGCAATATTTAGCATGTTTACTTTTTAATGATTTATTAAAATGATTTTTTTTATTCGTCGGGTGATCAATAATTTGGCCTTTTTTTGTGAAATGTTGTGGACCAATCCAGTAGCTGAGTTAATGAATTCACGTTTATGTCTTTTCTGGCTGTGAATTTGAAATATTTTCCATTTTTTAAATAAAGGGGTGGAAATTTAAAAAAAAAAAATCAGAGTAATTGATTAATTAAAAAAACTAATAATCGAGAGACTCACTTATTAAAATAATTATTCATTTGAAGTTGCACAAGGATGATCATTTCTAACTTTTATATATATATATATATATACATATACATAATATCTCATTATTTTATTTTTTATTTTTTAACCCCCAGAGCCGTCTCCATGGAGTCCCTGATGAGTGCCGTGTCGCCTCGCACCCTGGCGCCCGGCAAGAAACTCTCCGAGGTGGATTTCCGCTCGGGCGCGTCCCTGGAGCAGCTGTCCACTCAAGTGTCCGAGCTGGTCCTACTGGAACAGGGCGGCTTCGGGGACCAAACCGCCTTGGAGGTCCACACGGCAAAAGATTTCATTTTCAACATGTTAGGTACGCCAAATTCATTTCATTGTCCACGTGATAATCAATCAATCTCCAGGCTTCTAAAACAGCACTACAGAGAAGTTGGAGGGAAAAAAAAAATTATTCTCTCTTCAGGTTTAGTCCAGAAGGTGGATCAGCGCCTCCCGGTGGCCAACGAGTACCTGCTGCTGTCCGGAAGCGCCCAAGAGGGCGTCTTGGACCTGAATCCGGAGGACCTGGGCAATTACGCCAAAGGTGCTGACTTTGACCTGGACTTCACCCTGCTGGTGCCGGCCCTCAAGCTGCACGACCGCAATCAGCCCGTCACCTTGGACATGAGACACTCGCCGCCGTGCCACTCGTGGCTCAGCCTGCGTCTGTGCGACTCCAACATCCTGTCCCGCTGGAGCATCTGCTGCCAGGAGGAGAGCGGACTTCCTGTTGAGGAAGACGAGGAGGAAGAAGGAGAAATGGGTAAAAAGAAGTCCTTTGAGATGTCTTTCCCAGCTGGACCACAGCTGAGGGAATTTAACATTCGCCCCTCCTTCCTTTCTCCAGGGAAAGGCTCGATTCCGTCACTCGACTCCCCTCAGTCCCTCGATGGGTGCTACTTCTCCCCCACCCTGGTGACAGACTGGTTCTGGGGGGTGGTGAGCGAGGCGGTGGACGAACTGCGCCGGAGCCCCCAGAGAGGCATTCCCACCCCGGAGCGACTGGAGAGAAACGGGCCACTCACGACCGTCATCCTTCAGGTACAGTCGGAACGTTTTTGAACGTCTATGGAACAAAGTCCCGCTCCTTGAATCGAGTGAGTGATTTTCAAATCTTGGTCCTCCTGCAGGCGGGCTCCAGCAGGGTGCTGTACGACCTCCTGCCCGTGGTGTCGTTTCGGGGTTGGCCTGCCGTGGCTCAAGGCTGGCTGACGGCGAATCACTTCTGGGATGGGAAAATTACGGAGGAAGAGGCCATATCGGGCTTCTACCTGCTGCCCTGCTGCTCGCCGCTGGGCGGGCGGCCCGACAGGGAGTGGAGACTCGCCTTCTCCCGCAGCGAGGTACTTTTCTCGATTGTTCTTGCCCAACATGGCATCGAAGGATGGTTCGAGTAGCGATACCTGATATCTCGACCCGAAACTAGCCTTATTTTAAGGTATCGGGTCCAGTGTTCCATCAATTTTCGTGGGTTATATATTCCAGGACCCCCCACGATAAGTGATTTTTTTTTTTTTTTAAGCGATTTTTCAGACCCTCCCACAAATGGTTTCTACACATCTAAGCATTTGTTACACCGAATAAATTTAATTTTGAAAATGCTAAATAAATAAATAAATATCGGGACTGTAAGTCCTTGTCCTACTGGCGGAAGTTCTTTGTCAAGAAAAAGAATCACGGTAGTCACGGGAACTAGATTTTGGTTTCCACAACAAGGATTTATTGCATCCAAAGGCGCCTTAACCCACCAGGATTGCACCCTAATGGCTCTGGTGCAATGCAGGATTCTGGTTTAGGTAAGCCATTTTCAACTAAAAAGAAAAACTTGTATGTGGTTATTGAGTGGACATTTCAGTATCCTCGTGTGCTGCGGGTGGCACAACATGCGCCGCTCACACTAATTTCTGAACGCAGCCTGAAATCAGCAGGACGTGTTTCAGCTGTTTCTTTGTATCTCGTGACACGCTAGGCACCGGTACTACGTTTCTGGGGGGGCAAGCAAAACCAAGTCTTGCATCAAGTAAATCCTTCTCGGCAATACAGTCAAATCTCGGTTTTCGAACGTCTCTGTTCTCGACCAAATCGGTTTTCGACCAAAAATTTCGATTTTTTTATGCTTCGGATTACTACCGAAAATTGGTTCTCGAACAAACTGAGCGCACTTGAATGCACCATTTGACTCCTCTCGCCTTCCTTACACGACGAACTGATGCTTCCTCGTGTTGCTTTCCATTATGAGCAGACGTGTTCAGTAAACATTTTAATTTTAAAAAGAGCCTGGTTTCGGTTTTCGAACAATTCGGTTTTTGAACAGCCCTCTGGAACGGATTATGGACGAAAACCGAGGTTTGACTCTAGTTGGCACGATACAGTGGCAGTTTGACACACAGTCAATTCATGATCTGCGCCAGGGAGAAATTATTTTTTCACAATTTAGTTTTCTCAGTGTGTTGTAACGAAATGTTATATATTAAAATTAGTAGCGCTATTGGTTTTCTGTATCTTCGAGTACTCAGTCTCTAATCGCTTCTGTAGTGTTTAACCAAATTTCAGGGTGAAAGAAGGACATTTAAGGTCTTTATATTGCTGGGAAATGTCAAAACCGGCCATAAGGGTAAAAAGCAACCATGTGTGTTGTAAACCAGGTCCAGTTGAAGAAGTGCATCCCGTTCCCCATGGCACAGGCTTTCCAAGCCGCCAAGGCGGTGTTGTCCCGTATCCTGGCTCGTCCCCGCACGGGCCTCAGCCTCTACCACCTGCGCACGCTTCTCTTTTGGGCTTGCGATCGACTTCCCGCCGCCTACCTGTCCTGCCCCGACTCGGACACCCCCGGCCGTCTCTTCCTGGGTCTCCTGGATGACCTGGCGCATTGCATCCTGGGTAAAAACTGCCCAAACTACTTCCTGCCGCAGTGCAACATGCTGGAGCACCTGACGGACGGCCAGGCTCTGCTGGTGGCCCGCAAACTAGCGCACGTGCGCTCCGATCCCGGCGAGCACCTGCGGGCCGCTCTGGACCAAGCCCAGCAGGCGGGCCAGCTGAAGAAGGAGCTGGCGAGCAGCGCCAACGGCTCGCCGGGGCATCACCCCGTCAACGGCATCATCTCGCCTTCCGAGGACAAGCTGGCCCAGCGTCTGCAGCAGCTGGTCACCGAGAACCCCGGCAAATCCATCTCGGTCTTCCTCAACCCGGACGACGTCACCCGGCCGCACTTCCGCATCGATGACAAATTCTACTGACGCGTTTGAAGATGGAGGAAGAAGCTGAAATATGGTCAACGGGGCTGGACGTCGCCGGGCTGTTGCCGAGGAGATCGCCGACTCCTAACGAGCTCCGACGGGCGTACGCTGGTGAGGGCTGGCTTTCATCAAGTGAAGGCGTGAACACGATGTCGATGTACGCCTCGGGCTCATCACATTTCATACACTCCGAAAAAGAGGCTGCAACATCCCCCCCTTGCGGATTTTTCTTGATCGCTTTTCAATATCATGATCAGTGTGTGACGTCCACAATCGGAAAGCAAGAACGGCGTGAGGAGGATGGAACCGAATGTAACATTCGGGAAGAGACCTTCCGCATCTCTTCTCGCTAACTCCCAACCCACGTTTCACTTTTGGTCGTCGTTTCTCAGGTACCGAGAATCCTTACATTGCGAAACGGGAGCTCTTCCCTGGCTTCAGCGGACAACGGAATGTACCAAAGAGAAACACACACAAACACACGCAGGAAGTGGCCATTGCAATCGCTGATTTCAAAAACAAAAGAGAGAGAAATATTTCTCTCAAATTAGGGTCTTGACTCATCTGGTCTTAGGTTAAGACTTTCTCTTTTAATGGCTTTATCTCATATGTGGTGATGAAAGGCACAAGCCGGTAGAGGTAAGATCGGTCCTAAAAAATTAACTTGATTTGCAGGGCCGAGCCCGGAGCAAACCCGAGATTTCATATTTTATTTGTGAGGACTCGGGAGGAAGAGGGGTGATTTCTGATAACAAATTAAAGCCTGTCTTTTGTCACGAAATCTAAGTTAAACAAGACTATATAAACATTTAAATCTTTTATATTTCTGTTTCTGCAGAGGGTACATGAACCGAGAATTTTCCATCATTGACGGATTTTTTTTTAAGAGTTGACGGGAAAAATCGAAGGTTTTCCGTCATTTTGACGGGTTGAAAATTGGGCCATTAACCACAGAAGCAGTACGTCCTTAAGAATCTAGCGCGGCACTTTGAGAGAAGCAAAGAGACAAAGAACAACAATGGCGGGTGGATAATAGACGAGAGGCAGGAAGGAGTTCTTTTTGAATTGTCATTGCAAGCGTTTAGTACAGTACGTGTTGTGGTGAGGCAACTTCTGTTTTTTTGCGAATCACGGTCTCTCGTGGCCAAAACTATTCACGGCCTCGATACTAAAAAAAAAAAAAAAAGTCAGCGAGAGAGAAGCCCGACCTGAACCCGAAGCAATGATTGACATTTTAGGCCCGACCTGACCCGAATTTTGGTCGGGCAGCCTGATCTTACCTCTACAAGCCGGCCAAGTTTACATGCAATTTGACTGAATGTGTTCTTGGAGCAAAGCTGCTGTTTTTTCTCTACAAGTTGGATGTGTTTACTGCTGAATTGTTGAAGCTACACTCTTTTGTGTGTGTGTGTGTGTGTGTGTGTGCGTGTGTGTGTGTGCGCGCGCGTGTGTGTGTGTGTGTGTGTGTGTGGTGAAGCTGAAATGACTACCAAAGTGTGCAGAATGTCGACTGCGGTGCGTTTTAAGTAAAAAAAACAAACTCAAAAAGACTAAATAGTGCAGAATATACTCGGCACTGTTTTTTTTTTTGTCATCTTGCTGCTTTTTAGACTCGCGCTGCTGAAATCAAAACATTCGTTTTCAATCTCTCCAAATACTTAAGTGCTAATTGTGATTGTTCTCATTTTGACTGATGACTGATTTCGCGTATTTATTATTATCACTTGATTCTGAGGGCTTTCTATTGTTCGGTTTGAGCTTCTAGCATTCAATAAATGACGACCTTTTGAGTCACAAGACACCAAGTGTTATGATTGATTATGATTATGGAGCTGGCGTGGTAAGAGCAAAACTGCAGTGCATATTCTAGTCAATAGAGGGCGCGCCGAGACTACACAATGTCCTGTCGCGCCGGGACAGTTGGAACGCAATTTGCATTGGTAATCCATAGCAAATTTTAGGAATACATATCACACATTGTTCAAAAGTATTTAGCCACAGTGATGACTTAAATTGGAAAGTGTTACATGTGCACAATCGTGAGCTCTTCTTGTCAGTGGTCACCCAACCTCATCACCAGATACCAAGTGCACATTTATATTCTTAAAAAAAAAAACACCTCCTCATATGTGTCCCCAGCCATTTTATTCGGGGATCTAATAAATCGGCATAAAGCATTTACAAGCGCATTAAGTCGCTTCCGGGTCTTTAAAGGTTCCGACGAAAACAAGCTCTGTGAAATTCGGCTGGCTTCGGAACTGATTGGGGCCAGATGGAGCTGCATACTAAAGCGTCCACGCTCAGTGCACACGTCAAGAGCGGGGGAGAAACGAAAGAGCTAACGAGAAGGAGATGAACTTGCTTTCCGCCCAAATGGCACCAGAGTAGAATGGCATCAAAAGATTAGCCCCTGGGGGGGGGAAAAAATTAATCATTTGCGCACACACCATCATTTTGTAATTTGTAAAAATCGACAGTATTGACAGAATTAAGAATTGATGCAATTTTTTTTGGCCACAAATGTGCTTCAATTCACTCGATATTGTGCTGCTCCCTCTGGTGTGCCCACCTTGACCACCAGGGGGGCAGTACAGGTCATTTTCCCACAAAGGATAAAAAGTTAAAAGAGTTGTGTTATACTGTCTGGCTACGTGTTGCTACACTGTGCTCAAATATCTGTCCATGAAAAGGTACCTCAGGCGGCCCATTTTGAGGTATTGATCGGGAAACGGAGCAATATTGTAAAGTTGGATTCATATCCGATGTTCCCATTTTTTGTAATAAAGCGTCATAGAAAAAAAAAAAGTTAACTGCCAGGCAAACCGGGAGGAAGCTTATCAACGGCACCACGCTAGTACGTAGAACTCGCTATAATCAACATTACAAAACTCCTTTCCTTCCTTTTCATCTCAACCGTATTCTTATAGCAACACTGCCTCCTAGTGTTCAGTCAGAGAACAAATACTGCCGCAGGCATGCTATTCATTAGCCTTTCTATAGCGTTTTGCATTGTTTTTTGAGCGGCATTGTTTGTTAGCGGTTAGCATAAAGCTACACGGATGTGAAGGCAAAAATCTGTGTGATTGTTTTTAAACGCACAGTATGTCATTGTCATTTTGTTTAGTTTGACATTCAAATTAACTGCAGGTATCAGAGAACAGCTTGAAGCATTTTTTTCATTTTTTTTTTTTTTTAGGAATCCTTCCGGTAACGTAAGCCTGCGTATGAGACTCTCAGAACACGGCCAGGCTGAAACCGGATCGTACTCGGATGCATGTCACTGAGTACGTTACCACATCTCAGTTTCCGACTGTATTAATGAAGAAGCCCCACCACCACCAAATAGCCTAGGGATGAATGTAGTGTCGTAGATGTGATGAAGAGGCGAGCAGGCAGAGTGGCGGAGAGGGACGCATTAAACCGCCGGCAAGAAAACTGATGAGACGGAAGGAACAGATGGATGGAGAAGTCGCAGGAGCGAAAAAACATATTTGGGAACCACCAGAGATTCCTGGGAGTCAACATTTGCCAACGAGAAAAAAAATTTGGCCTGCGCGCTCTAATCTCTCTTTTTTTTTTTTTTTCTCCCTCCCCTCCTCGTCCCTGTTCCCACATTAATTAAATGTGCATGTAATTACTGTCGTTGAGAATCGGAGGCCAGCGGAGGAGATTGGTCACAGCCTGCCTTATCTCTGAAGTCAACGTCACTACTTTGGCTAAACTTTTACCTCCCTCGGGGCGAAAGGCATTCCTGTGTAGAAAAGGGCGTTGGATTTAAGAGCCTGCGCACGCACCTGTTTGCTCTGGCTCCGATAGCGATGCCGTCAGGTTGAAGGGAGTGGACAAAGGAAAGGCCGAGCGCATGAATAATTCCACAGTAGAGGCGTCACTTCTCAATAATACGCAGTCGTCGAGCTCATTTTCCTAACGAGTCTGGTTCCCTCGTTAGGAGTTCCTTCATTTTTGTTGCACAACATTTGGGGGTTCAGATCGACAGATGAAAATTAAGTTTACAAGTCCAGCTTTTGTTTCACATGTCAATGTATGAAGCAACTCTGGAGAGAGCACCTTTTGTTTGAAGCCGCCCACTTTTTAAGTGAGCAAACGTATTAGAACATATGTTTTAAATGAAGTTAAAGTGAATTAGTATTTAATATTTTTTGGCATAACCCTTACTTGCAGTAAATGCATCAAGCGGCCGACCCATTGACTTTGCGGACTGTTGCGTTCTTCATTTGAAAATGCTTTTGCAGGCTGTGAGAAAACGTTTCAAGTCCGCTCACATCTCTATTTAGGATAGTTAAAGTCACAGGTGACGTTCTATGTCTTACAGTTACAATTTGTTACCGCTGCAGCTGTTGTGAAAGCGCTATATCAATCAGGATGTAGGGATGTATGCTACAAGAAAACAAGATGAGAACATTGAAGGTGATGAAAAAAAATCAGGATTGGCGAATCCGTCTTTTTAAAGATTGGGTATTGGCCCAATTATAGATCTGTGTGTGTGTGTGTGTGTGTGTGTGTGTGTGTGTGTGTGTGTGTGTGTGTGTGTGTGTGAAGCTATCTATCTATCGACATGGCTAGCTACCTAGCTAGCTAGCGAGATGGCTAGCTACTACTAGCTAGCGAGATAGCTAGCTAGCTATCAGTATCAGTCATTATTGCAGCCTTTATTGGCATTGAGCAAAATTAAGCAGCAAAGGAAGGATGTGTTGTTTCTCCGCAGATGACAAAATGTCGATGGACGACAACTTCAATGAATAATATAGTGACAGTTTTTGCATAACTGTTTGACATTTGCAACATGTGCGTTTTTTTTTTTGCATGAGTCATCAATCCCCTGTAATACATTCCCAGATTCTTTTTTTTTTTTCCCCCGCATGCGAAGCAAGCAAAACCCGAGTGTTATTAAACTAAAGCATCGCCCGCGTGAGCACGCGCCATAACGCAATTGCAGGGCAGCAGCGCTTAAGTGCACAATGCTGTTCACACAAACATACATGTGTGCAGCCACATGTGCTGGACGACAAAAAAAAACCAAAAAACAACTTCTTCACTCAAGAAAGCGCATTCGGTGTTAAATATTTATTTCATGCATGCTCATGCGCTCGAGCGTGCCGAATGATGATGTTAAGCAAACAGCGACAAACCAAAACAAAGACCAAGGCCTCCTCTCGAAAATGGAACATTTGCCTCACATTCCGCTGCGGTGGACTATGATTCTGTTCTCTGCCACCTGAAGCACCTCTTTTAATTTGAGGTCAACGACTGGATCAATCGCGGCCTTAATCAATGATTACACACCAATCGCTTGTAAAGTCCTTTGTCACAGCTCGCGAGCTCCCCGTGGGATGAGGCATGCGAGCGCCCGAGGCTGAACAAGACAAGTCGAGACTCTGTCACGCATGCAGATGCGTCCAGTTTCACGACGACGGGCGGCTCGAGCCCGGGGAAGAATTTGTTTCATGAACATTCTCTTCTTAGCCTCAATTGACACAATCGATGTGATGACATCACGCCTTGGCGCCGTCACGGCTAACACGCTAGCGGTCCGCCAATGCGGAGCCACCGTGGGCAAGAGAAAGGCCACTTGTCCTCACCGCATGATTTGGAATGTAAAATGACAGCACACTGGTGCTGGTTGTCATCAACGGCGGCATAAATCCGCACGTGTGGGAAGCGGCGGTGTGACAGCGCGCCGGGCATTCAATGAGCGCCTGCGCTTATGCATCATCTTGTCCCTGACTTGTTTCAGCGCGGCGTGCTGTCCTCATCAGTTTTCGGCTAATCCCCGAGGCGGCGTCCTGGACATCCACACGGGCGCGAACGTGCATGTCGCCACGTCGGCGCTCCAAAATCCTTTTCAAATTAAAATGAAGACAAAAAAAAAACAAGTGACGATTTCGGTAGTTTGGAATGAATTGAGTGTGCTTGTCAAATCATCCGCAGCAACCATTTCGCTCTGATGCCATGAATAATATGGCCTCGGGATGCTTTTGGTATCAAATATAATCATAAAATTGGCATTGGGTGAAAATAGCTAATCCAGGGCTGGGTCTAATGCTGGGTTATTTATAATCCATCCATTGGGTTGAGGAGTTGGCCCAAGGTGTTGGGTCAATATTTTGCTTCATATTCAGTACGCAGCAAAATAGTGTCCAAAATTCAGCCTGCCTGCCTGCTGGGTCAATATAACTAACCCACCATTGGGTAAAAGTAACCCATTCTGCTCAAATTCCACAGTTGTATTCTGAAAACAGCTGAGTCAAAAGTTACGCAATGATGGTTTTAAAATGGGACGGACCAATGTTTAAGTCAATTTGACTGAAATCTTCTGGGTTGTTTTGCACAAAACAACCCAGAAAGTTGGGTCAAATTGACCCAAGTAACAATTTGGTCCCAAATTGGGTTATTTTTTTAACCCAACTGTTTTTTATTAACTGTGCCCAACAAGTGGGTTAGTGTGTGCGTGTGTGTGTGTGTGTGTGTGTGTGTGTGTGTGTGTGTGTGTAGAATTGCACATCATGTAAAATGGTACATGTTAAAATTTGCGTCTTTTTTTTCATCCATCAATCCATTTTCTGATCCGCTTTATCTTCAAGGGTCGCGGGGGGGGGAGGGTGCTGGAGCCTATCCCAGCCGTCTTTGGGGCAGTAGGCGGGGGACACCCTGAACCAGTTGCCAGCCAATCGCAGGGCACACATAGACAAATAACCATCCGCGTTCACACTCACACCTCTGAACAATTTAGAGTGCTCAATCAGGATGTTTTTGGAATGTGGGAGGAAACTGGAATACCCGGAGAAAACCCACTCAGACATAGGGAAAACATGCAAACCCCACACAGGAAGGCCGGAGCCGGGATCGAACCCACGACCTCTGCACTGTGAGGTCGACGCGCTAACCACTCAACCACCCGGCCGCCGTCATTTATTTTTTTTTTAATCATTAAATTTTGTCAGGGTGGTGAACAATGCTGTGTTTATAGTTTCCCTTCACAGGCACATTTGTAGGATATCAAGGAAAGCGGCTCTGAGTCCATTACCCCACTTGAAAGATAAGCATGGGATGTGCTGGCCGGTTCGTGCACGTCCGAGTCCTCTCGGTGCAGGAGAAGGTCACGAGAGCCTTCCTCCAGGTGGGGCGAGAGTTGCTGATGTACTCGCCTCTGCAGAGGTCACGTGTGCCGTCCCCAAAGCCCACAGGCCTGAGGAAGGGACATCAATCACGGCAGACCTTGGACGCGCGCGTCCACCAGAAGGCCGCCGGACCACCGCGGTGACCCTTCTTAACTGAATAAACTACAGTAATCCCTCGTTTATCGCGGTTAATGGGGACCAAAACCACCCGCGATAAACGAAAATCCGCGAAGTAGCGACCCCCCCTCCATATAGGTGCATGTACATAATATTTATAAGGCCAAATTTAATGGTATACATGCATGTACAAGTAAATTTTGAAGTCATTAACCCCCATGCAGTAATTATCCCAAAATTGGACATTTCGGACACTTTGGACAATTTTGGACTGTTGGACAAATGGACACCACAGACAAAACAGTGAAAAATAACTCCACGAAGCTGAAATTTTGCATAGGATGTATATCTATGTCTTGGCCAATTCCCACTGAACATTTTGAGGGTTTGAAAGTGAAAAAAAGTTAAAAGTGAAAAAAGTTGTTGCACATTGGAAGAGGGACATTTTTGGGACAATCTTCGAGGACGTAATACCCTTCATGCAGCCGCAAAAATACTGCATGAGGGTTAACATGACTTAATGCTGTGTACTAATAGATTTAAAATGTATAAATTAGGTTAGTTTATGAATAACAAAATACAGTAAACATATTAAAAAAAATATATCTATTTCTTTTTTAAGTTTGCAAAAAGTCCGCAAACGGTCTGCGAGAAGCTGCGAAAGTCAGCAAAATAACAGCAACATTTAGTTGTGACACACCCGCATGGACTTCACTGGCTGCAGATGATCACATGACATTGCTTGTCCAATCAGTGCTGTGGGAAATTTAGCTCGCTCAGTCGTCAACGTGTGACTGTCGTGATAGTACGTCGTGCGATTTTTTTTCTTAATGTTTTAACACGTGCTATGTCGAGCAAACAAATAAATTGTTCGGATGAATATTTACAAAATGGATTCAAATGCATCAATCTGCAGGATTGTTTATTTTTCTTTTTTGGTAACGTTAATGAAAATTCAGTTCTGTTCAGGAAGTGGCGCTGATCCAAATGAGCCGCCTTTGCGCCGCCCGACAGTTGATGAAAACGACATCATTTCAAAGATAATGTAACGGTGGAAGCCGCCAAGCTGCGCGATCGCACCTCTTTGCATTTCACAGCTCGCCGTATTAGCCGCGCGGCGCGCATGTGGTATCCCACTGCCGCGCCACGTGTTCATACATTTATGCAGGGTTTAATTAAATCTACACGCCCGCGGCAAACAATCGCACGTGAGCGCGGCAAGAAGGATGGCGATTTTATTCTGCATTAGCCAAAACCTTTGGCCGATATCAATAAAAAAAGGTGCAAAGAGGAGGCGGGGAAAACAAAGACGTTGGCCCCGATGACCTCCCAGTACTGCCAACATGGCGGCCAGCTCTGGCGCACGTGGCGGCGGCCATGACGTGACCATCGGACAGCCGGCAAAAAGCGCAAAAGCAGAAGTACGAACAAGCTACGCAATAAACGCTAATGATTAAAAATGTGTTTTTGACTCAAACGCGCGGCGTCATAAAACAGATGCTCCTCGCCTTTGCGTGCCGGCTGCCGCAGCTGCTGCGACGCACTCGAAGAATGCAGAGTGGAGAGTCTCGCCGCGGAGATTTATGGCGGCGTAATGGCGCGCACATCAAAGCGAGCGTCATTATGGGCAAAGTGGAAAATAATTGGGGGTGATTTGAAGCTCCCCTCGTTAGCCTTTATTTCCTCCACTATAGCCAAAACATTTGGTACACCTCTGCGCTATGATGACAAAAAGTGCTTAAAAAAAAAAAGTGTCCGCTGAATGCGCTGAAACCACGCCCCGCTCAACTGTCAATCAAATACCTCTTCTCCAAACCGGAAAAATGGACGCTATTTTGTTTCACATCTTCCCTACACTTACATATAATGTATTTATGTTAAGTCAACAAAGGCTATTCTTTAAAATAAAACTACAGTCAAACCTCGGTTTTCGAACGTCTCAGTTCTCGACCAATTCGGTTTTTGACCAAAAATTTCGAGTTTTTTATGCCTCGGATGACGAACAAATTTTGGTTCTCAAACAAACCGAGTGCACTTGAATGCACCATTTGACTCCTCTCGCCTTCCTTACACGAGGAAGTGACGTTTCCTCAGGTAGTCGAGGAAGTGACGCTTCCTCGTGTTGCTGTCCATTGTGAGCAGACGTGTCCAGAAAACATTTCTATTTTAAAAAGAGCGTGGTTTCGGTTTTCGAACAATTTCGGTTTTCGAACAGCCTTCTGGAACGGATTATGGATGAAAACCGAGGTTTGACTGTATTACCTTCAATCAAAACGTTTTGATTTTCCATTAGATTTTTTTATAAGAACCTTTTCCTTGAACATTCCTGGGAAAAGCTGCACTTCCAATTAAATTTTGGCAAAACCACTTTGATATTAAGAGGGTTTGTCGGCGTCGGCTGAAAGTAACTACCGTATTGGCCCCAATATAAGACGGCCCTGATTATAAGACGACACCCTCTTTTTCAAGACTCAAGTTTGAAAAAAGACTTTTTGAACACCGAATTAATTTTTATACAGAAAATAATTACAGTACATCTGAACATGTACATCTGAACATGATTCTAACAATATATTTGAGAGAAAAAGCATCTTGAAGTTTACACCATAACTTCTTCTCAGCTGCCGGTTAACCTGGCCGATCTTCGACCCACTTTTCTCCAGATTGTTGTACGTTTCTCCATTTTCTGTTATCTCTGCTATTATTTTCTTCTCTTTTCCTTCTGACCGCTATGTTTTATCTTTCTTCTTCGTGCTACCGCTATTTTTATTCTTCGTGGCAGGGGTTCACTTTGGCCTGGGGAGTCAAGTTCAGCATTCGTTTCAATGATATCTGGCGCCATCTAGCGTCGTGAATGGGTATAACGTCTAGACCCTGAATATAAGACGACCCCCACTTTTTCAGTCTTATTTCAATGCAAAAAACACCGTCTTATATTCGGGCCAATACGGTAATAAAGAATATTATCTACGTTACTCATAAAAGTAATCAGCAAGGTAACAACGTGACTAAAAGGAAAGTGCGGCAAGACTGCAGCGAACCACATTTCCGAGCTGCGAAAATACAAGTCTCACAGCACGCACCATTGAAAGCCTCCGGCAGCGAGAAATTATCCCACCGGGTCGTCCCACCGCAACAGCGAAGCGCTCTAAAGCCGCCGTGCTCGCAAAACCTCCTGTCCAAATGTCGGGATGCAATCTGCAGAGGCTTTAAACGGGCCACGGTGTTATTCCTTATCAGCGGAGTATTCCAATGAGCCACATTCAAGGGTTCTTCCAAGGAAGCGAGCCACCGACTGGTATCAAATAACCGATAATGACTGATGGGTGTTCATCACGGGATGCGGTGCACACGGACGACCGCGTGGACAACAAGCAACAACTAGATTAGTTATTGACTCGGAATTCGATCAGGGCATTCCGCTGCTAAACTGGTAGCGCGGAGCTGCCGGTCAGCCTCGGGTGACCACTTTCCATGTGGGGTCTTACGGGGTGGATCAGCTGTCAATCATGCCATATGGAAGAGACCGCCTCCACGCTAACGGATGTGGAATCCCGGCAGGGATGACTGCCAAAGATTGCCTTCCGTATTTAAATCTGCAGTATCTAGATCAGCTCCAACCAACCGATTTACCTCCCTACCTATCTAACCAAATCCGCCAACCAATCAAGATATGATTTCCAGGTTATCACGACACGTTTACACTGTGCAATATCTCTGCAATATCTGAATCATCAAATGCCCCAATCTTTACACATTCTACTGTATGTGTATTTTTATTTTATTTTTGCACTAGCTAGACAAGGGATGGGCAATTTGAATGCTGGCAGTGGGCCGCAATTTTTCATCAGTGCTACTAGGGGCCCATAAACTTCTTAACCAGATGCATGACTCCGATTTGAATCCGACTATAATTCTGGTCAAAATACGTGTAAAATATGTGATCTTAATTAATTTCATTTTGGATACGACGTTTTTCAATACACGTATCAAAAATGTTCACTATCGTAACCCCAAAACAAAAGATTTGAAAAAAAAAAGGAATTAAAGGACGGGACAAAATTACTGAACAACAAACCAATATTAAGTGCAAGAAATCGCTTGGTCATTTTTTTCCATAGAAATCAACTCATTCAAAATTTTTGTGCAAATTTTTTTTTAAAAAGTCTAAAAATAATCAAGGGGCCACTCAAAGTTCAGATGATTGTTAAGTAATTAAGGTCGGGCTATCCAAAAAAACAAAAAACAAAAAAACGACAACAACAAAGTCAACTGTGACTATGTTTCCATGCAGTCAATAACCCTTTTAAAACTCAAATATTGGCAGTATTTGTGTTTTTAAAGGTCATGGAAACCCGCGCAAAAATGTAATCTTACTCAGTATTTTAAAAACCCCCGAATAAGACCCCTGGGGTACCCCTTTTCTAACTTGACTATTTGGTCATCTAAACGCGATCCGGCTACTTCTTTCGAATGGGGTATCGGTTTGTGTCCTGCGCATGCTCTTCTTGCACTATCCAAATCTTCGTCCTTGTCGTACAGGACGCACCTGTACGTCTAGCAGGCAACCCGCAGGAAATATTTTACAAGTAGAGGTAAACAATCACGGCAAAACTCTTCGACGCGGCACTTTTGGAGCGCGGAGGAAACCGACCAGTGACATGAATAAAAGGCGTTTTACTGACGGTAGAATGTAACAAGCGGAAACGACGTCTAGCTGACAGCGTTCATGCGTCCCTGTTTATATCGGTTGTTACTCTAAACGTTTCACAAACCGGAATTGTGACCTTAAACCGAATATTGACTGCATGTGAATGTAGTAACTGTTGGGAAAAAAAGAAGAAAAAAAAAGTCCCAAGGAGAAGATTCCTCTTCCGAATAATAATAAGCACTTTACCCGCTCCAATCTCCAGGGCGCACTTCTTGCTACATTCCGCTTTTCTCCTCGGCGGCTCACGGAAAGCTAATCTCAATTTGTTTCACTGCGATATCGCGCCACCGCTCCAGTGTGGGAGCGGCCCCCATTCTTTCCGGGGTTTGTCCTTGCCGCCTGCCAGCCTCGTCGCTCTTGCTCCCTCGCTCTCGTTTTGGCCGACTTAGTGTGTCGCTCCGTAGGCGTCGCGCGGGTGCTAAGCTGCCCCCGCTCCAACCCCACCCCGCAGTGATCCCGGCAAGCAGAAATCGACTGCAAAAAGTCTCATTTCTTTGGTGGGGGGGAGGGGGCGGGGATAAAATTTGAGGGAATTAATCCTTCGAAACTGCCCCCACCCAAAAAAAAGCACCTTCATTTCGAATATCTCTGTCAAGTGTGATTTTTTTTTGGGGGGGGGGGCAACAACAGCGATAAAAACAAAATGACCCTGCGAACTGGATGTCAGTCATCACCCAAGTCGGGAGTGTCTTTCATTTCTTCTCATGTCGTCCTCTCTTCACCAGGACGTTCTTGTCACTGGCCATGATGCCAGAATCTACTCCTGCAATTCCTTTTATTTTTTTTTTTTTTGTTCCCGACTCACATCAAATCTGTGTTGACCTCCTGCATGTCCCTTCAACGTCCTGTCAATAGGGCACCACACACACACACACACACACACATTTTCATGGGGACCTGCTTTTTTGTCCCCATACCGCAATTGGTCCCCAGGACGTGACTGTGTTAACACATTTATGTCCCCACAAACATACAAAAACGAGAATGCACACACACACACACACACAGCGTAACCTCAATGCCCCATTTGGCCCTCGCACGTTCCACTTTGACAAACACAACATTCTTGTTCATTTTCACTTTGCTGGCAATGTGCAACGCTCTCAGTATGTCCGACAATCATTTGGCTCCGTGATGCGTTTCCGCAGGCTTGTACTTGTCATGTTCCGCAGATCTGACGAATGACAGAGGAGTCTTTTAATGGACTCTCCCGATGACACTGTGTGCGCCTACGCCATGTGTACACAGCAGCAAATCAGACTGCGAGGGTGGAAGGGGCTGGCACCGGTAGATTTTTAAAAACACTAAAGATGATTCGAATACACAGATGAGCGCCGAATCACAACATCACAGCCACCGTTTAGCGTCAGACGTATGCGGCACTGTCAGCGTTTTGACGGAGTGGTGCAGGGAATGATGCGACCGAGCGTTGACGCAAGACGCATGTCGTCAGTACCCGGCGTGTTTTTGCGCAATTAAATGTCGTTGGCTGCCACCTTTTGTGTCCAAGCAAGCATGAGCTGAGAAAATAGAGCAGCTACCATCTATCTATCATCTATCAAGCATGAAGCAGCGCAGACGAATTCTCAACTACAACAGGCACGCTTCCCCTGGGAGTTGGGGGAGGGGGGGTGATTATTTTTTTTTTTGATAGTTATCTCCTTTTTGTGACAGCACCTATCTTCCAAAGTCAAGATCAACCCAGCAGGGCTCTCAAAACACGGTGAAGCAGCATTTAGTTGTTACGCCGCACACAAATGGTAGAAGCTGCAAACAGAAGCGAAGTCAGCAGCCCCGAGTGCTCTGTACGGTGTTTTCGTTGAGTAAGCTAGCGGAATCCCGGTGATCCAGTGGTTAGCACGTATGCCTCACAGTGCGGAGGTCGTGGGTTCGATTCTGGCCCCGGCCGTCCTGTGTGGAGTTTGCATATTCTCCCCGTGCCTGTGTGGTTTTTCTTCGGGTACTCGAGTTTCCTCCCACATTCCAAAAACATGCATGGCAGGCTGATTGAACGCTCTAAATTGTCCTGAGGTCTGAGTGTGAGCGCGGATGGTTGTTCATCTCTGTGTGCCCTGCGATTATCTGGCAACAGGTTCAGGGTGTCCTCCGCCTACTGCTCGAAAACAGCTGGGATATGCTCCGGCATGCTCCGCGAACCTTGTGAGGTTAAAGGGGTTCAGAAAATGGATGAGTGGATGGAGTAAACTAGTTTTACATCCTGTATTTTGTTATGAATCATCCTTTGTTTGAAAGCGCTTTCAAATGTCGTGTTTTTGATCATACGAAGCACGCCGAGTTAACATGCGTGTGAAACCATGTCCAAAAAACTGGCAGTTTTGCCTTGCCTTACCTGTTGCTTTGGCATGCCCACGAGCACCTGCGAATGCCTGAGGGGGGAAAAGAAAACCCAAAACGGTTGTGTTGGGAAATGCAGGCTCACGGAGGGAATGACAGGGACACTCTTTTCCATTTTTTTTAGAGTGACAGAGCGAGCGAGAGAGACAGTGAGAGAAAAAGAGAGAGGTGGGAAGCTCCGTCTCTCGGTCTCCCTCTCTCATTCTGAGAGGCACCGTTTCTTCTGCTCATTAACCACATCCACCCCGAAGCAGATCAGACTTCTCCAGTCCACTGTCTATAGTGCATACCTGCCAGCTAGCGCCTCCCTCTGCTCCCGCACCTCCCTCTCCCCCCGTCTCTCTCTCCCCCTCGCTCTCTCTCCCCGCGTCTCATTCCACTCATTCATCCCTCGTTCTGCCAGCTGCAAGGCAGCGAGCGCGGCTGAAGGACACGGCGCTCCGCCCGCACTCGGCGGAGGGACTTGGAAAGCTCGATCCGACCATGGGGGCGTAGATAACCCTCAGCGCTCCTCTTCTGAAGCCCTTCCTTTGGGTTCCACTCTTTGAATGTCACCTCTAGAAGAACGCTCGGATGGAGCGCTCGCACGTCTGCTCACTTGCCCGCTCAGGAACGCAGGACGGCATGAAGGACTCGGAAAGAGGGAGTAAGTCAGGCAGCTTCCTCCTTTCGAGCTGATACCTCAGGTCTGATCAGCTTGTGCACTTCTCGGACCGACGCCGTCAACGTGTCCGAACGGTGACGGGAGGACCGTTGACAGTCATTCTTGAAAGATTCCGCGATTGGTTCAAATGGTGGAGTCAAAGTTCGCCGGCGTTGAAGGAGACAGGGGCCGGATTGGACTGGAACTGATGTATTTGTTTGGTTAAGAACATGAACCATCCAAACAAAAGAAAGCAAGCGAATCCATTCGGGGCTCACCAGATTGGAATCTTCAACAAGCTCCCGTGTCAGCTGGGCGGTTTTTGAGAGCACACCCCTTTCTTGCCTTCCGTCCATTTTCCTTCAGCTCATCGGCCCAAGACAACCGCAGCGCTGTTCCGTCGCCCTGGGTGAACGGGCAGGGGGGTGGCCCGCGGTACCCCCCAAGATCTGGGCGCCAGTGGGCCGCCGGCAGGGCCCGCTCTGCCAAGATGGCCGCCCTTGCCAGCTCCCTCATTCGGCAGCGTCGGGAGGTCAAGGACCCCCAGACCAACCGCCAGATCGCCAGCAAGCGAAAGCCGTGCCCCAAAAGCAACAAGTCGCTCTGCCAGAAGCAAATCCTCATTTTGATATCCAAGGTCCGATTATGCGGCAGTCGCGGGAGAAAAATGGAAAAAAGACCAGGTGAGCTCCAGTTTTTAAGCGCTTCTCCTTCTTCTGCTCCACGTCTGCCGGTTTCTGACAGCTGATGGTCTCGGGCCAGATGTCAAATTAATCCTGAGCGCAGAGGACATCCATGCTGTAATTTCCAGTCCAGATTTTAATCCCAATCTGGGAATCCGTCCAGCCTCTCTTTCTATTGGCTGCTGACAAGCCAGAGTGGGATCATTTCCTGTCTCGGCTGCCAATCCACTGTACCAATGTGTGCTTTGCATGCCGGTTGCTTCAGCTCGATAATAAAGCAATATCGTGACAGTTCCGTTGTAGAGGTGAGTAACATGTGACCTCAGGGGGTCTATTTTGTGATCCCTGGAGGCCCGAAGTCTCGCGCGCTACTTTTACAGGCCTCGAAGGCAAGCGGCACGTCATTTCCGGTTGTCTTGCGCGTTAGCATGCTAATTGCACAATTAGCCACTCTAGCCGCTCAAGAAGCTCAATGTCACATTTTGCTCATTTTCAACATCTCGCTCAGAGACATTTGAATCGGAATTTGGACCAGACCAGTGTACTAAAGGAGCATTGACGGGTTATGTCCAGTTGAGACACGTGACGTCAATGCTAATTAGTGGCCAGCGAGCAGCTCTGGTTGCACTCTGGACGCTTTGTAAGGCAAAGTGAGAGCACCTTGTCTGGGAAACAGTAAAACAGAGGTAAAGTTCAGATCTGAGGCTCCCCAAAGGAAGGGTCTCGGCTGATTGAATTTTATTTAGGGCTGGCGAATGAAGAAGAAGAAAGGAATCGTGATGTCTGAAAGACATTTAACCCATTTTGGGACAGCGGTTACTGCAGTGGACAGTTTATCATGTCAGCGTGTTACAGGGTGCCTGAAAGGGTTAAATAGACTATTGAGAGTCAGGTTGCTTTCCTAGTGGATACACAAATATGTATTTCAAGGTCACGAATGAACATGTTGTATGTCAATATCGTGATGAGTTTTCTTGGTCTTTCTCGAAGAAAATGCCGCTGGAGTTTTTTCCGTGGTGTCCGCGCGAGGAGCGCGGTGACTGCGGTTGCTATGCGGCCGCGTTTATGCGCAAGGTTCACGGGCGATGATGACGTGGGCAACCTCTAACAGCAGGCAGCATCTGCACCGGCTTGCGTGATTACACTCGTAAAATATGTGGGACAGGTCGCGGCAGCGCAGGGGGGAAAAGCGGTGACATCGAGCCATTGTTGTGGGGAGTGTCGCCATCGGCGCTTTTCACACACTGATGGATTTATTATGGTAATGTGGGGACCTGAGTGAGGAGGCTGAGGTTAGAGAGCCATTATCGGGTTGACCGTTTCACTGATGGGGTCTGTGTTAAGTACCACGTGTGGCAACGTGCATCTTCATCATTCCCTCAAGGAGGCCGCGCACGCATGCGGCCGAGACACCGCGGTGACCTCCCGGCCGTCGTTTGCGAGCGCTCCTTCCCGCTCGACGCCACAGCCCGTGGCTGCGCCTGACCCTTTTTCAAGGCTGCGCAGAGAGCTGGATGACATCAGAATCAATGAGGATGTCATCGGCTGTTTCTAATATTTTGTTTGGGTTGTGTGGAGGTGTCATCGCGCAGCCAAGGCCGCCCGCTGCCTCGGAAAAGTTTGGCCAGCCGTTGTTTCGCTTGAAGGCCGTTTCAGGTCGTTGGTGCATGGGCACGGTGCCCGAAAACTTGAGAGGGCAAATTTTCTTGCTGAAGGGCCAAATTAGATTTTTGGGCCACCTCTGAGGTAAAAAATAAATAAATAAATAATACATTTAAATGGTGTTAAACCGCAGACATATATTAATTATAAGATACTGAGGCTAAAAATAATACAATATGAGTTCAACTCATATTTGGCTACTAAGTAACAGGAATACTACTACTACTACTACTACTGTACTACTACTACTAATAATAATAGCAATAATTGAAACAATGTTTTAATCTATTCCTCTACATATCATCTAACTATATTCATAATACAATAATATAATTATAAATTGTTTTATTGTCAATTTATCCTCAGATGAGGATAGTTCGAGCGTGTGTTTTTTTTAATTTATTTATTTTTTTCCTCCCCCTCTCCCTCCCTTGTGGTTTCTTTCTGACTTCCGGGTTGAGTGAACGCTGGCGCGTTTGGCTGCCGCTGCTCAACCCGCATTGTGTTTTATTGTTTTTGTTCATGATTGTAAAGTGTCCTTGGGTGTCTTGAAAGGCGCTTATAAATAAAATGTATTATTATTATTATAAATATTTTCCCATCATCATTATAATTTTTTTAATATATCAAACAAAATCAAGTAAAATTTATATCACGTAAATAGCCACTCATTGTAATTGTATTTTCAACAATTTTCCAATATGTTTTCTTTTATTATTATTATTATTATTATTATTATATTTTTTCAATTATTATTGCTAAACATAAACCAGTGAGATAAACTAAACTAAACATTTTTTTAAATAATATGTATCCACTTTTTTATATTACCTCCATTTTAAAATAAATGAAAGCAACCAAATTGTTTGAATTATATAATAATGATAATTCCAACTCTACGTTCAAGAAATAATTTCATTGTGACTAACTCATATTTTATCCATCCATCTTTTGATCCGCTTATCCTCACAAGTGTCGCAGGGTCATATTTTAATAAAACAAACAAAACAAAAAAAAAACATTTAACTCACACTTTTTCTGGAATTATTGACAATGAATCAATGATGCAATGAGATGAATGCGCACACAGTCAAATGAAAATGAAGAAACGCATTCGAATCAACCACTTGGAAGACCAACTGGCAAATGGGAGCGCCACAGGCCTCGTAATAACGCATGTGCTCGGTGGGGGTCGACTTTGCCCACTTCCACCTTAACTTTCAGTGCCCTGTGAGTGATGGATGCGTGCGGGTGGGCCATGTGCCGGGGTCCCGGCCTGACCCACATACCTTCCCTCGTCACGCAAGTAACCGCATGCGACCGTGCAAACCACCAGCCCACTCGTCTTATGCCAAGGTCGACTTGACCCGCCCGGAATTCCCTAATGAAGCGCCGTCGCGCGCACGTGCCGAAGGCAAAACGCACATTCCGACGGGCGCGCGGCGACATCAGCAGACCGACGTGCTTGCACAAACAAACGATAGGACGCCGTGATAATTGAGGAAGCGGGTGCAGAGGGGAGATAATGTCGCCAACTCCCCGCGCGTGCGCTCGTGCGTCCGATATGATCTAATGAGGACGTTAAGCCGCCTATTGGATATCAAAGCCGAACCGAAATAGCTCGCGTTGTCCTCTGGAGTCGCCGTGCAACCGCGGCCTGGAGGATAACAGCTCCAGTTCTGGTCCGAGGCGAACCAGGGTGGCTCGCGTCGCCGCTCGCGTCGTCATTCGTCGTCTCCGGTCGGTCGAGAATGCGCGGCCGCGTTTTCTGGCTCCGTCGAGCGGCCCACCGGACGGGACCGCACCGAGCAGCAAGCGGCCCTCTTCTCAAGGACGTCGGGGCCTTCCGCCCTCCCCGCCATGTTTTCTCGCTAAATCATTTCCTTTTGGGCCACTGATTCCGCAGCTATTGTGTTGCCGCGTTGTATCCTGGCGGCGCCATTGTGAACGGATCGGTGCAAAACAGCACGGCAACGTTGCTGAAGACAGAAGCAGCATGTCACAATATTAGGGACACTTGCACAACGTAACGACATCCGTGCGGGAAAAAAAACGACGGCCACCGCATTGCGTTGTGTGAACGCACTGCGCCGCCTTGTTAAGAGCTGTTAAAAGTTGATGCAAATATTTAGCGCCCGCGATGATGAACGTGCCTCCGCCACCACCTTCTTCTGGCTTATTGATTGATGGTTTGTTTTGCCGCAGAATGTTTTGAGGGAAGCGGCTGGGGAGTGTATCAATCATCGTTATCAGATCAAGTATTTCTGCTACTTTTTTCACCCCCCCCACCAAAAAAAACACTTCATGCCAGGATCTTTAATTTGCAGAGAACTGAGTGTGCTTCAGACTCCCACAGCTAGATGGCAGAATATATATATATATATATATATATATATATATATATATATATATATATATATATATACCTATACACACATACACACATACACACACACACACAGACACACACACGCACACATACGTAAATCTACATACACACACATGCACACACACACACACACACACAAGTAAACATACATATACACCAGGGGTGCCAAATTTATGGCCCGCGGGCCGGAACTGGCCCCCAAGGGGTTTCGATCTGGCCCGCGGGATAATTTAATTTAAAAGTGAAAAAAAATGCATTAAAGACACAGAATGAATATTTTAAATAAAATGCAATTTGCCGATTATCCGCTAGGAGGCACACTGTTTTGATCACAGTCGAAGACATCATTGTTTTGATCAGGGAAGAAAACAGCAGTCTCAGTCCGTCACTGAGATGGACCCAACGCAGTAAATGATATGAAAGCGCCAATCAATGCTTCTTGATACCAAAACAAAGGAAAGAGACACACATACGTAAAGCTACACACACATACACACACACAAGTAAATATACATATACAGACAGACAGACAGACACACACACACACACACACTTAAATACACGTATACACGCACACACACACACACACACACACTCTTTGGTGCTTCCAACTCTTTGGTGTTGAGTGAGGATAATTGAGCTCTTTTTGCAAAATGTATTTGCCGAAAATGAACGACACTACGAGCGCGTATTTTGCACGTATCCATGCAGACGTCGTGTTTTTGTCATTTGTCATCTGGTTAGGAAGTGCGCGGTTCTACGTAACACTGATGAAAAACGGTGGCCCCCTCCACCATTGAATTTGCCCACCCCGGTTCCTGTTTGTGCCAAAAGAAAAAAAAAAAATCCGGAAACCGTACAATGTGCCAAGATTCAGGTATTTGACTGTTCAAATATTGCAGTTTGCAGAGATATTGCACAGTGTCAACTTGATGTCATGACCTGGGAAACCATTTCCTCGCTTTAACTCTTCAGTATGGGTCGGTTTTTGACCCCTTTTTGGATCAAAATCTTGACCTGACGCGTCTGCTCCAAATCCTCAACCCAGCATTTGCTCGACACCTTCTGGACCCAGCACTCTTATTCGCTCTTTCACCCAATTTACGTCACTTTTGACCCCGCGGTTGATCACATGCGGTGCCCGGCAATCGCAATCCCTTGAAAAACAGTGCTGACAGTTCCAGATCAGGATCGTAAAGCCCGCATTAGCATTTTACGGGCAATCAAATTGCCCGCATGCTTTTGCGCGCAGAAGCCGACGAGACGCGAGGGTCACATGGCGGCGCCACTTGGGTGACGCGCGCACATCCACTCGAGTATATGTCAACACGCACCGGTGTGGTCATGAGCCTCACTTTGTCCCTGACCAGACTGACACCGTCCGGACTCATGAAGTCACATGTCATCTTTGGCCACTCGGGTGCGTGTTTACCTCCCACACAAACAGGCGCACGCTGCCCTGTCACTCATCATCTCGCCAGAATAAATTGTCCCCCTAGCAGAAGTGGCTGCGTGCTTGCCTTCATTTACTTTGATCACACGCAAGATTGTGGCACCCAAGGGTGGTGTCGGATTCGCTGACAGCCGGCACTCTCTGACTGATGCCCACGTGGATCCGCAACATTTTAGAAGGGGGTTACAACAAAAAACGGAACCCCCCCCCAAAAAAAAACAACAGCAAAAAATTGGAAGAAAAACACAAACGCCTCAATCGGATTGCGCAATCTTTAACCGTCCTGCTTTTTCCTCCACTTTGATGACTTTCCTCCCCCGCTTGTCTTTCCTTCCCCCGCGGAACATTTTAAACATGCACGCATGCATCCCCGCTCTTAAAGCGCGGCTGCCAAGTGAATACGTGCATCACGCTGAATAATGGAGATCCACTGTAGGCGTGTGCGCGCGCGCGCGCGCTTTTCAATGTGTATGTACCGCTGTCGATTCGGGACCTTGGGGGCGATTCGTTGAGTCCGGAATGATAAGATCAGATAAGATAAGATAAGAAAACCTTAATTTGTCTCACAATGGAGGAATTCCCAATTTACAGCAGCAAAATGAGGAAATGGACAAAGTAGTAGACAAAAAGTATATCAATAAATATAAATGTGAAAAATAAAATATAAATATAAGCATATTAAAAAAAGGGTGAGTGGGGGTGAGGCCAGGTTTTCAGGACCGCCCAAGTGCATTTGCTTGACGGACAATATAACAAAACTAGTGGGCATATATTCTTTAAACTCTGGAAAAAAAAAAAATACATCTGGGGAGCTTATGTACTTATTTTCCTTTTTTTTTTTTTTTTAAATTGTGTTTATATTGAGGTCTCCACATCAGGCTCATACCTGCACTTGTTTTTGTTTTTATTCTGGATACTTGACAAGGCGAAAAAACGACTTGTGAATTAATAGGACAACCCGATTTCATAATCCGTTCCAGAAGGCTGTTTGAAAACCAAAATTGTTCGAAAACCGAAACCACGCTCTTTTTAAAATAAAAATGTTTACTAAACACGTCTGCTCACAATGGAAAACAACACGAGGAAGCGTCACTTCCTCGTCTACCCGAGGAAGCGTCACTTCCTCGTGTAAGGAAGGCGAGAGGAGTCAAATGGTGCATTCAAGTGCGCTCACTTTGTTTGAGGACCGAAATTTGTTCGTCATCCGAGGCATAAAAAACTCGAAATTTTTGGTGGAAAACCGAATTGGACGAGAACCGAGACGTCCGAAAACCGAGGTTTGACTGTAATTCCAAAAGGGCGAACTAAATGTGTTTTTCAAATTCTTGCCACTTCCTTTGAATTGATAAACTGCACCGAGCTCAGAAAAGTACTGATCTTTTTTTCTTTTGATTTTGACTTTCTCGGTTTGTTCTTGTTTCATAGAGGTCTCTTTTTTTTGTACTACACCGCCCCCCGGTGGCCAGGACGGGCATACTGAAGGAAGGAGCAGCACAATGTCGTGAAATGAAGCATGAACTCGCAGCGTACAAAATTCTTTGCATTCGATTCAATTGTATTCTCTTTTTATCAAGTACAATACCAACAAATGCTATTTTTCTAATTAAAAAAAAACAAAATTTTTGTTGATATTTTGTACAGCAATGAAAAAAACGACATTTGGAAACTCCAACTTACACAACATACATATTTTTTTAAATCTATTTTCGCTATGAAACATATTTTGATAAAACGATTGTTTTTCTGCTGAAAAGCATTTAATTTCTTGACACGAAAAACAAAACTTTTCTCCAGCTCAATCCATTCTCGTGAGGACAAGTTGTGCCCCGTGGTGGGCAAGCGCAAAGGTGCGTGATACGTCCTTCACTCGATAGACTGCGGCACACACGCACACGGAAAATATCGGCAATGCTGTCGCTCAGGAGTTTGTTGGCGTGCAGAGCGAAGGCGGCAGAAATTCTTCCAAAACTGGGGCCCCCTCCGTTAAATTATCCATCATGCAATTAGACCCGGTGAGGAAAAAGCGAACGGGGGGGGGGGGGGCCAAGATGCTCCTCCATTAAGCTTTGCGTTGGTGCGGAGGCTGAACTGAGAGTTTTTTGCAAACCGCTTTCAAAATCCAAAAACCACGTGATGACATCACATACGAATGACGGACGGATTTGTGGATCATTCTTTCTTTTTCAATCAAACCGAGGCGGCGTTTTTCGTGCCAAATGGGAGAACCGAGGAAGTGACAAAAGGGGCAAAGGGCGCGAGAGCTGCTGCGAGGTCCCTCGGGAACGTCGGGTCACCACTTCCTTGAAATGTATCATCGTTATTTTTTTCCAGCGTTTCGGCTTTATTGGCCGTTTTGAAATGTGACGCCACAGGCTGCCTCACCCTCCCCCGAAGCGCTCGGGTGCTGACATTCAGCAAAGGTCACGTGGTGGGCTCGATAAAAAACCCACCATGCATCTCCACGGCGCACTTTGAGTCACGCCGCATGCATAAATGCAATTATTCACGCTTGAACAGCAAAACACATTTTTCTCTTGATGACGTTTTGTAGTGCGGAGAGAAACAACACGTTGATGGTCATTTTTTTTTTTTTTTTCAAAAGTTGAAGTATTGAGCCCAGGAGCTGAAGAGTGATGCTCTCCGCAGTGCTGACCTTACCACCGACAGAGACATTAGCAACGGAGGCACCCAAGGTGGGAAGGAACGGAGATCAATCTTGGTCAGATGGGCCGATAGCGAAGAGGTAACAAGAGCTAAAAAGACGCTTCAAAAGTAGCGAGGAGGGGGATGGCGGCGATAGGGAGAAACCGGGAGTTAAGCGGGCTAAGGGAGGAGGGAAAAACAGTCGGCTGAAGGATGCAGATAGCGGAAAAGCTCACTTAAGCAAAGGAAGGTAAACTCACGCAAAATCGGATTTCCGGTCAAATGAGAAGTCATGATTGATGTGTAGTTTCTGGCATGTGCCATTTGTGTGGCCTCATTGGACGGCCTACCCGGAGATGGGTGGCAACAATGCCCCAATACACAGTACAGTCAAACCTCGGTTTTCGAACGTCTCGGTTCTCAACCAATTCGGTTTTCGACCCAAAATTTAGAGTTTTTTATGCCTCGGATGACGAACAAATTTCGGTCCTTGAACAAACTGAGCGCACTTGAATGCACCATTTGACTCCTCTCGCCTTCCTTACACGAGGAAGTGACGCTTCCTCGGGCAGACGAGGAAGTGACGCTTCCTCGTGTTGCTTTCCATTGTGAGCAGACGTGTTGAATAAAGATTTTATTTTTTAAAAGAGCGTGGTTTCGGTTTTCGAACAATTTCGGTTTTCGAACAGCCTTCTGGAACCGATTATGGACGAAAACCGAGGTTTGACTGTATTTAATTTCCACAGTCTGGGACTAATAAAGGTTCTCTTATCTTATCTTATCTTATCTTATCTTATTCAGTATTTGCCACACAGATATCCATCCATCCATCCATTATCTGAACTGCTGTATCCTCACGAGGGTCACGGGGGTGCTGGAGCATGTCCCAGCTGTCTTTGGGCGAGGGACACCCTGAACTGGTTGCCAGCCAATCACAGGGCACACAGAGACGAACAACCATCCGCACTCACAATCACACCTAGGTACAATTTATAGTGTTCAATCAGCCTGCCATGGATGTTTTTGGGTTGTGGGAGGAAACTGGAATACCCAGAGAAAACCCACACAGGCACGGGGAGAACATGAAAACTCCCCACAGGAAAGCCGGACCTTGCACCTTTGGACTGTGAGTCCGACATGTTAACGACCGTGCCTCCATGTATAGATGGATAGATGGATAGATGGATCGATAGATCGATAGATCGATAGATCGATCGATCGATACATAGATAACATGTTAAAATGTGAAATGGTTATGCTGTGGAATCGAATATGAATTTGTGCCCTCTGTAGGAGAGATTTGGTAGTAGAAGTACTTCCAAAAAAAGTACAATCGCTGTTTTAACTGCTTGACTTAAGTAAAGCAATACCAACTCTGAAATGTAAAAGTCCAAATGATTTTTATTGTTCATATTGTGATTTATTGTCATTATTGTTGATAAGTGTGATTTATTTATTTATTCTGCGATTGGCTCGCAACCGGTTCAGGGTGTCCGCCGCCTATTGCCCGAAGACGGCTGGGATAGGCTCCAGCAACCCCCCCCCACGACCCTCGTGAGGATAAAGCGGTTCGGAAAATGAATGAATATTTATTTATTTATTTATTTATTTATGATGAACATACACAGTGATCATACTGAAACGGGAAACGGGAAAGAAAAAAATCACAGGACCTTTGTTGTAAAACGAATTCTGACAATGTCGTGTCGTCATCTACGGAGCTGGAAAAAAAAATGACGACGGCACTTTGACAGAAGTCTCAGTCTTTGTGCTTCACTTTACACTTCTGTCCAATATTATATAAGAAGGAAGCGATGTTACTGCTCCATCTCGGTGTGACTGCAACGCTCAGGCTTGAGACACGGCGGCTTCAAATATTAACGACCTCTCTCCACTCCCCCTCCAACACACACTGGCGCAGACACGCACAGCCGTGCACACCCACGCCCTCGGGGTCATGCGGTGGTTTCCGGCGGGAGCATAACATGTAAGATTCATGTCATTGAGGGAAGGTCGGGGAACACCGTGCAAGTACAAGGCAAGGACAGAACGGCGGTCGGGAGCGCGCGCCTCGCCGCTGACGTCCGAATGCGGTGGAGCAAGGTTTGCGTGCGGCGAGCGGCAAACGGGAAACACTCGGGGAGAGTCGGGAGAAGCGTTTGCTGGCACACCGCCGAGGGGGGGAACATCGAGCCCGACGCAAGGGACCAGAGTTGTGACAAGTGCGCACTTGAGGTGCAGAGTGGGACATTTGAACAACGATGCCAGTAATGCGTGAGAAAGTTACACAGAACTCGAATCGAGAGATTCACATTTTCAAGCTGGAGATCCAGTCACTATTTTGAATTGGTGTCAGCGAAAGAAAATACAGTGAAACTCCTCTACAATGAAATCATGTTTGCAGCAAGACATTTTTCACAACAGGGGGTTTTTCACTGTAGCAAATTTGATCTCAGATGTAAACACACACACACAAATGTATGTGTACTCCTTATTTTTATTCCAATAGTGCATACATTTAATTGCGAAATTTACGATCAGCATTCACTTTCACTGACATCAATTTCTTGGATAATGTCTTTTATTTTGCTTCCTCCGTCAGAGCTCTTCTTGTCTTAGCTACTTGACATCCAAAGGTCCGTTTTGTAGCCATTTTAGCAATGCAACGTTCTTGCTGCGTCTGAAACTAACAATCACAAATACTTCCTGGACTACTTGCGCATGTGTAAACCAGTGTGGTGGCTGCTGTTGCCGTTTCCAAACGAAGCAGTAGAGGTCGCTGTTGGATTAGACTTCGTTGTAGTGAATTTCGTCGTGAGGCAAGAGCAGAGAAAAAGATTTCGTATAACGCAACAGGGTTTTTTTTCATTGTATGGGGTGCTGGAATGTGGGAATGGTGTTAATGCATGAAGATTTTTTCACACTAGGGGGTATTTTCGCCCATGTAGGTTTCATTGTAGAGGAGTTTCACTGTATGAAGGTACGCTGCCCACTCTGTGCTGATGACAAAGTGTTATCTAGCGTAAAAAAAAAAGCCCAGTATATCAAATTAGAAAAAAATCAAAATAAATATCTGTCCCGCGGGCATCAAGTTTGACACCTGTGCAGTGTTGCATGGATTTGAATGAAGCCGGGTCAGACTGGAGGAGAAATTCTCTGCAAATCAGTTTAATTAAAGAGTAGCGATGCATGAGATTGCACTGGGAGCCTATGGTGCAAAGGATATGATTACACAGGCAAGCACACACAGATTGGGGAGACAAAAAAGAAACATGCTAGAAGATTCTGCAGTGAGATTTTTCAGTGGGGGTGGGGCTGGGGTGAGAAGTGGTTTCCCAGCTGTGCTCCCACCTGGCGTAAGGTGGCGTTAAGCGGATAATTGATACAGTCTGGATGCAACACGTTTCGGATTGTGAGCCGGCTCGCATTCTTAGAGGATGAGTTCAATCACTACGAAAAAAATTAATAAATTTTTTTAAAATCTAGTGAATTTACAGATTTGCACTCTACCACCAAATCACAATAACGCTTATTATTGACTTTATTGCATCTGCCTCACTGTGAAAATAACTCCAAGCAAGTCTGCTTAAAAAACCCACAAAAAAAACCAATGTGTCAATGTTGAATGCTAGGCGCTATGATTGTATTATTGTCAATGTTTTATGTTATGTGTTCTGTTGTATTCTTGTTATTTTATGTTAAATGTTACGGACAGTGTTTTTGTTACAGCTGCAGCTGTCGCAAAAAGAGCGACATAAATATAGGATGAAGCTAACTTAACTGCTCGGCACAAGCTGCGGCTAGCTAGCTATCTAGCCTTGCTTAACGCTGTCCTGCCACGGCTCCTCGAAGTCACTTATGCTCGCTAAAAGAAGATGAGAAGTAGTAATAAATAAATACATAAATAAATAAAAAGAAGCCATGCTAATTGCTAAGCTAACATTAAATATAGAGCAGTGAAGCCACTTTAGTGCACTTTTACAAAACGATGGAGAATATCCCACTATCAACAGCAAATTAGCGGGTAAATTAAACGCGGCGTAATAAAACGTTTTTTTTCCCCCCACAATATAAAACTACATTTGCACCCCCGATGTATATGTTTCCCAATTATGCACATCAAGGATGCCAGAATCTGCAGGTCACGATGAAGCCAGAAAGATGTCCAAAATGAATAAAAAGAAAACAAGGGCTGGGCAAAAAAAAGACAAATTAAGACAAATGAGCCAAAATCCTCATCGCGCAATCTAATATGTGCGTAAATAAACCACAGTGGGGCGATGAGACGCTTCCGTGCGCGACATGGCTGGCATTTCCGTAGGTTTGACTGATGGACTGCGGCACATCACTCATCAGAAACGGCCGGTCGGGGCCGATGTTCACTTTGCAAATGAAAGTCATATGACCTGCGGCAAAATTAACAACAACAACAAAAAAATGACAAAAAAAAGTTCTCGTTAGGCATAATTGCCTCATTTGGGAGAGAGGACAGAACGTGTCGCTTCTTTTTTTGCGAAGACTCCTGACACTCGTTAAGACTGCATTTTTGGTCTCCTGTGTGTGTGTGTGTGTGTGTGTGTGTGTGTGTGTGTGTGTAGCCTGATTAGCATTGTGCCCCATGTTCCACTGCTGTGGCTTCTGAGTGAGGCTATGACAGAGCAAGCATGGAGAAGAATGAGAAAGGGTGAGCGAGAGAAAGAGAGAGAGAGAGAGACATGAAGGAGGAAAAAGTGCTGGCTCAGCATTGTGCCATGCAGGGTAGGAAGGAGGAGAGAGGCGGGAGGTGAGCGACGTGTACACTCGGCGGCCAAAACATTAGGTACGGCCGCACGTCTCATTCTCTCCGTCAAAGAGCTCTTCATATCGTTGCTCTCGAGCGGAAAAAATAAAATGGCATCTCGCATCTTTCATGTCATCAAAAATCATAGGCAATCACAAAGTCAATTCCCGAAAAAAAAAAAACTGTACCGACAGTTTGACCAGATTTAAAAAAATAATAATTCAATACGTCACAAAAGCAAAATGATTGCGGTTGTGTCGTTTTTCCAAATGCTTTCTCGAAGTTCTAAGCTCCATGAGTGATGCAAGAAATGAAACGAGCTGAGAAAGCATTGCAAGAAATCTGCACACAATTTCTTGTCCTTCATTGCTGACCAGTTCCTTCTGCAAACCATTTGTGACAAAATAGGCTGATTCAAATATATCTAACCTATTTGGAGTCTTTGTCTGAAAAACGTCCAGACTTTCCATCTTGAGGCATGATAATGCTGCACAGCTGCCGCTGAATGAAGAAAGAGGTGGTGTTCTAAGACACTTCGCAGAGAGGTGACCTCATTTGTTTCCACAGCAGTGTCGAATTTCCCCACTCTATTACTTAGATCTCCTAAGTACATGTTTCGTGTTACGTGTTTTTGGATGAATATTACGTCATGGAGGTTTTCCAGTTAGGTTTTAAAGATGCCTCATAGCATCACAAGTCAGCCCTGTTGTGAGTTTTTAATGACATGCTAATGACAGTGGAGATTATGTGTGTGTTGTTTTGTTGGACCTGACTGCAGCGTTTGATACGGTGGAGCACAGAGTTTTGTTGGCTCATTAGCAGCATCGGGTGGGCAATAGTAGTAGCGCTCTACATTGCTATTTGGAAGGCAGGACGTTTTGTGGTAGCCTCGGTTCTCTGAGTGCCAACTGTCTTATGGTGTTCCACAGGGTTCAATTTTGGGGCCCCTGTTGTTCGTATTGAATTTGCTGCCGCTGGGTTCCATCTTAAGAAAGCATGATATTTACTTTCACTGCGATGCAAAAAGGACACTTTCACCGTTGGGCTACTTTTGTCTTGTCTGGAGGAAATCAAAGTCTGAATGGCACTAAACTTGTTGAACTTCAACGAAAAGAAAACAGAAGTTATAGTGTTTGGTCCCAGTGGCCCTTGTACATCTCACCTTGCTGACTTGGGACCCCTGCCATCTTATCCCAAGCCAACAGTTTGGGATTTGTTTTTGAAATTGCACAGTGATTTTAAATTGGACCAGCAAACTGAGGCTGGTGTTAATTTTTTTTCATATCATAGGCAGCTGGCTAACGTAAAGCCTCTGCTTTCACAAAAGCACTTCAAAAAAGTAATCCGAGCTTCATTATATCTCTGCAGGAATACTGTCATGCACTTTATTTTGGAGTCAGCCGGTCCTCCCACAAGCATCCGCAGTTGGTCCAAAATGCTGCTGCTCGCCTCCTAACTGGAGCTCATAGGAGGGAGCACATAGCACCAATTCTGGCTGCCCTTCACAGGCTCCTTGGACATTTTAGAGCTTATTTTCTAATTCCTTTATTTGTCTTCAAATGGGGGCGGCCCGGTAGTCCAGTGGTTAGCACGTCCTTCCAGTGCAGAGGTGCCGGGTGCTCCGGCCTCCCTGTGTGGAGTTTGCATGTTCTCCACGGGCCTCGTGGGTTTTCTCCGAGCTGGCCTCCTCTAAATTGTCCCTAGGTATGAGTGTGAGCATGGTTGTTCGTCTCTGTGTGCCCTGTGATTGGCTGGCACCAATCCAGGGTGTCCCCCGCCTACTGCCCGAAGACGGCTGGGATAGGCTCCGGCACCCCCCGCGACCCTAGTGAGGATAAAGCGGTTCAGAAAATGGATGGATGGATGGTCTTCCAGTGGTCTCTCCCCACCTGACCTCTCCGAGCTCCTCCATCCCTACATGCAGTACCTGTCCGGTGCCTCGGGTCAGCGGATCAGATCTACCGGAGGTACCGAGTGGAGCCTGGAATGGGTTAGAACTTTTTCCGCTGCCAGTCTCTCTCTTTGGAATGACCTTCCGTTAAATGTTAACTCATCTTAGTTGAGTCGAGTTGAGTGTTTCTTGCGAAATTAGTCAAGACCAAATGCACAATGGGTTAAAAGTCCACATCCTCCCAGTCTAGAATGACATATGCAGGTTCTTTCAGCAGTGTTATTGTGCCACTTTGTCGCCGTCACTTGTGCCGGTGACTGATGGAGTCTTACACTACAAGTGTCATCTGGAAAGCATCTATGGACAGGAAATTGCTTTGTATTTGCCCCTTAATGGCTCCTGGAGGAATATTGCCATTCATCTTGGAAGGGGTGTGCACTTAGCATGAAGCGGAGACGTACAACACTGCATTAAACAGCTGAAAGATGGAGGCTACCAAAGGAGGCGGGGCAAAAAAAAAGCGATACAGAGAGGAGAGGGGAGAGTTAACTGCGCGTGGGTGGGAATTGTGGTTCCTCTTCATTGACTTCCTTTTCATTACAACGGCGAGGTGATCGATCTCCCCGCACCGCTATCATCATCGCCTCCCTCTGGCACCTCCTCGACCTTCATCGCCCTTCGCATCCTCGTCCTCGGCTTCATGTCCCCCGTGCCACCTTCTGCCGATACCATCTCCTCACCTTCGCTCGCCGTTCGCTACTTATCTAATCGCATGCAACTGCCCAAATCCATTTTCGACTCTATTTGGCCATATCTGCTGCCTCTGAAGAAAAAACGCTCTTCAACTTGATTGATGGGAAACCTCTATAGCCCGGCGCTGGCTGGAAGGGCAGATCCTGATGTGGCATCAGAGAGTAGCGTCGATTCATTGGACAAGGAAGCAAGAATGCCGAGCTGTGACACACCTCCTTCCCCCTTGACCCTACTTGGTGCTAGGTACGCCATTTTGGTGCCCCTCACAACTTTTGCTTCTGGAAACTGATGAGAAATGTGCCTCGAATTCGAATTCCAGTTCCAGAAGCAAGTTTCTGTGACATTGCGCTTGTTTTTAAGGCTATTTACACACACCGGACTTCGTCTCTCACCCCACCCCCACTGCCGTCACCACCGTCACTCGATGTATGCCTTTGTCTTCTCTCTCTCTCTCATCCTGTTTTCTATCTGGCCCTTTATCCCGTCTGCTTATCTTCCTCCCCACACGCACTCTCTGGCGCTTTCGTCTCCAGCGGCTTCTTTTGTCCCCCAGACTCGATCATTAGGCCCCTTGTTTTAAGCTTGATATCATTCACTCTTAGGGTACAGTTTGACCTCGTCGTCTGTATGTTTGCCTTTGCCTTTTCGGGAGTCCATTCACCTTTAGACATTTGCTTGAACCGCCCATTCAATTAGCAGTTCTTGACCGTCGGCTATTCTTAAGCTCTCGGAAAATGATCGGCAGAAGTGGGAGTCAGTCACAAGTCTCAACCTTCAAGTTTCAGATCCCGTCATGGCGCAGGTAAAACAATCCCACGCATAAGTCAAAATCATTGAGCCCTGTGTAATGCAGCTCATATCGCGTCCCAATTGGAACGCACAACCTTTCCCTCAGGCAAAGACACGGTTTTTCAAAGTGTCCTTGCCAATGCTCCAATCCAGATGAAGATGAAATGGAAATCCAAAAGAACGGCTCTCGGTTCAATGTGACCATCATAATCCTATTACAAAGTAGATAAATAACAACATCATCAAAGCCTCCGGGCAGTGCGCAAGCAGCTTGCTTTGTTATTTATTTCTTTTAGACATTTTTTTTTTCACGTCAACTTCACCCGATAAACGGTTACAGTATTTTTTTTCTCGAGTCGGCTTGAAGCGCAGTTTGTCTTGCGTGTGTCTCGGGTGACCTCGTGTGTGGCTTTGTACTTTCTCGCTCATTCTCAAGGACCCTATTGATCCTCCCCCCCACCAAAAACGGTTCAGCAAAAGCAAGGCGGCGACTGAAGAAAGAGTAGCCCTTGCCTTCGATGTTCTGTCACCATGGCTCCACATGTTCCATCATGTGTTTACCATTTGATGCCATAAATGCTGAGGGCTGAAATATTACCGGTTGTAAAATCCATACCGTATATCCACAGATTAATAGCCCGGGGCGTCTCGTGCTTATGGTGAGAGAGTGAGCGAGCGAGTGAGCGAGCGAGCGGGAGAGTGAGAGAGAGAGAATGTTGGAGTCAGTAGGGAGTAACGAGCTTATTAACTGTGGAAAAGAGGCAGGAAGTGGTTTTGTCGGAAGTGGCACGTGGCTGCAGTCAAGCAGGACATTCTCCAGAAAGCTTCTTTGTTCAACGACGTTGACCTTTGCGGCGGCGGCGGCGGCGGCGAAAAACGGTGGATGGCCCAGTTTGACTTTTAAACAATACGGAACATCAAAAGCATATGTAGCGTTCCGCATTCTGGCTGCTGTAAAGCCAAAGTTGACGGTGCTCTGTCTCCAGCTGTCGGTCGGCGACAATATGACAGAGGAGCTTGCGTCGCGATATGCAGATCACGCAATGGGAAGGGTCAGCCTCTGCCGCAGGGAGACATCAGCTCTGCGCTTGCGACAGTCAGCGCGTTGTCGTGGAAAGCAATTACTGGAGCTTTATTCATAAAGAGTTTTTACTTCTGTGGATTTTTGGGAACAAGTCAGGCAGGCGAAACACAATGAAAGACGGGGCAGCCTAAAAGTTGACTCCTTTTTTTTTGTTTGGTATCATCAGCATTTCCAATCAGCTCCGAGTTGGTTAAAAAAGGCGCCGCATCCACATTATGTTGTCATCTATCATCCCAGAAGCTAAGCTAACCTGCTCTGTCCAATGTCTTCGGGAGAAGCGCCGTGCGGATCCACTCCTCTGTGATTCGGGGCAAATACGATACACTTGTCACAAGTGGCGCAATCACTAAAGGCAAACAAGTAGTGGCGAAGCATTCGACACTGCGTAACATGAGACGATAGAGAATGCTAATGCTAATTGCTAGCGTCAGGTGTACAGTACAGTTTACACAGAAGTTTGTCGAGAACCACGTCAGGGTGGATAACAGCCAGTACTGAACAGAAATTTCGCATTACATTTATCTAGTGTTAAAAGACGACGATAGCTGTGTTGTCAGCACATGCTAAAAAAAATGGAAACGAGGTGCCACGATGAAAAATGAAAAAAAAAGGTCAAAAGTATGTTAAATATTTGTAATGTCGGCAATGTTATTTGCGATTATTAGTACAGTCAAACCTCGGATGACGACCGAAATTCGGTTCTCGAACAAACTGAGCGCATTTGAATGCGCCACTTGACTCCTCTCGCCTTCCTTACATGAGGAAGTGACGCTTCCTCAGGTAGATGAGGAAGTGATGCTTCCTCGTGTAGCGTTCCATTACTGAGCAGACGTGTTGAATAAAGATGTGTTTTTAATTAAAAGAGCGTGGTTTCGGTTTTCGAACAAATCGGTTTTCAAACAGCCTTCTGGAACGGATTATGGTCGAAAACCGAGGTATGACTGTATTGGGTTTGGAGATCTACACAATCCTAAGTGTCGACATGGCAGTTTACGTCAAATTACCGTCTTTTTTTTTGTCGTTAAATTGATTTCATTACATAAAAAAAAAGCAGACAGCGTTGCATGAAAATGATTACAGAAATATTTCCATGATGAGTTTGACACTCACCACGACTGTGAGGTGATTCAATTAATATCCCTTGAGATGGATTTCAGGCCAAGTAGACAAAATGTTGCTTTGAAATATAATGTTCTGTACAAAGAACGTGTCCATGAATACAAAATTTGAAACAAAAAAAATGCAATGGCCTTCAAGATGCCGTGGAAGAAGTACAGTTTTACTGTATATTCGAAAGGTCAACAACGGCCTGCTCCCACCGCTTTGGGGTTACACCAAAGCAGATGTGCAAAGCGGCACATGGCCGACGATGTGATTTGAGGCTTAATTTGGGATTAACACTCAGGATATTCCAGATTAACACACTCCAGTATGACCTTCTGCGTCCGGCCAGCCGACCACGAACGGATGAGCTTTTATCTGCGGCGCTTTACGAAACGTCGGTCGCTGAGGCCCTGGCGTCCAATCGGAGACCACGGCGTTCTGTTTGTTGACGATTTCTTTACCTGATTACGGTTTGACATTTCAAGCAATGTGAAACGGGTGCGTTGAAATGATTACATTTTGTCGCCGTAAATGATTTACAGAGGTGTGCTGAACAAGACAGTGAGAGAATTCGTTCTTACACGGAGGTGCGTTTCGATGAAAGGCTCACGCGCACACGCCGACACGCACATACAAGCCTGCTGCCGTCTCGGGGCAAACTGCCAGCTGCTCCCGTATATCTCTGTTCTCATTCATAGTTGATGCTCCTCATTAAAAGTTGATCGCGGGAACACTTGCGCAATGCTTCTTCTAAGTCGCCGTCTTCGGCTCTTTAGTTTGCAGCGTCCTCGGATTGCGTACGACAGAAACAAGATCATAATTCAGCCGCAAATTGGCACACTGCGAAACAGAAAACCCGATATGAGCGGGACTGCCAAGCTAAAGTGAACACCCCCCCCCCCCCCCCCAAAAAAAATCACCATTAGCGACTGTTCCGCGTACACCGAGCCACTGAGTCCAAAGCTTCTTCTGAAACGCTGCGGCGTAAAACTAAGACCGGACGTTGGGGATCCAACCGCAGTGTGCTGTATTAATTTATACTGAACCGCAAAAACATGGTGGGATTGGCCATAAAGAGAGGAAACGGCGATAATAAAAGGGAGACGGTCACTGTGGATATTTTAGGATGCCGATATAATACGGCGATCGATTGGCTCGGTGACGATAGCACCGCCTCCCGCACAGAGCAAACAACGACGTGCCGCCTCGGTAATCCCGCAGAAGGTCACAGCCGCACGCATCGCAGCGATTTTACTATTTGACCAGTTCCCAGTGCAAATATCAGGACGCTGTCTTTCCTTCCCCATGCACGTCCGTCTGTGTAACCCTTTCCTCGTGTGCTTGCTTCGCAGAGCCGCAGCTGAAGGGCATCGTCACGCGGCTGTACTGCCGCCACGGGTTCTACCTTCAAATGCTGCCGGACGGCACCATGGAAGGCACAAAGGACGAAGGCAGCTCCTTCTGTAAGTGAACACGCGCGAGAAAGGAGCATCCCGCCATTGTATTATGGGATGTCGCTAATGTGGTATTTTCCTGTCTTTCCTCCAACGCCGATTCGGATGGAAACATGAAGTGAGCACAACGGCGAGATTTACGGGCAAGCGGGAGCGGGCAATGGCCGCCCGGGTGAAATTTACATTCTTGCAATTAAATAAGACTCTTTTGGCTGCGGGGCCGCTGCTTGTCCTTTTTCGGTGACGTGAACATTGGCGGGCTGGCATTTGCAGAGCGGAGATTTTGTTGGCTTTAAGGTTTGGAATGGGCCAAGCGGTAGGCTTGAACAACCCCTTGTCAGAAAAGAGACCGTGAAATTGGCCTTTGTCGTGTCTTCTGAAGTCTGATCACGGAGTCTTCAACGGCCTTAAAAACGGACGTTGAGGGTTAGACCGCAGCCCACGGCAAGAATTATGAAGACACTGATGCTGCGAGAGTGACTCGATCAACACTCTGCAAAGATGAGACTTGAAATGGTGTCGCTTTGTGTCGTGCCGCCGTCTGACCGTGACACAGGCAATCCCGTCTTCCCGGGCCAAAAACACGGGGCCACCTGTCGGGCCCTATTTGTCACCCACGCTCACGGACTGCCTGGCCGGTGCAGGCGAGACATGGACAAAAACGGCCCCAGGGGGACAGTATCGCCCTTCCAGAGAGGAATCCGTAGCCAGACAACAAAGATAGGGTCAGGGGTTTTAAGCACATGCAAGAACAAGCAGCATTCTTGAAATCTCCTCAAATTATTTCGATGTTAATAGTGATAGAGTAGAATACATGCATTTTATAAGAAAGCGGATCTGAAAATGGTTAGATATAACCAATCCATCCATCCCTTGTCTGACCCGCTTTATCCTCACGAGGGTCGCGGGCGCACTGGAGACTAACCCAGGTGCCTTCGGGCAGTAGACGGGGTACACTCTGAACCGGTTGCCAGCCAATCGCAGGGCACATAGAGACGAACAACCATCCGCGCTCACACTCACACCTAGGGACAATTTAGAGTGCTCAATCAGCCTGCCATGCATGTTTTTGGAATGTGGGAAGAAGCCTGAGTACCCGGAGAAAACCCACGCAGGCACGGGGAGAGCCGACAAACTCCACACAGCAAGGCCGGAGCCAGAATCGAACCCCGCACCTCTGCGCTGTGAGGCCGACACGCTAACCACTCCTCCACCGCGCCACTGATGGCGTAGTCTTTCTAAACTTCACATAAATGTTTTTGGGTTTTTTTTTAAGTCAGTTTGTTTTGGCCTTATTTGGACATAATAATGTACATTGTTTTATAAACATAATCATGCAATGTGGGGACCTCATACAGTCACACTTTCCAAAGTGACTGTCGTCCGATTACGCAAGTGAGAAGAGCAACATTTTGCGGTATATGACTGCCTTTGAAACCCATCCTTGGTCCAGAATACGTCCATTTTTTTCATTTGAGATGCAGGAACACAGCTGAGTCTTGAGCTGAGGAGTTGGTCCGCCTGTGTTGTGACATGCGCTCACTCACTGGCTGCTGGGTTTCCCCGATGTATACGTGGGTGCATTCCTCACGGCACCAGATTGGGTTTTCGGTTGAAATTATCGTATTTGCGCACGGTGGCTGAGGAAGCCAAGGTCGGGCTATCCACCAGACACCACGTCTAACTGATTGTAACGTGAGCATAAGACTATAATCCCATTCCAAATGTTTTTCCACGACCAATTAAGCGTTCCACTTCATTTGACCCGAAACAAGTCTGTTGCAGAAGGAAAGAGGCGAGCTGAGGGTCCCGCAAGACAAAAGGAGGCAAAAAGAAGAAAGAAGAGAGGAAAGTGAGATTGGGGTGATGAAAGCCGTATTGACTCTCAGCGTGTAGATCAGAAAGCCACAAGGAGCGGCGTCATCCTCTGACTTTTATCCTCTTTAATTAGCATCTCCCGCTGTTGGAAGGAAATGTTATTTATCTGCGTCTTTGCTCTGGAGCATGTCGCGTTCGCTCTCCCTTCCTCCTTTCTTCCCCCCCAAAACCCTTCCATCTGAGTTTCTTTGTCTGACTTTCCCCCGTGCTTGATATCATTCAGCGAGAGTAGAGAAATCAAAGGCTCGGAGAACTGCGAGGAACAAGACGAGGACGGTGAGAGTGAGCGCTTGAGGAAGAGCAAAAGACGAGAAGTGAGATGGGGGAGCTGGTGTGTCTCATGTCATGGAACACAGTACAGTAGTTCAACTCGAAACACTGAATCTCAAATCATATTTCCCAATTGAAATAATGGAAAAGCCATTAATTCGTTCCAGCTCCACAAAAACACCAGCAGAAATTGTTGTCTTCTGCTTTAAATAAGGAAAAACAGCACTGTACACATCCATATCTGACTCATTCTACTTGCAAATTAATATTTTGCGCCTAATCAACACATATCATATTGCAAAACTGAGACTCAAATGCCGAGACAACCGTAAAATTTAAGTTTCAGAATAAAAGACGCACCAAGATGCTCCCCAAAAACTCACGCCACCAGCACAGGTGGTCAGGAGCCCGAGAAGAAGCTAGCTAGCAACAGCTACGGCTAGCTACGAGTGTGCCTAAACTTGTTGCGGAGTCGCTCCTAAGTCAGTAAGCATCTCCTCTGTTGCGGTGATCAGTTCCATCTCTGACAAGCATCATACTCACGACGGGATGACGAAAAAAGACGCAGAGCCATGCTAAATACTAAGCTAACCTAGGAATGAGACGTCTAGCGCGTCGAATACCGCAAATAAGTGCTTCTGTGATTAATTACACATTTTACAGACATCTTGCCTGGCTGGAACCACATTAAAGCAGAGAACATTCAACTTTGAAGAGCAAAACAGCAGGACAATTAATAAATGCGTTTTGGGGAGAAAATCTAGTTCAGCTTTTGTTTTGGGTATGGGGAAATACATGTACAGGGGGGAAAGCATAATAAAATCATGTTTCTGGCTATTTTCCCTTTAGTATATTATGTTGAGTGAGTACGTGGCTGGTTGTGAAAATATGTCGAAATAAATTAATAAACTGAACTGAGCTGAAGAGCGATATTCGTTGTTTTCCTCAGAGGATAAAGAATATGTCCCTTTGAGCATTGTTATATAGTCAATCGACACGTGTCGCCGCGGTTGTTGTTAAAGAGATACTTGCTGAATGGTTGATCATGTAATCCTAATGCCAATCTTGCCTATGCCGTTTGCTATGACGTGTTAGCATTAAGCTAACGGACTTTGGTCAGTCAATTACACAGCGCGTATTTCTCTCGAGGTACCACTGTCCCCGTACTGCCACTGCATTCCAGGTGCAGCACAATGCGGCGGCAAGGTCGCACAATCCCGCCGTTTGCATCGCTTAACTTTGTGTCCCGCTGTCACCGCCAACCCCCCCCTCGCCCCACCCTCTCCCCCCGCATCCAATCTAGCTCCACGTTCTCCTTGCTTATTTATTGTCTCTATGATCTCCAGGCCTCAAATTGACTGGCGGGATTGATTTGGCAACACCTTCCTCCCGTCCCTCTCATTTCCTCTCCCCGGGGAACGACCAAAAAAAAAAGTAAACAAGAACTTTTTTTGATGTTGTTTTTTCTTTTTTCAGAGTCGATTTGAATAAAACGGAGGAAGAGCGCATTATCCAGTAATAGTGATGATGATGATGATGATGATGGATGTGATAGCGAGGCCTTATTTATCGCGGGCTGTGGAGGAAAGTCAACTATTTTGTCAGTTTGCAGGCAGAAATTATGCAAAAGACGGCCGAGGGCCCAGCGAAAGTCAAAGCAGCACTTGAAAGGCGGGCAAAGAGGCTCCAGTACAAAGAAAGCTTGGATCCCCACATTGGATTTTTTTTTTTCCCCCCTATCCACGCGCTCTCCCCTCTATTTGTCCTCCCATTGTGACACTTGGCTCATTTGCGAGAGCGCCTCTTTGAGATGCAGAGATCGATGAGGCAAACAGAAGCGAGAGCCCCCCCCTCCGGAAAGACAAGGAGGAACACACGCGAGGTGGGCGAGGGGCTCCATGTTCCAAACAGAGCCGACGTGACCACAACGAGGCGCTCTCTTTTCCGCGAATGGAAAAATTCGGATGCGCTTCCCGCAACGCACCTTCCACAGTCACTTGCGCCGACTCCCAAACTTTTCTTCTCCCCCATCGCAGCCGTGATTGACTTTCCGTCTGCATCCGTGAGGCCGATACGACTCTCGACTTGAAATTGATTGGAGACTTGCTAGTATTACATTTTTCATTTCCGGGGTGGGTGGGGGTGGGGGGGGGGGGAGGGGTCCTTTATTCATCCATCAACTTGAAAATGCACACACGTAATTGAGGTCGATGGCAAAAGGCATGGCCGACGTTTGATTCCAAGGTTGCCTTTAGAATGAGCAAAAATACGGATTTTACGTCATCCGCTGCACCCGAATGTCTTTCAGCCGCGTGTCTGGCCGGACGACCTGAAAGTGCCTCCCGCTTTCTCTCAATGATGACGTTTTATTCTTTTTTTGCGTTTTTTTTTTTTTTCCAACAGTGCAGTTCAACTTGATTCCTGTGGGCCTCCGCATCGTGGCGATCCAGAGCACCAAGACGGGGCTCTACGTGGCCATGAACAGCGAGGGCTACCTCTACACTTCGGTACGGACCTCTAACGGATCGGCGCAGTGAGCAAACCAGATCTCGCATTGGATCGCACTCCATTGCTCCTCATGGAGCGGTCACGAGTAAATAAATAGAGCTTTTCTCTCATTGCGCTCTTGAAATTAGCCTTTGCGCATACGCCACCCGCCTCTGTCCAGTTCCGAGCTTTAAGCAGCCTCACCAGTGGCAGGGAATCCCCCCTCTGACCCCAAATAAAAACCAAAAAGTGCCATTGATAATCAAATTTTGAGGCCGCATTCTGTACACTGTTTTTTTTTTTTTAAACGATATTCATTTTTGCACAGTTGAGAAACCCCGCATGAGTGACCCACTTCTCTTCAACGCAGGGAAAGCACCCCTGCGGAAAAAGTTTGAGAAAATCCCTGCGAGGGAAAGGACAGGGAAAGGCGGGCAGCCGGATGTCTAGGGGGTGAGGAGGGGAGGGGAGGGGGTGGGGGGGTTGTTTCCCGCCCCAACCTTAAATAACCTGCTCTGCTCTTCTTCTCTGCAAATGTAAGCCTCCAAATGAAAGATAGAGGGCAAAGCTGCGAAGAAGGAAATTGAGGAGGGAGGATTTTTTTTTCCTTTTTTTCTTTTTTTTTCTTCACCTTAGAGAGGCGATGTAGCTGGAAATGTGCAAGTAGCGTGCGTGGTGTCCCTCGCCCCAGAATGAATCCAAAAGAGCCTCAGTGAGCGCTGGCTCTGCAATGCGGGAAGAGGAGTGATCGGTCCGGGCTGCGAAAGAGTGACCATCCGAGCAGTGCAACCTCATTAAGGGAAAGGTTACGCTGCTAAAACTTGCTGCGTCCTGCTGATCAACTGGCACACTCGATATCCTAACTACTGCAAGAAAGAGGAAAGCCGCTGGTGTCCTTTTTAGTGAGGAAGAAGAAAAGAAAATGATTGCAACCAATATAAACAAGGCGATTAAAAAAAATATATATATATATATACTGTATAAAGATAAACATGCACATGTAAATAAGTTGTTGGGTTGAAGTTTACTGTCAAACTAAACATCAAACAAAGATGATTAAACATTGTGTATAACACCGAACCCCAAAACTTTGCCTGACAAAAGTACGCTAGCTTAATGCGAACACATAAAGGACAAATCCAAAAACGAGCTAACGAACAGCATTTAGATGACGATATTAAGCGACGGGTATTTGAATACATAAAGTGCAGCAACACTGATAGACAGACAATCAGACACTATTTAAGAGCATATTTAATTGGTCTTCTGCGAAATTACTTCCAGGACTCGTCCTAATTTATTGATGCGTAACCCAAACCTATGAGACCAAACCAATTTATCATACATCTGATATTGTTGATTGTAATACAAGATTAACCCTTTCAGGGACAGCGGTTACTACAGTGGACAGGTTCTCATGTTATCAGGTCACAGGGTGCATAAAAGGGTTTATTTATCACTCGTGTTAACAAAAAAAAATAATAAGGGGAAGATGGGATCTTGAAAAAAATAGTCGCATGATGAATCGCAGTCACACTATTGAGGTGGGAAAAAAAAAAAATTGGTTATTTTTCAAAATCGTTCAACCCCCATCTTGAAAACAATATTAAAAGCGGATCATTCAAAACACGAAGGGTTCTTGCTCCAATGGGACGAAATAACCTTTGTTAGGGAAAAATGACAAATAAATAGCGCTCAGCTGAGGACATTGTGGCCCATTTTCTTAAACGCGGGGTGTGGAAAATCCTCCTGGGAAGAGACAAGAGGGAAATGATGTGTGGCTGCTCTTTTGCGAGTGTGCACGCGTGTGTATTGGTATGCGTGTGTCTTTATTATACAGTTTAACACAGCATGACCGCCCACCCTCCTATGTCCTACACACACACACACACACACACACACTTTCTCGCCTGGTCAATTTGGCTTCCCACCACATGCCCTCAGCAAAGCTTCATGTGCAGTCAGGTATAAACACAGAAAGGGAGGCAGACGTAATTGGGCCGGACCGGTATCGGAGCCTCCACTATCCTCCCCATAGGGAGAAAAAGTTGTTAAACTCCAAACTCTGACAACGATGAACACAGCTTTGGCCCTTGGGACCTCACATTGAAGAGGAGGGTATAGAAGTACAGATCGATGCTTTATATAGTCAAACCTCGGTTTTCGAACGTCTCGGTTCTCGTCCAATTCGGTTTTCGACCAAAAATGTAGAATTTTTTATGCCTCGGGTTTGACGACCGAAAATCGGTTCTCGAACCAAACTGAGCGCACTTGAATGCACCATTTGACTCCTCTCGCCTTCCTTACACGAGGAAGTGACGCTTCCTCGGGTAGCGTTCCATTGTGAGCAGACGTGTTCAATAAAGATTTTTTTTAAACACAATAGCGTGGTTTCGGTTTTCGAGCAAATCGATTTTCCAACAAATCGATTTTCGAACAGCTTTCTGGATTATGGTCGAAAACCGAGGTATATATACAGTCAAACCTTGGTTTTCGTCCACAATCCGTTCCAAAAGGCTGTTCGAAAACCGAAATTGTTCGAAAACTGAAACCACGCTCTTTGTAAAATAAAAATGTTTGCTGAACACGTCTGCTCAAAATGGAAAGCAACACGAGGAAGCGTCACTTCCTCGTGTAAGGAAGGCGAGAGAAGTCAAATGGTGCATTCAAGTGCGCTCAGTTTGTTCGAGAACGGAAACTCGAGGCATAAAAAACTCAAAATTTTTGGTCAAAAACCGAATTGGACGAGACCCGAGATGTTCGAAAACCGAGGTTTGACATATATATATATATATATATACATATATATACACACACACACACACACACACACACACACCTCCTCCTCACTGACCTTCCTCCCCATCCCTGCCATCAAATCACAAACAGCGAGTCTCTTTTTCCTTTGAGTCAGCACCCTTTGTTCTGCTCTCCTTTCTTTCACTTTTACTCTCTTCAAGAAAAAAAAGCTAATTTTGGGAGGGGTGGAGGGGGACAGATATGATATCGCTGAGAGCTGGCTGGCAGGTACCCCAGTCGGGGTCCTGTGCCGTCCTCCGTGTCCAACACCTTCATCAAGACTATGGCGCTCAAGTAAAAATGTTGATAAGCGCGTGCAGGGAAGGAGTCAAGAAAAAAATAGTAAGAGCAGAAAATAAGTTGAATTTTGTATTAAGCTAATGAATAAAGACACTCCACAAACACACCCTGGCCCCCAGACCACAGAGACCACCCGCTAGGCACACTGTCTCACCGCTAACATGTGTCCTCTCAATTGGCGGACACATTGAAGGAGTTGAGAGGCGACGTGACGGATTGAGCAAAGGTGGCGAGGGGGCAGAAAAGCGGCCTAATATTTCGTGTACCCTTTTGGAAAATCCCCAAATGCTCGACGAGGTTCTGGTAGTCAAGGTGAGAATCAGAGGACAGCACCCCCCACTGTGCCTCTTGGCCACCGTGCACCTGTCCAGTTGTTTTCATGATGACACACCCCAGCGTGCACATAGTACGCATGCGCCTGATTGACGCCGGGAAATCCATTCGTCCTCTTGCACCTGGTCAAGAAACGTCTGCGACTTCCAATTGAAGTTCCTCACATCTTCCTGGGGGGGGTTTCTCGCCTAATGCTTATTGGCTTTTCGCAGAGGTCTTACATCGAATCCATTTCCCAGCCAGCAGAGCGCGGGGGAGTCCTCACGCGAAATTATTTTGTCTCCCTTCTTTTCCTCGCCACCCCCCCCCCCCCCCTCCCTCACCCTCACGTCGTTGCGAGTGATCGACCCCAGGTCGCATGGCTGCCTCACGAGCGGAGTTGTGTAACGACGTGCGCGTTGGGGGGGGGGGGGGGGGGGTCGCCTCAGCAAACATCTGCATGCTTTGCTGCATTCGGCGTTGCACAGAAACGAGCCGAAGCGGATCGAAAATGGCTGCGTGTTTAGAGCACCCTCTACTGAACAGTCAAGGAATTGCACCAAGTTCAGGGTGTCTTCATTTCGTCCGGGCGACGCTCAAGGTGACGAGGGGTGACCAACAGAACCCTTGAAATGATGAGAATCGGCGTGACGGCTCGTCAGACTAAAAGCTCGGCTGACAACTGCCCGTCTGTCCCCCCCCCCCCCCAGTGCGCGTGCCCCGTGAATAATGCAACGGCTGAAATGAGCGCGTTGTCACACAAAGTAGCACAACTGACGGCACCCTGGGGTGGGGTCGGTGGGTTGGGCTGTGATGAATCTCTACAGGTGTTTGCTAGTCTAATGCCCAGGTGTTCACAAAAGGGCCATTTTTATTTGGGACCGTCCAAAGGTGGATATTCCGCCGAGGCTTCAGGAAAAGCTCCAGCATCAGACGTCCATCTGAAGGAACGCGAGTGAGCGAGAGAGAAAAGAGGGAGAGAGAGAGAGAGAGAGAGCAAAGTCCTTATTCAGGCGTTTTCTGCTCACCAGTCACATCAAGGCTCCAAATCAATCCTGCAAATTGGTTTGTTCCCTGACAAGGTTGCAACATGACAGAGGGATGCGAAGGGGCGCGGGGGTGTGGGGGGGAGGGGGGTTATGGTGTGAACAAGGAGAGGCGGAATGTGGCGTGGAGAGGGAAAAACGTGGGAGCTGCAAGAGGAGGAAGAGTTGGCAAGGGGGGGGGGGGGGGGGGGGGGGGGGGGGGGGGCGCCGGATGTCCCGCTGTTGACGTACTGCCGGATACAAGCGTGTAAATGTCTGTTTGTGAAGTGAAGGCCAAAAGCGGGGTCGCTGGACCATCCAGAGCAACGGGGGGGGGGGGGGGGGGGGGGGCTCAGCCTCTTGTTGTTTATTACAGCCAGGTAAAACGCTATATAAATAATGGCATCCCGCTATCGCGATCCCGTTCTAGCAAGCCTGTCATCATGAAATGTGGGCTCCGTTTTTCCCCACATTCCCATATCCCAAGTGGTGCTATTCTCCCACCTCTCACCCTTTTGCGTGTGTGTCTTTCAGGAGCACTTCACGCCAGAATGCAAGTTCAAAGAGTGCGTGTTTGAGAACTACTACGTCACCTACTCGTCCATCCTGTACAGACAGACGCAGTCGGGCCGGGCCTGGTACATCGGCATCAACCGGGACGGCCAGGTCATGAAGGGAAACCGCGTCAAGAAGACGAAGGGCGCCGCACATTTTCTACCCAAACTCATTGAAGGTTAGATCAAATAGCAGCAAGCTCGCCGTATCGATTCTGCATTTGGTATCGAGTCCTTCAGCGGGGACGAAATCTACCGCTTCATACCGCCGCTCACATGCCATTTATTAGAGGACTCAACAACACGATACAAAAAAAGGCAGCGGTTTTCCATTTCAATGAAATGCACCACACCCACCAGAGATGCTGATTAGTGTGCGCTGATCGTGAAAGAATCGTTTTAGTGAGCAAACGAACTTGGCTAGAATACGTTTTGCTTTATCCAACAACCAAACAGAGGACGGAAAAATACTGATGTCATTGAACGGTCGCTTTGGCTAATATAGATTGGGCATCACTCTTATTGGAGTGAACAAACACTAACAAAATAAGTACAACTAAATATTTTTTAAATACATTTTTGCAAACAAAATGAAATAAAACAAGTTCAATTATTTAAAAAAAAAAAATAACCGAAACAAAAATTCACATTTGTGAAACTAACTTCAATAACTATAATTACGTCAAAAACATCCTTCGTTTTCATCTTTGTTCATAAATTTTGTACATGAACAATCGTGGTTTATTTTAAATATTTATATTTTGGTATAATGGCCGTACCAAAGAAGCAAGGTTGAACCGTTGTTTGGGAATTGTAATTTACTTTATTACACGAATGCTTAGTAAACGTTTTTTTTCCCATTTGCACTCCACAAATATTCCATACCCCCCCCCAAAAAAAAACCTAAAACTAAACAAAAACAAGGCATTTTATCCAAATAAATAAATAAATAAAATAAAAACTACAAACCCACTGTAAGTACGAATTAAAACTGAAAAAAGTCCAAATTAAATATAAACTAATGATTTTTTTAAAATCCAAAACTATTATAATCCTGATGGGTACTAATTCCTAAATGGGCAAATTAGATTGATATGACAACACTCGGAGGCTGACATCTGACAAAGAAGATCAAGCATCCACTTAAGTATATTGGAAGCATAGAAACCAAGAGAAGAGTGAAGAAAAGAATAGAATTCACTGTTGGGAATAAATGAATACAATTTCAATATAATTCAGATGAATTGTTGAAATGTTTTTCTTATTCCCATATACAGTGGCCATGTACAGGGAGCCGTCCCTCCATGACGTCGCTGAGCAGAGTCCGCCTCGGAAAACGCCCAAGACTTCCAGTGACTCGCCTGTGCACCAGAACGTCAAGAAAGACCCTCAAAGCAAAACCAAAACCTTGTCGTCCTAGCGCTGTGAGAAACAGGGGCGGGATGGGGATGGACCCCTGGAGGACGCCCGAACAGGGTTGTACACCCAAGAGAACATCCTCCGCATCTACCTTCACGTCCTTACCTCTGCGAGTATAATTTGGGAAGCAATAACTCCATTAAGAGGTGTGGCCTTCTTGCCAAAAAGCACTGTGGGGTTGTTTTTCCCCGAAGTCGGTCCAGCAACTGAGCAAAAAGTCTTCCTGGCATTTATCATAACGGGTGCAAAGGTGGAATGCTGATTTGATTTGACTGGTTCCATCAACATCTTCCATGCATGTCAGCAACTTTTTAAGAAGCCCTGTGTGTGTGCGTGTGCGTGTGCGTGTGCGTGTGTGTGTGTGTGTGTGTGTGTGTGTGTGTGTGTGTGTGTGTGTGTGATCTTCCATTTACCACTGGTGTGATTTGATGAATTTGTGACTTGTACTCAATTTTTCACTCATCATTGCTCATGATGTTGATCACTACCTGTCAACCTTCGCCCAAAAACCACACTGACACACACACACCAAATGAATATCCCCCCCTAAATAATGCCCATCGATCCACTAATGTTGTGAAATTACAATAATACCAAAAATAATGTTGCTCTTTACACAAGTAAGCATCTTTTCTCACTTTTAAGCAAGGGAGGACTGAATATAAAGACCGTAAACTTTCAATTCAATGAACCCATTTAATGTTGCCGTCATTGTTACATTTGTTCCAAGCCGGTAATTGTCGAAACGCCACTTTCGCACCCGGCGGAAGCGTTTTAGACCTTAATTAAATCGCTAAATAGATCTTCAGGTTGCCATGTTTGACCAATCATCCCCTATGGATCACCAAGTCCATTAAATGTTTGACGATTCTCCACAAAGTAATTACACAAATGTTTAATTAAACGCCGCCGCTGCTCGAATAGAATTAAGACGATGGGCAGGAACTGCTTGGGTGGAGGGGCGGAAGATTTAACTGTGAAATAGAAGAAGAAAAAAAAATCTGGGGTAATGACTTCATTCTAAGGGCTGGGACGTTTCTAGGTTGCAATATTTATTTATTTATTTATTTTAGCTTTCATTTCAGGGTTAACTCAAGAGGCAAGAAACTGCAGAGGCATGCGGTTGAGTTTTGAAATGGAGTATGCGTGATTTTGAGGCTTGAAAAGGCATGAAATGAGGTGGAACGTTCGAGGGAGGTCGCGCTGTGGACATTGTAGCTAAAACATGATCTCTTGGTTTTGATGCCGAAAAACAAATCCAGTACAGTGGTGCCTTCGGATACGAGTGACCCGACTTAAATGAAACCAAAAAAAACAAAACAAAAACAGAGGCTTCGAGCTGTTTCATGCCACACCCAATTGAAGTTTTTCCACAACAATTACACATGTACTTAAAACAACAACATCACACAAATCCGCTAGCTTAGGGCTAATGCTAACTTAGGGCTAATGCTAACTGGCCATGATTGGCTTATGAGGCTGAAGGAGTGGACAGTCCTATTCTATTCTTTATCCTCTGCAATGAACTACATGAATCCCACTTGAGTTCTAGACAGGACACACCCCATTGCAATCTGATTGGCTCCTGAATCCAGGCAAGAAAATCAACTGCAATTGGCCTTCATACTCGCGCCAGGTGGCTAAGGTGGATGAATTTCCCTGTCCATCATTTCCATCCATTACAACTGGCAAGGAGGAGTCGCGATTTCACAGAACGAACGAAACTTGTATCTCAAGGCACCGCCGTATCACAAATATCGCACACAAGCTTTGCATATCTGCCTCGAGCATGAAAGCGTCGATATGGGCTACAATTGCGCAGTACTGTAATCTCCTCCCTGGGGAGTCCCTCGCCTCCATGGGGTGCTGACCACCGCAGTGAGGGTCATCCCGGGTTTGAGAGAGATGCTTCCATAGCCCTGCCACTTAAACTGGAATGCGGCATCCATGGATACTGTATGAGGTGGACGTAATTTGTGTGTGAGAGCGTCGGTGGAGGACGAATCAATGAGTGCGAGTGACTGGCCCAAAAAAAAAAAAATGTTAAAAAAAGGCAATAAACGCCATTAACAAGGTGCAGCCACCACCATGTCTGACTTGGGGGGAGGAGATGGAGGGTGGGGGGGGGGGGGGGGGGGGATTAATATTGATATTGCAAGCTCACGTGTACTGTACAGACTTTGATTCGCGTGTTCCCTTGAGTGCGGGTGTGTTTGCGTTACTTTGCGGTGGAGTCCCTAAGCCACATCTGCAATGCAGCAGAAAACACACAAAAAAGAAAAAGAGTTAGTGTGTGAGTGTGTTTATGTGTGTGTGTGTGTCTGACAAAAGAGTGACGCTGTCCTTATTCTTCTTCGACTTCCAGCCCTCATACGAAGCTTTACTATTATTGTAATGAGGATGATGATTCTGGTTTGGATTCATCATAGCGCGAAATGGAGAGATTGTGATTGTCGGACGGCGTGCCAGCTTCCAGACTTAACATAGAGTGACCTTTCCATGCACACACACACACACACACACACACACACCACGATGAATTTCTTCCCCCCTGACAGCAAATGCACCAAATCCATGTTTCCGATTGGCCCGTTCAGTCCAAACCCGCCAGGTTGGACCTCATCCGCCGAGGCGTCTCCCTCTTCCTCACCAGGAACAAGCTCAGAGGAACTGACCGAGCTCCGTCACAGGATTTTAACCGCACAACTCGCTGTCTCGAGACCATCCACAAAAGTTTTTTTTTTTTTTTGTCGTTGTTCTTTGTATTTCCCGGACACCTTCTTCAGAAAAATCATTGTCTTCCAATTTTCAATTCGCTTGAGTCTTCCAGCTGTCAAAGCTACAATGACACGACAGTATTTTTGTATGGAAATGTATCCAATCTAACTGTGTCGAAGTGTCCCCACGACAAGTGTGAAAGCTACACTCAGCTGGAAGGGGAGGGGGAGGGGGGGGGGGGGGGGGGGACGACAAGCTTGCATGCGCCACAAATGAACTTTGCCCTCTATTTACTCTCAAAGCCCTTCGTGGCCTCCCTCAACCTGCCGCTCACCCTTCCAAATCTTCACCCTGCATTTGCAATATGATATGCATTTATTTCTATAACTTCCCTCAAGTCAAAGACAATTGAATAAAACAAACTAATATATTTGTATGATTGTAACACTGGTGGTCAGAGTGATTTTTTTCCCCAATGATAGAAGGTGAATTAAAAATTTTTTTTTTTTTTTAAATAACAAGACAGTAATAAGGCGGAGGATTTCTTAATTGAATGAAGTGTGCTGAGCGCCGTCAAATTGATTTTGCACTGATAACGTCAACGCTTGTTGCCGATGCGTACGATCCCGAGAAAACGATCCAATTTAACTCCGCCGATAAAAAAAATACGATTCATCTGTTGTCGATGGCCTCCACGCCGGTTGGACGTTAACACTTTGCTTCTATGCTAATTAAATTGGCCGTGGACCAAATGGCGGCGGGAGCGGATCATAAATGATGCTGGCATGTTGTTTGTCGTGGCTGAGCGCCCGCGTCGCGCTTTTGTTCTACTGGTTGTAGCTTAGCGAAGGAGGCCCCGAATTCGATGTGACCGTGCGCCGATGCAAGGGCCGTCAAATCTCAAGTTTGGTGATCATCAAAAGAATAAAATGTTGCAGAATGTCTTCCTGAAAGGGGCAGGGCGGGGGGCTCCTCCAGCTGAAAAGGAGGGACACACACACACACACACACACACACACACACACTCGCGCCCTGGCCGCCCCCTTGTCCGCCGTAATTGGAGCAGTCAGCAGATGGCCCGACCGGCCTGACGGACAGACAACAGTCCGCTCGGACTAAAAGTCACACGGAAGATCTCCGCGGGACTTCGTGGGAGCAGAAAAGACGAAAGAAAGACGACAGACTAGCTAAAAAGGAAAAGAAAAAAAATTCCGACTTGGAGTTTTGTTGCTTTAGTCACGATGAAAAGAGCAGACCTGTTCCTGTTGGTGTGTTGCGTATGCAGCCTGAGCTCACTGGGAGGTAAGCAACAGGAGTGTGTGTGTGTGTGTGTGTGTGTGTGTGTGTGTGTGTGTGTGCGCGCGCGCGCGCGTATGTGTGCATACAGTATCATGTGCATTGCCATCCAATAGGAGAACTGTATCAAGGGGCTTTACGCTAAACAAATTCCATTCGATAAGAATATAGCGAGCCTGATTATTGTCCACATGAAAAAAAATATTTGTTTCATTAGGTAATAAAGATGTCTTTTTTTTTTAAAGCGTGTTACATTAGTGCAATAATATCGAGATACCCATATTGCACATTGCGAATTTATCCGATAACGTACGTGCATAGCTAGCTAGCTAGCTGGCTAGCTAGATAGATGGCTAGATAGCTAGCTAGCTAGATAGATAGATGGCTAGCTAGAGCTATCGATCGATCGATCGATCGATAGATAGATATTTTCATTGCAGAAGCATCATCTCACTACTAAAAATTGTCGGGTTGGTTCACCAGACACCAAATCAAGCTCCTCCCATGGCCCAGTCAGTCCCCAAACCTCAACCCCATTGAACACCCCGCGAATGGGGCTACAGAGGAGAATGCGGAGGAGACGACCCAGGTGGTTGGATGGATGATTTTGCGGGACTGTGCAAAGAGGAATGAACCAAGATCCCTCTTGCTGTATCGTAGCATCTTGTGAAACACTATTGGAGAGTGTTTGTATGAACATCGGGGGTGCCATAATTGTAGCGCAGGTGATCCGATGTAAAATAATTATTTCTTCATGTGGGACTTCCCCCCCCATGGTACTTGCGACCCAATTGAATAAAGGCAGTTGAATTAAAGGTTGGCTGTATGCTTATATATGTGTAGACAATGAACCAGCATCTCTTAGTTGTATTGCCATGAATAAAACAGGGTTAGTTACTCACCGATTGGATCCGTGATTGGATCCGGAGTGATCTCGAACCACCAGGACTGCACAACTGGTTGGCATCTGTTCTTGCTCAAGAGAGTCCAGGTCGGATGGTGGCCCAGATTTTTCAAGTAGGGGTTTCCTTCCCATCCCGTCGTGGCATTCCTGGCAAGCAGACATCATGGTGAACGTTCTTGCAGTCAAGATTGCTTAAAATCAAATTTTTCCTGGGTTTGACGTATCGTACAATCTCGGGAAGTGACAAAAGATCATCTGTCACGATCGGCAACACAAAAGTATGTCTGAATCATTGTGTTGGATACGTATTGGTATTCTTTTCCAAAAGAGTCTTTCCCACCAGTTCTGTTTTCCAACTCTTCTCAAAAAGGAATTGGAGTTGAGTCTATTATTATCCAATTGCTATCCAATTGCTAAATAAATCAATACAAATTCGGGTCCCACGCACGATCGACAGCACGTATGGTCAAGACTGGACATATGACCTATTTGTTTGATTTTGGAACTATTCAGGAGCAGGGGATGTCGAGCAGGCGCTAACGAAGCAGGTCTTCACCAACTATAACCTCAAGGTCCGGCCCACGCGCACCCCCGCGGAGCGAGTGGTGGTCCGAGTGGGCATGACTCTCTCCTCATTTGTTGGAATGGTGAGTTCAAACCAACGGATGCGAAGAACGGTGACATTGGGATCGCCTTTTGTCCCTCGTACTTCGTAAAATAAGTTCCGCTGGTTCCAGTAAGCGTCCCCCGGCTCAGTGCCCGTCCCAGCTGTCTGCCTGACATTCCTCGTTGTGTTTAAAATAGCCGGTCGGGCTCACACACACACACACACACACACACACACAGGAACACATGCATGGATACTCAAGCAGTGGATCAAGTTTCTCGATTTAAAGTCTTCCCAACCGAACAATACATTGCCTTTTATTCTGTTTTGCTTTCAGAACATGAAAAATGAAGAAATGAGCACCGTGGTCGTCATGAATTTGGTAAGCGGCGATTCAAAGCGTGCCTTCCACCCGAACATGATTTTTTTTTTAAAGAATTTTGCAAACAGGAGTGGACAGATTACAGCTTGTCATGGGATCCCAAAGAGCACGATGGGATCGAGGTGTTGCGGATTCCCGCTTCAAAAGTGTGGCTGCCGGACATTTATCTGATTAACAAGTAAGGTGACCGCATCCGTGCTCGGATTTAAAACATCAACACAACCCACACATTTTGTCTTCGCCGTGTTTTTTTTTTTTTGTTGATTCGTAGCAACGACGGCGTGTTTGATGTGGCGCTGCATGTTCACGTCCAAGTGTACAGCAACGGCAGGGTGACCTGGACCCCACCTGCACTCTACCTGAGCTCCTGTGGTGTTCTGGTGAGGCGAGAACGTTCTTGAGCGACAACACAACATTTCTGCTTTTTTTCCCGATCTAAACTGGACGTCAAAGCTTTCCTTTCCGCCCTCCTGCCCAGGTGACGTATTTCCCCTTCGACTGGCAGAACTGCAGCATGCAGTTCCGCTCCTACACGTACGACTCCACCGAGATCGAGCTGCAGTACGCCCTGGATGCGAACGGCAACGAGATACGGGAGATCCAACTGGACGAGGCCTTCAGCGGTGAGGCAACAAAGTACACTCAGAGGACACTTCATTCTTCTCAGAATAATGATAGGATCAATCTTCTCATCAATTTTACTTTGGAGTCAGTCCAGCACTCGCTCAAAAGTCTCCAGCCTGTCCCGAATACCGTATTGGCCCGAATATAAGACCACTGCTATACAGCGCTTCTGTTCATCCACGGTTCTTCCTAAATGCTCGGCAAACAAAACTCAGTTGAGTTGAGCTGTATTAACGTGCCGACTGCGCGTCCCCAGAGAGCGGCGAGTGGCACATCAGACACAAGGCGTGCAGGAAGAACATGAACAAGGACCTGTACGAGGACATGAGCTTCTACCTGATCATCGAGAGGAAGCCGCTCTACTACGTGCTGAACATCATCATCCCTTGCATCCTCATCACCATCATCGCCATCTTTAATTTCTACCTGCCGCCCGACGCGGGTACGGTCTGACGGCGAAAAACCACGTCCACATCAACGTGCCAATGTGACTTTGCTGAGGTTGCCGCAGCAACACCTTGGCGTCAACTTTGCTCTCCGCCTCAGGTGAAAAGATGGGACTTTCCATCAACGTTTTGCTCACCCTCACCGTCTTCCTGCTGCTGTTGGCGGACAAAATTCCCGAGACCTCGCTGGGCGTTCCCATCATCGTCAAGTACATCATGTTCACCATGATCCTGGTCACCTGCTCCGTCGTCCTCAGCGTGGTCGTGCTCAACTTGCACCACCGTTCGCCCAACACCCACATGATGCCCCTGTGGGTCCGCAGGGTGAGATCACATCACGCCACCGACTGCGCGGGGGTGCGGGGGGGGGGGGGGGGGGACATTTTCCCATTGGCCCTTAAAGTCAAAGAGATTTCCTTTTCCACAGATCTTCATCCACATGCTGCCCCCGTACCTCTGCATGCTGCGCCCCAAAGTGGAAATGCCCCTGGCCCTGAAAATGCTGCCTGCCCAGCGGGAAAAGAAAGTGTTTGCCATCAACAAGGCCGCCGACGAGTACTTCATCCGCAAGCCGGACTCCTCCATCTTGTTCCCGAAACCCAACAGGTGAGGCCACGCCTATAAGCGATGAGGTCATCTGCGTTTCTGCGTACCTCTTCATTATTGTCGGGGAAAAAAAGCATTTTAATGAGCGCCGAGAGCAAAAGGTCAGCCCGGTAAGGGTCTGTAAGAGCAATTTGATGAGGCCGCACTTTGTCCCAAGATATACACACACACACACACACTTAATTGGATTTAGTGCATGTCTTGGCACCCGACACAGCCAATTTTGGTTGAATTAGACTAATGAATTGTAATTTACTCCTCGCTGAGGGGCTACTTTGAGCATGATGCGAGGGGGGGGGGGGGGAAACAGAAGAGAAAAACTTACGAGGCAAAACAAGCCTGTTCTCTTCCTCTTCCGTTATCTCGATGCCCACAAATGAGGCAAATGCCCCCCCCCCCCTCATACCTTTCCCTTGCATCACAGAGGTCACACCCTCTTTGCCAGGACCACCACTGCATCGTAAACTCATCTAGTGTTTGAAGTGAATACCAAGCAGGTTGTTTCACGCTCAGGCCGGTTCGGGATCCAAAGCCACACTGCCCTCTGGCGGTCAGTTGTCAAACAGCAGGAAAAAGTCAAAGCAAGAATCTGAACTGCTCAGCTATTGCTACCAATTCTGAAGTACAAAAGTCTAACTGAATCGTTTGATAATATACACACACCAAGTTCTTCATCCTCCCAACACTACAAAATCCAAATGATGACATCTGTACGTTTTGTCATATTATGCCGTCCTGAAAGTCACCGTCAAGACTGTTTGTTTGAACGCAGGTTCCAAGCCGAGGGCAAACCATCCGACCTAAGGAAATTCATCGACGGGCCCAGTAGCTACCTCTCACTGCCCCCCGAGCTCAAGTCCGCCGTTGAGGCCATCACGTACATCGCCGAGGCGCTGCAGGCCGAGAAAGACTACGAAGCGGTGAGATTTGCGCCATCCACAAAGAATCTCTTTCATTGCAAAAGGGGGCCGGGGCGGGGGTTAACTATTCCTCTCTGATTCTGCCTTCCGCATGCGTCGCAGCTGAAGGAGGACTGGCAGTATGTGGCCATGGTGGTGGACCGCATGTTTCTCTGGATATTTGTCATCTTTACCACCGTGGGCACCTTGGCGATTTTTATTAAGGCCAGCCTCAATCGCGCGCCCACCGACCCTTTCTAACACGCCGTTGGAAAGAAAAAGTCAATCAACTTCGGCATTTGTTTTTTTGGGCTTTTTTTTTTTTTTATACTGACTTGCTTGGAAGTGTGAAAGTTGAGGTGGGTCGGCCAAATGTTGCAAGCGTTTGATTTTACGCGCATATGAATGAACATCGTGACTCTTCGCAGAGGAGCAGCCCGGCTTGAAAACGCCAACACACCAAAGCCAGAGCCCAGATTCCAAGTGGGACCCTCAGAACTGTGAGGCAGACGTGCGAATCCGCTAGTTTGATTCTGTGCTAAAAATATTCATACGTGTTCATCCGCGCCGGAGCGTGGCATAAATATTCCGCCGCGGTGTCAACAAATAAACACATGAGGCAGAGCAGATGCCATAATGACCCGGCTGTATGCTTTTCATTTCAATGTGTCACAATGCGCCGCGGTGTGTCACATGCTTGATGGATATTCCTGTGCCTAAACTAATCCTCTTTGTATTTAAAGCACTTATGTGTGTTTGCACAGGGAGGCTATTCTTACGTCGCAGCTGTGAATAGCTTGTGGAATTCCCACTGTATAGGTGACCTTTCAGTATGTTTTGTTTTTTTTGTGTGTTTTTTTTTTCTTCTCATTCCGTCCTCGACTCCGCGGTCTGGATGTCAATAAGCGCTTGCCTGCAAATGTGTTTGGTTTTTTTTTGTCGACATTAAGTTCAATAAATATCTGAGGTGAGATCATACAAACGGCTTCATTTTTTTGGAGAATACTTGCAAGCCACACACACACACACACACACAAACACACACACACACACACACACACACACACACACACACACACACACAAGCTGGCACTGGTTCAGTTTCCTGCATGGACTTCCCTGACATTCATATGTGTTAATACAGGGCCTGGACGCACAATGACGTAATATACATAACATATATAGTAAATAATGAATCCAAAATTGGATGAAGAAAAAGAAATTAGCTCCATAGCCACACCGATAACATTAGCTAGCCGATCACGACGTCCTGAAATTGTGGCGGCAAAGACCAAGCAAGGGGATCCACAAGGAGCCTTTGTCATTGAAGCATTTATACAGCAAGCAGGCACAAGGCAGCCCGGCCGAGCTGGAGACGTTTTCCCTTTTAGCCACCATCAACCTGTGGCTGATTAATGACCCGTTTATGTTTTCCCTTCGGGGAGCTCGGCCGTTGCAAGGTAAACGTGAGACTCTGACCTAAGACACAGTAGCTGAAAGTTAAATGTATTATCATTCTGTGGAACACATTCTTGCCCTGACCGAAAAACACAGTGCGGTGCCATGCATTGTAATCACCGTGGGCGATGTACGGTTCAAGGCGCTGCGAGGGAACGTACGTGTACTTTTTGGACCTTGCAAAAGGCACTTGAAGGTCAGTGTAGACTGCACGTCAAGGGACACCTATAGATCAGGAAATCATAAAAATTCAGTGCACGCCACCCAAGCGCGCTCTTCCCCCAAAATATCTCCATCGTCATCGCGCATAACCCGCCGCTGGTACTTCATCCGCATCGGACCAAAACCGCCCCTCCATTTCCTCTTTGTTCCTCCCCACCCACCGTCGCCACGGTCCCGACATTCTCAGATTGGTGCGCACCAACAGGTGTCTGCTCCAAAGGCTTCCCAGTACAAACACATTCCAGCCTCTAAAGTCACTCTCGGCACCAGTAACCAATCAGGCCGTGGTTTCCCCATCGTTGAGGCATGACCCGGACCAGGCAAAGACAACGGCGAGAGAGCTCTTTGTTGGACGACGAGCTACCAAAAGGTGCTAAATAGATGAGTGGAAGTGTTGACTTTTCTGAGCTGGAGCGATTGGAAAGAGCCACGTCCATCTTTGTGAAGGTGCAGAGGGGTGACCTTCGTGGGGTCTTTGGACTACCGCAAGAAGATGAGTGGACCACGTAACGTGAAGGAGGTTCTCCTGAACGTCAACCGACTCGTTATCTTCTGCCTTTGTCTCTCGATGACCGGTAAGAATACGACCGCTTTCTAAAATTTCCTTTCGCGTATTTTGGATCAGATTTGGACGCGGGGACGGCAAGATCTCCTCCCTAGTACATCCCAAAGGGGTTTGATGGAGTTCTTTGACCTTCCCCAAACTAATTCATTCATGTTGGAAGCAGAGCAACGCTCATCTAAGTCCCGATTGAATCGATGAAGCAGCACCCCTCAATACACATCCTGTACGATCGTTTCATTTCACTAAAGCGCAGATTGTCATAGAAGGTCAAGAGAGGACTTTGGATTTTTACAAAAGACCCGATACAAACGACGCTGCACACATGTGACCACCCCAGCAATGAGAAAACCAGTAGTGGGCGTCCTCTGATTTCTATTGACTGCACAGTTCCAATAAATGATAGTGGAGTATCACGGGCGCATGTGAAAGCAAATTCGCAACCATGATGTCCTAATTCCAAACAACTTGAGACCGCCATCTCTGGTACACTCAATAAAACATATTAACACATCATTGTTTGATAATCAGAGTCTATTTGGGGCCCAGATGGCGCTGGCATCCCAGACATCCCTTTGATCCTGCTCCCCTGCTGCATATCAATTACATTAGCTCAGTCACCTTTGCGACCCGCCACACACCACCAGCACCTGCCGAGCTGACCGCTCGCGCCACGCGTCCTGGTTGTCCTTCTTTGTGTCTGCCCCTTGTCTTGTTGCGCCACATATTTGCGAGGAAGGTCCAGTTTGTCATCAGAGGACATATTTGGGTTCCCGTGTCATCAAACTTCGTGCAAATCATTGACTCCCAGTTTGATATCCATGCTCTCTCCTTTGTTGTCGCCATTTTCCTCTCGTTGTGGCAATCCGCTTGGCGTGCGACAAACCCAAAATGCACACCTCCGCTCCATTTCCGATCTGCATCACTAATTCGTATCGACGTCCGTAATTGACCGTGTGTGTTGCCGTAGGGGCCTCAGAAATCGAGCGGAAGCTCCATCAGAAGATATTTAAGAACTACAACTTGAAGGTGCGACCCGCACAGTACTGGGAGGAGAGAGTGATGGTGCGGGTGGGAATGACTCTGTCCCAGCTCGTCAGCTTGGTTAGCACACTCACACACACACACACACACACACACACACACACACACACACACAAATGCAGTCATATATGACAAATGGTTGACCTTGGATGCGTGTGTCTACCTGACTACAGAATGTGAAGAATGGCGAGATGACAACCAACGTGTTCATGAATCTGGTATGAGGGTACAAACACACAGAACCCCTCCAGCCAAGGTCACTTTTCACTGTTCATGCCCCACAAAAACGATTTCCCACTCGAGTTTTACCTTTTTCCATCTTTTGCTTGGCGCTAAATGACAACTAGGGGAAGGGTTTTAAATTTGAAGCGGTACGAATGAAGTATCGTGACTTCAATCATAATGGACCACGGTAAACGATAGCAAAGCTATTCTGCGTGGCCGTTGAAGCCGTACCATGGAGGTCAAAATATGACATGTCGGCAGGAGTGGAAAGACTACCGCTTGTCGTGGGACCCGAAGGATTACGACAACATCAATGTTTTGAGGATTCCCGCGAACAAGGTGTGGCGCCCTGACGTCTACCTCATCAACAAGTGAGTGTCCATTTCTTTTCACTGACTTTCCAAATGTTGAGAAAGGTTGACTCGTCTTTTGTTCTCTTTGCAGTAACGATGGTCAATTTGACGTGGCATTATATGTCAACGCCCTGGTGCACAACGACGGTAAAGTCAACTGGCTCCCACCGGCCATCTACCGCAGTTCTTGCTCGATCGAGGTGCGGTTCGGTCGTAGAGGTCAATCTGGTCATCGTCCCAAAGCTCTTTTCGCCAACCAAGCTCTTCCATAGGTTGCGTACTTCCCCTTCGACTGGCAAAACTGCAGCATGGTTTTCCGCTCGTACACCTACGACGCCTCGGAAGTGGAGCTGCAGTATTATCTGGACGACGATGGGCAGGAGATCCGGGAGATAGTCATCGACGAAAACGCGTTCACGGGTGGGTGATGGATTTCGCTTGCCCTGAGCCATTGTTCTTGACATCCTTTCCATTTCCTGTGGCGTAACAGAGAACGGCGAGTGGAACATATGCCACAAACCCTCGAGAAAGAACGTCAAAGAGGATCTGTACGAGGACATCACCTTCTACCTGATCATTGAGAGGAAGCCTCTTTTCTACATAATCAACATCATTGTCCCCTGCATCCTCACGAGCGTCTTGGCTATCTTTGTCTTCTACCTTCCCCCCGGAGCAGGTGTGAAACTCAAGTTGTCTCGCCCTTGTCCGGGAAAAAAAAAATGTGTAAACACGCCTCGTCGTCCGTCACATTTGCTTCGTAGGAGAGAAGATGACCCTCTCCATTTCGGTTCTCATCGCCTTGACCGTCTTCATGCTGCTGCTGGCCAACAAGGTCCCCGAGACTTCGCTGGCCATCCCCATCATCGTCAACTACGTGATGTTCACCATGATCCTGGTCACCTTCTCCGTCATCCTGAGCGTGGTCGTCCTCAACTTGCACCACCGCACACCCAGCACGCACATCATGCCCAGCTGGGCTCGCAGTGTAAGTCGGACGCCGAGTAACGTCGTCGTCTTTGCCTTTCGGATCGTAATCAGGGTTGCCCACTGTAAATCGTCTTCTTCCATGTCTACGTGTCCTTTGCGTCTTCCGCTCAAAGTGTTGCCTAACTGCGTCTGTAAATCTCCTTTTTGGTTCTCCTCTTGGCCTCCAACCGAACAGCGCCATTTCTGGTGTCCGTTTCGAGCTTGGAATAGTTACATATCTTCCCATATCTCGACTTCCCTTGGAAACTGACCAGAGACGTTCCAACTGCTTTAGAATGCACTCCGATTTCTGACTTTGCCCCCGATTTCTGACTTTGCCCTTCCAGTTCTTCATAAATTTCCTGCCCAAGTACATCGGCATGACACGGCCCGAGCAAGAGTGTCTTTCAAAGGACGATTCCGGCGACCAAACGCCCGCCCCAAGCTTCAACGGACGACATCCAGGAGGGGAGTACTTCTTCCGCAAGATCAACCCCGATCTTGTCATACCTTGGAGAGGCAGGTAAAGTCGTACAAATGCAAAAGCAACATTGACTCGGCTTTCCCGCCGCCGCTCCCGTCTTCAGTACATCCAACAGCCCGTGTCAGTCAAGCTAAGCCCTGCGACCCAGCCACAGCCGCCAGCTCCTAAGCTGCCATTTTGGTTGGGCATCAAGGTCTAATCCCGCTGAGAATGTGTGAAGATTTGTGTGGTGACGATCTGTGGCACACTCAAGTTTATTCCTTCACGCTCTTTATCTCGAAGGGCCGTTTAGAGCGAGGCGCACCGTTTATAAGGATGACTGTGTTCTGATTTATCTCCTTTTTTTCGTAAGAATCAGCTCAGCAAGGGCTGTGTTGATTCCAACTGATAATAGTCGAAGAGTCCCATGTCTTCCTCATCCTTGTAGGTGCGAGAGTCCGGTGCGGCTCCAAAGGCTTCCGGAGACGGATGGATTCTGTCTGATTCTACCTCCCAACCTGAAGTCGGCCATCGCCGCCGTCACGTACATGGCTGATCAGCTGAAGAAGCAAGATACGGACGATTCGGTGAGAAACGTGATCCATCAGGACCTGTTTTTACAACCTCAATTCTCAGATTTGAGGCATGAAACTGGATTCATTTCTTTCCAACGGTCCATTCCCGAATTTCATGAGACTTTTTTTTGTCCTATCAGATTTTAGCTAGTCTGTTGTCCCACGGCCTTCGCAATCAGTCGTGTTGGCCTCCATAACTTCAACTGTACTCCATTAACGATTGAACTATTTCTTCAAATCCATCCATCCACTTTCTGATGCGCTTCTCCTTACGAGTGTCGCGGGGCATGCTGGAGCCTATCCCTGCTGTATTCGGGCAGGATGTTGAGGACACCCTGAATTGGTCGCCAGCCAATCGCAGGGCACATATAGACGAACAACCATCTGCACGAGGGACAATTTAGAGTGTTCCATTTGCGTTTTTTTGCACAGGATGGATGCTTTTTATGACGGTGCCTGTGTGTGCGCAGATGACCGAGGACTGGCAGTTCTTCGCCCTGGTGGTGGATCGTCTCTTCCTGTGGCTTTTTGTCGTCATCACTACTCTGGGCACTTTGGCCATGTTCTTGGACGCCAGTTTCAACTACACGCCAGCCAACCCCTTCCCGTAAGAGGGCGTCAAATCACCCTCGTCAAGCCCCCCCCCGACCACTCCAGGGTCATCCTACGGTTGAGTCATTTGAACTTGCGACACAGCTCAAGAGAGTATGTGACTTTCTGATGATCTGGGGAAAACTCCCTTTCCTGAACAGATATGTAATTTTTTTTTTTAAAATCATTTGTTTTACATTCCCATTCTGGTGCACAACAACACACTCCAGGAACATAATTGGCTTACAGAACGGTTGAAATGTCACCGACCTATTTTCAGGCTCGCCGGTGTGCAGCGAGAGGCGCGAGGCACGCTGCGCAGTGCGCACACAACTGCGGCAAATGTGTTATTTTCGCCACAGACAAAAGAAGGCCCCCTTGACATCTCCAGACTGGGACAATGAGCACAAAGGACAACACTACAGTCCACTGGTCCCCATCCTGCTGTTACTCCGCGCAAGTTGGGCCCTGTTGCATAAGAGAAGCTTTCAGGAGCAAAACAACAAGGATGAAGGAAAGGGCACCGCCCCCCTTCGGTCTTCAGGAAGAAGCCGCGAGTGGGCGCTTCGCCGCTAATGCCTCACGAACTTCCAGGGACACTTGTGGGACTTCAATCGTCAGATTAGCCCTCCTTTTCGAGCACTTGAGACCAGGAGGAGCCCACAGAAAAGCGGAGGGGGAGGGAGTGGGGAAGCCCCCGTGCATGTGAGAATGCTGTAAGTGCTTGTCTGGGGGCTGATTTAGCTTTTCTTCAGTTGGCCATTGAACAACGGCTGAACCAGCGAGTCAAATGTGTCTTTACCGCTCAATAAAGAAGTGAAACGTGGAGTGCAAGAAGAAGTCAGCGAGGGGGCGGCTTTAAAGAGCAGCGCACTCTTTTTGTGTTCTCTACAAGCCAAGATCATCAAATAAATCAGGTTACCAATGGCGACAGCATCGGTAGGCCCCAGACTGTCCACAATCCCTCCGCCTCTTCGTCTTCTGTAATGTGGAAAAGATACATCAAATGGGGGAGATCCAGGGCAACAATAAGGCATTTCTTGTCAGCTGCGAGACAAAAAGCAAGACAAAAGGTCAGGGCAAGTCACTGCAAGGCCAAAGAAGCTGGTGGCGGCCATTTGAATCTCTGCGAAAGTGACCGGATGAGAGATTGTGCGATGCGCCGCGGGGAAATCGGACCATTTCACCAAAAGTCCCCGAAAGTCAAAGCAAATGACATGCCACAGAAAAGAGCGTCGTTTAACAACTCCATTAAATTTGAAGAGTTGAAAAAAAAAATCACAGTTCTCTCCAGGCTCCGTCAAACGACGTGCAACCACCCCTCCACCAGTCAACTGTCAATCAAACACCACGACTATAATCGACAAAAATGGATAGTACTTTGTCTGTCAGTTTTCTTATGCCAGAAAGAAATACATGTTTCCAAATGAAGCCGCTTAACGCCTCAAGTGTCTGGAACATACCCCACCGGGCTGTCTGGGATTTTCCACAGCCAACAACGAGGCGCTCTAACGCGGACTCGCCAGCCCGTAGCCCCACGATAAGGGTCGGGTCGAACGTTTTTTAAAAAACTTCCCCCTCTCTTCTACCTTTTCGTTTGTGATATGGGTGCACTCACGGCTTACAACGAGGCACTCTAAAGGATCCACGCCAGCAGGACGTAAACCCCAAATCTCAGAATTCACATGACGGTCTTTAATTGGTCCAAAACTTATTCTTTCTTTTACAACAAATAATGTGTCTTTGTTCAGCTGTACATGACCAACAGAGCAATTAAATGTTCTTCCCGCTCAATGGCAGGAGACACAAAGAAACGATGCATCCACAAACAGAAGAGGAGTTTGGTGCTCTACTAAACCGGCCCACATTTCTCAGTAAGTCATTATGTGAGTACATTCAAATCACCCTTACTTCAGGATCTCTGCACTGGTGATGACAAACTATGTTTCTTCGGCTCACGAGAAAAACCGAAATCTGCATTTTCCTTTCATATTCTTTCTCCCGTAGTTTTCCAGCCCCTCATTAGAATATCACTGTCAGAGATGTGCTGTAAATCAGCTCCGAGCTGTTTAATTGTCCGAGGGGCGGAGTGGGGGGCAAGATCTGGGTCAGTACACATTTTACACACTCATAGGGGACAAACTATGCAAAAAAAACAACAACAAACCGCTCTGAAATGCCTCGAGCATGAGAATGTCTGTAGGACCCAAAAAAAAAAATGAAACCATGGTGGCAACCTGTTGCTTTGCTTCCGAGTGGAGGGAACATTTCCCAGCAAGCCGCTCCACACATGACAACAGCGCACACCCACATCTTGCACGCCCATCCCCAAGAAGAGCCCTTCGAGCTCACACAGACACACACTCGCATACGTACAAGAGCTTTTTTTTTTGCACACAACTGCGCGACTTTGAAGACATTCTGGAAAAAAAGGCCTCGTTTCCTTTCGGGAAAGACAAATGGCCAACTCCGGGATTCAACTTTTGGGCTTTTTCCTGTCACTGACTGGCATCGTGGGTCTGATCATCGGGACCATCCTGCCCCAGTGGAAGATGTCGGCCTACGTCGGGGACAACATCATCACGGCCGTGGCCATGTACCAGGGATTGTGGATGTCTTGCGCCTTCCAGAGTACGGGACAGCTCCAGTGCAAGATCTACGATTCCATCCTGCAGCTCGACAGTAAGTCGCTACACTTGCCGCTATTTTAAGTTGGAGGGGGTGGGAGAAAAATAAAATCCTTGTTTATTATCTTTGCAAAGAGGTCAGACAATTCGACACGGAGACATCTCAAACGTCTGGGCCGAGAGGGGCTCTCAAAGCAGGATTTTGAGAGCGGCCTGAACAAGTCATCAAAATAACATCGCCATCGAAATGCTGCAGAACGCAATTTTCAAATCGTAAAGGGAAGTAACTTTGGGGGGGGGGAAAAAAGATTGCTAACCTAACCTATAAAAGCCAGAAAATATGTATAGTAAATTTGGTATTGTGGATCGGCAGATATTTTGCATTTTATGCAAAATATGTGACCGTGTCACATTTTGCCCATTGATCAATGAGATCATTGATCGGTTCCGGTCACCCCACTTCCATCTCCCACCCATATTTTCCGTGTTTTGAATGTTTATCAACGTTTTGGGGAGAATTTTTAAGGTTTTTGCCAATGCAATTCAATGGGTGTCAACTATGCATTTCCGGGAAAACAGCGGGTGTCAACTGAACAGTCAATAAACAAGCTGTTGCAATACTTTGGATCAATTGGTTCATCTTTGGATCGGATCGGTGATGCATTTATTTATTTTTTAACTCGCTGATTGGCTCCAAATTTCCCATTCTGTAAACCTAGAGTGAATGTCACACTTTCTTTTTTTTTTTGCTTATGTTTTGTTTAAAAAAAATCATTAAAAACTACATGGGAATCGGATGCTGAAAAAAAATATATAAAATTGCAATCATAATAGTGAGGATGAAAAAAAAAAGAAATTAAAAAGCAATTACATTATTTTTCTAAATCATTCAGCCAGGTGGTCCAAACTGCTGAAGTCACTATTGCGATTCACTCAGTAAACCAGCGATAGAATATCAAATGTGAATTTTTTCCATCCTGCTTACTTCAAGTAACGGCACATACGTACGCAAGCACAATAATAAAAACACCTTTCAATAAGCTGCTTTCTAACGGTGACTTTAGATGGAAGCTGGTCCACACGGCACTTGCCCGCTTCCAGAAGGTTCCACGGGACCTTCTCAAACAATTAGAGGCCCCGCAACAGTACCACGGCTCCCCTCGCTACGGGAGGGTGCTGTTTGTGCGGGCCGGGGCGGACTGGCACAGACTGGTTCGAGGTGGACAGGGACAAAGGAAGGTTCGCCATGTGATGGTTTTATAGGAGGTGGGGTGGATAGGGGGTGGAGGGGGGGGGGGGGGCACTGACAGATGAGGAGTGGACAGTCGTATTTCAAAGTGTGGCGCCACAGGGTTGTAACCCACGGTTTCGCTTCCAGGAAGAGTTGACACTGAAGCGACCCAACTGGCAACGAACCAAACGGAGCACACACACACACACACACACACACACGATAAATAAAAGCAGCTTTTGAATCCATTCTTTTGTGCAGCATCTACACGGCTCGTCGAGAAGTTTATTCGTTGAGCGCTTCCTCATCAGAGCATGATTGAATCCCCTCCAGGTTCTCTTCAAGCCACCCGGGCTCTGATGATCGTGGGCATCATCGTGTCCGTGGCGGGCCTAGGCGTGGCCTGCACGGGCATGAAGTGCACCACCTGCGGGGGGAACGACAAGCTGCGCAAGGCCCGCGTCGCCATGACGGGGGGCATCATCCTGTTAGTGGGAGGTGAGTTTTACGGCTCCATCCGGTGACATCCAATAATAATAATAATAATACATTTTATTTATAAGTGCCTTTCAAAACATACGAGAAGCGCAAAAATAGCAAGACAATAACACACTGTATTTAAGTATGGGCACACGCATGCAAAGTCACAGATACTGCAGTGTGGAATGTCAAGATGGCAACCCCAAATTGACAAAAATAATACCTTCCTCCTACATGCATATTTGGTATTGGTGTGATGCAAAAGGATTAAAATACAATATAGAACTAACCTACATAGAATATAGATAGATAGATAGATAGATAGATAGATAGATAGATAGATAGATAGATAGATAGATAGATAGATAGATATTCACCGTTGGTTCTTTATCCACGTCTGGTTGCTTCATGAGCCATTACGTTAGCGCTACTTTTTTTTCACCTCTGTTATGATGAGATGTCATAGATAAGGACTTTATGAGGAAAAAACAACTGTAAACCGTAACAACAACAGCATGTTCAAGAAACATGTGCACTACTCACTCCAGTCTAAACAACAGCCATTGAAATACATAAGCCGATAAGACATGCTCTTTTTTTTTAGCTAGCTGCTGCTTATAGCAGATGCTAAGCTAACATCTGTGCTCTATTTGAAGGGTCTCTCTGCCCGGGTGAACATGGCCGCCATATTGGCATGCTTTTTTTGAGCGCTCAAGTCATCTGTAAAGTGTTTCTTTTTGACGACAGCAGCGCAAACCGGAAACGCGTTAGCGGTCTCTTTCTGTTGATGGTGCCACAGTGTCGTTTAGTGGCAATGTGAAGAATTGCAGCCAATTCTGAAACTAGCGTATTTTGATAGGGGGACGTTTTGAGTGGACTGGACACTATTTCCAAACTTTAAAAAACACACAGCTTGAATATTTGTCAGTTAAACAATAAATGAAGTTGTAATAACATAAAAACATAAATTATTGGTGGTCATGGCAACAATGTTAGTTCACACAACAAAGCAAGCAATTTGCAAAAAGCCAACTTTCACGATAGCAAAACTTAAAATTTTCTGTTGAATTGCCCGACTAAAAATGTTATCAGTTTGTTGCCTTGAAATCCAGAGTTTAATGATTTTTTTTAACTGAACAAAAAGACAATGACATATAATTTCTAGCTCGCTATTATTTCCATATATGACATCTGGGATTGCTTTTTGGGGAATACATAAAAACAAACATCCAATCTTCAAGCGACATAAACAAGCGATAAGAATCATTTAACGAGCTAAATAATATATAATAATAATATCGAGAACCAACAAATCTATTGTTTATTAACCTAAATACTTTGAAATTCTATGATTTAGTCGAATTACGTATGGCCAAGTTTTTCTTGTTTGTTGATTTGTTTAAAGAAAAAGTTTATTTTCATAATTTAATTTTACTTTGTGAGATGATTCATTTTATTTTGACGTGTTTTGGCCAATGATTTTCTTTGCTGATGAATTGTATGTTTTTGTATTGGCGTGTTGTGGATAGTGATTTCCTTTTCCGAGTGGCTTGTTTTCCTGGAAACTGCTGTATTGACTGTTCTGTTTACTAGGAACTGATTGAATAAATGACCGAACTGTCCCACAACACATTACAGTATTAATTTGTTGCCCCCCTTCCCCTTTAGGGCTTTGTGCCATCGTGGCTTGTTCCTGGTTCGCTCACAACGTGATCCGGGCGTTCTACAACCCCTACACTCCTGTCAACACCAAGTAAGCTCGGTTTGTCCTTTCACTGAAATCATTTCAGTTTTTTTGCATACCGTTCTGGTTGATGACACAGGTTTGAGTTTGGCGCCGCCATCTTCATCGCGTGGGGCGGTTCCCTCCTGGATGTCCTGGGCGGCGCCATGTTGGCCTCCTCATGCTCACAAAAGAAGCAAGTTTCCAAGTACCCATCAGTGGCCAGTTCCCGTTCCGGGCCTGCCAGCGGCAGCAAAGAATATGTCTGAATGTCATCAGTGTTAAACAAACATATCCAAGTGAAAATTTGTGGGGGGCCATCACTGAATCACTAAAGGTGGACTTTATGCGTTTAATAATTGCTTGCTTGTGACGCAGCACTGTCTCAACCGCATGCGTTTGCACAAGTGCTATTCACTATTAGACTACAAGAAACAAGACAGGATACAAACTCCAGTCTGAATGGTGAATACAGAATCGTCCACACTTGCACATCCAATTTCGACCTATTTTATAGTCACACATCAGCCAATGGGTTGAAAGTTATTTATTTGGCCAAACTTAGGTTGACTTTTAGATTTCAGGTTTGTAGATGGATGTCATATTTTGGTGAACTATTTTTTTTTTTTATATACAGTATATATATACAAGACATACTCCTGATGCATGTAGCTGATAATATGTAGAAATAAAGGCATTGTAACATTTTGTGTTTGTCATGTGGCCCGCTTTCCAAAACAGCAAAACCCCAAGTTGGTGCCCAGTATGAAAAAAAAAAAAGGAAGACAAAACTCACAAGGTGTTAAAAGCCATTTTCAACATGAGCGTTTGCTTCATGGATCACGTGATGCCGTGTTTAAAAAAAAATGTTTCCACAACATCCTCTACAAAGATATGTTTATTTCCCCGGATGCACATTTGAAAAGTTGACCACTTTCATGCAAACGGCTGGCATAATCCACATCAAATAAAAATCTTGAGGAAAAAAAAAAAAAACACGCATTACAATTTCATCACTACCCCCCCACCCCAAAAAAATTTGAGAATAAAAAGAAAAAAACAAACTCACATTATACCAGCATGAGCATCTCCGGACATTAATAACAATAATAATACAGTCAGTTGGTGCTTCTTGTCAGTGTGTGATTGTCTCAGCAAATCACAAGCGTGTTTCCACGATAAATTGTAACTTCCAGTGTATCGACGAGAACATGACAATGGAGTCAAGACATTCAAAACTGTACAGGTTCATCCTGCCACTTCCCCTCTCGGCATGCAGGCAACAGCGGTGCAGTGTCAAAGTACGACGACGTAGCCCTTATAAAAAAGGTAACATACCAAGTTCAAGGATACGCTCTCACAGTCTCCATGCGAAGAACACGCGTGACGGGCATCCCCACAAAGTGCAAACAACTTCAAAATTGACAAAATAGCAATTGGAAATGATATTTGTTTTGGTTTGTTTTAAAGCACATTTCTTCACATTGTACAAACAAACAAATAAAATCCGTCATTATTTTGATGTCATAAATAACAAGTTTGCATCCAGTGGATTATACAGTAAGCACACTACCAGTATCAGCAGTATGGAGGACAGGCGCTGGACAGCATGTTGCCGTGAAGGCGAAACCACCATTTTCTCAGCGGCACTCTTTCAGAAGCTCAGTCGGCAGGGGGCCGTAGACCTCCCACAACATGCGGACCCATCCAAAGTCTGAAATGAGGTGAAATCAACAGGCTGTATTTTACAATGAGGGTGGAGGCTCCCACCGGCGCCCTCTGTGGGCTCCGTCGCGCCATCGCTTGGATACGAGCCAAGCGTGGGCAGAGATGGAGACACTGGGGAGGAGGTCTTTCGGTTCAGGACATGGGGAGGGACACGGGACACTGGCCGTTGTTGTTCATGATGTCGTCCAGTATTTCATCATCCAAGTCCACTAAAATGACATTTTAAAAACACATAAAAAGAGGGGGGGGGAAGGTCAAGATTCTAACCCACAACCTTGAGACTGTGGAGCAGACATGCTAATCGTTTTTCGAGATTGTACAACAAAAACTAGAAATGTTCAATAGTGCTTTTTTTTTTTTCATGCGGATACCATTACGATTATTCACTGGAGTGGAGTATTCACTTATACCAAGTACCGATTCCAGGAGTACTTATGTGACATAACATTTGAAATTTGTTTCGGCTGCAGCTGTTTTGAAAACGCATTGCATTGCATTGTAATTAACAGAATATGTGTGTGTGTATATACTCACACACATTTTTATCATTATATCGTACACCTATAGCTGTAGTGATATCAGATTTCTTTGCAGAGGACAAAGAATAAATGCCTCCGAGTATTGGTAAAGCCTGTCTACATGAGTTGAGCCTCCATTTGTGTTCTGTTGCTTAAAGGGTTTTAAGTCCACAACCTCTGATGCTATTCGAAAGTCCGCCGGTGGCATTTCCATTTCCGTGTTAGCATTAAGCTATGTTATATAGTTGTTTGAAAAGCCACATAGTGCAATTTATCTGAGCCTTTGAGTCTCACCTTTCTTGGAGCGCCCAATCTGTCCCAGTTTGGGGGCCCTCTGTCCAAGCCGCTGGGGGTTAGGAGCATTGGGCCCGCTGTCTTGGCCGTGTTGAGCCCCGGGTCCGGGCTGCAGGGGCGGCCCCGCGGGCTGGATCAGCTCGGGGACGCCAGAAGCGCCGTACATGTCTGCAAAGACGCGCGCAGCGCCTATTTCAGCCGCTAGATGTCCCCACAGCCAAAGAAGACGAGCTTTGTTGTTGTTGCGCTTTACTTCCGGAATACCGCTCACGGTTCAATAAAGGCAATGTTGAGCTGTGAATTACAAAAAAGCCCCAACAAGATAACACGTTTAAATAAATTTCGCAAATACTATCCAGTCCATCGAAGTAACCGAACGTAAAGTTATGAAACCACAATTTATCGAGTCGAAAGGACCCTATCGACAGTACTCGAAAAGCTTGGTTCGAATCTCCAAAAGCACAGCGGTCCGTGTAACAGAGGTTCAATGGTGATTATTACCTGATCACTCCTCGGCTGAGGCCGCAATGACGAAAGGTTGAAAAAAAGAACCCAACCTCAGCACACGCGTGTTGTTGTTTACTGGACTGCGGCTCTCTCTCTCTCTCTTTCACTTTCTCTCTCACCCGAACTCGATGCGCCGCAGAAAAGAAGGCGAGTGGATTTATTTAAAGGAGCCTCGGTGCCATGGGCCTTTCCTGCCGTTTTATTTCACCCTCTGCTCCAAAAACGTGCGCGTCATCCGTCGACTGATGCCAGCCACACTGCTGCTGACGCCTGTTGTCATTCTCGAAACTTTAACAAGAGGAGGTGATGCGTAACTGCGCACGTCACACATCGCCGAGCGTGACTCAACCTCAGCCAATTGAGTGACACGCCTCGATGATGCTCATCCATAAATCATGAGGATGCTTTTTTTTTTTTTTGTCACCTGACAAGAACCGAGGGACCACGCTGCGGGCACATATTGTATCCCGAGGGGCTAGTAAAAGAGTCATTGAAGTTGGAACAACTTTAAAATTGTAAATTGTTGACATTTACGGCAACACTGTTCGTTAGCAGAACAAACAGTATGCTCCAACACCAATTTTTAGTTGTTTTCACACAGTACTTGTATCTGTATATTGGGGGGGCTAACACAATTGTCCCCCCCGCCAACAAAGCAAATTGTTTTGAAGCAAACACCTCGCTTGCTTTGTTGTCATAACTATCACTGTTGCCATAAAAGTCAATCATTTATATTTTAAAGTTACTGTTTTATCCCTCCACCCGCAAGTACCAGTTGTGTTTTGTTGAGGGTGCCCCATTCAGCATCCATGTGAGCAAAGGTCACATCCCAAGGTGTGAACAATTTGCTTGAACATTTGTCGACCTTTGAGGATTTTCAAGTTCACGAGACACAAACGATGAAGTGATTGGGTCAGCAGAGTCACACGGGAACGAGTTGTGTCTACACCAAAACAGTATCGTGTTGTGTTGACACCAAAACACCGCGCTTAAAAGAAGCACGCACAAACAGTTGAAGTGGCCAAAAGGAACACGGACTTCCAAGGATTTTGCAAGTCAGGTAAGTTGTGGGGTTTTTTTTCCCATCTGCTTTTTTTGCTTGCAAAAAAAAAAAAAAAAGATGACTGATTGAAGACTCTTGAGCTAAAGATTGACAAAAGTCAACAGGGTCGTGTCCGGTCTACTGCGTTCCGGTCATAGTCAGGATGGACTAACAAAAGGCACTCATGCTTGGATGTTAATAAGTCAAGACACTAGTTAGCGTGTGCGCTTCAGGGGTGCTTCGTTGAGTCGCTCACAGCGCCTTATCAAGGAAAGTGTTGTCAAAATGACATGCATGAACGTGTGAAAAAGTATGAGATCCATCACATATTTTGACACCAGTCAAAAATCCATTGCCCTCCGTGAAAAATATTACTGAGTCATTTACAGTAGTTGTGAAAGTCTTCTTTGATGGCATTGCTTTACTGTATGTTACTGCCACCTGTTGGCCAAGGCTGGTACACCAGAAGGGGCAGCACAATGAATTGAATTGAATCAACGATTCCTGACGTGTAAACCGTTTCCTCATTTAAAAAAAATATATGCGTGCGTGCATATGTGTGTGTGTGTGTGTGTGTGTGTGTATTAGGCTGCATGGGCATTTCCATTCACTTCAACAAGAAAAGATGCTTTGAGTTGAGATGTCTCATCATGTGATCGGGTCCCAGCCGCAAAGGCGGCGCATCCAGGAGGGGGCGCAATGGAGCACAGGCCTGTGTGCTTGTCATCAAGACGTGGGAGACTGTAAGTGCACCGGGGGAGTGGGGGACATCACGTATGATGACCCCAGTGGGTGTTGGGGGGGGCTCAGATGACATCATGTATGACGACCCCAGTGGGTGTTTGTGCAGGTTGCTTTGCCCTGTGCTGCCTCCCGGTGTTTACCTGTAAGGTGGCGAGGAAGGCGGGCGTGTGTCCCCTTTTGCCACTGCTGGACTGTCTCGGCTGCGTGCCCCCGGCTTCCCTCGCAGTGAGGGCCTCCGTGAGGGAAAAATATGGCATACAGGTACGTCCGTTACAAAACGCCTTCAAGATTTGAGACTGAGTCACCAATGGTGAAATGCTTAGTGATTTATTTTGGAACATTTTTTCCCCCCGAAAAATTCCGACTCGATAGCCAGCGTGTGGCTTTGGGCTATCATAGCCACTTTAGAGCGCCTCATTGTTGGCTGGGACTGTGCGCAGAAGATATGGAGAGTGAGGGTAGAGCAAAAAAGGTGGAAATGCTTTTTGAACACACATCAGGCTATATTCCATCCATCATAGCCTTTAGGTGGATATTATTTGGAGCCTCATTTGCGATTTTTAAAAATAATTCAAATAACATACAGAATTTCAAAGACATATGTACTTTAACTTTACAGGGACTACCTTTCCACCCAAAGGTGGTTTACAGTTAAAACTTCACCGCAACAAAATAAATTATAATTGAGATCTTAGTCAAAATTAATGGGCATTAGGGGACTGGCGTGACAACATGTGACTTTTGGAGACTGGACTGGGCAAATATTGAGAAACAAAGATCCAGGTGGGGGCGGCTGCACTGCAGAGTTGGAGCACTGCCATGAAAGGAGGTGGTTGGTAATGTTGGCTCCTCCGGAGGCGGAGTGGGCCGCGGAGCAAGCGGTCAGACTTTGCAGTGTTGAGATTTAAAAAAAAAAAAAATTAAATCAGTGCGGAATGCATGCGAATTTCTCCACTGTGAGACAAAGAAAGGTTTTCTTCTCTTATTTTAAAGACAAAAATTTGGGCATGTGCTCCATTGAGCGCCATTAGGAGTTTCATCAACTTGAAGCGTCTCTTCTCTGTATCGTTTAGCTCCCCTTCTCTCATCAGTGGAGAATCTCGCATCCAGATATGTGATGGTTTATACTGCTGGCAGCATTGTATGGAGCTGCGAGTCCATGTAAATGTTCACCTTTGCTTGGAGCCTCCCACTCGCGCTCTCTTCCAGGGGAGTGTGTGGGGAGACTGCCTGTACGGATGCTGCTGCTACACGCTATCTTGGCTCCAGATCTCCAGAGAGCTGAAAAGGAGAGCAGCATCTCACGCCTCCTCCTCTCCGTCCTCCTCTTCTTCCTCAGACAAGTACGCGACATTGACTCCCCTGCAGGGGGCGCACTTGGTCTGAACCACAGGAGCCTGGTTATCCAGAACAAGTGTTTCCCAACCTGTGTAGAGAAGGAAGTTCCACATTACCATGTAAATGGTGTTTTTTTTGTATTGCGATTTAAGCAACACGGTCGGTTCTGCAGACATTTGCTAAGCTATTGGCATGACTGAATAAAACAGGACCCAGAATTGAGCCCTGTGGTACTCCAGTAGACCTAGTGAGGCATTAAAAAAAAAGAAAGGAATTACCTACTTGAACTGCCTGTTTTCTGTCTGGCTGGTTGAATGTGTTTCAACGGACACTAAAAATGTTAACATAAATTGCAAAAGTCCTGTGCCACCATTAGGCTTGTTGTCGAACAACGGTAGAGTGAAAATATCCAATTGTTATTGTTTCTTTATTAATAAAATAAAATTTTCTTTTTTTCGATGCTCAATGGAACCCAAAATAATGTCTTAAGTAACTCTAAAATGTGTCTAGTTGTTCCTGTTTTACCAAGTCAAAATAATTGCTGTGAAATGTTATCTGTGGATTTTTTTTTGTGTGTTTTGTTGTACCCAAACTAAATTAAATACGGAGTTAAGAAAAATCTTAGTGATTTCATTTTTTTTTTTAAATGGGACTTGAATGCAATGCCCGATTAAGTCATCAAATTGTCCGCACAAATACTGTATCTCCTGTTTCTGAGCAATACAAGTGTAATACAAACAATGATGCAAACACACACAAAAAATGTTGCAGTCCATTAGGCTTGTGTGCACGTGCAGACAGAGGATAGCACTAAACATCCTTGTAACACTTTTCAAAATGTTTTACATCACAGTGATCTAATCAGGAGAATCAGTCTGTCAGATTTCGGTGTCGCACGCTATTGGACCGGCCCGACCAGTTAGTGCAACGTGGTCGCACGTCTATAAAATAAGAACCGCCCGGAGGCTCGCGCAGCAGTCGCTGTCTCTCCTGACCGGACCACATTCGACTTTCACTCATGTAAGTTGTCGTGCTTTTCACCAAGGATGTGTTTGAATGTTTGCATATGAGTGAAGTCTTCGGTCATGTTTTCGCCTTTGATTAATGTCGAGTTGAATGAAATGGATCGGGTTGACACTTGACCCCTAGCTTGGTTGTAAAATCGATAGATGTCCACAATCATGAAACCGTTTCTTGATTGTGGAAGTCTGTTTGGCCTCCTTCGGCTCTTACATGCATATGACACCCCCACCCCACCACCTTACCCGTCCCCCCCAGAGATCGCAGCCATGTCTCAGCAGTTGAATCAACCCAAGCCCTTCACCATGACCACCATGACCAGTCTGAACAACCAGTGGAGCTCGGACATCTGCGACTGCTTCGACGACCTGCCCCAATGTGAGCAAGTGTACTGAAATTCCACATCTGCGTGTCAATGATGGCTAGACGTGATTGAGCGTCAGAGGAACGCTATCAGAGGCTTCATATGGGAGCAGAGGCGTTGCGAAGAGGGTTAAGGGACGGTTAGTTCAGCTGCCCTTGATGCGCTTTATGATAAAAGGCACTCAGTGACGTGCACACTTAACAGGGGGCACGATGCGGAGGATGCGAAGGAACTTTGACGTGGAATTCCTTGAGAAATTCCATGTGCGTGCTCAAATGCTGAATGGGGGGAAAAAAAAAATTAATGCGTGTATGTGGAATGATGTGGATTTCTTTGGAATCACGTAGAATTGAATGATTGGCTTTTATTTTGAAAAAAAAAATGTACGTCGGGAGAAGCTCAAGAGCAGAACTGTTTGAATCGGTCAAAAAATGTAGAAATTACAACAACAAAAATCATAATTTTTACTTTTATTTTGAAATTTTGACAAAAAATTGCGGTAAGTCATAAGATAAACAGTTTAAAGTTGGAACGGTTAGAATTGGTCAAAAAAGGTGGAAATTGCACCAACTAAATGTATAAATGAATTTAAATATTTAGCTTTTATTTAGAAAATGACATTTTGAGGAAAAACAAACAAACAAACAATAAATGCTAATAAGCCGGACCATTTAATGTTGGAACAATTAAAATCGGTCAAAAAACGAGAACACAAAGCATCCCGAGGAGAAAGGTCGAGCATCGCGCCTGAAGGCAGTCGTGATGAAGCGCACCCGTCTGGTTACAACGGTTTCAAACGGAGAACCATGAGAGGGCGCCCACCTCGAACAAAATGCTCTCGCGACTTATCGGTTCAAGATACTGGTTCCTCAAAGGGTTCATTAGAACGGGAGAGGCTCAGGGAAAGCGAGCATGCTGCCTTTTTTTAACTCGGTTGAAAAGTGATGGAATTCGAGCCGGTTTGGGGGAGGAAGAAACGAGCACCAGCCGTGACCCTCAAAAGTGTAACTGAGAATGAAACGCAACTATGGTGTGCGCCCACTCAAGAGTGCGTTTTTTTTTGTGGAAACGTTTTGCTCTCCAGGTTGTTTTGCCTTCTGGTGCCTTCCCTGCTTCACATGTAAAGTGTCGCACGACGCTGGCGAGTGCCTTTGTTTGCCGCTGCTGGACGCCTTTGGGGTTATCCCGCCCATGACCACTGCCCTCAGGGTGTCCGTACGCCAGCGATATGGCATACAGGTACGCACCAAACTACAAAAGAAAAAAAAAAATATCGACAGTTGGGATAGTTTTGAAGATAAAACCATTGTTCCACCTCACCGATATAGAGATATACAGTAGATTTAAAAAATAGTCTCCACACCCTTGTTCAAATTTCAGATTTTAGTGACAAGTTTCTATTTCGAACCGCACATAATTCCTTCGCCCTTGTGTATAAGGTACCAGTTCCAGCTGAAAAGAAAAACGACCTACGTGTCTTCTGGACATGACACATATCGGAATTATGACGGGTTCATCCTTGGTTTCATTGGAACGTGGCACATTTTCTCACATAAGATGGAGAGATTTTTTTGTAAAAGTCTGATGAAAGCAAGGTTGAATCTTTTGATCGTCATTCCAAAAGGTGCCGCACGTTTGGCACCAACACAACATGGCTCGTCGCCAAAAATGTTTTTTTCCAGCTAGAATTAAATCCTAAAAGCAAAAGAAATGGAATTATGAACAGTTCAAAATAGAAGTCGCTGTGAACACAAAACCGGGCGCCTACTGGACCATCTGAAATGTATTTGGGTTAAACCACAACTTGTAGTGTGCTGACTCCCGATGAAAACACGAGTTTAAATGTGATTGTTTAATCTTGAACACAGGTATGTGCACTTTTGAATGTCCTGCTTCCATTCAAACTGGTATTGTGTGCATTTTGCCCACAGGGCACCGTTTGCCACGACTGCATCTACGCTTGCTGCTGCGGCCCATGCACCTGGTGCCAAATATCCCGTGAAATCCAAGCCAGAAAAAATCCCATCACGTTCGTCAACATGGTGCCCTGAAGAAGAAAAAAAAAAAAATAAATATAGATAGATAAACCCTGACGTCCCTCATCCCTCACGTCACCACTCAAGCTGAGAGCACATTCTTGGACTTTGTGTCTTTTTCAGACGGCAAAGCGCTGACATCTGATCTGATCCGAGTACATCGCCACTCTTGGAATGTCACCTAACGGCTGATTGAACTTTAGGATATGTCACATCACGTAGTAAAGCTAGAGCCCTGACCTATGTCTCCTGGCCTAGAAAAAAAACACTTCAGTCATGTTATTGTGATAGAACAAAACCAAGTCAATAGAAACAAAAGGATTATTTTTTATTAAAAATATTTTGAATAAAGGTGAAAGATTCCAGTTCATGGCAATGTTTCTGTTTTTTTTATTTCAAATTGGAATGCACTCAGCATTAAGCACGAGTAAAACATTTGCAACAACGGTTTGAATTCAAGTGTGGCGTCTTTTCAAGGCAAACGCGGAACTTTTCGAAGCTGTCTCCGCCGGAGCATCGTGTGAAATCCCTGCAAAATGACGGCACCATAAAACGCCGCTGAGAAAACAAACAAAAGCCGCTGTCGGAGAGGAGCACGCTGGGAATCCAATGGGCCACGATCGCGACAATTGCGGGAAGGAAGCGTTCGAGGGCCAGCGAGCGCCCCCGAGACTTTTATCCGCATTTGGCTTCCGGATGGACCTTGAGAAGGTGCGAATAAATGTGATTATTATTGTTGTTGCCCCTCCATTCAGGCCCTTTCGCTTAATCACTGGAGCATACTTATTCTCGGGCACATTTATTTTCCCTGCGCTTCGTGTGACCTTGGCATTTCCTGCGTCGCCGCCGCTCCCGTCGCCGCACTTTCTCCCGGTTTGATTAAAAGGCCTCAAGACACTTCATGGAATTTTCCAGAAATTCAATTTCTCGAGGCAACACCTTGCTTCAATTTATCACGTGTCGAATGGGAATGAGCACACACTCGCCACCAGTTAAAATGCCTCTGATAAACCCAAAACAAAGTTCTGATGTTCCAGTAGGCTTTTTCAGTTACTTTCAAACGAAACATGAATCAAAGACAATTGTTTGTTTGTTTAAAGGCAAGCACCTAGCCTCAGATAACTTTATGCAAACATCCAATGGGGAAACTCCACAGGCATGCAGGCTAACAGTTAGCATCTACAGTACGCGGCCGTGTTGTTAAATTTTAAGCAAAGGATATCTGCACACAAACAGTAATGTAGAAAAATGCTCACAAGCATATGTTTGAAGAATGAACAAACATTAGTGCCGTGCATCAGAATGAGCGGCACAAAAAGTGTGCGGGGGGGAAAAAGGTCACAAATGTCGTTTTTAATTGTCAGATTCCTGATGAATGATCTGGAAACATGGCCGTTTTTTTTCACGTCATCCGTAATGAGTCGCGCTTCAGAAATTACTTTCCGGTTTTCAAGGTTCGCCACCACACATCACATGATCACGACATCACATTTTGGACTCTGACCCGGTAGCTTGCGCTTGTTGTGACAGGGGATCACGGAGTGAGTCATTACATTTGCGGATTTTAAAACAACAAAGGTGAGCTGATTGAGCATTTCGCACCACTTATCTGCCTGTTACTATTATTATTATTATTCTTTGTGGATTCGTTCACTCCATCATTTAAAGCTCGGGACGGTTATAAAGGCTGAGACCTTTGGACAGGCAGGTGCTTAAAATTCCATGTGCCCCGTGAAGGTTTGAAATGGTGCGAAGGGAATGATACACATGCACGTGTATAAAGTTGGAATGCGCTCTGCTCGGCCAGCTGATGGCTTAGCAGGACTTTGCGAATCCTGAGATCCTCTGGCACCGGCCTTTTAATTATTCCTCGGGTGAGGACCAAAACACATGGCGAGGCTGCATTCAGCCATTTTGGTCTCCGGCTATGGAATGGCCTGCCAGAGCCCATTGGGTCTATAGACGCTCTTGATATTTTTAAGAGGAGGCTAAAGGGATATCTTTTTAGCTTGGCTTTTTGAATAACTTGCATTTACACGTATTTTAATTTAAGCCTTTTATTTATTTATTTCACGTTTTTTTTAAGAGCCGGTTTCCTCTTGGGGGCTTCCGCGCTGGGAGATGTGGCGGCTGTCACTTGGGTGCTTTTTTCCCTCATATGATTTCTCTGTGCATGTTTTATGTATGTGTGTGTGTGTGTGTGTGTGTGTACATAGGCATGCTTGTGGGAATATATATCTGTGTTTGTTGAGAGGAGGGGGGGTCCTCTTTTTATTTTGTAAATTTGAATTTTTTAACGGCACAGCACTGAGTTGCATTTTTATGTATAAAAAGTGCTATAGAAATAAAGTTCGATCGTTTGAATATGAGGGATACTTAGAAGCTCCATAAAATGACAAATGTGTTGGATTGTGCCCATTTCTAAACGCCATTGTTGCCATTAAAGTTGGTCTTATTAAGTATAGTCAACCCTCAGTTTTCGTCCATAATCTGTTCCAGAAGGCTGTTCGAAAACCGAAACCACGCTCTTTTTAAAATAAAAAGTTTTTATTTGTACACATCTGCTCACAATGGAGAGCAACACGAGGAAGCGTCACTTCCTCGTGTAAGGAAGGCGAGAGGAGTCAAATGGTGCATTCAAGTGCGCTCAGTTTGTTCGAGAACCGAAATTTGTTCGTCATCCAAGGCATAAAAAACCTCGAAATTTTTGGTCAAAAACCAAATTGGACGAGAACCGAGACATTCGAAAACCGAGGATTGACTGTACATATGAATATGAGTTGTGCTTTAATGACTGAGTATAAAAGTCAACATCTCTTCATGTCTTACCCACGCAGCTGCCCGTCTCCCCCAGGAAATGTCCAAGGGCACGGCGGCGATCCTTGCCGCGTTGGCCTTCCTGTCGCTGTGGCCGGCTGGATCAGACAGCAGCAGGATCCTGGTGGTGCCGGTGGACGGTAGCCACTGGATCAACATGGCGGTGATCCTGAAAGAGCTGCACTCCCGAGGACACCAACTCACAGTGCTGCACTCCCCCAACAGTTGGTACATCCCGACAAACGGCTCCTTCTACACTTCGGTCACCGCCACCATGCTTGAGGACGGCAACAAAAAGGACTTTTACAATCAATTCCTGTTGGATGTGATCAAAGTCCGCCAGTCCGCCGACTTCTTGAGGACCTTCTACCAGCAGGGCTTGATCACCGACATGCTAGCGAGGGGTCATAAAACTCTTGCGGATGCGGCCACCGCGGTGTTCGATGACCCGGTTTTCATGAAGAAGCTACGGGAGGCCAAGTTTGATCTGATGCTAACAGACCCGGGCCTGACGGTGGGGGTGCTTCTCGGGAATTACCTCAAGCTGCCGATGGTTTTCAACGTGCGGTGGATGAATAACGGCGAGAGCCATTTTGCCATGGCTCCCTCCCCGCTCTCCTACGTCCCCGTGTCCGGAAGTGAGCTCCACGATCAGATGGATTTTCAGGGACGGCTTAAGAACATGCTACATTACATCTACAGTCTCATTGAATTCTACTTTTACATCAACGCAGCGTACGCAGATCTCTTCCAGCGCCACTTTCCTCCCAAAACAGACTTGCTCACCTTGGAGCGAGCGGCAGATATCTGGCTGGTGAGGTCCGATTTTGTCTTCGAGCTGCCGCGCCCGACCATGCCCAACGTGGTCTACATTGGCGGTTTCCAGTGCGAAAAGGCCCAGCCCTTGCTTGCCGATCTGGATGCCTTCGTGCGGAGCTCCGGGGAACACGGGGTGGTGGTGATGTCGTTGGGAACGCTGGTGTCAGCCCTGCCCCGCGATGTCACAGAGGCCATCGCGGCCGCGTTCGCTCAGATCCCCCAGAAGGTGGTCTGGAGGATCAAGGGAGAAAAGCCTTCGTCCTTGGGCAACAACACCTTGGTGGTGGACTGGCTGCCTCAGAAAGACCTCTTGGGACACCCCAAAACTCGAGCGTTTGTTGCTCACGGAGGGACCAACGGCATGTATGAGGCCATCTACCACGGTGTTCCAGTTCTGGGTCTGCCGCTGCTGTTTGACCAGTTTGACAACCTACTGCGGCTGAAGGTACGTGGGGCGGCCCGGGTGTTGGAGGCCAATTCGCTCACCAAGGAAGGCTTCCTCGAGGCTCTCAGGGATATTCTGGACAATCCAAGCTATCGAGATAACATGCGGCGACTCTCTCGTCTCCATCACGACCGCCCCATGTCTCCCTTAGAGACCGCCATCTTTTGGATCGAGTACGTCAGCAGGCACAAGGGAGCGTCCCATCTGCGTCCGGTCGCTTACAGCCTCCCTTGGTACTCCTACTTCTGCTTGGACGTGGTCCTTTTCATCAGCGCTGTTGTGGTGGCCTTTGTGTGGGCTTCCGTAGCCATTTGTAAGGCCGTCTGCTGTCGGAGGATCGGGAGAAAGATGAAACGGGAATAAAACATTCGGTGACCGACTGACAAACTTGAGCGTGTATTTTCAACAGAGCACTTTTGTTTGTTTCTAAGCACTCATCTGATTTCATTTTGAATGACTCGTGATTCCTGCAGCACTGTTGGGAGTACAAAAGGCAACTGGGTCGAGCTTGCCTGTGTGTGGTGGGAGTGTCTCGGGTCAGTTTTTTGTTAGTCATGTTGGATTATTATTATTTTTTTGTTTTAATCAATAAATCAGTCTAGTGGCATTTTCAAGGGCGCAAAATGAGGGATTGGACATGAATAAGCTTTCCCTTTTTAAAAAATACTTCCTGAAGCCAATTGTCTCCACGCAGCCATTCTTCCCCAAGACAATGCCAATTGTGTTTCCCCTCCCGAGCCGTGCTGCAGCAAGGGACATAACCCTGACCGCACCGAACCCCTGCAAAGTCATTTGTGAGATATCGTGACTTTGTGCGCTACAGTGATCCCTCGCTATTTCGCGGTTCGTTTATCGCGGCTTCAGTGCGTCGCGGATTTTTTCAAACATATTCATTAAAAAAAAGGTTTTTTTTCATATACACGTAGTACAGTCCTGTATATGTTGCTCTTTGTGACTCGCTGTTGTTTTGCTGACTTTCGCAACTTCTCGCGGACTGTTTGCGAACTTTTTGCGGACTTTAAAAAAAAACTTTTTTTTTATATGTTTACTGTATCGTTATTCATAAACTAACCTAACTTACACATGTTTAAATCTATTAGCATACAGCATTAAGTAATGTTAATTACTTCAAAATTTACTTCTACATGCATGTATACCATTAAATTTGGCCTTATAAATATTATGTACATGTACCTATATGGAGGGGGGGTCGCTACTTCGCGGATTTTCGTTTATCGCGGGTGGTTTTGGTCCCCATTAACCGCCATAAACGAGGGATTACTGTGTTATGAATACTGTACTTGAATGGCTCCTGTGGTGAGTTTTGGAGTGGTGTGTCCATATCAATGTCATGTCTTTTAGATTTTCTACTAATTACAGACAATGTCTGATGAAGCCTTTTTTTTTTAAACAATCAATAAAAATTTGTAAAAAACTCAATAGAATTTGAATCGATAATGCATCACACAACATTGTGTTAAATCCTGCATTGAACAGCAGATTGGCAGCTCGCGGCGTGGCCGCCGCATCTGTATGTTTTTGTTCAAGCCCGAAAGGCGTTCTCCTGTCTCAGGATGTTGCCCTTAAAAAGCCAAGAAGTTGGCTTCCTGTGGAGGAAACGATCAAAGAATGGACAAAAGTCGCTCCAGGCGCCCCGTTCCCAGCACTTGTTTTGCGCGGGTCACTCAGCAACAAGGTCGCTCAAGTCGCTGCGTACACTTTTGAAACGCACTTGATGGTGATGTCCTTCCTTGGGTTATTTCTCCCTTGATGGATTATGGATGCTTGAAACATTGGTTGACGGGCAACCCAAAGCCTGAGCCTGGCCTTTTCCACGGGATCACGCCGTGCTCTTGAATGGCTAGCAGCGAATCACGTCGAGGCGTCCGACATGTCCAACGACAGCTGCGGCCTCCCCTTGGACACGGACACACTGGGCCTGACTTGCATCTACGGCCTGGTCTTCACCGTGGGCCTGCCCTGCAATCTGCTGTCCCTCTGGGGGTTGTACCATCTGGGCCGCTCCGGTAGCGGTGGCTGCCAGCTGGTCTACATCCTCAACCTGCTCCTGTCCGACCTCCTGCAGCTGCTCACCCTGCCCCTGTGGATCCTGTACCTGCAGGACGCCCACCGTTGGCGCTACGGTCAGCTCGCCTGCGAGCTGGTGGGCTACGTGTTCTACGTCAACGTCTACGCCAGTGTCATGTTCCTGTGTCTGATAGCGTTGGACCGCTGCCTGGCCATCGTGTTTCCGCTGAGCAGCCGCAGGGTCAGGACAGTCCGGGTGGCCGCCGTGTCGGGCCTGGCGGTGTGGACGCTGACGTTCCTCTTCTGCCTGTTCGGACTCTTGCCATCCGTTTTTGACTCGGAGCGACGACTGTGTCTCGAGCGCTACCCTGTCAGCCCCCGATATGCCCACTTCAAGATCACCACTGTGGCTCTGGGCTTCCTGTTGCCGTGCGCCATACTGGGGTAAGCTACACCGCAAACGGCTATGTTCCATCGTCACGTGTCATTCTTTTTTTTTTTTCTCCATACTGCGCTCGCAGCTACACCTCAGCCCACATCTGGGTCACCCTGCGACACTCCCCCTCCCTGTCAGCCCACGAGCGTCACAAGATCGTGGGCATCCTGGTGGTCATCACGGTCAACTTCATCGCCGTGTTTGGACCGTACCACCTGGTGGGCGGCTACAGATTTGTGTCCTTACTGCGGGCCGACGAGCCCTGCACGCTGGAGCGCTCCATCTTCTTGCTCTACCGCCTATGCTACGGGCTGACCAGCCTCAACACAATGCTCGATCCCCTCTTCTATATTTTCCTGTGCGCTGATGCACGGCTGGAGTTGCGAAGGTCGCTGCCCTGCTCCGGGCGAGGCCAAAACGCTGGCAAAGTGACGGCCGGGAGCAGCAGAGCTCATGCGGATGCAGACGAGAAAAGTGGACAAAATCATGTTTCCGTTGCCTAAAAGCTTTGCATTCGGGGAAGAGAGATTCCAAAAACACCTCTGAAATTCTGACACTGACATCTTGCATTCTATTCAAAAGAAGAAAAAAAACCCAGAACTTTATTCTACGGTAAGGGGAAAGTAGTAGTACTGCATGAAGAAAATACTTTGTGCTGTACTACTATCCCCCTGCCCCCCGAAGAGATTTGATGATGTCACATTTATTTCAGGGCTTTTAATGGGCCAAAACTAAAGTCGGGATGAGGTATTGGTTTATTTAATATGTTGGTTTTTATTGATGCCCCACCAACCCCAAAATGTCGGTATGCACTTTTTTTTTTTTAATGATACGACAAGTTATTTCAAATTATTTTGAAAGCCTAATAGCTAAGGCTAGCAGATCCTCAGGTGTCATGTCAACGAAATACAATTTGTGGAAAAGTAGCAACCATCACCAACGCATAACCATCGACTTTGCTGCAAATGAACTGTTCATCTTTTTATGAGTACTGTCTGAAAAACTCAATTCAAGGCATTTTGGAGGAATAAACGGCAAGATTATAGCAACCGAGTGTCATCTGTGAAGCGAACTAGTAGAATACTGTACATCCCGCAAAAAAAATTCAAATGTTGAGAGAAAATAAAGCACCCAGGATTGAATTTTAAGCATTGTTGCACAAGTACATGACACAACTCTACTCCGCCTTTGTGACGAGAAGACTTTTTTTTTTTCCACTGGAGGAAGCGTGTTTTTGACTGCAACCCCCTTCTTGATGACACCGCCATTAAGGTCGAAGTCTCAACGGAGAACGGGATGCTGAAGCTCTGCGTGTTCTGGGTTGCTCTCTTTCGAGCCCGTAAGTTATGTCATTGACAACCATTTCTGCAGAAAATGAAGCAAATACACGGAACTGTCCTTTTTGTATGCATTTCAGATGGCAGTGTGCGTTTTGCCAGCCTGGGCGACCGAGTCACCCTGCCCTGCCACTTTGCCCCTGACACCAAATATCTGTGCTGGTACAAGCAGGTCGCAGGCGACAAACCCCAAATCGTGTTCTCGTTCTACGTCTATGCGCTCAAGTCCCAGAGTCAACAGATGGCGACGGAATTCAGCAAGCGAATGACGGTTCACGCCGGACAAAACTCCTTCGATCTGAACATTTCCAACGTGCAGCTCTCGGACACGGCCGTGTACTACTGCGGGCAGAGCAGCCTCAACATCATGAGCTTTGAGAGCGGAATCTTTTTGCTCGTGAAAGGTATGCCACCTTTTTTGGCCTTTAACACACTGAAATATTCTGAAAAAAGACGAGTGTACAGACATTTTGGAGGGCAAGGGGGCATATGCTCAAGCTAAAAGAAGAAAAAAAAAAAGGTGGGGAGTGAGAAAGATACCTGTCGCCAAAGACACTTTTCTCAACTAGGACAAAAGGGCTGGTGGTTCTTGAACACCACTACCGGTCTGTCTGCGCTCAGAACTGTTCGGAAAAATGAAAAAAAAAAAATCACCCAGAAAGATCAAACATTTACGTGTTATGTGTGCTCATTTTGAAATGCAACTAAATGGTGTTCAGGACACGTGCAAGTTCAAAGCTTTTTTTTTTGTTTCCCAGTATTTTTGTTTTGAGAGAATTTCTCTTAAAACTTTTTTTTTGTGGCAAGGAGAGTAAAAATTCATTTTTAAAATTAATGTCACAACATTCTATTGTTTTTGTAAAAAAAAAAAAAATAATAATTTTTTTAAACAACCTATCAAAATGAAACGGCGTGATCAGCAATCAATCATTTGCCAAGCGCTCAAAATAACTAAAATATGGTTCCTCACTCTCACATTATTTTCATTCTGTTTTAGAATCCACTCGCCTGTCCGTCCTCCAGCATCCAACGTCCATCACAGAGTCCCCGGGGGGGTCTGCCACACTGAACTGCACCATGCACCCTGGAAGCAGCGACGGGGTGCACACCGTCTACTGGTTTCGAAAGGCCTCGGGCGACCCCCACTTGTTGTACGTCCACTCGGAGCAGAGCAGCGGGTGCGCAACGGCGTCGGAGAAGGGTTGCGTTTACATGCTGTCCAAGCGGGACGTCGCCATGTCTGACGCCGGGACGTACTACTGCGCCGTGGCCTCCTGTGGCGAGATCGTGTTCGGAAAGGGGACGTGTTTGGAGATCGAAGGTGGGACGCTACGGTAGAAAAAGTGTTTCTGGAATGAGAAAGAGAGAAAAAAAAGAGCAACAACTCTCATGTTGTGTGTATTCTCACAGATAAGACATTGACGGATACAGTGTTGACGTACTGTGTGCGAACATCTCTGCTTGTGTCCTTCGTTGTCAATGTCATTCTGATGTATCTCCTTACCAAAAGGAGCAGGAGAGACAACCTAGTCTCAGGTGATACACAGGACTTGATGTTTGTTTTGTTTTTTAACTTGCACACGGAGAAGGAAATTGTCATTTGATTCTGTTAACAGGGAAAATGCCGCCGTCAAACGCTCCAGAAGACAATATGGACAACGAGGTTGGTGCGCTAAATCCATTGGACGACGACGCCCACCTTCCCGCGCACTTTTCACATCTCAAATTGTATTTCCCACAGAGTGAGGACGCCGAAGGTTTGCCATACGTGGCTCTGGACTTCAAAAAGAGGCAGCCCAACAGCAGGAGACACAGGGGCCCAGAGGACAGCGTTTACTCCGGAGTGAGACTCAAAAACGTGGATTGATCAACATCTGCAACGTCAATCCTGCTTGATGCCCAGCGGTTTTGTAACATGTGAGACCTATATTAAAAAAAAAAAAGAAAGAAATAGGACATATGTTTGACAATTGTTTTGGCCATCATTCATGCAAACATGAAAGCAACACAAATGTTACAAAATGAAGTAACATGAGGACGTCTGGGTGTCTGTGGAAAATTCAGAAACATTTTTAGATGAAGCTTTCGTTTTCAAATTAAGAGTGGTTAATGTTTTACACTGAACCCATGAGGTTCTCAGTCTTGGCCAACCCCAACAGGATGTTGATGCGGTTTTGTTTGTGATGCTTGCTCCATTTTGCAACATATTTTGCAGGGGTCATCTAAATAACACACAAGGCCCGATTTGGGGGTATGCGACTTCTGCAGCGTGCAGGAAGCACATTCATTTCAAAGCGTGCTCGATTTAAGATGTGGAAAGTTCTAAACACTGAGGCCAAACGTGCACTCGGGTGGTCAGCTTGTAGCGGCGCCTGACACGCATTAAAACCATTTCATGTAAGTAGTGGTATTTTGGGACGCATCGACACAATGCTGCCCTACATAGCCTCACATAATAAACATGCCAGAAACAGTCACTGTGTACACATCACAAAAAGTTATAAAGATAATGGGATTTTTATCTTTTTTTTTTCCAAGGATGACCTTAAAATCTACTTGACCGTTACGTGGACTGAAAACAAAAGGTGCACTGTCTTGAGTTGTTGAATACATCTACATATAAATGCCATGACATCAAAGCTGGAGTTCGGGAACTTTTGTCTCATATTCGTTTTTTGATCTGAAAACCAAATGTCCTCAGTATACAAGAGAAAGAAATGAGTTGACCTTGAGTTCCAATACTTTTGGAGGGGACCGCAAATTCACCTGTTCTGGTTAAGGACATTTTTCTAATTTCGCCCGATTAGCTCAATTTTTGAGTCCGTTTTGAGTCTCCATATTGTGGCCCTCCCTATATTTCATTCAAGCGAGAGAAAAAAACAAGTTAACACTAATTTGGACGTTCATGGCCATCATGGCAACGTTGACAAGTTTCCGCGGCAAGCCGCGAAAGAGCCTATGACGTCACTTCAGTCCCTTCGGCAAATGAGAGGGTGCGTTCTGCCCGCTTGTGGACATATGGCATCATTGCATCAGTCCAACAAACGCGTCTGGGCTCTCAAAAGTAGATATTTGGGGATTTTCAGCGTTTTCAAGCATGTCACGTGGACAAATACATTAAATAAATTGCTCCCAAGAAAGCAACTTCCAAAAGGAAGGTATTTTTGGCACTATATTAAAATATATTAGCACAAACTACACAATGTAAATGGGGGGTGCCCAAGTCCAATCCTCAAGAGCCTTTATTCAGACTGTTTTCGATGTCTCTCTCCCTCCTTCAACACACTTGATTCAAACACGCAGCTCATCAACAAGCTTTGCAGAATCTTGACAACGATCCTAATGATTTGGAATCAAGTGTGTTGGAGGAGAGAGAAATATAAAACAGGATAGATCGGGGCTTTCGAGGATTGGACTTGGCATCCCTGATTGACGTTGTGTAGTTGGCTCGAATAGATTGAAATACTTAAAATACTAAACGCCACTGTCCATGCAGTGGGTTTACTTCTTTGTCAGACAATGACAAAAGACAAGTATTTTTATATTTAAAAAAGCGAAACAAAACTTTATTCATGCAGGTCAGATTACAAAGCTTTTTTCCTATTCAAGAAACATTGCCTAAATGAAAATTGTTGACTAAACCAATCTAGTTGTTTAAAAGTGAGAACAAGCAATCAATCTCTTTTACAATTGTCTCCAACACAAAGAAGAAGAAAAAAGGTGTCGTGTATCTTCAAACACTGAGGTCCCCCAAATTTTTTGGGACCTCCACTACAAACAGTATGAAAACAATACAAATATTTGAAATGGTTTCAACTCACAGCAGATGTGCTCCCCCCTGGACTTACCTGATATTGGAGCTTTTTGGCTTGGCCGTGCCCTCCCCCACACCAAGAGATTGTTGACTGGGCTGCGGTGCGGGTCGAGCTACAAACGGAGGCGAGGCCTTTTGCTCAGTTTTGTTGTTGTTTTTCGGAACAACACTGCTCATTCGACGTTTTTACGAGGACATCGTCGAGATTATCACTTTTTTTTTTAAAGGGGCACAGTTGGTGTTTTTTCCCCCCGCTGGGTTTATTTTACAAGACGGCACAAATCATTTGCAGACAGCGCATGTTGGGTACAGGAGCGCTCCGAGCAACGGTTTTAACACGTTCAGTTACACACGTTTCAGAGCTCACGTCAACAGGTTTGTTTTTGTTGAGAGCAAAGTGCTTCTCCGCATTTAATACCAAGGTGCGTCGACATTTACACTCACAGGTTTGACTAGGACCTGCTATCTAAAAAGTTCCAAATTAGAAGCCTATATTTGTTTTTTAAAACGCTTTTGGCTGCAAAGACTACAGCTTCTACATCACAATGAAAGAACCAAGGAGGGATTTATGTAAAAACTGGACCAAAAACAAGAAAACAAAAGACGAAGACGTCGGCATATCAGTTCCTTTGCATTGCAGGGGAACATTAACGCGCTCCGCCGAAGACAGGAAGTGGATAGCGTCACAAACATCCGATGGTGGCGAGAGGCGACGAAGACGGAACGACGATCCTGGAAAAGAGCAAATAAGAGTGAAGGGCGTTGGCACACAGCCCGAGACGCCGTGAGCTTTCGGTGTGGCTCCGCACGTTCGAACCGGAATCGCGCAGCCTCGCCGTGGCTTTAAACCGGACGGATGGAGAAGAGTAGCTCAGTCCAAGAGTTTAGTTTAGTTTACACCCTCCACATGCGGCTCTCTTTGCAAGCTCGACGCTGTGCGGGGACCGAGTACAGGTTTACATTTCGGCTTTTACATTCCCGACTATTCTCACCTTAACTTCAAATGCTGGGGCCTCGCTTAATAAGCGTAGCGTGCAGGCGGCGGCGGAGGTGGCAGTCGCGGTGCATAGGGGTCCCTGGGCCGAGGAATTCCGTACGGTGGGACCCGGGAAATGGGAGCGATACGTGAGCGCTCGTAGGCATAGCCGTTACCGGCAGGAGGAACGGGCGCGTTTGGCGCTCTGCGGTGGGGGCTGCGATCTCGGCCGTAATACGCCGACGGAGGAGGTGGGGGAGGCGGCGGCGGGCGACCCTCGTACGGGTCGAGCGGGTTCATGAGACGGTCTCGCGTAACGCCGGGAGGGGGAGGAGGCGGCGGAGGCGGTGGCGGCGGACCGCCCGGACCCATGCCGTAAGGACGGGCTCTGTATTTTTCGTAGTAATCGACCACACCGTAACCACCCCGATCGCCCTCATAAGGACGCTCGGGGTACATAGCTCGCCTGGGAGGAGGGGGTGGCAAAGGCGGGGCGGGGTAACCGGGGCCCATAGGGCGACCTCTCATAAAGCCTGGTGGGGGGGGCTCGGGCCTGTTTCCTGGGAAAGGTGGAGGCCAAAAGCCACCACCGTCTGGGGGAGGAGGGTACTCCTCCTCCTCTTCACGGGGGCGACTTTTCGAAATCTGCACGTGGATCCGTTTACCTGGGTGCAACAGGGGGAAAAAAAGCTTAAACTCAGATAACGATCAGTGTGACACAGGCACGCCATGTGGAGCACTTACCGTTAAATTCTGTATTGTCAATTCCCTGGATGGCATCCATGGCCTCATCAGAATTCGGCATGTGCACAAAAGCAAAATTTTTAATAATGGCACACTCCGTGACCTTGCCATACTCTTCGAACAATGCACGGAGATCTTCATCCATTCCCCTTTCCACGTTGGCCACATGCAACTTTACCGCGCCGTAGTTCTTCCCGTGGCTGGCCTCCACGTTAATTGGCGAGCCGTGGAGCTTGTGGAGGTGCAGGGCCTTGATGGCTTTCGTAGCGGCCTTGCGATCATCCATGTGGACGAACGCGAAGTTTTTGACGATAGAACATTCCGTGACTGTGCCGTGCTCCGTGAAGAGGCCCTGGATTTCCTCCTCGGTTGCCTCTTGGGGCAGATTCCCGACAAATATCTTCACCATGTTAAGCGATCTGTTTCAAAGTGTAAAACAAATAGGAAAAATTATCGTGCTATGTATGGGGCTTATGTATGGGTGGGCAGCATGAACACTTTGAGAGGCGGTGGATCATCTTCGACGAATGGAGGCGGTAAATGGCCCCTTTGTCACCGCAAAATGGCTGCCATTCATTCAACCCTGGGCAAATCTTTGACATCAATATCCAAACATCGTGTCATGCGAATTTTCTATCATTCACATTGTGTTTTTTCAACAATAATGCAGCTTGTCATGCAAAGATAGGCTTTTTAATAGTGTAATTTTTCAGAAATATAAAGCCACTCTCAAGCTAACCGAATCCGTTAGCTTCAGATAGCGTGCTAACAGCATAACGTCTTTAAAAGAAGCAAAGCATGTACAAACGACCAGAACACAAACAAAAAGCTGTCAAAAGCTTTTGTGGAAAAACTTTATAAACGCATTTCAAATATGTTTAAGATTTCATAGTTGTCGCCTACCTTTTGTTACCAGCAGCAACCGGCGGCCCTCACTCATAAATAACCCCACTTCCGCTTCTTGCCGAATCTGAGTCTTTACACACTGCCCTCTATTGTTCGGAGGATGGAAATGGGTTCATCAATGTAACGGTATAGAAATTAATGTAATTACTCAATCAATATTTCAGTCTTCAGCAACCAGGTGTGGTTTACCTCAGTCCTATTATGCGTATTTTAAATTGACCTCCGTGATGTAAGTCATAGAAAAGTGTAGGTACGACTTGTCGTTGGATTAATGTGTAACTTCCTTTGACCACTTTGTGTGATCGCGAATTTTCTACCTTTAGCCTGGTTTCAGAGGCGCATTAATACGGTATTGTCTATTCTAAACCACTATGTGCGAGGCAAAAGTTAATTTTGTGTTCCGTGTAACAGAAACATCAAACACTGTTCCAATGCAATAAAAAAGACCCACTAATATTGCATATTCGAAACCACTGTAAGTTGAGGGGTTCGTTGTTCTTCAGTGGATAGCACTACTTTACGAACGGCAAAAGGAGAGAGGGAATCCTTTAAATGCAGCTTTATTAAAAGGACAAAAAAAAAGACGTCTGCACCGCAGCACGTTCGAGAAGACAACTACCGTAACTAAAATCACTTCCTGCTTCTCTTACTTTACCAGCCAATCAGAACATATCAACATAAAAACATGCCTAAAAAATTATTAAACAACAGAATATAATTTGGGAATGCTTAACATGAAATAATATGATGCTCAAACATAAAATGATAATTAATAATATAACATAAGCTGGCGGCCCGGTAGCCCAGTGGTTAGCACGTCGGCTTCACAGTGCAGAGGTACCGGGTTCGATCCCAGCTCCGGCCTCCCTGTGTGGAGTTTGCATGTTCTCCCCGGGCTTGCGTGGGTTTTCTCCGGGTGCTCCGGTTTCCTCCCACATTCCAAAAACATGCATGGCAGGCTCATTGTGCACTCTAAATTGTCCCTAGGTATGAGTGTGTGCGTGGATGGTTGTTCGTCTCTGTGTGCCCTGCGATTGGCTGGCAACCAATTCAGGGTGTCCCCCGCCTACTGCCCGAAGACTGCTGGGATAGGCTCCAGCGCCCCCCGCGACCCTAGTGAGGATGAAGCGGTACGGAAAATGGATGGATGGATGGATAACATAAGCTTACACCACTATGTGCGAGGGAAAAGTTAAAGTTTTGTGAATGTGTAACTTCCTTTGACCACTTTGTGTGATCGCGAATTTTCTACCTTTAGCCTGGTTTCAGAGGCGCATTAATACGGTATTGTCTATTCTAAACCACTATGTGCGAGGCAAAAGTTAATTTTGTGTTCCGTGTAACAGAAACATCAAACACTGTTCCAATGCAATAAAAAAGACCCACTAATATTGCATATTCGAAACCACTGTACGTTGAGGGGTTCGTTGTTCTTCAGTGGATAGCACTACTTTACGAACGGCAAAGGGAGAGAGGGAATCCTTTAAATGCAGCTTTATTAAAAGGACCAAAAAAAAGACGTCTGCACCGCAGCACGATCGAGAAGACAACTACCGTAACTAAAATCACTTCCTGCTTCTCTTACTTTACCAGCCAATCAGAACATATCAACATAAAAACATGTCTAAACAATTATTAAACAACAGAATATAATTTGGGAATGCTTAACATGAAATAATATGATGCTCAAACATAAAATGATAATTAATAATATAACATAAGCTTACACCACTATGTGCGAGGGAAAAGTTAAAGTTTTGTGTTCCGTGTAACAGAAACGTCAAACACTGTTCCATTGCAATGAAAAGAGACCCACTCAAACAGCTTTTTCAATTCTATAGTCTAAATACAAACAAAAACGGTTGCAGTCCTTTTCTGCCGTGCTATTGTAAAACTTTTTTTTCCCCAAATTGCACTTCAACGCACCACATCATCCCTCAAACCCCTCCCCTGTCTCACGGGGTGGCGACATTGAGAGGAACTCCTATTTCCCCAAGAAAAGAAAGCGTTGTGCAACAGTTTTTTTCCTCTGCTTATTCTCAACGCAGAAAACGCGCTAACAAACAGGTGCGAACCTAAGGTAAGACCAACACATTTCCAGCGTACAAATGCTTCTTAGCTCTCGTCATACGTCAACTCTTTCCTCAGATTTCCTCACAATGAGTGTGTCCCAGACCATAGCGACAGAAGAGGACCTCCTGACATGCCTCCACATCAAGTTCTACCACCCACAGCAGCAACGCAAAGGTCTTTACGGTCTGCTTCCACTGGGCAACAGAAGCAAACATCTGGCAGATGACTTTGTCCGCTTGGGGCGGGATGCCCAGTCTTGCACCTTTGCCTTGGCTGACGCCCGAGTCTCTCGCAAACAATTGGCCCTGCAAGCTTACCGCACAGCCGATAGCCCAGACTTGCTGTTCAGCCTTCAGAATCTGTCTCAGACAGTCAAAGTGTCCGTGAACGGCACAAGCTTGGACTTTTTGGAAAGGGCGGATCTCCCGAGCAAGGCCCTTGTCCGTTTTGCCGAGTACGAGATTTTGATTATCAGGGAGGCCGGTGAGGCCAAGCAGAGTTTCGAGGTGGAGCTGGAGATGCTCGCTGTGCCTCCTTCCAGAGAGACGGGCGCAATGCCCAGTAACTTTCCCATCATGGACACAGGCGCATCTTTGATATCCCACCAAGAAGTTCAGGTCCCTTTGGAGACAGATGAGACGCTCATGTACAGCGGACTTGACAATTCACCATCTTTTGGGACATCTGATACGCTGTAGTTTTTTTTTTTTTTTTAAGCATCACTCCAGTACTGTTTTATACTACCTGTGAAAAAAAAATGCTCTGTAATGCAATGCTCAATTTTTTTTTTTAAAGCTCTTGTAACCTACATTTTTATACTTTTGGTCAACACTCCTTTAAAGCACCAAAGTGGCAATTTGTGACAGCAACCATTGTGACATTTTTCTGCCATTTCACCGCCCCCCCCCCCTTCCTCCAACAAATAATCATTCACCATGATTGAATCTCAGCACATCTTTATCTACACAGAGGACAAAGAGCAGTCATAAAAAAACATATCAAATCTTAAAATGTGAACATTGTCCATCAACCTCCAAACGATCCAATAAAATATTGAAGTGTTTAATTTGAAAGATGCAAGTTCATTCCGGATGATGACTTCATATTCATTTCTCCCTGAAGGCGGGGCACAAAAACTGTTGCCTATCAAAAAAATGGGTACCCCAAAAAGTTCTTGAGTGCATATTCCATCATAAAAGGGCACATCACTGTGGCATCGTCTATGTATAAACTCGAAATGTTTAGTGTTGGCATCCCTGAGTAGCGAATGTCTCGCACGAACAAAAATTCTCTCTCCAGAAAGCTTCAATTGCGAGGTCATCGGATCCCCAGGTTTCCTTCAGTGCACGTCTCTCAAAACCCCGCAGACTCTGAATTGAGTCCCAGCAGAAGACAGGCCTGCAGACAAAATAGAAAAAGCTCATTTACAAACAACCAACATCCACCAAGAAACTGAGAAAACCAGCTGAGCTACGACGAAACTCAAAATGATCGCTCTCCCTACCATGAACTCGACGTCCCCGGGCGAGTCTAACAACCTAAAAAGAGCAAAGACTGAGAACACCAAGACATAAATCCATAGCGGGCTTCATCTATTACAGATCAAATCACTGCAACAGCTGACCGGCTATGAACTGAGTGAGCATTTAATGAGTAGGTGCCGAAAGATCGTATGAATGAGCTTCGTCTAATCGCATGCTTATTTTATTAAGCGCCAAAAGAGGGAGTTTCGTCACGTGTGCGACCAGAATTGAGTTGAAACAAAAAGTCATTTCTCAGCATTGGGGCTGACCACACCTACCCGCTGTCGAGCTTCAAACCGGCCGGAGGACTCATAGCGAAAGCATCTCCACGCCGTGATTATGATCTCTGCCTGCGACGGACGAGCAATGACTTGACAGCTAAAACTCGTCACGTTTGTTTTCATCTTTTTATTAAAAGGCCTTCAAACGAGAGGGGGAAAAAAAAAAAAGGCAAGCTAACTAGAACCATACACAACGTTGCTGTGTCAGCGAGGGAAAACAGACAACATACGAAGAAGAGCATCAAGAGAAAAACTAAAATTTGGATTTGACATGCGTACAAGTCGGACAAGTAATCCACTATTTTATAAAACGACACAAGTGTAGATGTGTATAGAGAAACACTCCGACGCGTTTTTTTTTTTTGTAACTTATCGGGAAACCAAACTCAAGTCTACACAAAAGCTACTTTTTTTTTTTTACAAAAGATTGAACAGACCATCTTAGTGGATGGTTGTAATGGCGTTATTCTAGCGGCCATGTGAATTGAAAAAGATCGAAAAGCAGTGTAGTAATGCGTCACACCGAACTAAGCACTGTAACTCAAAAAGTAAGAATTTGAAGAGTAACACAGAGGAACAGAAAATGCATTGACAACTCAGATATATACGTAAATGCAACAAGGAATCGCATGGTTTTTTGTTTTTGTTGTTTTTTTTTTTTATAAGAACGTCGCTGTCCGCAATCGAGTATCTTCCAGTAAGTCTCCGGCGAACGCAACGCAATCCACCATAGACGTGCGGGAGCGGGGGGAGCGTATAGCACCATGCGCATCAGCAGACGGCGTTCTTGACATATTCTAAACCTGGAGAGAGAGAGCATACCACACGTCAAGGAAGGGGTTTTACTCAAGATACACGCAAGACTGCTGTTTTCTTCCGTGCTTTTAAATCACAGCATACCTTTTTACGCTTGCTAACACTGAATGGATGCTTCGATTAGATCTGAGCGACTTTTGACGGGTGATGTTCTGAAGCGGCATTCGACTTCATACGCGTTCTAGTTTAGTTTGGACTATTCGCACACAAACCCCGTTTTTTTTTTTTTTTTTGGCTCACGCGTGACGCCACTCACCGCAGTGTTAAACTCCCTGGGCCGGATAGCCAGTGTAGTTGGGTTGCGGCGGTGTAGGAACGGGACCGGTTGGTGTATAGTTGTTCCGGGGATACGGCGGCGCATACGGCTGAGGTTTCATCTGCGGGGTGAAGCGGGTGCGCTCGTAGGAGTACCCGTTACCAGCCGCAGCAGGCGGGGGAGGAGGATGAGGGGGTCGCCTAATGGGGCTGCGGTCGCGGGGCATGTAGGGCGCCGGGGGAATAGGTCGGCGGTCGTACCCTTCGTGGGAGCCCATCCCAACACGTTCTCTTCCCATCGCTGAAGGTGGGGGTGGTGGCGGGGGTGGTGGGATGGCCCCAGGACGCCTATCGTCGTAGCCCGGGGCGCCATAAGGACGGGCGCGGAATTTCTCGTAATAATCCACCACTCCACTGCCATAGCCTTCACGCTCACCGTAGCCGCGGTCGTACATTGGTCGCCTCGGAGGAGGCGGCGGTGGGGGTGGGGGCGGGTAAGAGGACATGCGCCCACCATAGGGAGGCTCGGGATGGAAGCGGGGAGGATGAGGAGGGGGATAGAAGCCTCGACCAGGGGGTGGCGGACCAAACTCCTCTTCACCCGAAGCCCATGCGGGCTTACTTTTTGACAGCTGCACATGAATGTTTTGTCCTGGGGGAAGACGGGGAAATGGAGATTAACACTGGGGTGTCACATTTCAACCTTGAATTAAATTTTATCACTAAACATCAAACAAATGCACATTATGATAGTGTGTCTCCACATATTGAATGTACTAATCTTCGTGTAAAATCTTGAGCTCTAAGTGCAGGTGACCACTAGGTGCCACTGTCAGTGTTAGGTTTGAGTCATTCCAGAACCCCCAAATAGCGTCATTGGACTTCTCCAGGCTTCTCTGGAAGGGAAGACCCATTCTCCGAACTCATGTTTTGACTGCAAACACTAAAATTGGCTTACCTTGAAAACTTGTGTTATCCAGGCCTTTTATGGCATCCATGGCTTCCTCAGAGTTGCCCATGTGAACAAACGCAAAATTCTTCACGATAGCGCACTCCGTGACTGTGCCATATTCTTCGAACAGCTCTCTGAGCTCTTTCTCAAAGCCCTTCTCGACATTGGCGATGTGGATCTTGACCGGACCCTGGTTGTTCCCTCGGCTGGGCTCCACGTTCATAGGTCTACCGTTTAGCTGATAGAGATTGAGCTCGCGGATGGCTTTCGTGGCTGCCTTGCGGTCATCCATGTGCACAAAGGCGTAGTTTTTGTATTTGGCGCATTCTGTTACAGTGCCGTACGGTGTGAACAGTGCCTCGATTTCTTCCCTCCCCGTCTCCTCGGTAAGGTTTCCAATGAACAGCTTCACCATTGTTACACCGCGGTTTGGCCCTACACGTGGAACAGACGACAAAAGTGAACATCTACCTTGAATAAACGAAGACGACGCAGCCCGAAAGGCCACCGAATAACAATCAAAAAGACCCAAAGGGTGTTTTACGTGCGAGTGCCTGCTAAACAATCCACTTCACAAGCCAATGAAAATGCTCGCCACAAAGAGGCTAAGATGTTAGCCACTTCCTGATGAGCAATATCCCAACGGTTGCTATTAGCAAGCTAACATTAGCATCGCGCTACATAGGAGCGAAATGTGGCTAAAGACTAATTAATTCCAGGTGATTTATTGCTCTTACGTTAAAGGGTTTGGGATATGATAACCCTTAAACATAGATGATATTTAAAACGATTAAATAAACCAACCGTACTATCCAGTTGTCTTCGACAGCCCGCGTTACTACCGAGTCGAAACTGCTAGAATACGTAACTCAAAGGCGCACACCGGCGAACGAATAGAGTTCTTAAATCCGATTGGCAGGTCAACGGGTCGCTCAAAATATCTCGCACGCGATTGGTCAAACAGCAAGTTTCGCTGTCGACTTGTACGAGCGTCATTTCCGATTTCAGAGTCGCCCGGTGTAGCAAAGTTAGCAATGAAAGTAATGTAGTAATGAATGTGATTCTGAATCCGACCAACAGTCATTTCAAAAAGCGACTCGCAAAGCCGCAATACGTAAAACATACACGCGATAACGTTAATATACAATTCTCTCCCAACGTGTTACAATTAAGAAACACGGTCCTCTCACGTTTACCGCTATGATCCTTTGCTGATGGATGGCTTTAAATTCTTTGCGAACATCATATTATGCCAATGTAGAGTGTAATGAAAAGGTACCGCGTCCTTTGAAATTGGGCATTACAACAGTGTGTGTGCGCGCGCGAGAGAGAGAGAGACTGGTTAGCACGCTGGCCGCACAGTGCAGAGGTGCAGGGTTCGATTCCGGCTCTGGCCTCCACGTGCCTGTGTAAGCGCGAATGTGTGCCCTCGTATGTGTGTGCCCTGAGATTGGCTGGCAACCAGTTCAGGGTGTACCTTGCCGACTGCCCAAAGACAGCTGGGATAGGCTGCAGCAAGCCCGCCACCCTCGTGAGGATAAATGGTTCCGTTAATGGATAGAGAGATATATACACACACACACAAATAGAGGTGAAGAAAAAGAAATGATGGAAAAAGTAGGTCGGAGCTACTGCAAGAGCCAGCCGAAGTTGAAATACGAATATCACAATGCATTTTTCATATCAATCTGTTCTGGTTCGGTGTTGGAGGAGGATGTATACTTTGTATTTGTACCTCCGTTTGATGTCCAGGAGAAAGCGCCACAGGCAACTGGGCTTCAAAGAACCGCCTTGACTTTCTCCCACTCAGATTTGAAGGCATTTTTGCCAAAATGAACATTAATTTTCATGTTGCAAATTTAAACTTGTTTCCTACCTTGTTAACTCACACATGATTTTGAACTGTGAAGACTAATCATTAATAGGAACCCAGGAGGGGAAAAAAAGGGTGAGTTTGTCAAACTTGTATACCAAATAATGAAAAGTCCTTTATTGCCATCAGTACACGAATGCAGACAAAATCTGACAAGAGAAGTGACCTGTACAACCATCATACGCGCACACATACAAAGTGCAGCCAGCAGTCTTTCAACAGGACGTGAGGGTTACAGATACAGGAGGGAATACAGTACTCACACAATGAGGTATAAATGTACACAAACTCGCACACATGCAACTGAAACAAAACGGTACAAGTGCTCTCTCACACTCTTAAAAACACAACACACAGGTGAGCAGTAATGCCAAACAAGCAGCATCCGAGTCGCACTCGCGTTCGTCTGCCCCTCTTAATTAAAACCTTTGGTCACACGGATGCTAGCCTGTTATGCCCAAACGCTGCCCGGCAGACTGTGGAAGTTGCGAGTCAGGGAACCAACAACTGCCTTTCTCTTGCTCGACTCGGACATTCAGTGTGTACGTTAGCAGCGATTCTATTGGATGAAACCAATGGCTTTGTAAGTCCCGTTTCCAACTCCCTCCCTTTCATGCACAGGACAGGCGCCCCCCCTACTAATGGTTAGCCTAAGAGTCATGCAAGTTAGAAAAATAGACTGCAAACCCACACGACCGAGAAATCAAAAGTTCATCTCCAGAGTAGGGGTTGATTTCACTTCCATTTTTTATTTTGTATTTTCTAAGATGTGGAAATAGCAAGAAAAAAAAAAAGCGGGAACCAAGACAACAGTAACATGAGCAGAGAGCCACTCAGGGGCCCCCCCAGCTCTGAGTCCACTCGCCCAACCCTGCGGACACCCTGTGTTGCGGCCCCCCTGCGCTTGTGCCAGGCGGGAAATCGCCTGTTCTCGCACCTGCTTTTTGTGTGTGTTGACAATGTGGCTCTCATCTCATTTGAAGCTGTCCCAGTCCCACAGTTCTTCGTCCCCACCAGGTCTTGCGCAACGGCAGCATACACACCCGCAAGAAGGCGGTCGCCCCCCCCCCCCCACATGTGCATCCGGAGCCGCGCGCCGCCCGGGGTTTGTCCAGATCGCGGCTGGAAGCTAGCGCTATTTCTCATTTATGTCTACGGTTGAAGTCTGCAGTTTGTCACATTTAGAAAGGCGTCCCGGGCCACCACCACTTTGGGATGTCAAAACGGGTTTGTCTGACGCATCACCTCCACCACCGTCGCTGTTTCGATTAGGATGCCTTGGGATGGGATAAGGCCCCCCCCCCCCGGGCTGTGTTACGTATTCAGCCCTCCATTTTCTACACTTCTGTGTTGTCCATTCTATTTGGAATGAGGAAAGTGCCTTGAAATCAGGTCGTTTGGCACCTAACTTGTGCGCCCTCAACCCCAAGCCACTCCCTCGAGTACGATATCTTCCTCACTCTAACACTCCCTCAGTCAGTCAATCAGTCAGTTCTCTCCTAGCGACCAAAAAAAAAAAAAAAAAAAAAAAAAAACATCACTTCCCAACTTTCCTCCCAAGATGAAAACAAAAAACTTTTTTTTTTTTTCGAATTCAAGGCACAACATCAATCAATATTCCAGCCTCTGAGTTGGAGCACTGCGACGCATCTGCTTTGCGTGTCACTCGCCACAGTTTACACCCTCTCGCGCCCGCACTGCAACGCCGTTAAAAGAAGCGTCTGAGACTGCCGAGTCCAAACCAGTGATCAACAATGAAAGAAAACAAAGACGAGATAATCTAGTCCTTTTTGTTGTGTCTCAGCATTTTCCTTCAAACTCAAGTCATACCCACCAGTTCTTTTTTTGGCAAGCTACTTTTTTTTGTTGTTTTTTTAGTTTTTTTAAATAAGCACTAAGTACTGATAGATAAGATATAGCATACACCGTGGGTTTTTCATGTAGATGCGTCGTTTTTTGTTTTTGTTTTGTTTTTTTTCTCCACTCTCGTAGTATGGATTCAGGAATTGTGTCAGGTACTTTTTCACTCATCTGTTTAAGGTTTACGTTAATGCAAGCAGGGACAGTTTGCCATGGAGTCTTGCTCGAGACTTGGGTTCGCGAGGAGTGAGGCGGACTCATTACGAGACGCCGTTGACCAACGTTACAGCCTCGGTGGCTGGTGTCGTGCCGTTGCTGGGTGAACGCTTAGAAGGTGTTTGCTCATCCGTTTTGCTGCTGGTCCCATTTTCCTGTGGATAAAAAAAGAAGAAGAAAAAAAAAAAATACCAAACTGAGCATGGTTCAATAATAAGTTTCATACGCATAATTTGTAAATATTTTCTGCCTGTACCTTGGGTTCAGGACCGGTGTGGTTTTCCTTCAAGGGAAGGTTCTGTCTGCTCTGGGACTCCGGACGGGATATGTAGTCGGCGACAGTCACTAAATCATTGGAAGTAGTTTAGAACAAATGCTGGAGTCTACTGTGCATGCACTGAAATGAACTGATAAAATTAGGGATGGCTGAGTACTGATCCCAGATATCGGTATCAGGCCGATACCGGCCTTATTTCAAAGTGTTGGGTAACCATGACGGCGGCCAATACCAAGGTGACCGTTTCACTATCAGGAACTAAATGGCACGCATGGCTGACAGAACGTTTTTCAAAGTGAACTGTGTCCATGTCAAATTTCTCACATGCCCATTAAAATGCCATTTCTGTAAATAAATGTATGCTGATAAGATTCTTACTAGGATTAACATCCTTAATTAAATGTATTGGGCCACGCAATGCATTCTGGGAACTTCTGGGTTTGGGTAGAAACGACGCAGCCGTGCCAACTGCAAAGCGAAAGCTCATACGGGCAAAGTGTTGCGGTGTTCCATGTTCGTTTGGCTGTTGACAAAACGGTAAATTTCATCAACATTGATTGAGAAATGAGTGAGGAAAGTTTTGATCTATTTTAATAAATTGCCTTTGACGGGAACGTCGCTGAGCTGGGCTGCTACTGTGCGTGGTATCACAGGAGTTGAAGCACGTGTACTTTTGTAACTCTTTACTAGCTGGCCGGTCAATGACGTGATAGAACGTGGGTCCATTAGCATTAGCATCTAGCTTTGTTGCGTTCCGATCACCGTAAAAGAAAGCCTTCGATCGCCACAAAGAGTTGGACACATTCGGGTTTGGTCGGTGTAGTAATCTCAACAATGAGTCTTGCATTTTTTTGTGTGTTCGCCTTATTTACAGCTCACCACAAGGTCAGATTTCCTTTCTTCTCCTTAGTCACGTACTCCATTGTTTCAGTGCCCCCCAGTGTTCACACCGAGAAATCACAGTTGAATTAACCAGAGTCTTCCAAACGAAATGACAAATGTGTGTTGCTAAAACCGCGGTTAAATGTTAGGCATTACTCAGTTATTTGAAGCACTGTTTTATTCAATTTAAGTCTTGGCACTTCACTGTATTCCTTGAAAACAAGTTGCACTACCACATATTCTGACTCTGACTTTTTTTTTTTTTTTTTGGCCACTGGGTCATTTGTGTTTCTCTTTATGTACGTAATGAACAAATGGATAAAAGAAAATTGCAATTAATTTCATGCAATTTTAACAAAGATTGCCTGATTGGGATGTGTAGGTCCTTATTTGAAATGACCCGTCATTGGTTTGAATAGAAATTTTATGTATCAAAAGTACTGGTCTGGGGGGTGGCAGTGTCAAACATCCCTTGATAAAAACATGTCAGCTTACCGCTATCAGTCGGCTGCCGATCGCAGCTGGCCGAGTCTCCCTCGGGGCGACTGCCACGGTTGCGGTTGCGGCGGCGGCTTCGGTTGCGGCGCTGGGGTCGGCCCTCTTCATCTAAACGCCCGACGAGAGCATACGAGTCAAGCGTTTTTGGACCTTTAGTCTCTGGCGGGGGGGGGGGGGGGGTCGAGAGAACGCCGGCAAATTTCTCACCCAGCCCGTTCTCACTGGGCCCGGCCTGGCTGTCGGACTCAGCCGCGGCGTCCATCACGCTGGGCTCCTGGTCGTTACGGCGGCGGCGGGAGCGTCTCCGGCGCTCTCCTCCCGTGCCTTCGCTGAGGTCCGCGTCAGCCAGCTCTCCCTCACCATCCAGCAGGGCGTAAGGGTTACTGTCGGGGTCTCTCAGCACTGAAGATGCCAAAGCACAGCCGTTTGAAACGACGTTTTTTCCCGATAAGGGTTAAGCAGCCAACCGTTGCTCTTGCGCAATTAATCACAGACTACCTGAGCTGATCGAGTTGGCGGGTTTGGCCCCTGGCCCGCCGCGACCTCGTCCGGAGTTGGAGCCCCGCCCCCGACCTCCCCGTCTGGAACTTCGCTCCTCTCCGCCGATACCGCGGGGCCGCTGGTCACGCTCGTTTACTTCCTCCGATTCCGAAGCATTAGACAGCTCAGAGTTTGTGCCTGCAGAGGGGGAAAAAAAAAAAAATGTTCACTCTTCTCATGAAGTGATGAAATGAAAGAAAATTGACAGGAGTCATGCTTTGTATCCGTACCGTATCCAGAGTACATGCCGTTGGAGGCCCTTCGTCCCCTGCCACGTCCGCCGTAGGTGCGAGAAGCGTGGAGCGAGTTGCTGCTCTCGTCGGTCTGGTAGCCTTTCTCTCGGTCGCCTCCAGCGGGCCCGCTGCGATTCTGGGGCGCGCGGTAGCCCACCCCAATCTGGCGGAGCTGTTCGTCAATTTGGAGACGCTCGAGGCGCAGCTGCTCCACTTCCTTGAAGCATGTGGGGCGCGGGGAAAAAAAAGGCAAGATGAGGTGCAATTATAATGTTGGCTTGTGGACAAACAGTATTCCCTCCACTGCTCATAATTCTTGTTAAGCAAACAAGTTGAACAGTAGGGTACAATGAGGGTCGTCACATCAGAACAGAAAATTATGGCCGTCACAACCAGCACTTTGGGTTAACGGGAGTAGTCGTTTCAGTTTTCCACAAACTCCGACTCCATTACATGGCTGCGACAAAACTACAATTTCATTGTACATTAAAACAACTTTGAATATCGACTAAATTGTTTTTCGTGGGCCCGGTGGTCCAGTGGTTAGAGCGTCGACCACACACTGCAGAGGTCGTGGGTTCATTTCCAGCCCAGGCCTCCCTGTGGTGGAGTTTGCATGTTTTAAGTGCCTGCGTGGGTTTTCTCCGGGTACTCCGGTTTCCTCCCACATTCCAAAAACATGCATGGCAGGCTGATTGAACACTCTAAATTGTCCCTCTGTTATTAGTGTGAGTGAGGATGGTTGTTCGTCTCTGTGTGCCCTGCGAGTGGCTGGCAACCGGTCCAGGGTGTCCCCCACCTTTTGCCCAGAGATGGCTGGGATAGGCTCTAGGACTCCACCCCCCACCCCCTGCGACCCTTGTGAGGATAAAGCGGATCAGAAAATGAATGAATGAATTAATGTTTTTCATTGACTAAACATAAAGCGGCAGTGTCACCATTCAATTTAATTCCGCCCCCGCCCCCATTTATTTCTCCTTAAGTATACTATGTTGAGATCTACAAATTGCTGAACAAAATAATTTAACAGCTACACAAATGCAGAGGTGTCTAATTCAGGTCCAGAGAGTAAAAAAAACAAAACACTGCCACAGGTGCGTCGACTCAACAGGCAGGTAAGTTGGAGCACCTGTGGCTCAAGCCAAACTGTCAGGGTTTTTACTTTCTGGACCTGGATTTGACACTTCCGCGAAATGTGAAATACTACTTCAGCAAACACATTGCTGTCACACAGACTCGCACTGGTTGATGAGAGTTTCATGACTGCCACAACATGGCGGCCGCACCAACTTATGCGAGCAGCGGGCGGGCACGTGTACTGCGGCGTCTCGTGTATGTATACGGTGACAGCTGCCTGCCAATGACAGCTGTACCTCAAGGGAGGTGGGATCGGGGGGCCGAGAAGGGGAATAAGGCACAAAGACGGCCTGGGGGATGGGGTCTGCTGCTAATTTTGGAATCTGGGGGTCCAGATAGGTGTAATCTAAAGCCACAGCATGCCGGTCACCCAATCCCAGAGAGGACTATTTATAAAAGCACATGAGGTAAGGACAAAACGTGGCACACTCAGCAAGTTTAGCGCTGGGCAAGGGGAAGGGGGAAGGGGGGGCAAGAAGTGATACTACGTACAAATCCGCCTTCACTCTAACTTGATTTTTAAAAATATATGTTTATATAATCTTGGCCACCGGTAGGGGGCAGCACATGTGCGCCACACTCACCTGGAGGTAAGACACGTGGTACTCCAGCAGCGCCTGGGCATTGCTGATGTTCTCCTTCGTCCCCACAAACACGAAGGGAACCATGCCCTGATATGGAGAAAGGAAAAGACACAGGAGCTTGGATAAGTGGCTCTCTCTTTTTCCCCGATGATGTAAAACACACAGGGACAGTATTTGATACGGCTCGGAATAAATGGGGAAACTAAGCAGAGGTATCAGCTACAGACCATCGGTGGAAATCGCAAGTAATCTACGAAAATAAGATCACAGCCAAGTGCCAATAGCCAGCAAAAATGGAGTGCATTGAAAACAGCGCCAGTGTCAAAGCAGAAAGCACATGGAGCACCTAGGACCTGCTGCACTTAAGATGTTTGTTATTTTCAAAGTCGACGGGGGCTTTTAGGCGGCTGAGGGGTTGGGGGCGGGGGGCGCAACGGTCCATTCACCTCTTTGTTGCCGGCAGTGTCGTCCCTGCCTGCCCCCTGCCTGCCTCCCTCCTCGCGGGGAAGCTTTTTGTCGTTGTCGCCCTCGATCCTGACGCGGACCACGCCCGACTTGTCCACGATCTCCTGTATGACTTTGCCGTTTTTGCCGATGACTTTGCCTGCGCAAGAGACGAGATCAGAGGTCACGATGACAACGTCCCTGCCATCATGAGCTCCTTCGGGGAAATGCCTTCTCACTCACCTACAAGGTCCCTGGGTACCTGAAAGTAGTCTTCTTTAAATTCGAGATATTCTCTCGCCTGCCTTACCGCCTCTGGAGTCTGCAAAACAAAGCCAAATTCAAACAAGAGGCCAAAAGTGTGACTCTGAGAAACCATCGTGACCGCACATCACGGCTCCGGCGTACCTCTCCGTAGATCCTGAAGGTACAACTCTCTTCTTCCAGCTCGATAGCGGTGACGCCGGGTACTTTGCGGGCCTGCTGGATGTTGGCCCCGTGAGAGCCAATGGCAAGACCCATCAGGTCTTCTCTGACACAAACCTCCTCCTGGTATGCCGAAGCTAACTGCTTACTTGTCTGAAAGACAGCAGGTGTAAGGAATAAACAAAATGAGAGGGGGGTGGGAAACTCGTGTGCAGAGACCACGGGAGAAGGATGGCTTACCTCCAAATGTTTGGTGGCTTCCTCGTTACGGGACATCAGCATCAGCTTCGTACGGATGCTGCGGAAATGCATGTCGCTGAGAAGGGTGGCGCGCTTTATCGTGGTTTCATTTGTAGACTGGTGTGGGTAAAACACAAAAAGGATTACGGATATGGGACACTATCGATCTTGGGTTCGACCCCATGAGAAAAGCCACATTGTACCCCAAAAAAAAAACAAAAAAACATGAGGCCAAGGACTAACCAGCACTATGAGCTCGTGTGTTTGGGCACTGAAGAAGATGCAGTTGGCGCCGATAGCTTTCCTAAATTCTTTGTGAATGTTGTCGCCCGCACAGCTGTTGATGACAAAAAGGACGAGAGGGGCAGCGGCGCTGGTAAGACACCAAGCAGCGCTTCTGGCAACAAAAAAGCAGTCAAGAAGACACTCACATGTCCCTCAGGTCCTCTGGGACACTGATGGTGACTTTATGGAAGGAATTTCGCGAGGAGGGGCTGTTGGGGTTCAGGGGCCTGATGCGTTCTGCTGTGACAATCTCGTTGTAGGTGGCGTCGCATGCCGCGTATTCGATCACGTAAAACTGGGCGGGGCGGGGGAATGAAAAAATTTTAGAATCACATTTGGCATTATGATGGCACTTCAACTCGTCATACTTTCCAATGAATATTAAACCAGAGGGATACGCGCATGAAATGTCAAGTCGAGGCAAAACATTTTGCCAACATTCAAAGAAAGATGCGAAATGATGAACTGCTGATTTTATTTACCTCGCCTTTCATCATTCGGACCCGGGCCAGCCACCAGCCACATGGCTCCTGTTCATTAGCCCGGGAGTAAACCTGTGAGCAAGAGACAAAGAATACAGAATGACATCGGGTCCATTTGTGGACGTTCATCAAATGATGACGCCCGTAAGAGAGGAAAGAAAAACAAACAAGTCGCGTGGCGCAGACTCCAGGCGGCTGAGGCCTTACCTCCACCTCCTCTCCTTCGCCAATTTCCTTGTTGTAGTCGGCCGGAGGAGGCAACCGCACGTCGCTGAAGGGTAACTGTCGCTCCGGCTGCCAGCTTCAGTGAGACAAAAACACATAAAAAGGCCATTGCACACATTTTTTTCTCCCCAAGCTCCACAACAAGTCTTCCAGAATGTGTATGAAAATTGTGGAAAACAGGGTTCCCCAATTTGCTGGTCTCCTTTACTATGAGAAGACTGTGAATATTATGAAAGAAGATTCAAAAGATCCCAATAAAGTATCAAAAAAAGTTTCCCATATGTACGATTATGGTCTTTCAAATTATTTTTAAAATCCTGTTTTCTTGTTCTTACACTGTCCACTTTTTGTGTGTGCAATTTTGGTTGTAATTTTAGTTAGGCATGTTTTAATATTTCGTGACTTGGCTTTTACATGGGGCTGGCTGTTACATCTTTATCGTATCGAAATCCAGATGTGAATATTCAAGGTACAGTCAAACCTCGGTTTTCGAACGTCTCGGTTCTCGTCCAATTCGGTTTTCGACCAAAAATTGAGTTTTTTATGCCTCGGATGACGAACAAATTTCGGTTCTCGAACAATCTGAGCGCACCTGAATGCACCATTTGACTCCTCTCGCCTTCCTTACACGAGGAAGTGACGCTTCCTCGGGCAGACGAGGAAGTGACGCTTCCTCGCGTTGCTTTCCATTGTGAGCAGACGTGTTCAGTCAACATTTTTATTTTAAAAAGAGCGTGGTTTCGGTTTTCGAACAATTTCGGTTTTTGAACAGCCTTCTGGAACGGATTATGAACGAAAACCGAGGTTTGACTGTTGTAATATTGAAAAAAGGGGAACGATAGTCATGTGGCCTTTCCATAGTCGTGCTGCATGTAAATCTCAGTTCAACCAACTACAATTTTCCTTCCAAGTTTGGCGTTGATCGACAATCGAAACCAGCAGATAACAATCATCCAAACGCATAGGCAGGAGGGAAACGCGTAGCCAGCCGCTGCCGCAGAGACAGCATACACTCAAAAAAATCCACTTCAGTCTTCGCTGGCAAGTATATACGAACGATCCACACATATGTTTTAGAACGTTATGTGACTATATTTATCATTTCTAAATTACCAGTGGAAAAAATAGCAGAGCAGCCTACCCTGCGGCCTATTTCTGTCGCAACGCACGTCTTCCTCGACTGCCACCATCTTTTTCTACATTAATAAAAAGTCTTACAATGTAACATATTGTGGAACGACCCGGGCATCGTTCATATCGCTGGAAATGTACACATCGCACCGCCACGTAATGCATCAACACAAACAAACATCAGGATGTACGGGGGTGAGAGGTTAACATCCGCCCCTGAAGCCACACAACACATCCATCCACATTTCGAAACAGTTGTCCTTACTATCATCGTGCATGGACAAATTGCTACAGAAAAACACACACCATGATGGAGTTAACATGTGCACACATGCAAATACTTGTTGTAGCACAAAATTATTTATCATTCAAGTACAGCTGCAGTACAATGTGGATTTAAATATTTTAAATTAATCGCTGACTTTGTTCATGTTGATTGCTGTCAGTCAGTTCTTAAAAAAAAAAAAAATCAAACTACACTTTCCCCATCCTTTCGGATTGATTTTTTATTTTGTCTTCGTTTTCACTGAACCCAAAGTTAGCGCACCTTTCTTGCAAAAATATTGGGCTATTCAATTTTAGTCATATTGCAAAGCCCTACTTTTAAATCTCATTATTAGGGTTGGTGACTACTTCTCAATGCTGTGCTTTTAATGAGAGTATGTGAAGCATAGTGAGTTACATTGTGTGTGAGATACACTACATGTCAGTGATTGATTCCATTTATTTATTTTACAACAGCTAGGCACTGGTAAACAACTACGGTAAATGTGTTTTTGTTGTTTGGTCTCTCGTTAAACCCCTCGTATAGTGCCGCACCCACAAATTTTGGGTATACAGTCAAACCTCGGTTTTTGTCCATAATCCGTTCCAGAAGGCTGTTCGAAAACCGAAACCACGCTCTTTTTAAAATAAAAATGTTTAGTGAACACGTCTGCTCACAATGGAAAGCAACAGAAGGAAGCGTCACTTCCTCGTCTACACGAGGAAGCGTCACTTCCTCGGATAAAGAAGGCGAGAGGAGTCAAATGGTGCATTCAAGTGCGCTCAGTTTGTTCGAGAACCGAAATTTGTTCGTCATCGGAGGCATAAAAAACTCGAAATTTTTTGGTCGAAAACCGAATTGGTCAAGAACCAAGACGTTCGAAAACCGAGGTTTGACTGTTTATATTTTTAGTAATTATTCACAGAATTTTACAGTAAGCAAATTTCTGCTTAACAACGGCCATGTGTTTCATTCAAGGCAGAGTAGCGCGAACATGCTCTCCGAGAAAGTAAAAGGGGGCCTCGATAGCGAGTGGGGGGGAGGTACCTCCCAAAAACAGCACAGGGCTGCCATGCCCCTCCTGCCAACCCTGCATACCTTGGGCGAGCCACTATTTTTAGGGACACCCTGCGCTGCGCTGCACTCAGAGCCAAGTAGATAAAAAGGGTCCAGAGTGTGCGTTGGTGGCGCGGGTGGGGCAACCACCAAAGGGGGCGGGTGGGGACTGGGGGGTCTTAAGGGCTGTTAGAGATGTGTATGGACAGCTGCATTCCAAGCACAGGTGCCAAAGAGGAACATTTTATAGTGAGCGCATGAAGAACCGTCCAGAACCAGTAGTGGTAACTCAATCGCGTGACTGCTTTTACACATGCTCGAGGGATTCAAACTTACTTGTTTTCAAAGACAATGGTGAGCGAGTCATCGTGGACATCCTTGATGTACCCCTAAGAGAGGGAAAATAAAAATAAAAAGAGGGTGCGCATTTTTATTTCCGCAATAAGTGACAAAGATTCTGTGCATAGAACAGGTTCCTTTTTAAAAAATGTTTTTTAAAGAAAGCAGACACGAAGCAGTGACACAACCTCCTTGGCTGTGACTTCTGTCAGCGTGGAAATGTCACGGCCGAACATACTCCCTTCGTGAGACTGCAGGTCTAGAACGGGCACGGCATACAGTCGGGATATTTGAATGGAAAGCAACGTTTGCGGTGGCAAACCTCGGCAGACACTTCAGCACGCTGAGCCATAGCGCGACAGAGGCTAAGTGGTAGTTGTGGCGTGCCTCATAGTGACACTACCCTATAAGGGACATAAGCCGTGTCCATCGTGGCAAGTCATGGATTCACCTGCTGGGAAATTTGTGTTGCTCACTCCAGAAAACAAATTACTTGCCACTTACTGAGAGTCTCGAAAGAGTGGAAAGGTCAAAAGATAGATACACTTTCATTTACAGATGTTCCTTCAGGAGATAGATGCGCGTCAGACTGACTGGGCGTTTTCCTGACGTGATTCGAAAGGTGGGGGCCATGTCAGGATGACACCACGTCAGCGGCCACATTTTGGGACCATGTGGTGATCAAGACTGTAAATCATCACATGGGACAGGTGCTCCACAGCCGTTATGTGGAGACGGGTTAATGGGCACCCTATTGTCATACTTGTAAGGAAATACACCTGTTATTGTGTTAAGTTAAGTTATTGTGACATAAAAAACGGGTTCATCATCCACAAATGTGGGCTCACGTGGAGCAGGCCCAAAGTGTCACCCGGTAAAAGCCAATGACAGCACAGGGAGAGTAAATTTAGGCGAGGGGGGGATGCAGAACACCCGACAACGCGTCGGTGCTGAAGAGCACATGGGAGGAAGGGTGGCGAGACATTTACTGAGAACTAAAATAAGAGACGTCCTAAAAGTTGTGACTACAAAAGCAATTAGGGGGATAATGTTGCCATTCCACACCGTTCTAGACTCAGAAAAGGTTCAAAATCACTTTTCAGACATTTTTAAGGCGACCTCCCTCATGGCAAGAATTTATATCATTGTTTTCATTCGGAAAGCAATTGAAGTGCAATCAAAACACGTGACCGCACAGCCATGTGTCTTAATCGTTTGGCAGAATTGAAACTGAAAGGGACAAATTAATTTTGGTTAGCTTGAAATGTAGCATCCCCCTTAAAACAATGCTTCACCACAGTTGGACCAGGTACACGAAGTGCCACTTTTAAAAGGCACGGGTCCACGTAATGGGGATTGCTGCGTGGCCGTATCGAAACTGGGCACAAATCACGTTGACAAGCATGATGAGAATGGCAACGAGCTCGTGCTAGCTGCGCTTAGCTCGTGCTAGCTGCCCACCCCACAATGACCAACCGTGCCGGGACGCCAAAGCATCCTCCCTTTGATAAAAGCCCACCCGACTCGGGTTCATATCGCTCAGGTGAACGAGTGACGATATATGCCAGCGCTATGGTTCAACGAGCAACATGTTAAGTTATTGCAAAGAGCAAAAGTTTGCTCGTGGCGAGCAATAAGCTACACCGGAGCCAGGTTACCTTATAGAAGGCCCCATTCGAGCCGCGAACTTCCACGGCCAGCCCGTCCATACTCGTCGGTAGCTCCCCACGGCTGTGGTCGTCTGAAGCCGCTACGACTCCGTGCGGGTCGGGTAACGAAAGCACCCCCAGCTTCGCGGGCAGTTCGCCGCTCCCCGGCCGCTTGTGGATGTCCAGTGTTTCGGGTGGAGGGAGGAGGGGCAGGAGGTGAAGGGGTTGGGGGAGATGGGTGTGATGGTGGTGTCAACTAAATCAACGCAGGCGCCACTTACGGAGAGCACCGTGCTCGTGCTCGAGTCTGCTCTCGTCTCAAAATGCCGCCGGCGGCGCAAAGAGCACGGACACACGGCTGCGTTAAGTGTTGACTTGTCGGGTGGGGGAAGCACAGTGACGACGCTCCGGTAGGACGGTTGATTAGCTGCCAGGCTAGCTACTATCAACACCTTGATCCAGGCAGTAGCGATGCTAGTCACGGGTAGCCTCCGTGCCTCCAAGTGTGGCGCAGTCGTGCTGTTGTTGAATAAATGAGGGGGCAAGCCAGTCCGTCAGCCTGCCGGGTAATGTTCACGGACGTTCCCGTCCAACGGAGATGTCTGCGGTGCACTGAGCGGCGGATGGGCGACACCTTCGTGGAGCGGGCAGCCCTCTCCAACACGCACGGATAGAGTGAATCAGTGAGGGTCTGAATGACCTCAAACCCCCGACAGAGTCCCGCCCATCACGGAAATCTGCTCCGTGATTGGTCGAGAGCCTTTGAATCAAATGATTCAAGGATTCAAAGGCCTTACATTATGAAAAGGTAAACAAGGGATCCCCTTATTTTCAAGTCAAATGTATTTGTGTGGCCCCGAATCACAGAAAAGTGGCCACAATTGGCCAATATTAAACATCCCCTGATCTCAACAGCCAGGAGGGCAAGGAAAAACTCAAACCTTTTTTTGTTGTTGTTGTTTTTTAACAAAGGCGTCTCTTGCCAAATTACCATTCTAGGGCAGCATGAAACTGCTGAACAAAGATTCCCAATTCGTCAGATCACCGCCAATGCAAATAAGGATCATTGCTGTATTTCATTACAGTATAGCTATTTCAATATGTTGATCAATTTTTGCACACTCGGCCAGGGACGGGCAACTGAAATGGTGAACTTGCCCACAATTTTTTATCAATGCATCTGGGGTCCAGTAGCACTGATAAGATATTCTGAAAATGAAAAATCTTTGTAAATTCAGTTTGCATGTGCCATTTCTTATCCTATTGTATGTAAGGCATTTAGGGCCACTAAAAATGGACTTGAACATGTTGATCGGGTAAGGTACAGTAACACATAGCACCAGAAGTGCAGCACCAAGCGGACCAGGTATGGACCGGGACTGATGTAATGAAGCAGCTTGGGAGATTGGAGAAGCTCACACATGAGGGGGAAGACCTCACTGATACAATGGAGCTCATGTGCACTTGGGCCGAGGATTGCACAAGTGCACCAGACATGCAGAGTGTAAGATATTTGAAGATCTGTAAGTTCTCACCGTAGTTAGAATAGAAAAGAATACCCGTGTATTAATAACTGTAGTATAAAGATTGGAATGCTACTTCTTTGTATGATACAAAAATAATAAAGAAGGAAAACACAAACAAATGTTGCAAATTAAAATAATGAAAGAATTAGAAGCAATTTAGGCAATTGAAAGTCCTCTTTGTTTTTTTTAGTTGTTTTAATTTGAAGTCCTCTCCATGCATATTTTCCGACGTCACGGGAACTGAAAAAAACGCTTCACACACGTCGATGTTGTATTCTCCCGTCTTCTCGCGAGAAATGTGTAGCGTCCCAAAGCATTTGTTACCACGTGACTCTTTTTGGCCAATCAGAAGGCCTATCTCAGGCGCGCTGCTTGAATCAGGAAGTTGCCTCCCTGCCCGTAAGACTGGAGAAAAAGAAGCAAATTTCAGCCAAAAATGGGTGATGAATTGGTGGCCGCTGGGGGATTGGCGTTTGGAAACGATGACAATGTATATAAACAGGGTGAGAAAACACAGACTCGTGTTGTTTAGTTGGTTTGCCATTGTGATCAAATGCACTCGCGCTTGCTAACAAGGTAGTAACTGTATGTCGTTGGACTTCCCTACAGTTTTGGCCTCTTTTCCACTTTGTGACATGATAGAGGAGGACTTGAGCCAGAACCCCCAATTCTATAAACTCATGACCAGTCTGGCACATCATGTGGATAAAACTGGACTGACTCGCCCACTGAAAACGGATCTGGAGAAGGTATAAACAGACATTCATAGAGTAAACTCCATCTGCAACATGTTTTTGTCCCTGCCAAGTATTAGTTTGCTATGTCCTCCTCCTCAGTATTTGTGGCTATTTTCTTCAGGCTGAGCAGGAACTGCTGAGCCAGCGGCGAGTCTGGCTGCAGTCTGAGAGCCTTCAGAGGGCGCTGCAGGAGATGAGCCAAGACCACAGAGTCAGGAAGCATCATGCTACTGTATCGCCTGACGAGAGCATGGTACAGTACGAAAATACGTTCCAGACTTGCACAAACATCTATGAGTCAATTACAACAGGTTTCTTCTGTGTGGTTAACATGTCTCCTTTTTCACATGTTCTCAGCTTTACGAGACAATGGAGAAGTGCCTTCTTGTGACCCAGTGTGCAAGAAAGCTGGATCCTAGCAACACCACCAATAAGGACCGGCCTTCCATTCTGGGTTTGACCCCGCAAGATGTCATGGCGCTCATGCCTTCTGAGAAAGTATGTGATCAAAACACACTTTAGTAAAGTGTGGATTGTGCCAATGTTGCTTGTAATTTGCAGAATATACAAAGAATGAAGCAGATTTTACCCGGAGAGCTGGAGAAACACCTCAAGACAAAATGTTTTAGTTTCCTCTCCTACTACCGACCTGAATGGGGTGTGCTTCCTTTTTTACACATAAATGAATCATGTGATGATAGTTACTTGTGTGTGTGTTAAGAGTGTTGATTTTTATTGTTATTATTTTTGCTTAGAGAGTCGGAGTGACTCTCTGAAGACCAGTCAGTTGTCTCATCTCTCTGCGCAACTGGATAAAGACAAAAAAAAGGTTGAGTGTCTGAAGGAAAGCTCCTGGGAAAAGAGAGCGCTCCTCCAAAGGCAGACACAACTATACCTTTCTGTAAGATGCATTCAGTACATTTTGTATTCATTACAGAAACTCATTCATTGCACATAGTTTGAAAAAGTGCGGAGGTTGGTATTTCCAACTGGTATTTCCACCCTGCAGGAGATGACAAATTGTGTCCAGCTTCTTCAGTCTTTCATCCTGGAGAACCGCTTGAAAATCCAGCCTGATTTGGACAGGAAGAAGTTGGACTACTTTGAAGGCAAATGCGAATTAATCTTGCAAAAAATCATGTAAGCAGTTGAATCTCCATCTCCTAATAGATTGGTCTGTGCTTTCAGTTTTTTTTTTTAATTAATTATTTATCTGATTATTCCTTCATCATTTTTAGGGCTGAAATGGTTGCAATTCAGCTGGAAACCTACACAACTGACTCGATTTCCGCCCACAAAGAAATAAGGCAAAAGGACTTTGGGGAAATAGAATTTTGAACATTACAGCCTGCTTTTGAAAAACATGTGATTCATTTTTTTTTTTCTTTTTATGCCCGAATTGCAGAAAAACCCTGAAATCGGAGCTGGCAGCCTGCCAGGCGGAGAAACAGGTTTTGGAGTCAACGTTGTCTTCCTTTGAGATCTTAGGCAAGGAATTTGAGGCTCTGGCTGCAGAGTATGGGAAATTACGAGAGAAAATTGAAATCAAGAAATGGGCTCAGAAGGAATTTACCAAGTACAATGCCTAGTGATGATCCTACCTGAACTGGGGTTAGCAAACACTCAATGACATGACATAACATGATCAAAACCCCTCAGAATGTTTTGAATTTATTTGTACAGAATTGGATTCAATCTTTGTAATATTTGTTCATGGATTTACTTCCTGTATACTTTCCCTGTGTTTCCATCATGTACTGTCATTCAGTACATGATGGAAACACAGGCAAAGTGTACTGAACTGTCATTCAGTACATGATGGAAACACAGGGAAAGTATATATTCACTGAATGAATAAACATTAAACAAGAGTACGTTGCCTTTAAATTTGATGTGGTGTTATGGTCCAGGTCAGGTATACTACGCACTTGTGTGAGATCATCCAATTTCAATTAGACTTTACATAGATCTGATCAGATTGGCAGATATTTTGCTTTTTGTGCAAAATCAGTGATTGCCATTGTTTGACCACCAATCAATGATGTCATTGATTGGATCTGAAAAATAAGACATTACAGCAAACGCGTTCTCGTTCATCCCAAGAATGAAGTGAGGCTATCCGTAATAATCCAAGGTTTCTCCGCATATATGGTTGGATATTTTTGCAATATTCTAAAATTTGGAGCATTTTGTGGTGGAGGGCGGTTTTTGAGGATATTTTTTGGGGCTTATTTGCAATTTTTCCCAATTTCACTGTGTCTCCTTTTTATGCAAATTTCGGATGTTCGTGGCATAATTTTATCCCAATCCTCACCGAATAGCAGGGGTCGACTGTACAATAAATAAAAAAGTTGTTTGAATGGATTGGTGCGTCTTCTGATCGGACCGGAGATCATTTATTTATTTTTAACTTGGTGAGGGTCTTTAACGTTCTGATTGTAGAAAGCCTAATTTCAATGAATTGCTCAAAAAAATATTCATTTACTTCAAATATGCATTATTTGCAGCTACCTATGGAGACATACAACAATACAATGTTTTTGCACGAAATAGCAGGAGGTGTCATCGACCTTTTTCTGCCTTTGCCATTCATAAAGCGAAATTATGGCTTTATTCAACAGAGCATGCCCCGATTTCACTAAACCTAAACTACGAGTGACATTTTTGTTTGGTGTTGTGCTGTAACTTTGTTGTAAAATACAGTATGTGTCTTGCCTCAGAAACCCGGGAAACACCGCTAATAGATGCAAAAAAAACGCGAGAAACGGAATGCTATGTAGTGCACAGTAACTTCCACAAGAGGGCAGCATTCTCCAGAGAAACATTGCAATCAAACCCCGGCGACATTTTATTTTCGCTGCACGCCGGTCGTGGGTGAGTAAAGCCGTGTTTTCTCAACCATCTCTTGGGTCTCGCTGGATTTTCCAGCGACAACAACCAGAAGTGCCTGTATGGGGAGCCGGAAGTGAGCGCGAGGAAAGCATCCCGCTTGGCCACTCCCCCTTTTGGCCTCTCATCAGCATCACGAGAAACAACCGCCCCGCCTCGCGACGTCGAACCGCTGCCGCTGCCTGGCTGGCCCACATCTGGCCGCCGGGACATGCGTCGTGGGTATTTATATACATACAGTAGTATAAATCTCGAAATCACTTTGGATCGCTATGTCTGAGGTCCGGAAATTCACCAAGAGGCTCAGCAAACCCGGGACGGCAGCGGAAGTCCGGCAGAGCGTGTCTGAGGCGGTGAGGAGCTCCGTGGACCCGGTGGTGAGCAATGAGATTTTTTTTTTGAGTGTCTTTTTCTTGCAAAGCTAATATGCTTTATTACGCCAAGAGACAGAGGCATCCCCGCTCGAAGAAGCAGCCCCTTCCTGTCAGTTTAAAAAAAAATCTGTTGTACGTTCACGAAAGTTGAAATTTATATTGAAGTAGCATCAAAAAGGACTGGGGAAAAAGTACTGGAATGTTTTATAGTGTCCATCCACTGATAAAGTGCATTGAAACACAATGTCGTCCAGTCTTCGGAAGCTCCTTTTGTCTGCCAGTTGGACAGGACATTCTTGCCTTGTCATGTCTGATGGACTCAGCCACATGGTGCAGTGAAGCACAGTGTAACCATGGCCTCATTCATTCATATGTAGCGGGGTTTTTTTTTTCTTCATGAGTTAATAGCAGCCATAGCTAGCTGCAGTCATGAGGGGATTAGGCGGTCAGTGGTTTGAGGCAATCATAGAATAACCCTGCTGACCCAGCACTGTGGTTGTGCGCGGATTTGGTTCCACTGTGTCAAAAGCGCTGCTTTGCTTCCTCTGATCAGTGATCACCTGGAAAGTGCCCCTTTTTGTAATCTGCTGTGGAGCGTAGTGCTGGTTTTATAAGGTAGAGCCTATGGTGGATTGATGATTTCGATTTGACATGAGAATGCAGTTTGGAGGTTTGGTGGGAATTCCCTTAAATGTACTTCCTGTGACTGTGTGTTCAGCAGTGTCCTCTCTTTTTGCCCCTCGGGGGTATTTTTGTGGTCTGTTGCTGTATGCTTAGACTCCTTGTTTGTTTGGACTGGGGTTATAATACTTTATGATTTATCATTTTAAGACAAGATAAAAAACCTTTATTTGTCTCACAATGGAGAAATTCCCAATTTACAGCAGCAAAATTATGAAAGGGAGAAAGTTGAAGACAAAAAGTATATAAATACATTTAAAATACAAATATAAGCATATTAAAAATGGCTGAGTGGGGGTAAGTCCAGGTCCGTCTATTCAATAGCCTGACAGCAGTCGGCAGTTTATTTTTATTCGCTTTAGCATTAGTTCTAGTTTTTGTTTGTTTTTTTAAAGTCTAAGTCAAGTCCAAAATTTTCTTGATGATAATATGTTCTCTTGACCCTCACTAGTCTGAACATGGCATTCCGATTAATTTTCCCATTGTGAAATATGAGTCTAAGTAGTAAAATCCACCCGTATTTATCCATCTCAAGGGGCGGCCATTTTGTCACTTCCTGTCACCTGCAAATGACATCGCAGTTGCTCAGGGTTCAACTGTTTTCCGAGTTTGCTCACGAGGCGTTGGCAAGCCGAGGCGTGATTGGTCGTTACCTGAGCCCTGAGCAACTGTGATGTCGTTTCCAGTCGACAGTAAGTCGCAAAATGGACACGCCCTGGGATGCATAAGAAGTGCTGCATTTCGCTGCTTAATTCGTATTCCACGTCAATGCAATATTAATCACAATACTGTGTTTACGCTAGTGAGGCCGCATTATTGTAAACACCATTTTTGACTTGACCTTGGTGTGCAATAAAAAAAAAAAACCACGTCACTAAGTATTGTGTAATAAAGTCAACTGAAATTCTCAGACTGTTTGACCTTCCTTCTTCTATATAACGAAACAAATGTTTCACTATAATTGTAGTTAGTTTGTTACTTTTATGAATGTGTGATGTAGTTGAGTTAGTTTGTGTAAAAGCATTTTTATTTTATTCCGTTTCTATATATTTTTTCAACGTTACCTTTGGTTAGTGTGTTCGTTTTAGTTAACAATAACATGCTAAATGCAGTGTTTGTCTCGCATGTGCACATTACAACTATTAAGGAGAATCATGATATTCACCGGACACGGACGATGTGTACGCGTGCACAATGAGATTCATTGTATGAAGTGTGTCAGAAATGTTCCAGGACTGGTTGGATTAAAAAAAAAAAAAAAAAAACTCCACACGAGGCAACAAATTATGCTTTGCTCATGTTTTTTTTTTTTTTCTGCTATTGTTGTTGTGTTGCTGCTGCTCATACACGCTGTTGGGCTTGTCGTGCTGGTGAAAATGTTGTTTGGTGTGCTCATCCGCTCGCTTGCATGAACGCACATGTTGCCGCCCTCTGGAAACCTCGCCGATATCATCTTCAAACCCCATGCGAGGACCAGGTGTGTCCTTTTACAAGCCAGTTCTTATATTCTGCTTATTATTTACACATAGGTAAAGAAAAGTCGAAAAGTCTTTTGACTGCCTGGCCCCCCTCCCGCAGTCGCCTTCTTGTGTGTAACATGATCCGCCCCGCTGGTGCTGCTCAAAGCTGGCCCGTGACTTGCGGCTCTGTGGTTGAGCTCGTTGCACATGACAGGAAGGAGAACTGCTGCTTTTGGGCCCTGAGCGTGTGCGCCGACCTCAGCAGACTCTTGCTGTAAAACGTTGCACACGTGTGGCCGGGGGGGGGCTCACAAAGTGAAAAGATGTGGAAGCGTTTAGTTATTTATGATTTTTTACATTTTTTTTTTATCATTGCTGTCTAACTACATGTACGTTGGAAATATGGTTTCAATTGATGTTCGCTAAGGACACTACAGATTTTCTCGGACGAACCTCACTTCTCTCGGAAACTCAAAAAGTGGAAGTTATACGATGGCATCCTGTGTTACGTTGCCTTCGTTTTCATGTGTTCACATTTCCATTTCTATTGTGACTTCAGGGTAGACTTCAGAACACAACACAACTGTCTGACTTGAATACCCCCCCCCCCCCTCCCCCTCTCGCTACCCAGGAGCAGCCCAAATTTATCGAGCCTCTGGACTACGAGGCCGTGGTGTTCCAGAGAAAGGCTCAGATCCACAGCGACCCCCAACGAGACCTGCTGCTCTGCCCCGTCGACGATGTTTCGGTGATGTCTTGTTTCTTCTGTCCGCTTGAATGAGGCGCAGCTGCGAGCCAATTGGCTGAGACAAAAAAAAAGGGGGATGGCAACCAAGACAGTTTTACTCAACCAGACTTTGGAGTGACACACTCCTAAAACTGTCATGAACTGCATGAAATGAGCCTCCTCTGTCTGGAAAAGAACATTTCCATTCATAATAAAGTTTTGGATTTACTAAATTTATTTAGCGTTTCCCATTGAGGGAGTTTTTGCTCCAATACCAACAACAACAAACACACTGTTTCCTTTTTTTTGCTGTTTTGGAGTCCAAATTGGACCAAACAGAGGTAGAATTTTTTCCCCCCCCTCCAAAATAAGGTCCAACACAACGTAGCCAGACAGCACATGTGTTTTGATTTATTCCGAAAACTGCTTCGACCCTGAGACAATCTTGTGACGCTTGTATCTTTTCCACTCAAGTTTTTTGAGATTTTTTATTTTTTATTTTTTTGCTTCTCACCATGTGCACACAGGAGTCCCAAATATCCAGACAGAGGCGGACCGTGGTTCCCTCTGTGCCCCAGAATGCTGAGCGGGAAGCCAGGAGTCTGTTTGCCAAAAAGGTACGACAGCGCTAACGCCTACAATGTGTGCTGGTTGAAAGGATCATGACGTCGAAGAACATTGCTTGAGTTTTAAGAATGGGTTGAAAGTGGAAGTCAACACCCCCAAAAAAAGTTCTATGTGTCTCCCCGATTCAACCACGGCATTTTGATTAATACTGAGTTTGTGGCGTATGAGTGAAGCAGCGAAATCCCCCCTGATTTTACCCATCGCAGGGAGCGGCCATTTTGCCACTTCCTGACGACTGAAAATGACTAACGACCAGTCACGGCGCACCTCTTCTGGAGCTGAGCTCCGGTTGGTCGTTACTTGAGCCCTGAGCAACTGTGATGTCATTTTCAGTGGACAACAAGTGGCAAAATGGCCGCTCCCTGAGATGAGTAAAAACAGGGGGGATTTTACTGCTTAACATTCATCAGTTTGCCGTGTTTAGACTAGTGGGGCTGCCTAGAACATATTATTGTAAAAAATAAATAAATAAAAAATGGGGGCTTTACTTCCCCTTTAAGGAAAGCATGCAGCATGCGCGAAGCTTCATAGTCATAACTGGCAGCATTTTCAGTTGTGTGATTTTTAGTAGACTTCTGCCAAGCTGCGCTAAACAGATCCGTGTGTCCTTGTCATCTGCTCGGCTAAGCGCTATTAAAGCTGGCTGAGGTGAGGTTTCCCAATATGTGCAAGGAGGCCCTTTTTTTTCCCCAACAATGCCCCAGAAACAACTCAATTTTAGTCCAGGCCTGTGAGTCACAGTCAGAGGACAGAATTTTCCTGCAGTGCTGTGCTCCTGTTATTAGATGTGTGTGTGTGTGTGTGTGTGTGTGTGTGTGTTTGTGTGTCTGGCAGTGCATCAACATGTACAAGACCGACTGGCATGTCATCAACTACAAATACGAGGCCTATTCTGGCGACTTCCGCATGCTACCAAGGTAAGGTGGTGGTGGGGGGGGGGGGGGGGGGGGGGTTGTGTTAACTATCGCGGTGGTGGTTTGCAGCGGAGTTGAAGTGAAAGCTGAGAGCTGCTTCGAATAATTCTCCCCTCTGCCTCTCTCTTTCTCTGTCTTTCCGTAGCAAAGGCCTCAAGGCAGACAAGCTAGCGGCTCACGTGTTCGAGGTTGATGAAGATGCCAAAGATGAGGTACGGCATGCATGGGGCGGCAGGGGGGGGTGGGGTGCTCATTTGACGTCACCGAGCTTTCGATCATCACGCATGCCTCACACACGCGGGCTATCCAACTGATGCGCGGTGCTTGAGTCCGGGAAGCAATGCGATCACACAGGGCCGTAAAACCAGAAGCCCTCTGTTAATGTTCTATAAATAGCCTTTATTGATCTTCCCCCGCCCCCGCTGCCCTCTGGCCGGATGCGCATGGATTCAAATGGAGAAATTGGAGAAAATAAATGCCGCTCTGTCACAGGGGGACGGGCAGGCGGACACGTGGGTGGCTCTGTTGCTTCATAAAACTGCACCAGCATTACACTTGTTTAGCATTTTTCAAGATAGGTTTTTATTGTTTGTTTTTTAATTCACGTCATTTTGAATCATTTTTAGAGCAGGGTTGTCAGTTTTTATTGTTGGTTTTTTTTTTCTTCAAAAATGCGTTGTTTTAGTTTAGGTTTAGTTTTAGTTTTAGTTTTTTTTTTTATTATCCAGTCGAACCTCGGTCTTTGTCCATAATCTGTTCCAGAAGGCTGTTCAAAAACCGAAATTGTTTGAAAACCGAAACCACGCTCTTTTGAAAATAAAAATGTTTATTGAACACGTCTGTTCGCAATGGAAAGCGTCACTTGTCTACCCGAGGAAGCGTCACTTCCTCGTGTCAGGAAGGCGAGAGGAGTCAAATCGTGCATTCAAGTGCGCTCAGTTTGTTCGAGAACCGAAATTTGTTCGTCATCCGAGGCATAGAAAACTCGAAATCTTTGGTCGAAAACCGAATTGGTCGAGAACCGAGGTTTGACTGTACGCAGTATATGTCGAGTGCAAGATATGTTCTGTCGGTATGTACAGCAAGAGCGAGCTAAATGTATTTAAAATGAACCTCAAAAACTCGTGTGTAATATTAACTCACAAAAACAACGGACATTTTTCCTGTAACTATAGTTTTAGTTAGTAAACACAAAATGAAGTTTCACTTGGTCTCATTTTTTTGGAACAAGCATTTTCGTTGCCATTTCATGTCATTGAAAATAGTTGTTCAATTATATTTCGTTACAGTTTTAATTCCTGTTTTGAAATACCCTCGACGGCTCATTGATATCGTGTGTTTGTGTGCGTCAGGACACGTCGTCGCTGTGCTCCCAGAGGGGCGGCATCATGAAGCAGGGCTGGCTTCAGAAAGCCAACATTAACAGCAGCCTGTCTGTCTCCATGAGGGTGAGTCACCACCACCACCACCACCACCACCACCACCACCGTTGGGCTCGCACACAAAACGACAACAGACCTTCCACGCCAAACGTCGTTCTTGCAGGTGTTCAAGAGGAGGTACTTCTACCTGTCCCAGCTCCCGGACGGTTCCTACATCCTCAACTCGTACAAGGACGAGAAGCACTGCAAGGAAACCAAAGGCTCCATCTACCTGGACTCTTGCATCGATGTCATTCAGGTCGCTGGAGCGTGAATCGCACTTTTGAGTTTACGACGGCACCATCCACTAGATTTTCTTTTTTTTTTTTTTGACACGAGGGGCTTTAAATCTGCTTCTCCTCATGCTGCGCGTGACGTTGCCTGATGCCAGAAAGCTTTTTGTTTGATGAAGCTACTCACAAGATGAATGGGAAAAGACTCATTCAGGCTAATGGCCCCGATGGGAAATCTTGTAATTTATTCCTGTGCGTGTGGATTAAGTCCCAACGCCTCCCCCAGCGTTCATTGTTAATATGAGTTTGTCAATCCTGACCCCGCCTCTACCTGTCCAAAGTAAATTAATCTCCCCTTCCCCTTCAGAGCCCGAAAATGCGTCGGAATGGCTTTGAGCTGAAGATGCAGGAGCGCTACAGCCACTTTCTGGCGGCCGACAGCGAAGCGGAGATGGAGGAGTGGGTGATGACGCTCAAACAGGCCCTGCAGAACAGCACCGAGGCCTGCCAGGAGAGGAGGAATGGAGGCGAGTTCTTGGATGGTGCCTTGGGTGAGACGAGGGAAAGCCATTTTGAAAAAGAATCCAATTTAGATTTTTTGTTTTTTACGCAACATTGCAAATTTTTGGCCCTCGTCCCATGTAATTTTATTATATATATTTTTAACAAACACAGGCAATAAGTTAATATGTATTACAAAAAACATGAGTTTTTGTTCTTTATAGGCAAGGCAAAGCAGCTCTATTCATATACAGTATAGCACATTTCATACATAAGGCAACTCAATGTGCTTCACACAAGCAAGGAAACAACAGCAAGTTTCGAGAAACATAACAGTTAATGACATTGGGAAGTAAAGCAGAGAAAAACGAGCTTACAAAAATGACTTCAAGAACATATATTACACATTAGCACAAAAAAAAACCATTCAAAAGTAAGGACATAAAGGATGAATAGGTTTCTAAAATAACTAAAAGAAAAAAAAAGATTTCAAGATGTTTAGAAAACCTAAATCAGAGGCATGAGGGGAGGGTGGGAAAGTGAAATTTGGAAGCTGGATTTAAACACATTTAAACTCGGTGGTTGACTTTGATTTCTTTTAGCAGCTTATTCCAATTGCGTACAGCACAACAGCTACATGCAGCTTCACCATGTTTACTTTCAACTCTGGGCTCCACTAATTGACCCGAGTTTGCAGAGTTCACAGCCCTACTGGGCTTGTATTTAAGATATTATAATAATATACCTAAAGACAGTTTATTGATCTGTCCTTCAGTTCCAATTATTAACCACCAATTTGGCTTGCAGCCATTTCAAGCGTTCACTATGACCACGTCACCAAATTCAAGTGTCATAAGTCAGATTCCAACAATGACGCAAACAAATCCGTGGCTTCCTCATTTCCACTTTCCATGAAAAAATGAAATGTAAACGTGTCATTGTTTAGCCCGACAAGTAATGAATACGGGTTCCTGTTGACGAAGTCTGCATCATGACTGATTTCTTTTTCCCACCCCCACCACTGCCCTGTCCAATCAGATGATGACACCACCAGCCAAGGTAAAAGTGAGAGCCCGCCAGAAGGTCTGGGGAGGAACCTACAACCCGAACTCACAAAGGTACAGATACTGCGCTGCTTTAGTGCGTACACAAACGCAGAATTGCTCCCAAAAAAAATTCTTTTCGGCTTCTTTGCTGCAGGCCACTCGACTGCGGCTTTTCTATCACTGATGAAAAAGATCGCCGGCGATGGTCTGCAGAATAGACGAACAAATAGTTGTGGGGGGTGGGACTAATGTCTCTCAACCTTTTTTTTGTGTAGTACGTGAGGGAGACAGACCAGCTCAATAAGATCAACCGGAACGAAGGCAGGCAAAAGCTTTTCTCTCTGGACCCTGAGACACAGGTAGGAGTGGTGGGGGGAATGCTCGTCCTGTTATTTATTGATGTGTTGATCGTATAACCCGGGGGTCGGCAACACGCGGCTCCAGAGCCGCATATTGCGGCTCTTTAGCGACATCGAGTGGCTCCCTGAGCTTTATAAAAAAAATTTTTGAAAATGGAAAACGATTTTGATACTAGGCTAATTAGCTCAAATGGATGTAGATACATGTTGCAGCTCCGAAAAAGGAGAGCTGTGGTGTTGGTTTTTTAAAACGTACACTTTATTTATGCTTTTAACAGTTTCGACAAAGACACACGTCTGCGTCCGACTCCGTGCCTTCTCTCTTCTCGTTCAACTCGAGAGACGTTCAAAGACAGCCTCCGAAAAACGGACAAATTCACGATCACTTCACTGACACTAAGAAAAGCGAAAATAATGCACCAAAACAAAAAATCAAGCGAGGAAATCACAAAATAAATTCTATAGGGGCGTTTGTGAACACACAACAAAGGAATGAATAACATAAACAATTCTGAGACAGTCCAGTCTCCTCCATACATACAGCATGTTTTTCCTTCATTGTAAGTTTTATAGAAGGCTTTTATTTTTTTGCGGCTCCAGACATATTTGTTTTTTGTTTTTGTTTTTTCCTATGTGGCTCTTTCAACATTTTGGGTTGCCGACCCCTGGTATAACCATTTGATCTTTTCTCATCCTCTCCACAGAGGCTGGATTTCTCCGGCATCGAGCCGGACGTGAAGCCGTTCGAGGAGCGTTTCGGCCGGCGTATCGTGGTTGGCTGCCACGATCTCACCTTCAGTCTCCAAGGCTGTGTCAGCGAAAAGGGTGACGGCGTCCTGACCAACGTATGCCGTCACTCTTTCGCTTTATTTGTCTCGCTCGGCCCACCTGATCAATGTCTGACTTGATTCACGAACAATGAAGAACAGCCCCCCCCCCTCAGCCTTCCCTCTTGCTCATTTTCAGGTGGAGCCTTTCTTTATCAGCCTGGCGCTTTTTGACATCTCCAAAAACTGTAAGATCTCCGCCGACTTCCATGTGGACCTCAACCCGCCCTGCGTGAAGGAGATGCTGACCGACACCGTGGGCCAGCTGTCGCCTTGCTCGGACTCCGAGGGAGGCGGCTGCGGAGGAGGAGTCAAGCCTTTAATGAGCGGGAACCCGGGAAGTGGGGACTGCTTGCCTGTCCTTCAAAGAGTGTCAGAGGCTCTGCTGCATTTCCCGACGCAGGTACAAACGTGCCCATAAGCCTCGATCAGGGACGAGAGTTCAAGGGCAAACCTGACCTGAAGCAGATTTCGCCAGTATCTTCTCTTCTACTCTAGGCCATTTTTTCCGTCACCAACCCCCATGCTGATATCTTTCTGGTGGCCCGTGTGGAGAAGGTGTTGCAAAATGGCATCACCAATTGCGCCGAGCCATACATCAAGACCTCTGACATCAACAAGGTCTTTGTTTGCACTGAAAAGACACTTCATATGCACACATCGTGCTCATGGCTAATTGTCTTATATGCCGTCCTCCGTGTCGTCCCAGACCGCTCAGAAGGTCCTCAAGGCGGCTAAACAGACGTGCCAACGCCTGGGCCAGTACAGGATGCCCTTTGCTTGGGCTGCGAAGTAAGACGGCGGCAAATTCCAAACGTTCCATCAAGATGAGACTTTCAGATGTTGCCGCAACGTGTCACCCCGCCAGGCAGGTGTTTAAGGACGCTCAGGGCAGTCTCGACATGGACGGCAAGTTTTTTCCTCTTTACCGCCAAGACAGCGGAAAAATCTCCAGTGATGACATCATCAAGCTGCTGGCTGACACCAGGAAGTGAGTCACGGACACTCCCGTGCTATTTTAGCTTTTATAATCCCTCTGGAAATGTCTTTTCCTCCCCATGCATATTATTTTGCGTTTTATTTTTAATGTTTGTCTTGATTCCAGACCTGAAAAGAGCAAACTCCAGACCATCCCGGGACAGCTGAATGTCACCATTGAGTGTGTCCCACCTGACTTTTCAAGTATGTACTTTTGTTGTCAACACACCGCAACCAGACTCTTTGGCATCAGCTCAATCTCGCTGTTCTATGCTGTTTTATGGGAAGGTTATGCAGATAAAGACACACCGTCTGATTGAAGTCAAGAGTGGTTATTGTCACACCCTTGTCCGGAATGGTACAACACTATCTAAAAATCACACATTGGGGGCAGCAGTGCGCTTCTGTTGCGTTATGGTGTCTCTCTCTCTATTGCGCAATCTCGGTCTCGAGAGGGAAGTTGTGTGCTGCAATGTAACTGTTTTACAGTTATTTACAGTGCATTTTTATTCAAACCCGCTTTGCTTTGCTTTTGGAGCGACGGAAAATGTGGTTAAATTGGAATGTCTGAACCCCCCCCAAAAAAATGTGTCCATTCATCATCTGGTGGAGGACAGATTCATGATAACCAGCAATTAGGCAGTGCCAGGCTTCGCTCTGATCTCTTCATGCGTCAGAGAAAAAAGGTTCTCACACTGAGCGGATTATATCCGCTTCAGAATATGCTTGAATTCCGATCGCAGAGATGTCGATCAAAGAATAGTGACACGTGCCAAGAGTACACGATTTCTGCCATTGGAATGCAATAATAATAATAACCACAAAAAAAACGTGGTGTGTACATGCTTCCCTCCCCAGACACGGTGACATCCTCTTATATTCCCGTGAAGCCCTTTGAAGAAAGCTGCGAGCGCGTATCCGTGGAAGTCGAGGAGTTCCTGCCCGAGGAGGCCAGGTACAACTACCCCTTCACCACCTACAAGAACCAACTCTACGTCAATCCTCTGCAACTCAAATATGACAACCAGAAAAGCTTCACCAAGGTGCGTGCACCTCACAATCAACGTTCGCCAGGGGGAGGATTCACAGGTTTGGATTCATGCGAATGCTTTTACCTACGCTAGGCTCGAAACATTGCCGTCTGCATACAATTCCGGGATTCCGATGAAGAAGGTGCAAGCCCTTTGAAGGTGAGCGGCACGCAAAAGCAACTCTGTTGGCTTTGTTGTTGGACTCTCAAAATGATGAACACTGCAAACGTGTCTCATCAGAAGTACCCTTGAAGGGGCAGGAATTAAGAAGCCAAAATAAAGGCTATGTGTTGGTTTCTCTCCCGGAGACATGGCCGCATGTGTCAATTATTTATGGGTGGAAAGTGCCGTCAAAGCACAGGGGATTGTTGTTCGTACTTGTCCTGATTTTTTTTTTTTTGGCCTCATGTTGTATCACGATGGTTTGAAAATGCCTGCACATAAGATAGGAGGCACCCTCTCCCTCCTCCCCCCGCCTTCTGCCCTTACACTGAAGCAGGTAATCTGGCCTGCCATCAGACGGCTTATCACCACGCCAGTCTTGCAGTTTTGCTATGATGGTACGAGGCAGCATGTTTCCACCTTCTTAAATTGGAAGCTGGAAACTCCTCCTAATACCAGTGTTGTTTCTGTTAGTGTTGAGAAAATGAAGCTTCAAATTTGCTTCATGAACCAGTTGTATTTTTATGACTCCATTGTTGCTTTCAATAAAGTACTTTAAGTGTACTTTCAGCCCAATGTTGAAGAGAGAGTGCCATATAGAGGAGTCAAAAAGTACAACAACTTTTTATTTTTCTTCTCATATTTCCAATTTTCCTATCAGTTACAGTTTCACTCACTTTAACACAGTCAAAAATTAGAACAAAGATAAAGACAAATGTTGGGAGCCATTGTTGTTGGTAAACTTAGTCTGAGCCATATAGGTCAGTCGGTCAGTAAAAAATAAATAAACAAATATATTTTTGTGCTTCAGTGCATCTACGGAAAACCAGGCGACTCACTCTTCACCAGCAGTGCTTATGCAGCTGTCCTGCACCACAACCAAAGTCCAGAATTTTACGATGAGGTGAGATGCTTCTGAATTAAAAAAAATATATATACGGTATATATATATTCACACACTCATATAGAGTGAAAGAGATTGTCAGTATAAGGCAGAGGATTTTAAGACCTCCCCCCCACACACAGAAATATCCCCACCCCCTGCACCGTATTACACTGACATGCACGAGCACACAAGATTTACAACTGCATGCTTCACATCACGGGAACCAAAACAATGCTTCAGAGACAGATGAGTATTTACGTGCCATAGATGCCTGCCTTGTAAATTGCTGAGCTCTGTTGTCAAAACATTGACTGTATTTGGACTTTGAAGTTCCATTTTGCTCATTTGCTACCCCCTGGTGGACATTCCATGGCTTTTGTGGTGGTTCTGGAATGTTTGACCCCGGGGTGGCGAATAGAGTAGCAGGAATGGAGGATGCCCATTCATCACAGTGTGCTGTGTGTTTTTATGTCTTTTGTTAAGAGTTTTGAGAGTCTTTATTGAAGCACCAATGCTTGTCTGCGTGTTTTATAGAATATAAAGTACTCATTTTGGTCAATAGGTGGCAGTACAAGACCACATTTCGGCTTGGCTTACTAGAGTTGTAGATTACTGTACTTGGAGTGCATGCTCACAGCCATTTCCTCACAGCCAAGTAGAACTGGCACAGACAGCGTCACAGGTTTCGGACACCATTTTAATTGTCATTCAACTCTACTAGGGTGACCATTTTTTAGTTACTTGAGGATTTTTAAAGTGATGTCTTCATAAATCAGCCACAGAGCACAAGTGGACGAAACTATTTTTGCCTCTCGTCATTGATTTCTATCTTCAAATATCGAGAAAAGTTGTACAGTCAACGCTCCCTCTCATTCTGCCCAAATTCACCTTTTGTCACAAACCTTGCGGCCCATGTCAAATGTCATTTTTTTTTTTTTTGTCATGCAACCCTTTTCTTCTTGAAAGGAGTGGGAGCGAATTCAAAACTTTTTAAAATGTTTGTTGACACCGTGGAGGCAATATCAGCAACGTTTATGATCACGCTTTGAATTTAGGATCGATAGATTCGTTGCCAAAAGCAGGGTTGGCAACTGGGGGGGGGCGTGGCATTTTCTGAAAGTGGCGGCTGCCACCCTGTCACATCGCGTCGGCAATACATGGCCTGTATTTTCACTGACTTTATGATGCCACGCAGGTAAAGCTGGAGTTACCCGTCCACTTGCACGAGAAGCACCACATTCTCTTCACCTTTTATCATATCAGCTGTGAATCGAGCAGCAAAACCAGCAGCAAGAAAAGAGATGGTGTGGAGTCTCTGGGTATGTTTTTTTTTTTTTTAAACAATTTTTTGCATTTGACACCTGTTGGCGTTCATCATTTTCTTGCTGGTGTGTTGTCAGTTGGTTACTCCTGGTTGCCTTTGCTGAAAGACGGCAGGATGCAGTCAGCAGAACTGCAGTTACCCGTCGCTGTGACCCTGCCTGCTGGATATCTGGGTCAGGACACCAGAAAGGTTTGTGGGGGGGGAAATATAATTTTTTTTAAATCACTGCATTTGCATCTTGCTCACGTGCTGACGCTGAAAAATCTTCACAGTCTCAGCCAGATATCAAGTGGGTGGAAAATGCCAAGCCGCTATTCAAAATGAGAAGCCGTGTCGTATCGACAATATATGCTCAGGTAAAAAAAAAAAAAAATCTTCAAGGTGCATTTTTGCCTGGACTCTCAAAAACAGTTGGGTTAATTCATGTGTTGTTTGTGTCGGGTCAAATTTCAGGATTATTCCTCCGAGAGTACCCAAATTGTTGGGTCAGATTAACTGTTGGTTCATGTGGCTCACACAGTATGTCAACCTGATTCCTTTGTTGTTTGTGTTGGGTCATATTCTTGGAGTTTCTTGAGACGAACTAAATTGTTGGTTCAAATGAACCCTGTGTTGAGCTATTGGGTTATCAAATTATTTGCATTAATTTGCATGAGCAGATCTGATGATTTTTTACGACGGGCGGCTGTAACAGCTACCAACATACCTACTGCACTTTTTGGGGTTTTCCAGGGGTCGGCAACCCAAAACGTTGAAAGAGCCATATAGGACAAAAAAACCCCCCCCAAAAAAAATATGTCTGGAGCCGCAAAAAAATAAAAGCCTTCTATAAAACTTACAATGAAGGAAACACATGCTGTATGTATGGAGGAGACTGGACTGTCTCGGAATTGTTTATGTTATTCATTCCTTTGTTGTGTGTTCACAAACGCCCTCTAAGAATTTATCTTGTGATTTCCTCGCTTGATTTTTTGTTTTGGTGCATTATTTTCGCTTTTCTTAGTGTCAGTGAAGTGATCATGAATTTCCGTTTTTCGGAGGTTGTCTTTGAACGCCTCTCGAGTCGAACGAGAAGAGAGAAGGCACGGAGTCGGACGCAGACTTGTCTGTGTTTGTCGAGACTGTTAAAAGCATAAATAAAGGTGTACGTTTTAAAAAAACAACACCACAGCTCTCCTTTTTCGGAGCTGCATATCTATTTGAGCTATATTAGCCACCTATCAAAATCTTTTTCCATTTTCAAATATTTTTTATAAAGCTCCAGGGAGCCACTAGATGTCGCTAAAGAGCCGCATGCGGCTCTGGAGCCGCGTGTTGCCGACCCCCGGGTTGTTCATTTAACCCAAGTGGCTGTTTTGTTCCTTTTTGACCCAGTAACTGAGTTACATGAACCCCAAAAAGGTTATTTTTTGTGATTTTAGAGTGTGGCCCATTTGACGGTTTGCTGTTTTTGTCCCCAGGACCTCCATCTCCACAAATTCTTCCTGCACTGCCAACTCATGAGGAACACCTCAGAGGACACCCGGGCAGAGCTTATCAAATACCTGAAGGTTCAGACTCTTGAAGGATTTCGAGTGAAGATGTCGCGAATGTGCCATGAGTTCTCCTTTCATGCCTTTATAACTTAGTGCCTACACGCCATGGAGACGCACGTCATGGTCCACTTCCTTCCCACTGTGCTCATGCAACTGTTTGAGGTGCTCTCAGCAGCCGCCAAAGAAGCCCAGGAGATTGCCGTCAACTCTCTCCGGTCAGTTCATCGCTCGTCTGCGTGAAAATGCGGCCGGGCCATCGTTTGCATTCGATAGTCACAACCTCCACGTCCTTCTCTGTCCCTGCAGCGTGATCATACATATCGTATCTCGGTGTCACGAGGAAGGACTCGAAAACTACCTGCGCTCCTTTGTGAAGGTGTGGCTGCTCTGAAGCTTTTGATTGGACTCGGTGTTCATTTGTTGACTTTTTTTTTTTTTTTTTGCTCTCTTCTCAGTATGTGTTTATATCCCAAAACCCCGCATCCGGGAAAGCAGCATATCCCCACCAGGTGCTGGCCACGGCGGTCACAGCCGTCCTCAAGCAGACGGCGGATTTTAACACCAGCAACAAACTGCTCAAGGTGCGAGTTGTGATTGCGACGATGAACAGCAGGTGGCAGACTTGCCTATGGAATCCCTTTTCATATTCGGCTCGCCAGTTGATAACCTTTAGAAATTCGCTTGCAGTAATCACTTCCTCTTCCTCATTTTCATCTGTAGTATTCTTGGTTCTTCTTTGAAACAATGGCCAAATCGATGGCCCAGTACTTGCAAGAGGACCACCGAATGAAGGTTGGTACTTGTTCATCATGCTCGCATGTGCGCAGCAACCAATTTCATCGTGACGCCACGTGCTTTCAGATGCCGCGAGCCCAGCGCTTTCCCGACACTTTCCATCAGGCCCTGCAATCCCTGGTGCTGTCCATCATGCCTCACATCACCATTCGCCACACGGAGATCCCCGAGGAAGCCCGCTGCATCAACCTGAGCTTGGCCAATTTCATCAAGGTGCGCGGGCGAATTACAAACCCATTCCCCAGTGCAGTTTCGCTTCATCTTCTGGCCTCTTCTTGCTCCGCAGAGGTGTCTGACCTTCATGAACCGGGGATTCGTTTTTGGCTTGGTCAATCACTACATGTGCCACTTCAGTTTCAAAGATCCCAAGGTACGACACAGTCACTCGCAGCAAACGTGTGGCTTTTGGGGATTTTCGGAAACACTCGTGTGCACGCGTCTGTCCTCCTCCGCAGGTGCTGACGGAAATGAAGTTTGACTTTCTGATGGTGGTGTGCAACCATGAGCACTTTATCCCCCTCAACCTGCCCATGGCCTTTGGGCGCACCAAGCTGCAGCGGGTGCAAGGTGAGCGAACCTTTCGCACGTGTTGAACTCCGATCGAAGGCCGCAGGTCTGGCACGTCCTCACCCGCACCCCCACTTTGATCCGCTATTAACCGTTACACTCTCTTTGCCCACTCCGTTAGGAACGTGTTTTCAATGTCATGCAAAAAAAAAAAAAAAAAAAAAGAACGACGTTGTTGTTTTAAATGGCATTTGATTGGGCCGCATAGTGCCGCTAGCGTGTCATCACGGTCCTAATGTTGATGCATTTTCTGTACTGTAAATGCTGCATGAATGATGAATAGCATCCCCGATTTCTTGATTTGTACCCAACACCCTTCCCGTCTGTTTTTTTTTTTGTTTTGTTTCTTGCTTGTGGTCAGATTTTATTCCGTATGCGACGGAGCTTTTTGGCCCTGTAGGTAGGTGATGCTCACCGCGCCGTACCTTTACCTCTGCCTCCCGCCATCGCGCGATCACCGGCACCTCCTCCGGCACCTCCTTCCGGCTCCTCTGCACCCTGCACTCTCGCTTCCATTAACACTCACTCGCCGAGTGCACGGTGCCAATGCTGAATTGATGCTTTTGTCTCATAGAGGAGATGAGCTTTGCTTCTCTGGGAATCCACTCACATTCTTAATGAACTCGTTTCTCTTCTACGGGGTCCGACGTTAACAGCGGCCCGTTGGCCCGGGGCCAACCGAAGTTCATTTATGCTGGCCCCGACCAGGGCACCAATATAAATGACATAAATGAAATGAAATGAAGACATTCTTGCTTTTTTAAATATTTAATATTCCATCTTTTTAGTTTTGTACACTTACATTAATCAATCATCTGCGATGTGAATCATCTGTGCACCTTGAATTGCCTCCATTCATTGACAAATTGTGCGCTACGGACTCGCGTGCATCTTGGCCACCGAGTCTACACGCCTCACTATTTCACCCACAGGCAGGACAACCTATATGATGATACATTTTTTGAGATATTGTTTTAAATCATAATATCTTTATATATACCGGTGTATATATAGATATTTTTTTTAAGCGACTGCCCTGATCTCCCGTACTTGCATTCATTTTGGCCACTGAGACCCCCACACACAAGATCATGTTACTATCCACAGGTCGGCCTACACATATACAGTCAAACCTCGGTTTTCGAACGTCTCGGTTCTCGACCAATTCGGTTTTCGACCAAAGATTTCGGGATTTTTATGCCTCGGATGACGAACAAATTTCGGTTCTCGAACAAACTGAGCGCACTTGAATGCACCATTTGACTCCTCTCGCCTTCCTTACACGAAGAAGTGACGCTTCCTCGTGTTGCTTTCCACTGTGAGCAGACGTGTTCAATAAAAAAAATTTTATTTTAAAAAGAGCGTGGTTTCGGTTTTCGAACAATTTCGGTTTTCGAACAGCCTTCTGGAACGGATTATGGACGAAAACCGAGGTTTGACTGTAGTAGCATTTTGAATTTTGTTAAGTATTATTTAAAATCATGGCCAGCGCCAATTCTGGCAGGGCCCCCACAACTTGACTCACAAAGGTTTAATGTCGGACCCTTCTATAAATATGCAACATGTGGGACATTAGTTGTTAAGTTGAGGTTTTGTCTGTAGCTGGGCCGTTCGATCTACTTTCCAGCGGGCACGCCGTTATCTGGGATGCGCTGCCTGTTCTGATATTAACACAGCATAATGGCCTTGCACTCGGCTGCTTCCTGTCTTTAGATTTCTGCTCATCTATGCTGTTATGGAATTATACATTTCCCGTGTCAGGAAATATATAATGAACTGAATTCTCCTGTCTGAAAATTTTCAGACCCTTTTCAAGTACAGTCAATATAAAATGAGGAGCTGGGTGGGGTGTCTGAGCCCGACACACAATCAGCCACAATGATGCTACCACTTGCACTCGTGATTTAGTTCAAGCGTAGACTTTGCAACGGAACCGTAATAAATAATACTGCACGGTACTCTTTGATTGTGTCACTCAACTCACTTCAAATCAACTCAACTGTATTTGTAGAGCACTTTCAAACAGCCATCGCTGTACATGGAGCAACTAACATACACAATAATAAATAAGTAACTAAGATGGTAGTAAATTGGTTCTGAGATATTTCACAAGAAACCCGTCATGATGTTTCTCCTTGTCCTTGTGTGCTCTGAAGGCCTCATTTGATTGCTTGAGCCTGACCTGTTGTGTTTCCTGTCCCGGGGTCACCACAGATCAGAGTCTGGAATTCAGCCTGACTGAAGACTACTGCCGCAACCACTTCCTGGTGGGCCTGCTCCTCCAAGACGTGGCTGCGGCCCTGCAGCAGGGACCCGAGGTGCGGCAGCTGGCCGTCGGCACGCTCAAGAACCTGCTGATCAAACACGCCATGGACGATCGCTACACAGCCTTTAAGGTGAGGGTTGTGGCATACCTGACGCTGACCTCAAATGATATACAGTCAAACCTCGGTTTTCGTACTTAATCCGTTCCAGAAGACTGTTCGAAAACCGAATTGTTCGAAAACCGAAACCATGTTTCCCATTGGAATCAATGTAAAAAAATTTAATCCGTTCCAAGTCAAGAAAACAACTTTTTTAAACCACTTTTTTTCACACCATAAACTGTACACATGTAATAGGAGATCAGGTAATATGTAAAATACTGTACAAACAAACAGTAATATGTTTTATTTTCACCAATTTTAACATTAACATAGTAACATAAAAATTGAAGGACACACGCACACCTGACTCATATTTCGCGATCAAATCTTTCTTAAATTCTATAGTTTTGCGCACTATTTTCCTCTTTTCGTCACCAGGTTTACCACTTCCACTTGCTTTCTTTGGTGCCATAATTAGGGGCTGATACACGATGCAAAAATAACAGTCCGATATTACGTAGTTCTCACCAAACACGCCTGCTTTTCAAAAAAATAAATATTTATTGAACAATACAAACTCGTCTGCTCACAATGGACGCTTGACGAGGAAGCTGTTTCTGTATAATTATTGCATAATGATGAGACACCGGACACCGGATTGTTGATTATGTGCCGCTGTATTGAAAACTGCCGGCCGTAAACAAACGCACGCACTTCTCCTGTGCTTCTGGGGCAAACCATTCTGAAAAGAGGGGGGTTTCACTCCCCCTAACAGAAGCATCTCACCAAACACGTCTGCTTTTTTTTTATTGAACAATACAAACTCGTCTGCTCACAATGGACGCTACACAGGAAGCAAAGCCGAGAGGAGTGAAGTGATGCATTCAAGTGCGCTCAGTTAGTTTGAGAACCAAAATCTGTTCGTCATCCGAGGCATAAAAAACTCGAAATTTTTGTTCGAAAACCGAATTGTACGAGAACCGAGACGTTTGAAAACCGAGGTGTGACTGTATATATTTTTTGAACATGTTGCGCAACATGTATGTGTTTTTGTTTTTATCAGAACCAGCAAGCCAGAATCTGTTTGCTCTACCTGCCACTGTTTGAGTTGCTTTTCCAGAACCTGAAGCAACTCTCTGCCCCGCCATACATTTCCAACCTCAACGTGAGTGCCCCACTCGAAATGAAAATGAGAAATTTTTCAGATTCTTTCGACAAAATGGAAATGTTACTTGCAAAGGGCTCGAGAGACGACCTTGTGTCAGGCGGCTCTGCGGATAGCAGGAGAACCAGCGCTGCTCTCGACAAGGACCACAGTGAGTTGACAGACACCCGCAAACCGCTCCGGGGGAACCAGTTGAAGGCATTCAGACAATCTCAATCGATAGCCGTCGTTTATTTCGGTGGTGATAGAGTTTGTTGTCGTTATCAGGCCTGCCGCTCCTGAATGGCCACGTGGTCCGGAGGGAAGACTCCAGAGGATCTCTGTTTATGGATCCCGGGACACCAGATAGCATTGACGTGAGTTTTTTAAATTTGTTTTTTTATAGCCGCTGTATTTGGCGTTGCCTGACAACACCTAACCTGGATTTGTCTGAGTTGAATCATTTTTTTTCCCCCCCCGGCGCTGTTAATCATCAATGAAACACATATACTCTCGCGCAATGTTTTGCATGTCATTTATTGTGTTTCCATTTGCATCCTAGCTTGTGTTTTGAGGGAAGCTTAATGATTTACTTCCAATTTTCAAGTCGCAGACATTGTTTTGTTACATGTGCAGTTGCAGCGACGTAGTTCCACCGTGAGCAGCAGTCCCGGGCCCCGCAAGAGCAGACTGGGGCCTTACGAGATCAGGGGCCTCCTCCTCACCTTCTTACATGTAGTCAAGACCTTGTCAGAGGGTCGGTGCACAGGCGGCATGACATGCGGAAAATGACAGTGAACATAAATTACAAGTGGTTTTTTTTTCTTTTTTTTTGTCCACAGACACTCTCATGGCCTATTGGAACAAACTTAATCCTCAAGACGTTATGAACTTTCTCAGCTTGCTTGAGTGAGTAGCTTCTAATTAGATGTGGAAAAATGTCACTGATGGGCCGAGAGCAACTTGAAAACACTGAAACTGCAAGGCTAAACTGTGCATACTTGCATCGCAGGACCTGTCTGGTTCAGTTTCGCTACATTGGGAAAAGGAACATCGGCAGGTGAGACGTGACAGCAGCGGTTTTCCTCCAAACATGTTTTGTAATTTGACTGAGACCCCCCCCTGACCCCTTTTTTGTTTTTTTTTTTGCTTGTGTGCCGTCAAGGAGTCAGGAGGTGTACGCGTCCAAGTTGTTCTCTTCTGACAGGAAGTCGCAGACAATGCCGGCCATGCGCTGCAACCGAGCCAGCACTTTCCAAACCAAAATAAACCAGTTTGGCACCATGGAGGCCTCGCTCACTCTCAACATAGGTTGGGAACACACGCACAATGTGGACACTGACCGGCTACGTCATTAACGACGTGATTGCCTGCATGTTGTAATGCGATCCAATGCACTGGATGGTTAAATAAAAAAAAAAAAAAAGTGATTCAGAAACAGTACAGAAGGTTGAAGTACACGCTGAGTCATGTTTCCCAGCTCATAAAAAGTGTGTTCACTCTTGTCAGATATGCATGGAATTTGTACACACACATAAAATTCAATCCGGAACACAGTTTATTAAACCCATTTAAGTCAGGCTGAATGATTTAGAAAAAAAATGGAATCACAATTTTTTTTCCCCCAGTAATATTGCAATTGTGATTTATTATATGATTATTCTTTCAAGGCGCTCAGTTTTTTTTAATAATAATACATTTTATTTTGTAAGCGCCTTTCACAGCACTCAAGGACACTTTACAACCAAGAGCAAACAATAAAACCACAGATAAAATGATAAATAAGAGAAGAGATAGATTTAAGTTGAATATGCACGTTTGAATAGGTGGGTTTTGACCTGGGTTTTGAATGTGGGAAGAGAGTCAATATTACGAATACTAGGTGGAAGTGAGTTCCAGAGTTTGGGGGCAGAGCGGCTAAAGGCTCTGCACCCCTTTGTGCTGAGACGGGGGAAGAAGGTACAGACAGGTGGAGGGAGGATGAGGACCTAGGGGGGGGGGGGGGGGCAAGGTTATGGATGGCTTTGAATGAATTTTGTTTGTTTTTTTCGCACAAGCAATAAATGAATCTGTATTAAAAATAAATGGATGGTTTTATTAGGTTTGGTCACTAAAATAAAGGTAAACAGTAGATGTACTTGGATTAGAGTTGTTAACTTAATGAGCACTTTGACTTAGTCCTTTAAGCGCGTGTGTGTGTGTGTGTGTGTGTGTGTGTGTGTGTGTGTGTGTGTGTGTGTGTGTGTGTGTGTGTGTGTGTGTGTGTGTATGTGTGTGCGCGTTTCAGGGATGGGTGCCTCCGAAGCGGAAATCCATCACCAGGCTCTGCTCGAGGGCAACATTTCCACCGAGGTCTGCTTAAGTGTCCTGGATGTTCTTTCGCTTTTCATCCAGTGCTTTAAGGTGCGCGCGCACGTTCGCTCTTTGCCGCATCGCATCGTAGCGAGAGCCGTTTCTCATATTTTTGGCCGTGTCCTCGTCAGAACCAGCTGGCCGACAGCGAGGGTCACAACGCGCTGATGAGGAAGGTGTTTGACGTTTACCTGACCTTCCTCAAAGTGAGCCCATCGGAAGCCGCCCTCCGGCATGTGTTTGCCGCGCTGCGAGCGTTCATGAACAAGGTGGGTGAAACTGCGGGAAAGAAAAGACTCTAGATGTTGATTTTGAGTCGTGACGCTCGCGATGAGTCACTCTGAATTGGGTTGAATTCAAGATATCTCCCAAAAAAAAAAAAAATTAACCAAAATGCTCTCTGGTCAGTTCCCCGCAGTATTGTTCAAAGGTCGCGTGACCCTTTGCGAGCTTCTGTGCTGCGAGGTGCTCAAGTGCTGCGTGTCCAAGATGGCCTCGCTGAGAGCGGAAGCCTCGGGGCTCCTCTACCTGCTTATGAGGAACAACTACGAGTACACCAAGAGGAAGACCTTCCTGCGCACACACCTGCAGGTAAAGCCCAAACCCAACTTTGCTTCTCGCCCGGCGACGTTTCTCCTTCTCTCGTCTTTCTCGCCAGATCATCATCGCGGTGAGCCAGCTGATCTCCGACGTGGCGCTCAGCGGAAGCTCGCGCTTCCAGGAGTCGCTTTCCATCATCAACAACTTTGCGAACAGCGACAAGGCCATGAAGGTATCGTCCGCATGTTGTCCAGAGATGCCGGTCACCAAAGTTATGCGTTACTCTAAATTAATTCCAAATACAGTCAATCCTCGGTTTTCGAACGTCTCGGTCCTCGACCAATTCGGTTTTCGACCAAACATTTCGAGTTTTTTTATGCCTCGGTTGACGAACAAATTTCGGTTCTCGGACAAACTGAGCGCACTTGAATGCACCATTTGACTCCTCCCGCCTTCCTTACACGAGGACGTGACGCTTTCCATTGTGAGCAGACGTGTTCAGTAAACATTTTTATTTTAAAAAGAGCGTGGGTTCGTTTTTCGAACAATTTCGGTTTTCGAACAGCCTTCTGGAACGGATTACGGATGAAAACCGAGGTTTGACTGTAAATCATTAGCAGTGAAGCATTGTGGGACTTGACAATTTCGCATTCCCGTCCGGGAGAGTGATGTCACGAATGTGCTATGACACGTTTCAGCCACATGAAAGATAACAATCGAGGAAGGAAAGACATTCATTCGCGTTTTCAAACTGGAAATACGTTTACGATTTTGCGTTTTCAAGGACATTGCCCATTCCTGTTGACAAAGTGTTATCTAGCTTCAAAAACACTACCATCCATCCATTTTCCGATCCGCTTTAACCTCACAAGGGTCGCGGGGCCTACCCCAGCTGTCTTCGGGCAGTAGGCGGGGGACACCCTGAACCGGTTGCCAGCCAATCGCAGGACACACAGAGACGAACAACCATCCGAGCTCACACTCACACCTAGGGACAATTTCGAGTGTTCAATCAGCCTGCCATGCATGTTTTGGGAATATGGGGGGAAACCGGAGTACCCGGAGAAAACCCACTCAGGCCCCGGGAGAACATGCAAACTCCACACAGGAAGGCCGGAGCTGGAATCGAACCCACGACCTCTGTACTGGGAGGTCGACGTGCTAATCACTGGAGCACAGGGCCGCCCAAAAAACACTAGCAGAACATCAAAATAAAAATAAATAAATAAAAATAAATCTTGGATGCCCATTCAGAAATGTAACGGTTATATTTATACACAATGTACATGAAGAGTATGGAAAAAAACTATTTATAAATGTTAAATACGTCAGGCCAAAACAGACTGCCTTATAAGATATAGATTTATGTTTTGAGGTCTAGAACCACTGGATTATGTTTTTTTTTTAATTAAAATAAATATTTTCTTATGTTAATTAAAAAAGTTGCTTTTATTTTCTTTTGAACGAAAACCTTTTGAAGCCAATTCATCAGTATCGTCGCCAAGTTACTTTTTCAAGGTCACTGTGGCATCACTGATCCCGTCAGCTTCAACGTCTTTAGTCCACAGGGTTCCCCTCGGAAGTGAAGGGTCTAACCAAGCGTATCCGTACGGTGCTGATGGCCACGGCCCAGATGAGGGAGCATGAGAAAGACCCGGAAATGTTGCTGGACCTGCAGTACAGCCTGGCCCGGTCCTATGCCAGCACCCCCGAGCTGAGGCGCACCTGGCTGGACAGCATGGCTCGGGCGCACCTCAAGAATAACGATCTCTCCGAGGTCAAATTCACTCGTCTGTACCGAGCTTTCTGCAATCGGAGTTGGATTTGCATTCACGTGATGGTGTTTTTTTTTTTTTTCCACAGGCCGCCATGTGTCACGTTCATGTGGCTGCGCTGGTCGCCGAGTACCTGCACAGGAAAAGTATCCGACCCATTTTCAAAACATACTGTGGCATAATTTTTTTGTTTTTTTGTTTAACTTTTGCCTTTGCTTCCCAACGGGCAGAGTTGTTCCCCAGCGGGCTGGCCGCGTTTAAGAAGATCACGTTTAATATCGATGAGGAAGCCGCCATGAAGGAAGACACGGGGATGCAAGACGTTTATTACACCGAGGTTCTTTTTGACAAAGCGACGGCGCCAAGTGTCGACTGTCGCAAAGTCAACCGTTTTGCTTTTTTTCCCGCTTCTCGTCAGGAAGTCCTGGTGGAGCACCTGGAGGTCTGCGTGGAGGCTCTGTGGAAAGCCGAGCGCTACGAGCTCATCACGCACCTCGCCAAACTGGTGATCCCCTGCTACGAGAAGCGCCACGAGTACGAGGTAGCCGAACGGCGATATCATCGCGTGCCGTCACGTACGACTGTCCGTCCAACGCAACCGCGTCCTTGCAGAAGCTGAGCCGGCTCTACAACACGCTGCACAGAGCCTACAACAAGGTCATGGAAGTGATCCGAACGGGTCGCAGGCTGCTCGGGACCTACTTCAGAGTCGCCTTCTATGGACAGGTGGATTTATTATTATGGTTACCGTATTGGCCTGAATATAAGACAGTGTTTTTTGCATTGAAATAAGTGGGGGTCGTCTTATATTCGGGGTCTAGACATTATACCCATTCACGACGCTAGGCGGCGCCAGATATCATTGGAGCGAATGCTGAACTTGACTCCCAAGGCCAAAGCGAACCCCTGCCACGAAGAATAAAAATAAAAATAGCGGTAGCACGAAGAAGAAAAATTAAAAAAAATAGCGGTAAGAAAGAAAAGAGAAGAAAATAATAGAAGAGATAACAGAAAATGGAGAAACGTAGCGACAATCTGGAGAACAGTGGGTCGAAGATCGGCCAGGTTAACCGGCAGCTGAGGAGAAGTTATGGTGTAAACTTCAAGATGCTTTTTCTCTCAAATACAGTCAAACCTCGGTTCTCGTCCATAATCCGTTCCAGAAGGCTGTTCGAAAACCGAAATTCTTCGAAAACCGAAACCATGCGCTTTTTAAAATAAAAATGTTTACTGAACACGTCTGCTCACAATGGAAAGCAACACGAGGATGCGCCACTTCCTCGTCTACCCCAGGAAGCGTCACTTCCTCATGTAAGGAAGGCGAGAGGAGTCAAATGGTGCATTCAAGTGCGCTCAGTTTGTTTGTCATCCGAGGCATAAAATCTTGAAATTTTGGGTCGAAAACCGAATTGGACGAGAACCGAGACGTTTGAAAACGGAAGTTTGACTGTAAAAATTAATGTGGTGTTCAAAAAGTCTTTTTTCAAACTTGAGTCTTGAAAATGAGCGGTCGTCTTATAATCAGGGCCGTCTTATATACGGGCCAAGACATTTTTTTTTTTTTTACTCCATCAGTGCGTTGGGGGTCTTGTCGTAAGATCGTGAAACTTTCGACTAAAATGTGAACCCAATAAAGGTCAATATATCTGACTCACAAAAAGCCAGCGCTTTTTGCACAACTTCCTGTTCTCTCACAAGAAGCTCATCACCAAAATTTCCAAACATCAACTACTATCAGCTCTACAAGCCAGCGCGTTTTTTTTTTCTCCAGGGCTTCTTCGAGGAGGAGGACGGGAAGGAGTACATCTACAAAGAGCCCAAACTCACCGGCCTTTCGGAAATCTCCCAGCGCCTGCTGACGCTCTACGGGGAAAAGTTTGGGCCTGAAAACGTCAAGATGATTCAAGACTCCAACAAGGTGCGTCCTAGTTTGTCACCAATCCAGTCTGGCCCCCAAAAAATAAATAAATAACAAAAAGTCATATGAGAGCTCGCGTCCCTCCAGGTGAATCCCAAAGAGCTGGACCCCAAATTTGCCTACGTGCAAGTGACCTTCGTCAAGCCCTACTTTGAGGAGAAGGAGGCGCCGGACAAGAAGACGGATTTTGAAAAGTGCCACAACATCAACCGCTTCGTCTTTGAGACGCCGTACACGCTGTCGGGCAAGAAGCACGGCGGCGTGGAGGAGCAGTGCAAGAGGAAGACGGTGCTCACAAGTACAGTACAAACATCGGCCTCGTAGCGTCCGCAATCGAATCACGGACCACGCGGAACCGCATTTCAGGGCGTATCTATTTCGTTCAAATGCACGAGCCTTCATCAGTGCACAAATGGCCGGCCATTAGTCTGGAAATTGAATCTAATGAGCTTTTTCTCAAGAGAGGCTTTACTCCTTTCCACTCTGCCCGTTTCAACGGCTTTGTGACTTCAAGTGCGTGTTTCCTCAACTTTACGAACGCGAGGCATCCGGGCATAACATCCGCATGTACCAAGACTGGCGACTCAGCGTTTCTCTCGGTTTTCCCTTCAGCCGCCAACACCTTCCCGTACGTAAAGAAGCGCGTGGAGGTGGTCGGGGAGAAGCAGCTGGACCTGCGGCCGGTGGACGTGGCCATCGACGAGATGAGGTCTCGCACGGCCGAGCTGCACAAGCTCTGCTCCAGTGCCGAAGTGGACATGATCCAGCTGCAGCTCAAACTGCAGGGCTGCGTCTCCGTGCAGGTCAGACGCTTTCCCCCGTGTCGGGTCGCCGCGCGTCGCCGCATGTTGTCATCGTCATCGTTGCAGGTGAACGCCGGGCCCATGGCCTACGCTCGAGCCTTCCTGGACGACAGCAAGTGCAACCAGGCCGGTAAAAAAGTGAAAGAGCTGAAAGACGTTTTCAGGCAAGTCACCCGGGGAGTGGAGCAGATCAATACGGGTAATTGGAGGCCAGTGAATTGAGTGTCGCCTCTTCTGCTAGACGTTTTGTGGAGGCCTGCAGCGCGGCTTTGGATATCAACGAACGTCTGATCAAAGAAGACCAGTTTGAGTACCACGAGGGCCTCAAGGCCAATTTCAAAGACATGGTGAAGGAGCTCTCTGACATCATCCATGAGCAGGTAAACCCCCGGGCTGCGACCGGCTTGCGCTTTCATTCCAAGCCTCCCTTTCTTAAGCAGGCCCGGACAGCTCTGGCCAGACCGGTGTTATAGGTGGAACTCCTCTACAATGAAATCATGTTTGCAGCCAGAAATTTTTCACAACAGGGGGTTTTTCACTGTAGCAAATTTGATCTCACACACACACACACACACACACTTCCTGCGTCTGAAACGAACAAAAACTAATATGTCCTGGACGACCGCGCATGTGTAAACCATTGTGGTGGTTGCTGTCGCCGTTTCCGAACGAAGCAGTAGAGGTCGCTGTCGGATTAGACTTCATTGTAGTGAATCTCGTCTCGAGGCAAGAGCAGAGAAAAATATTTCGTATCACGCAAAGGGTTTTTTTTTTTCGTTGTATGGGGGGTTAGAAGAATGGGAATGGTGTTAATGAATGAAGATTTTTTTCACACTAGGGGGTATTTTCGCCCATGTAGTTTTCGTTGTAGAGGAGTTTCACTGTACCGTTGTTTTAAGCCAGAGATATTGAGCAATGGTGCCTCAAACACATCATTTCCTTTTCCCCATTGTGGTTCCCGAAAAATGTATTGCAATGTCACAAAAAGTCAGACGTGCCAACTTTGTGTGTGTGTGTGTGTGTGTGTGTGTGTGACGTTGCAATCATTTGTGCAGTCTGTGTGATTGTGACATCACGGCACCCTCGTTCGTGTTCAAACTAAGTGTTCTCACTCGACTTTTTCTTTTTCCAACTGTGCTCAGCTTTAAGGAAAACAGGTAAAAAAGAAAAGAAAATGGAACAAAACTTTCAATGAAATTAAAAGTCATGACTTTTCATTTGTGATTTGACTTAGCATCCACGTGCTTTTTTTTTTTTTTTTCTCTTTCGCTCGCAGATCTACCAGGAGGGCATGATGCGCTCGCTTCTGAAAAACTCCCTCAACGTGTTCCGAGCCATCAGCGGCACCTCGGCTGACCACGGCTGAAGCTCCGAACAAGAGGGACGCCTCTCTTAGCCCCGCGCGATACAAGGCCAGGACGCGAGGCTGCACCTCGACCGGATGAGCCCGTTTGGGGGTGTCGCCGTCAAGCCGTAACTGAAGAATGTAGAGCGGTATGTCGGACTGGAGTGATGCTCAGATGCACTGCTTTTTAAAAAAAATTTTTTTTTAAACTTCTTTTCAAATGACGACACACCGCAGAACTGACTTGCGTGTGCCTTTCCAGTCCAGGCAGGACACCATTTTGTTTCACCCTGACAAAGCTGCAAATGCGCTTGCGCGGCTATTCAGCAAGGTTTGACTTCACCAATCAGTAATGTAAACAGACGGGTTATGTTGAAACAGTCAAGTTGCTTCAAATGTCAACAAGGATTCATGCAAGACTGGACCTGCGTTGCACCTAGAAAAGTTGCTTACATTTTTTTGCTCTTTTTAATCCAGTATTTCACAAGTGCTACACTGAATAACAGCCAAACAGATGTACATAAGATGGTCTTCATCCCCATTTCATTCTGTGGTCCTGCTTGTAAGTGCCGCGTATATTTATATTTGTCCCATGTTGGACTTTGGAGTCCCAATGTGCAGTCCTTGACTTTTTTTTTTTTTTGTCGCTGTTGAACATTGCATTGTACACAGTATATATACATTTGCTTTTCACATGCACTTCGTTGTACAGTTGTCTCCCTCCCCATTAAAGCAAGTGAAACGAAAGCCTCACTTTTTTGGACAACAGGGGGATTGTTAAAAAAAAAAACGTTCTGTGCGTCAATTTATGTCTCTTGACGCACATGGTTAACCTCAAGTGTTGTCATTTTTTTTTTCAGCGTCTTCATACCTGTCAACTTTTCGGAGCGCCAACCTGTATAAACTACCAAAAAAAATCCTTATAAAGAGCAAAAAATCCGTATAACATAGCAACGCATTTTATATGTCAAAATAACGGCAGGAAAAAACCCACGAAATTTTCAATGATATTTATTGTAGATCTCCATAATACAATGGCTGGTTAATGTCTAATCATCATTCTACTTAGTGGCATTACTGTGTTCAGAGTTGTATTCCTGCGTTACTTTTTTCACCAATTCCAAATGCTGACCCATCGGCAAAAAAAAAAAAAAAAAACGGAAATTTTCAGAATCCGTATGATTTGTGCGATGCGGCCATATACGTGGCGGCCCGGTAGTCCAGTGGTTAGCACGTTGGCTTCACAGTGCAGAGGTACCCGGTTCGATTCCAGCTCCGGCCTCCCTGTGTGGAGTTTGCATGTTCTCCCCGGGCCTGCGTGGGTTTTCTCCGGGTGCTCCGGTTTCCTCCCACATTCCAAAAACATGCATGGCAGGCTGATTGGACACTCTGAATTGTCCCTAGGTGTGAGTGTGAGTGTGGGCGTGGATGGTTGTTCGTCTCTGTGTGCCCTGCGATTGGCTGGCAACTGATTCAGGGTGTCCCCTGCCTACTGCCCGAAGACAGCTGGGATAGGCTCCAGCACCCCCCGCGACCCTCGTGAGGATCAAGCGGTTCGGAAAATGGATGGATGGATGGATGGGCCATATACGTAAGATTCACCACAAAATCCGTATGAACTATGGCTAACCCGTATGAGTTGACAGGTATGGCGTCTTCCCAATGCAAACACCAGTCAGTGAATATAATAACATTCGCTAAAAAAACGCAACCAAACAATGTAGTACAGCCACCGTGACACACGACACGGACATCGCTGCGTTTTTATGAGCAATATGTTGCGCGCGTGCAGTGTGGGTGGAGATCGTGTGAGGAAACTGCTGGGATGGACGAAACGTCACTTTTCCACGCACTCTCCGCCCACCGTCGTTTTCCCGGCAGACAAGAACGCGGGGGGATAGCGCGTTGTTCTCCCCCTTTTTCCCCGTGGTGCGTTTTCTCCCCCTCACGTTTTTACGACGATCGTCCCTTTGCGGTTGAAAATGTGACAACATGAGCCGGAGCGAAGACGTCGGCGTGCAAAACATTCGGAAACAAGAGAGAATGTGTTTCGCCGTGGCCGTTTTCTTCCACTCGGTCCTATCTTTTGCGTTCCACGGCGAAGCAGGTAAGAAACTAAAGCGGTATTATTTTTGCTCGGCAACACACGTAGAAATGTGTGCGAATGGATTTGGGTTGGTCGGGAGCCCGACGGGTTAATGGCATCAAAGTACAAACAGAAGCTTTGAACTACGCACTTCGCCGTATTAAACTGAAAAGAAAAGAAAAAAATACCCCTCGCATGCGATCTACGGCCAATCACTCTTTTTTTTTTAAGACGTTCATGCAGATGTGTGGCTTTTCACGGCTTTTCACCGAATGTGTGGTCGTCGTAGTGTTTTTGTTTGTTTGTCTTCGACGCATACCATTTCGGTCCCTGCTGTAAACAGCCGCTGCCAAATGAAAAGTGTGTTTTCTCTCGCTCGAAGGTAGCGCAACTCGCTTACAGCACAGCGTTTGGTTCCAGTTCGAAAAATCTATGCAAGAGTATTACATTCACCTGAAAAAATATATATACAGTAATCCCTCGTTTATCACGGGCGTTACGTCCCAGAAAGAACCAGTGATAAGTGAAATCCGTGAAGTAGTGAACTTTATTTTTTTTTTTACAGTTATTATACAATACTTAACTATATTTACAATGAAATCAAAGACCAAAACCTGTTTTCAGGCCCAATTACAAACCCCCCCCCCCAAACGTTTTCAACAAATAACTACAATAGTTTTTGGAAATACTGTACTGTCGACATGCGGCGCCCCCGCCGCGTTGTAATTTACAGTAAAGGGTTAAAAGCATGAAAAAACTGCACTAAAAAAATCTGTGAAACAGCGAAGCCGCGGAAAGTGTATACAGGGTGTCCATAAAATCTCTTTAGCATTTCAAAAATGTATTAAAAATGCAATTGATTACCGCTGCTCGTTCCTACCGACTGCTGTCAGGCTGCTGAATAAAAAATAAAAAAAAAACTACGTGAAAAACAGTAACAATTGTAAATAGCACAGCCACCTTATACCAGTTGCATATATATTTTTTTTTTGTGCAAGCAAACACTTTGTTTTTTCTTCTTTCTACCCCCCAATGTTGCTGCTGTAGACTGTAAGTTTCCCCAGTGTGGGACAAATAAAGGATATCTTAAATTAAAATGAAATATTTTATTTTTATTTGTTCTATTGTATTCAGTGTTTATTAAAATTTTTTATCACACTGCATATGTGTGTTTCAGGGATCCAGTTTGTGAAAGAGGTCATGTTGAATGAACCCCTACAAAATGGTTAGCCCGCAAGAGAAGGCGCAATGTGTCTCATGGTTTATTGAAACAAAATCGGATAGGCAGACTCAGCTCTGGGGCTATGTTTAAGATATCGTATATCGAACAAAGATAAGGGACATTACTGACCTAAAGCAAAGGATTACTGATGCCATTGCCACTATTGATGAGGCTATGCTACAGCGAACATGGCAAGAAATTGATGTGCTTCGGGCAACTAATGGTGCCCATGTAGAAGTGTATTAAAAGAAGTAAAAAAAAAAAAAAAAAGTAATCAAACGCTGAATACAATAGAACAAATCTGAATAAAATATCTAATCAATTGCATTTTTAATAAATTTTTGAAATGGTAAAGAGGCTTTATGGACACCCTGTATATTTCTGAGTAATTCTTTTGAGGTGGCTTTGTATTTTTCTGTTTCATAGAATATTTTTTAGGCTGAGGGCAACTTTGCCGAAAACGCCTGAAAAAAGGTGCACCCAAAGTAAATTTGTAGCTGTTCATGAACCATTTGGAGTACAGTATCAGCATAGTGTTGTACACTTCATCCGCCCCTGTGTCTTATGGTGTCCCCCAGGGATCCATTTTGGGTCCAGTACTGTTCTGCCTGTACATGCTCCCCCTAGGTAACATCATCAGGAAATTCAATATTTCATTCCATTTCAATGCAGATGACTCCCAGCTGTACATCCCACTGGAGTCTGGCAATTCCATGCAGCCTCTTTTAGACTGTTTGGAAGAAATAAAAATCTGGATGGCTAACAACTTCCTCCAGTTAAACAATAACAAAACTGAAGTCATTGTCTTTGGGCCGTCAAGATCAAAAAATTCCATCCCTGCCAACCTTGGTCCCCTTTGCCCCCTATGTGAAATCCCATGCACGTAACCTGGGTATCATTTTGGACTCTCATCTCCACCTGGACAAGCAAATTTCATCTGTTGTAAAGACCAGTTTTTATCAATTAAGAATAATCTCCAAACTCAAATCTGTTCTATCATACAATGATCTGGAAAAAGTCATCCATGCCTTCATAACCTCCCGTCTAGACTATTGTAACTCCCTCTATCTTGGTCTCCCTCTGACACTGGTGGCACGGCTTCAGATGGTCCAAAATGCAGCAGCTAGGTTGCGCACCAACACAAAAAAAGCTTGAACACATCACACCTGTCCTAGCCTCCTTGCACTGGCTTCCAGTCCAGTCACGAATACAATTTAAAACACTGCTGTTGGTTTTTAAAGCTCTTCATGGCCTGGCACCCACCTACATAGCTGATATCATCCACCCCCATGTAGCCCCCAGGTCCCTCAGATCCTCCAGCCAAGGCCTCCTCCATGTCCCACGGTCCCGGCTTAAACAAAAAGGTGATAGAGCCTTTTCTGTTGCTGGCCCTCAGCTATGGAACCAACTGCCACTTGATATCAGAAATGCCCCCTCAATAACACTTTTCAAAACTAAGCTCAAGACGCACCTTTTTACATTGGCCTTCCCTGTGCCCTAATTGTCTTACCCTGCTGTCTGTAATTAAGTGTTGTGTTATTATCATCTTAGCTTAAATCACTGTGCTGTATGTGTATTTATTTACTTATCTATTCTATTTTTAACCTGTTTTAGCGTATGCACTATGTACAGCACTTTGGTCAGTGCAAGCTGTGGTTAAATGTGCTTTAAAAATAAACTTTACTTACTTACTTACTTACTTACTTACTTGTTCTCTTTTTGCAAAATGTTATCATTTGGGGTTTTCCATATTTCTCTCAAACAGTCAGAATCTCGTGTAAGTGCTCCTGTCACTGAACTATGGATGTTTGAAAACGGGAAAAAAATGGCGAATCTTATGTTCGTCTAATTTCTTTTCACAAAATCTGCCTTGAAAATGAATTTAGAATGTTGATTAGGACTTGAAAACACTACAGGATCAAAGCTTGAGGTCTCCTAAGTTCCAGTTCAAATTTGACAATTGTAAAATGTTGGGCACCATTCAAATCTCCAGGAACTCAACTTTTAAAAGATGTATAACATCTGCACGCATGTACTCAGCTGACGACGTGCATCAGCGATTTGTTTTGACAGATGATGGAGGCCGCCTCGGTGGGCCGTCCTAACTTCAGAGGGTTAAATATATTTTTCTTTTTGTTGGGGTGAGGAATCAGTTTTCAAATTTTTCCCCCGCCTTTTTTAGAATTTTTTTTTTTTAATCAGAATTATATATATATTTTTTTCAGTTTTTTAAAAATATTTGTTTCCCCTGGTATGGCCCAGTAGTTAGCGTGTCAACCTCACAGTGCAGAGGTTGTGGGTTCGATTCCGGCTTCGGCCTTCCTAAGTACCAGTATTAGTGTTACAAAAGATATATGTATTACAAAACCCAAATTCTGAGTCTCATTCTAAACCTCAAGTTGTTCTTCATCTGGAACTTTGCTGACAAGAACTCACTTTAGGACTGCTGGGGTCAATTTGGTCACAAATGTGCCACCATCGGGCGTAAACAAATTCCTGTTTTTGTTGTTGTTTTTTTTACCCCTCATTCCCAAAAGGTCGTCTTCCTCCACCGACGGAACTATCGCACAAGTGGCTTGACCCGTTTACGGTCAACGTGTGTTGGCAGAAACCCAGCCAGCTGCCGGACTACTGCGACGTACAGTACAGATATGGGAGCAATGTAGGAGACCCAAACAGATTCTTTTGAGACGCTTTGGAGGTGTTCAATGACTCAAATGTTTGTCATATTATTTATTATGTCAGTTTTGTACAGAATGGACAAACTTTACGGAGACTCTTCTGACGGATGAAGCTGGCTCTTCCGGCTGGAACATCACAGTCCGAACTGATGAACTGCAGAACTGCGGAAAGAGCGCAAGTGCGCCGGCTTTCATAATCATTGACGCCCCGCAACCTCGAGGTATAAAATACGAGGTCGGGGCTCTGCAACTTTAAATAACTCACTATTTCAACAGAGAGCGACGTTGCCTTTCATTTTCACGCGATTGTAAGCTGTCATCTGTGAGGCATTGTTTGATTTTAGTGTAGTTAATGTAGCATGTAGCATAAAATGTTCAGATTTTGACTAATCCAAAATTAAGTTCAAATATTTTATTTAAATGTTGCAAGAGCACTATAATCTTTACATATCATTTTAATGAATACATGATTGTAAGATGTCATCTGTGAGGCGTTAGCATTGTCTGATTTTAGTGTAGTTAATGTAGCATGTAGCATAAAATGTTCAGATTTTGACTAATCCAAAATAAGTTCAAATATTTTGGTTAGCACGTCGGCTTCAAATACCGTTCGATCCCAGCTCCGGCCTCCCTGTGTGGAGATGCATGGCAGGCTCGTTGGGCATCTAATCTTTATGAGTGTGAGCACACCAATAGGGTGTCCCCCGCCTACTGCCCGAAGACTTTTAGCATAGTGAGGATGAAGCGGTACATGTTCCATATAATCTTTACATATCATTTTAATGAATACATGATTGTAAGATGTCATCTGTGAGGCGTTAGCATTGTCTGATTTTAGTGTAGTTAATGTAGCATGTAGCATAAAATGTTCAGATTTTGACGAATCCAAAATTAAGTTCAAATATTTGATTTCAATGTTGCAAGAGCACTATACTCTTCACATATCATTTTCATAAATACATGATTGTTACATGTCATCTGTTAGCGTTAGCATTATTTTGAATATCGTTCATGTAGCATGTAGCATAAAATGTTCAGATTTTGACTAATCCAAAATAAGTTCAAATATTTTATTTAAATGTTCCAAGAGCACTATAATCTTTACATATCATTTTAATGAATACATGATTGTAAGATGTCATCTGTGAGGCGTTAGCATTGTCTGATTTTAGTGTAGTTAATGTAGCATGTAGCATAAAATGTTCAGATTTTGACTCATCCAAAATAAGCACAAATATTTGATTTTAATGTTGCAAGAGCACCATAGTCCTCGAATATCTTTTTGACACACGATTTTAAGATGTCTTTTGTGAGGCGTTAGCATTGTTTGTTTTTAGTGTCCTTCATGTAGCATGAAACGTTCAAATTTTGAGCAACCTAAAAGAAGTACATTTTCATGTTACAAGAGTACCATAGTGTTCAAATTCAGAATCACATCTGGAAAAACGAATACAAAATTGTGGTATTCTTTATTGTCCACGTCACAGAGAGCCACAGCAGAAGACGACTTAAACAATTTTTCATCGTCAACAAAAGTGAGATTGATGATGATGTTGATATTTTGCTTGTGTTTTTCACGTGACCTTGTCACCCTTATCATTTCTGGTCAAGTATTTCCACATTTGGAGCCATAATTCTTCGTGATTAGCGGTTAGCCGACGCCAAGCTTGTGGAATTGTCGAGTTGACGACACGATTGAAGACGACAACACAACACCTCGAGGGCGATGCCATCCAGTCAGTCACTTCTTGTTTTGCTTTGGGTTTTTTTGCACTTGACAGCTCAGCTGGTGACAGACTTCAAATGTTTACACCGAGCGGACAAGACGGATTGTTCCTGGATCCCGCGTGATCCTGCCGTTAACCTGACTCTCTCTTACAGGTGAGGAAAAATGTATAAAGGCTGAGTAAACATCAAGCAAACAACACATTTGGATCGTGTGCCTTGATGCCCCACCCCCTCACCCCCACCCCTCCGCCCCTTCTCTGGTCGTCGCAGGATTTGTGGCACGTCTGCAGAAACCAGGCAAAGGTTGCGGGAGTGCAAGCGGTCTTATCACCACCGGGGCAGGGACGGCTGCTACCTGAGCCCTGACTTTGTCTTCCAAGACGTCTGCGTGCTCTTGAGGAGCGACGCTTCGATGAGAACGTTTAAGCCTCAGGGAGGTCTGTTCCGCATTCATTCCGCAGATGTCAAAAGTACACGATGGGAATTGTGCTGAAGACGTTGGCTGTCTTTCCCTCAGCGGTTGACCCCCCAAAGCTGCGCGTTAGCGTTGAAGGTGACACGCTGAACCTGAGCTGGACCCCCCCGGAGGTGTCCAAGGACTGCAGTTGGACCTACGAGTTGTGCTACAGCAAATGCGATGAACGCGAGGTACTTTTATTGAGAGTTTAACCCTTTCATGCACCACTGTAATAAACGCTGTCCCTGAGAAGGTAAAAAAAACAAAACATGCTATATCTTCATCAGTGACTTTGTTCATCTTTTTGCTGCCCAGAAATGCGAGCGCTTCATTCCACATGGAGAGACGAGGCAGATTGCCTACGACAGAAGGTGCGGGTATGAGCTTCGTTCTCGGGTCACAAGTGGCAGCTACTGCAGAAAAGTGCAAAGCGACTTCAGTGCAGTTGTGGTTCATGGTAAGGAAACATCAGCCACGTGCAAGTCAGATTAACAAATTTGCTGTTAAATTTGTTGCCAGATCTTGGAAAAAAAAACATTTTAAAACATGGAATGTTAACAAACATTCTTGTCACACGCATACCGGTTAACATTTGGCCAATAGGAATATTATTTACCGTGGTTTGGTCTCGCTTTCTATTCAAAAGGTTGCTAATTAAACGACTCAATGTTACCCCCCCCCCCCCCCCCCCCCAAAAAAAAAAAACCAATTGTCCTTCTGGCCTATGATGAAATGTTTTGTTCATTTTTAAAACGGGTTTATTGTCATACTCAAATACATTGACCAAAGAAGCTCAACAGTCGAGTAACAAAAAAAAAAGGAAAACCAAAAGCACATGTACAGTACATGTAGACACACACGTATACAGTATATGCGTATATATAAACATGCATGTTTTTGTATCTGTACTATACTTACACATCTACAAATATATACACACAAATATACTGTACACATACGCATACATACACACGCCCCGTGTGTGTGTGTATGTGTGTGTGTGTGTGTGTATATATATATATATATATATATATACATACAGTAATCCCTCGTTTATCGCGGTTTAAGGACACAAAACCACCCTCGATAAACGAAAATCCGCGAAGTAGCGACCCCCCCCCCGTATAGGTACATGTACATGTGTATGAGTATAAAAAATATTTATAAGGCCAAATTTAATGGTATACATACATGTAGAAGTAAATTTTGTAGTAATTAACATTACTTAATGCTGTATACTAATAGATTTAAACATATATAGGTTAGGTTAGTGTATGAATAACAAAATACAGTAAAGATATACATGTAGTACAGTACTGTATATGTTGCTCTATGTGACTCGCTGCTGTTTTGCTGACTTTCGCTGCTTCTCGCGGACCATTTACGGACTTTTTGCGGACTTAATTTATTTTTATTAATTTTTATTTTTTTTATGGGAAAAAATCCGCGATGCACTGAAGCCGCGATAAACGAACTGCGAAATAGCGAGGGATCACTATATATATATATATATATATATATATATATATATATATACAGTAAATATTCTCTAGTACGGACTCATGTTTGCGCTGTCCAATCTGTCCTTATAACAGAAATTCCTCTTTTGGGAAATGAGCATGGTACATGTCCTTTATGAACCTGCAAGTATGTTGAAAACTGCATGTGTAACAACACAAGCAATAAAATGCACAAATATACTGTCCAAAAACTGTTTATATAACAAAAACAGCAGTACAGTATACAGTACAGGTTTAGATTAAAAAAAACCACAACACAGTATAGTATGTACAGTATTTTAATGTTGATTTTTTTCAGTCTTGGGAAAAAAATGAGTCTATTTTGGGTTGTTTTGTTTTGTTGGGTTCTTCCTCGTTTTCTATGCCATGATCTACAGGACGAAAGTAAATAAAGTTAAAATCGTTCGCAATTACAGTAAAACGCACGCCAATAAAAAGTCACTGACACATAGTCGTTTCGAATTCGATGACATAAACGGCGAAGCAAACACGTTTCTTCCATCTTCTCCAGTTGTGTTGAGTGGGCGTTGCTTTTTAAGCTCGTGCCGCGATCAACAGGACGTAAGTGAATAAAGTTAGAAATCGTTCGCAATTACAGTAAAACGCACGCCAATAAAAACTCACTTACACGTCGTCGTTTCGAATCTGATTATCAAAAAATGCGAAGTGAAAATGTGTCTCCGTTGGTGTCTTTCCGCGTATCGGGTGGAGCGTTGCGTGTATTTAAGCTCCCGCTGCATGACGTCTCCATCCGGGTTGCGGCTAGTGGAATTTCCGCTTACGTAGTTCCGGTAACATGTAATATCGTAGTCAAAATGTTAATGCATAGGTTTTTATTACGGGTGAAGGATATTCCTTTTCATAGAATTCCGGGGATGGGAATGTTTACTGTATATATATATATATATATATATATAATGTACCCATATATATATATATATATATATATATATATGGGTACATTATTCATACAATTGGGGTATGAATAATTTCCATCTTAATAATTTATTCATACCCCACTTGTATGAATAATTTGGGCGTGGCTGTCTAAACAGTCACACAAAAATCCGGTTCTTTTTTCTGTAAAAGTCCTTTTCTTCTTTGAACTTCAAAAGTCTCTCCATCTAAATTGAGATTATTTTATAAATGATCTTCTTTTCCGCCGCAGGAGTGAACGAGCCCAGGGTATCACTGACAGCAGTGGCCATCGCCGTCAGCGTCGTCATGTCCGTCGGGGTCCTTTTGGCTTGCTACTGCTTCAGGAGGTGCGCTCGACAAATGTGTGTGTCAAAGTCTCTGAATAATTTGGGTCTAAAGCTGGCATGTGGTGGTGTCTTGGCAGGCACAGGGCCGTTCTCTTTCCCGCCATACCCGACCCATCAGCAATATTAAAGGACATGATGATGAGTGGAAGCACGGAAATTAAAGTAAATACAAATATTTGAGTCCATTATTTTCTGACCACCAAAGCACTAACTTTGTACTTTTTGTTCTTTTTTTTTTAAAGGCTTCCGCACATTTTTACACCCCGGTGCCAGAAGCCATCCAACCGTGTAAAATTATGAGAGCTCATGAAGTCATCACCCCCTGTGAGCTCATAAAACACAACCCGCCGGAGCAGCTTCTGTGTTGATGAGAAGAGCTCAAATGGTTCCAAGTTGGATCACAAGGATATGGACCTTATCATCCTCAAAGACGATGCCAGTCGAGGCGTAAAACGGCTGTTTTTCACTGGCCCCGGATGGGACTGGCCCCGGTCGGCAGGATTTGTCCGCAGCGCTCATGTGTAACTGGCGCAATAGACGAAAGCAAAAAGCTGCTGGCAAAGTTTTTACATGTGGATGAACACCCCCCCCCCCCCCCCCCCCCCCCCCACACACACACACAAGATTTTAGGAGATTTTTTTTTTTTTTTTTTGCGACTGTCCAACTTGCACTTTTTTCAACTCAGGAAAGCCATTATTGTCATTGCAATTAAATTATATAACCGTCTGCCTTTGTATATGAAACACATAAATAGATCAGCTAATACAAAACCGTCATCATTCAAAATGAACGGAGCTGTAATAGCCCTGTTCCCTTGCTCATTCACCATACACTATGTGACCCGCTGTTAGAGAGTGCAATAAAAGAAACATTAAGTCGTCACATTTATTTATGTAGCACTTAATTACAAAAACGTCTCAAAGGGCTTCACATGCCCACAGTTGACAAATATTAACGTCATCCCCTGATCCTAACCCTCCAGTAGAGCAAGTAAGGATCCCTCACCTCCCCCCCAAAAAAAAAAATCGGGGGTAAAATGAGACACCTTGAGAAGGGGCCGCAGATGGGGGAATCCCCCTCCCAGGATGACCAGGCTGCAATGGATGCCAAGTGGGCAAAATTTTACACTTAACCCCCATGCAGTAATTATCCCAAAATTGGACATTTCGGTCACTTTGGACGATTTTGGACTGTTGGACAAATGGACACCACAGACAAAACAGTGAAAAATAACTCCACGAAGCTGAAATTTTGCATAGGATGTATATCTATGTCTTGGCCAATTCCCACTGAACATTTTGAGGGGTTGAAAGTGAAAAAATATTAAAAGTGAAAAGAGTTGTTGCACATTGGAAGAGGGACATTTTTGGGACAATCCTCGTGGACGTAATACCCTTCATGCAGCCGCTTAAAAATACTGCATGAGGGTTAATATGATGCTATACCGAAAGAACGAGATCCCAGATACAAGCGGACGAAATGAGTTTTTCCCCGCAGGGTGTCCGGGCTATGTGGTCATGTTACTTTTGTAAGGTTTTCAAGAGATTTTTTTTAAAATGAGAGAGGGTTGAACACAAAACACAATTCATATTTCCTGACATAACTGCTTACACATTCAAAGTGTCTTTCAAAGCAGTTGATGGGGAAACTTAAGATCACCAATTTGGGAACTGGGAGTAACTCTTCCAACTCAGGAAACTCAGGTCTTTTGGGGTTCAGGGGTCACTCCTTAAGACATTCTATAACTCGGCGGTGGCTTCGGCCATCCATTATGGCATTGTCTGCTGGTCAGGCAGCATCTCGGCCTGGGACAGAAAGAGACTGGAGTGACTGGTCAGGAAGGCCAGTTCTGTCCTGGGCTGCTCCCTGGACACTCTGGAGGAGGTAGGCAACAGGAGGGTGCTAGCTAAGCTAAAAGCTATGACGGACAGTCCCTCCCACCCCCTCCAGCCCGCCCTGACGGCACTGGTTAGCTCCTTCAGCCAGAGACTGTTACACCCGCCCTGCAAGGAGAGATACCGCCGCTCGTTCCTACCGACTGCTGTCAGGCTGCTGAATAAAAAATAAAGTTTGTTTTTCTTCTTTCTACCCCCCAATTTTGCTGCTGTAGACTGTACATTTCCCCAGTGTGGGACAAATCAAGGATATCTTGAAGGAAGAATGATCTTTTTTTTTTTTTTAAACTCTTCTTTTTAATGTTCAGTATTAATAGTACATGTTTTGACGTAGACAAAAAATGGAAACTGGGCGAAAAACGTTTGAGGGAAAAAAAAAGTTATTTATTTGAAATGTACGTGCATTGCCTTTGATGGGAACGTTGCCCTTCCCAACGTGGCCGCTACGCAGGCTCAGATGCCCCGTCTCGCTTCCTTATTTTCCACCAATCACACAGTACGCTCGAGCGTAAGTTGATTTCATGCCACTTGGAATTCAGAAAGACTGACCGAATTATTCCAACGTGAGAAAACATTTTACTTACAACTGGCTTTAGTCACTTACAAAATATTCGATGTACAATTGATGTTATAAATGTATTTTATGTCCCATTTACTTGTCATTAATGGTTAAAAGTGATAAATGGTCAGCAATCATACTGCTTAAAACTCCGCCCATTTTTCCAGCAATGATTGCGCTTTTCATTTCCTCGGAAGCCCAAACGGATCCATTGACCGACAATGATATCGCGTCCGAAAATGTTTGTGTGAAAACGCGAGTGGACCACTATTAAAAATCGATTTGGTGGGACTTTAAATGATCGCTTTTCTTTTCAAACTGAGGATGGTTGTGAAAAGTTTACTTTTATCCGTAGCAATTTGCTTCTTGGTTGAAGTTGAATCTCGAACACAAACAGGTAAGAACGTGAATTTGTACCTTAATATAATCTTTAAAAGTATCATTACTATTTTTTTTTGTTACGAATAGTAGTACAGTATTATTATGACCTTGAAAAGCATTTCCTCTTAGTGACGTTACAACGGATTACCTGGACAGACCGTGTTTACTGCCCCCCCCCCCTCCTTTTATTTTTATTTTTCCTTTTGTACTGGCAATTTTTTTCCACCCTAGTGAGTGAAAGGGGCACCAAAGCTTGTTTCGTGGAAAAGGATCGGGGGGCGGGGGGAGAGGAAGTTTCAAAATAGAAAGAACTTCCTGCGAGGCTCGTAGTTTTGCAATTTTGCAATCACTCTCACATTCCAAATGAGTTATTTCAAAGATGAGAGCAATCAGTCTATCCACATCACACCTGAGTAAGACCCCTACGCATGAAGGGCATCATTTATTTATTTGTGTGTTTTATTTCCCTGATGCGGTCCTCTCTTCTTGTCAGGCAAACTCTTGCCGCCAAGCAACTTGACCCTTCGGTGGCTGAGCGACTTTGAGCCTCAGCTGTGGTGGCGACACGAGCATCTACCGCCAAACTGTGAATACAACGTGTTGAAGTGGACAACGGAGCAAAACAGTGAGGAAGAGAGTGTAAGTATCAATGAAATAATCCGAGGCATCCGTTTTTTTTTGGGGGGGGGGGGGGGGTTCACAATCTCATGTTGTGAGTGAGACCTTTTGACCCAATTAGAATGCAAAATTACTTAAAAAAAAAAAAAAAAGACTGCGAGACCATTGCAGCTACATTGACTGATTTGTTGTTGTTTCAGATCCATCAAACTCCCCCTTCGGTCTACAACCTCGCAATGGAGGGGGGGTCCCTGTTTTTCTCTGTCCAGACCACCTGCCACCACGCAGATAGCGAGCCCATCTTCCTTAATGTTACATATCCAGGTAGAGCGCAAGCCTTCTTTCGATATTTTTAGACTGACCCTTATTGTTATTATTCATTTCCTTCCACTCAGAGCTGGTTAGTAATGTGCAATGCAGCATCACCTCCTCAGCGCTGACTCGGTGCTCCTGGGTGCCGCTGGGCTCTCCTCCAGATCTCGCGTTCTATTATCGGTATGACTTTTTTTTTTCTTTTTTTTTCCCCTCCTTGCTTAGTAAGCATGATGTTTATGACAGTAAACGGTCAAGTCGTTTTTCATGTACGTAAAGGTTAGTGAATGAGGTGGAAGACGTGCCCTCCGGTGTCATGTCCTTGTCAGAGTGCCCGCGGTACACCATCACCGAGGGCGTGAGAACGGGCTGCCATCTGCAGTCCAAAACCTACCAGTCCATCCACATGTTGTTTAACGCCACCCTGAAAGAGGGCCTCGTCAGGAACACTTTTGAGAAGAAGCCTGTGCAAGGTGGACAAATCGTAACACACCTCCGAGAAATGTCTCTTACGGTCACGGTTTGACTACCTTTTCTGCTCAGTGACGCCGCGTCCTCTAAAGTGGAACGTTAGCAAGGTCGCAGGCAATTTCAACCTGAGCTGGATTCCACCTGATGTCTTAGGTCTGAATCAGTGGACGTTCATCATAAATTACACCGAGTGTGGTAAAGAAAAGGTAAGAGGAGTTGCGTGCCGAAATTTTGCTGTTGTGACTTGATATTTGTGACAAATAGTCTAAGTTGTCGTAGCCCAGTGGGCAAAAGAGGCTCGAGTCCGATTGCTACCGCCGTCTCGGCGCGCACGGTGACTCGACACACACATGACCTTTCGACACTCACTCCTTCATTTCCATCCCAGTTGAATCTACAAACGGGACACCACACCGTTCCCCCTTCCCTTAGAGTTTCAGTAGCGCAACCCAGGGTGCAAACCCTTAAATGAGGCTCTTTTGCATGTTTCAGAGATCAGGTGACTAGAAATTTTTTTTTGGGGGGGGGGGGGTTATTAAATGACATGTTTTCCATTATTTCAGGAGTGGATCTTATTTTTTCTGGTGTCTTGTGCCTTTCTTTGATTATCTGTGTTTCAGTGTTACATTTCCCCGAGTTTAACCCAACTTTTGAGGTTCAGTCGATTATATTGGAATCCTGGACTCTTAGAACCTGTTTTTTGTTGTTGTTTTTTTTTGGGTGGTACATTTATGGGTTTAAACATTCATTCTAAGTGCCAAATATCAACAAAATGCCGATAAAAACACCGCACATTCTGATCTTTTAAACCCTGCGGCGTCCTTAATGTCTTTTCCTCTCATCTTAGATTCAAATGGTCGAGGGAGAGACGTGGAAACTAATGAGCCGGGTATCTCACTGCCAGTACCGTATGACCCTTAAAGCACACAGCGATCGCGGAGACTCTGAATGGAGTGACGTCAAATCTTTTGGTACGTCGCCAAAGAACCGTGGCGCGTTTTTGTCAAACCTCGTCCATCCTTTTTTAAATATGCTTCCTTTGTAGAGGCAGACAAAGAATCAAATGCCACGTTGTACGCCGCCATCATCATCCTGCTGCTGTGTGCCAGCCTGGTAACCCTGACGTGTGTGTGCTGCAGAAGGTGGCTGAAGGCACCATTTTTTATTTTTTTTTGCGAAGATGAGATGCCGTATTCTCATCGTCACTCTTCGCGTGCAGGAATCAGGAGCGCATCTTCAACAAGGTGCCAGAACCTCGGGATCTCCTCAGCGATATTCGTAACAACACCAAGGTAATAAGGATTTAAAATGTGAACAGCGTTTTGAAATACCAATTCCTCCACTTTATAAGAACATACAATAATGTTATATGACAAAGTCAAATGTAATTTTTGCCAATGTTATTTTTTATGTCAGGGCATTGTCCTTCCCTCTATTTGGTGTACACACCTTGGCCACTTTGAGGGCATATCTATCTATCTATCTATCTATCTATCTATCTATCTATCTATCTATCTATCTATCTATCTATCTGGCTCTGGCTCTCTGGCTCTCTATCTCTGTCTGCATATCATTTTACATCATTAAGGAAGCTTTATTTATGGAACGCGCTTCATTAACAAGCTAACTCAAAATGCTTATGCTACATTAAAGGCAAATGCAAAAGAATTAAAGACATGAAAAAAAAAAACCTACACGATTTTAAGTTTGAAAGCAAAGTAGACAAATGAAAAATTGTTTACTAAAATGATTGAAAGAACGTACACGCAAGAAATCAGTAAGACCTTAATCATAGTTTTGGGGGGGTGGGCGGGGCATAGATTTTAACCTGGATTTTAAAGGATTTCCACTTCTCACTTAAATTCTGTTGGTAGTTTATTCATGCAGCACATTAGCCAAACGCTGATTCACCATGTTTGCTTTGAACTCTGGGCTCCACTGATTGACCTGAATCTGTTGCCCCCCCCCCCCCCCACACACACACATTTTTTTTTTAAACCCACCAAATTTGCTAATAAACAGCCAACACACGAGTTGCAGCGTTTGCCAGTCTGAGGCCAAATAGCAAATACTCAATGTGCAATTCTCATGGTTTGATGTTTAATTTAACAGTAAACTTCAACCAGGTGGGGGGCAAGTAGTGTAAATAAAATAAATATACAAAATCATCTCTGTCTTCCTTTTCAGAGTGAGAGAATTTTCAACCTTTATTTTCCGGAAAAGGAGGAAGAGGTGTGCCAAATCAGTGTGGTGAAGGATCAACAGCAACAACCATACATGACACATTCACATCCTATCTATTGAATTGAGTTGCATATCAATATTTTGAATATGAATTTTTTTTTTTTAATTTAGTCTGAATTTAATTTATACGTTTTTAAAATTGTTTTTCTTGACGCTTTTTTTTATGGTTCTATATTATTTTTGTCTTGAAATGACCAAAACAAAACAACAACAAAAAACGCCAACGTCCTGCATTTCTGGGAGGTCTCAACGACTAACGGCGTTACGGTGCCCTCCAGTGGCTGTTTGCAGTACTACAAATATGGCCGCTCAGGTTGGTCCTGATGCTGCACGGGTGGAGAAATAACGCTTGGTGATGCTCCGGATTGCGCTTGCGTACAAATTGCGACTGTGTGTCGTTACTATGACGCAGTCTCTGTGGCGCAATGGAATAGCGCGCTGGACTTCTAATCCAGAGGCTCCGGGTTCGAGTCCCGGCAGAGATGGGTCGCTGGCAACCTCCTTGATTGTGGATCGGTGTTTTTTTTTTTTGCTGAGGCTGCCATCTTTTGGTGATTTGCCGGACAAGGAGCATGTTTGCATGTGTTCTGCTGCCGTGATAGACAACTTCGGCACGTTTTTTTTTCTTCATCATGATTTTTGTACTGTTATTTTTCATCGACACACGAAGCAATTTGAAAATTGACACAGTCGCTCAAAAGAGTCCAATTCATTAAAAGGATGCTTTGTCGTTTGTTTGTCATTCAATGAACATTGAGATTTAAACCAGCACACTGAAAGATAGAAATTCATTAGATGTATCTCAATAAATGAGAATATAGCAGAATAAATTATTTGGGAACGTTTTCGAAAACCACGAAAGCACAACAAATTCAACAAACATGATCAATCCAGTTTCCTCGATTCAGCCGTTACATGATGACGACGACAGGGGGCGCCCCGGCATCACGTTCTCCGCCTGCGGTCAGCTGACTGACCCGTACGCAACCTTCTTGATGGGACCACAATTAATCACCAAGACTGTGGATTTGTCTTGAAGCATTCCCCACTCGTCATTGGTGGACTCCACCGGTTAGCCTTACGGACATTCCTCCAAGTTTCGACACCATTTTTTTTGCCCCTCTTTGACTCTATTGAGCAAAAAGAGGGCCGTGGTGTCGTTATGATGACGTCACAGTCACCGAAGAGTGGGTGGATTCGATTTTGAAATAAACTTTTATTCGTCATTCTGTTTCCACTGTAACTGACTAATAACCGCCCCGTTCCACCCCCCCCCCCCCCCCCAACAAACAGACACAATTAAAACGTTTAAAAAGGGCAATCTGCATATTTTGCTGCGACAACACAAACTCTCTTACATGTTGTTTTTCAAGCGGTCACCTGCTGATTTATAATCACTAGAACCAGTCAGCAGTCAAGATTTGATCAGACCTTTGCAGACAGGGTCGAAGACAGAAACAGTGACAGAAGACAAAGAAGGAGACAGCGAGAGAAGCAGAGAGAGGGAGAGAGAGAGAGAGAGAGAGAGAGAGAGAGAGAGAGAGAGAGAGAGAGAGAGAGGAATGTGCCTCTAATGAGGATATGCCATCAAGTTGAGCACTTCAGTAAATGCAAGACAGGAAGTGGCAATACGAATACGAAAATATAACCTGCCAAAGACTCGCTATTCGTCTCTTTTGGGGTGGGGTGTAGAACAACGATGATTCCATATTAATTTTAAGGAGGATTTACATTCCAGCAGGCTCTTTAATTGCTATTTTATACATCAGGAATGGGCGACTGGAGGCTAAATATTCAATACACGTTTTCCACAAAAGGAGGGAAAGGGAGGGGCAGGGCACAAAACAGACAACAACAAAAAAGATAAAATTTAAAACTGAATTTTTATCATACATCTGGTTAGGAAGTGTCTGGTCATATGTCGCCCCACCCCCGGCACTCAAATTGCCCCTCCCGGTTCGACATATTCGGTGTGGATTGTGGTCCAGCGCTTTTATTTTGAAGACCGCTACCGGAAACTAATCGTCCATCCTCATTTTGGACGTCGATCCGTACGCAGCAGAAAGCGGACTGCCGCCACTGAGGGAAGAGGAGAGAAGGGGAGACGAGAAGAAGAAAAAAAAGCAGCGGAATGGTGTAAAAGCCGAGTGAGAGCTAGCAAACATCGAGAAGGGGCGAGTGTTGCTCTTCTTCTTCGTCTTTTTCTTTCTCTATATGTCCCGTCCAGCCCTGCCTTTTTGATGCCGTCCTCACGGAGTTTTGGCCCAATACTGGACTTATTATTACTGGTGGGCTGAACCATGCAGAGGCTGCTGCTGCTCCTCACTTTGCTGCTGACTTTACAAACTGGTAAGGATGCCGTGATATGGGCCGTGTCGAAATGAAATGAGGACAAATGTGCACACGCGGATGAGGCTCTATTGGTATTCGGCGTGACGTAGGTTGGTGGGGTAGTGGAGGGTGGGGGGGGGGCATGCTTTTCTTCTTCTTTTTTTTCTCCCCTTTCTTTCTTTTTTTTTTTTTTTTTTTTAAACCACGCATGCCGATGCCCTCACGTTGCATCAATGACCTTTGCAGATGTGTGAGTGATGCAAACCGCCTCCTCGGACGCCGGGACCGACCGACCGTGAACGTGACGGGAATGAGTTGGAATGATCAGCTGTGCTTGGCTTGTCACTGCTCTCTCCTCTCATCTTCTCTCCTTACCTGCGTGCACCTCAGAATGCACCCCCGCAGACAATGTCAGCAACCCAGGCCTTTTCCTTTGCTGACAAAAAAAAAAAAAAAAAAAAATGTACCTGTGGTCGTAGCAGGTATTTAATAGTCACAGTTGCTAGGAGACAAAGGCTACGAGGATGAGGAGCATGTAAATGCAACCTGTTTGATGGGGGGCTACTAATGTGTGTGCCTTTATTGTCTACTGTCATAGGTAGAGGGCGATTGGGGAAGTGTTGGGGTGGGGGTGTGGGGGGTGGGTGGGTTAAGGGGGCGTGTTGTGGTAAGGGATGATGTCACCTGAATTGGGGAGGGTGGGTTAGGTGCAGCAACCGCCCATGCCATTGAATCCACATTTGGACACAATCCTTTTCATCAGTGCCACACACACACACACACACACACACACACACACACGCGTCTTTGTTCACGTCACATGTTTTTCCGCCCTTAAGTCCACATGACAATCACACACACACACATGCATGCACACGCGTGAGCGGCATTGTCTACAAGCGTGTCAGCCCCTTATCTCCAAACACACGCCGTTTTCCCTCCTACGATAGACGAATGTTGCCGGGACGATGTCGCGCACGCTTTTTTTTTTTTTTTCCTGAACAATATTTCACGGTGTGCAATTTGAACACACAAGCAAAAAGGATCCCCGGGGGGCTTATTAAAGATAGCGCGGTTATGAGCGCAGCAGCTCATTATTTGCAAGTTGTTTTCCGATGCGATGATACAGCCGCGATTTGATTCAGCGCCGCCGGCCTTGAAACGACATACAAGGTGAGGAGCCACTAATGCGTTACGGCATAATCAATCAGGGCAAACGTACGTCTGTAGAACACTTTTTGAGGACTAGGAGGAGGTCTGACCTGCCGTACTGCACTGTGGGAGCACTCAAATGCCGAAAAAAGGTTCCGAAGTGGTGGTGTGCTGGTTTTTTTTTTCATCCGCTTCCGCATCCTGGTCCGGATTATAGTTTCGCCAGGATGCCGAAGAAGACAAAGGCAGAGAATATTGTGGCGGAAGATTGAAAAAGACGTGCGGTTTTCTGCGAAACAGGCTTTCCGATGGGGGGGGGAGGAGCTTCCAGAAGACTGGACGTGCGAGAGTCAAGGTGGTCAGAGAGACAGGCAGGGTTAGCGTGTCTTCTGGTAGGAAAAGGGAGACGGGGACTTGGTGGTGGAAACCAAAAGAGTCGGAAAGCATACAAAGAAATAAGTTAGCGAAGATGAAATGAAAAACAGAGGACTGAAGCGGGTGACAGTAACACAAGGTGATGCGACGAAAGGTTGAGTAGGGCGACAAAGGCCAAACGAGGCACATATGAGCGGTTTTGAATACGAGTGGTTTCCATATACAGTCAAAACTCGGTTTTCGAATGTCTCGATTCTCGTCCAATTCGGTTTTCGATTAAAAAATTTCGATTTTTTTTATGCCTCGGATGACGAACAAATTTTGGTTCTCGAACAAACTGAGCGCACTTGAATGCACCATTTGACTCGCCTTCCTTACACGAGGAAGTGACGCTTCCTCGTCTTGCTTTCCATTGTGAGCAGACGTGTTCGGTAAACATTTTTATTGTAAAAAGAGCGTGGTTTCGGTTTTCGAACAGCCTTCTGGAACGGATTACGGACGAAAACCGAGGTTTGACTGTACAGTCATACCTCGAAAACCGAAATTGTTCCAAAACCGAAACCACGCTCTTTTAAAAAAAAAAAAATGTTTATTGAACACGTCTGCTCAGCAATGGAACGCTTCACGAGGTAGCATCACTTCCTCGTCTACCCGAGGAAGCATCACTTCCTCATGTAAGGAAGGCGAGAGGAGTCAAATGGTGCATTCAAGTGCGCTCAGTTTGTTCGAAAACCGATTTTCGGTCGTCATCCGAGGCATAAAAAACTCAAAATTTTTGGTCAAAAACTGATTTGGTCGAGAACACAGACGTTCGAAAACCGAGGTTTGACTGTATGTAAGGGTCCGGATATGTGAGCAAGGCTCGATTTCATTTGCACGTGGAAAGCATGCCCGCTAACCCGACAACTGACTGGGACGCCAACACGGGGTCCTTGCCACGCGCTTGTCCGCGGCCCTTTTCTCCTAAGGCCGACGTTTTGTCAAGGCAAATCCCGAAGGATGACGATTCAGCAGAAAACTTAGGTTGGTTAACCGATTCTCAAATGTGTGGTCAAGGGTAAAGCAACAGCTCCGAGTTTTTTTTTTTTTTTTTCCTTAAAGCCCCAATAATGTGATCGTGTTTGACGGGCTGGAGGCTATCGGAGTTATAAAAAGAACGAGGCAAAGGAAAACAACACATCCCCCTAAAAAGGTTTCTTTATGCAGAGTCCCCCCCAAGCAAGAGAGGCGCACTTAATCACATCTGACTGAACCTACCAGCCTGCGCCCCCCCCCCCCCCCCCCATAGTACACACATTCTCCAGAGAGGATCCCGTTTTTGAGAGACGAGGTGGATTGTTGACAGGCAGGTGGGTGAAGTCTGATTGAGAGTGATTCGACGGAGGTGGTTGAGGTTTTGTGGAGGGCTCCATTGAGAGGGGGTGGAAGAGCAAAGAGAAGCGAATTGTGTGTGTGTGTGTGGGGGGGGGGTGGTCTGTAAAGAGAAAGAGACCATTACTCGAGGTCGACTGCCCCCTCAGCGAGGCTCTGCTCACTCACATGTTGCGATCGCCGCTTCAAAGTCGGCATTGCGCCGTCATCGCCCGCAAACGGGCCGGGGCCCGATTTGCAGGAGTTACTTGTAACATTCCCCATTTTTTTGTTGTTTTTTTTTTTTTCACTCCGGCTTCTTTCTTTTCCCCCTTACGCCCCCCCCCCCCCCTCCCACTTCTCTTTTCCATCTACCCCTTCCTCTCTTTGGCTCTCTTAATAGGTTCCAGATGTGTTTCTCGCATTCCTCTGGTCGGTGGAGAGGGGGAAAGAGGAGAAGGGAGGCGAGAGGCAGGGTGGAGGGAGAGTGGGGGGGAGAAGGGGGTCGGGGGGGGGGGGGGTTATGAGATGGGGTGGGAGATTGGGTGGGAGTCCGGAGACGAAGCATATGAATTAAAACTGGGAGCACATGATGAGACAGCGCATGTAGCGCGCACGCACGGTGGTAAGGACGGCGGAGTGGAGGGTTTGAGAATGCCTGCTAGCGAGACGATCGGGGGGAGTGGGTTTCGGGGGGCTAACGGCTTCGTAACCTCAAAAGTTGTTCTCCCTCGTCCTCGTCTCCTCCTCCTTCTCTTCACCCCCCCCACCCTCCCTCCACAGGAATGCGGTTGACACTGATGATGTCACTTCATTTCGGCGCTCTCCCACTTTCTGCTCCTCACCAGGGACGAGGGGAGGGAGGGGGAGAGTGGGGGGGAAGGGGGGAGGGAGGTTGAGGGCTAAAGAGCGGGAGGGAGCCGCGCATTTGTCTCGCTCCATCCGTCTTCCCCTTGACGATAACATTAGGGTCAGCCGTCCACCCAAATCAGTTCCGCGCTAGGCCGCCGAGAATCGCAGCGGCCCGCGGGGGGGGGGGGGGGGGGGGGGCCGTTCGATGATTGCGCAACTCATAACGAGCGAGCGCTCCCGTCATCGGCGGTCATTAAAACGATGCCGTGCAGATGCTTTCTTTTTTTTTATTTTTTATTCCCTCTTGTCAGATGCGGCCCGGGCCGACCTAATCATGCCCCGGAGGTCGCATTTACCTTGACTCGAACTTCCTAATTAATTTACTTTTCCGTGTTATGACATGTCATCTCCGTTTTGTTGAAAAGGCCGCCCGCTATGCCGGAAGTACGTTGACCTCACGGAGGCCTTCCAAGATGTCGCTGGCTGCGGGGAATTAGATCGACAATAAAATCAGATCTCGGATCATCTCAAAAGGTGATGGATTAGGAATCCGGGGAAACCGTTTCTGGAGGGAAATGTCAAACAGGAAGTACAGTAATCCCTCGTTTATCGCGGTTAATGGGGACCAAAACCACCCGCGATAAACGAAAATCCGCAAAGTAGCGACCCCCCCGCCCCTCCATATAGGTACCATGTACATAACATTTATAAGGCCAAATTTAATGGTATACATGCATGTAGAAGTAAATTTTGAAGTCATTAACATGACTTAACCCCCATGCAGTAATTATCCCAAAATTGGACATTTCGGACACTTTGGACGATTTTGGACTGTTGGACAAATGGACACCACAGACAAAAGAGTGAAAAATAACTCCACGAAGCTGAAATCTTGCATAGGATGTATATCTATGTCTTGGCCAATTCCCACTGAACATTTTGAGGGGTTGAAAGTGAAAAAAAATTAAAAGTGAAAAAAGATGTTGCACATTGGAAGAGGGACATTTTTGGGACGTAATACCCTTCATGCAGCCGCTTAAAAATACTGCATGAGGGTTAATGCTGTATACTAATAGATTTAAATATGTATAAGTTAGGTTAGTTTATGAATAACAAAATACAGTAAACATATAAAAAAAAATTATTTTTTTCAGTCCGCAAACAGTCCGCGAGAAGCTGCGAAAGTCAGCAAAACAACAGCGATTCACATAGAGCAACATACTGTACTACATGTATATGAATATGTTTGAAAAAATCCGCGATGCACTGAAGCCGCGATAAACGAACATCGCGAAATAGCGATGGATCACTGTTACTTCCTCCGAATTTTTTGGTCACCCCGAAAGTGCCACATTACTGGATGATTACCAAGCGCCTAACCCGCATACTGTTTCTGTTCCCTAAACTGCTCCTCAACTTAATTCTAATTCTCATCCCCCGTTCCTGATGTCCTGGTCACAAAAACAAACAAACAAAAACAAAATCTCCTCTGGACAGATTCTTGCCGCAGTCAGTGAAATTTGTGTCGCTAATTTAATTCCTCGGGCGTCACAAGACGTGGAGAGTAGAGGCGTGCTCAATCTTTGACTTTGAGCCCACTTCCATCTGCAAAGAGGCTCTCACCTTGAAGGAGGCTTGTGCGGGCGATGTTGGCAAGACTCTCCAGACGAACGCTTCTGCTCCGCTCCAAAGGTCGGAGAGGTCGAGGCCTCGGGCTTTTATTGGCTGCCCCCGTGACTGATGACATTGCAACTAGCGACAGTACATACCAATGAAATGAGATTGCACCGGATTCAATTAAATTGGACCTTGGAAGAGATCATTTATCGACGGGATGTCGCTCGCTGATGTTTACGTCGCGTGATGGTCCAGTGATTTCAGAGCTGGGGGGGGTCACCAACCTTTTGCAAATGGAAGCTAGTTATTGGCTACCGATTAATTGCAAAGGGCTGCCAGTTACGGACGCACATTATTATCAACAATGATATCAGGTAGGAAAAGCAAATAGTAGCACTTGATTTCTCCTGTATATCGAAGCATGCGCTTACATTTTCAAATGGCGTCCTATCATTTGTGAGCGAATTAATAATGATAACAAAAAGCCCGTCGCCTCGGGTCCGACTGGAGGTTCCGATGACTAGGCGGAGCCTCAGAGGGGATCAAACTTTTTCTGTTCTCTTCCCTCCCTTTGGAATGCAAGCCCCATCTCTCCATCTTTAAAATTCGCCTGAAACATATTTTTTATCCTTTGGCTTTCAGTTCATCGCTGTTTGGTGTTTTATTGTGTTTGCTGTTATATGTTATTAACTTGTTTTCATTACTGTCTATGCTTTTATGTCCAATTTTGACTTTGCGTCCAGCACGCTGTGGTTGTTACGAAACTGTTCAATAAATAAAGTTGAGTAGAGTTGAGTTGAGACGAGTGGCAATCGGAGTAGCCCAACTAACCGCTAGGCTAACCGCTAACCTCATCCGCAAGCGGATTACGTTCACACTCTTGAACGGACGCAACCGTATGAAGACAATGACTTTCACCACATCGTACAGTGAAACTCCTCTACAATGAAATCATGTTTGCAGCAAGAAACTTTTCACAACAGGGGACTTTTCACCGTAGCAAATTTTTTTTTCGGAGAAAAATATTTCATATAATGGAACAGTGGGACTTTTTGTCGTAGGGGGAGCAGAAAAGTAATTTTTTTTCACACTAGGGGGTATTTTCGCCCATGTAGGTTTCGTTGTAGAAGAGTTTCACTGCACTCCATGACAAAAAAAATCTTTAGTAATTCAACCTCTACGAGCTCCTTGTGGGTGCCATTGTCGTGCCCCCCAGCTTTAAAGTGACTTTAGGGATGGGTCGCTGCCCAAAATCAGTCGCGAACCACCACTGCAAGCGATCGATTCCCCATGATATCGACACGCTGCTTCGTTGCGTATACGTCCGCCTCGTTCAAGCGTGTCCAGAGAACGGCCATTGTTACTCAGGGGTCGCCCTTGGTTACCGCAGAGTCGTCTTTGTCAGCCGCTAGCCACGCTGGCTGCGAAGCGCTCGCGGATTACCAGCGGCTTGCCGGCTTTCTCCGGCGTATTCATTCGCCCGTAATGTGTCAGATGCATCGTCGCCAAATTATCATATTATCCTCCAGTGATCCTGGAGTTGCCATGGCCACACTTCCTATCATTGTGTCCGTTGGTCCTCGCGGGCTGTCGCCATGGTAACGACAGCGGCGACAGAGGTTTACCCCGCACACATACTGTAGCGCTCTTCAGATGCACGTATGAGAGGAGCCCTAAAGAGTGGGTGGGAACCATACATGGATGGCGTCACGATACAAAAATGCCCGTTACCCCTTTGCAGGTCCACAAGCCATTTTCATCATGTTTACAGTTACAGTGGCAAGGTAGTGGAAACCGAAAGGTGGTTGCAGGACAAAAGGCAACCAAAAGGGAATTGAGGAGGTGACAAAAATAGAGAGAGAGAGAGCGAGGTTGTTGTCGACTGCTTGTAAATGGGGGGGCGGGGGGGGGGGGGCTGCGAAGTAAGATGACAGAGGAAAGAAGCGAGCAGGCGGACAATGCGGCAAAAAAAAAAAAAAAAAAGACACTGTCTTTGTCCAAAACCTGCCCCCCCCCCTCTGCAAATTCCACACACACACACACACACACACACACACACACACACACACACACACACACGCAGCCCAAGTGTCACCTTTGTGTTTTAAGTGTGAGTGCGCACAGTAGGTCGCCTCTTTTCACTGAACCCCCCACCCCTACTCCCCCTCACCACTACCACTTCATAGTCTCCCCATTATCGTGTCCCCATATAGCGTCACCATGGCGATGAGTTATTATGGCCATCCAGGCGGGCGGCCATATTGTTGAGGAAACATGTGGTCGATAGGGGATGGTGGATAGATTTTGGTAAGCCAAAAACCGGACATCTTCAAGAGACAATTTTGCGATCCTGTGAAAGTAGCTCACGCAAACTAGAGATTCGTATGGTGTGTGTGGTGGCAGTGAACTTGAGTCACTTTATGAATAGAGAATAATTCACCAAAAAGGAGTGGCTGCAAACTGTTGAATGCCACTCCCAGTTAAAGTTGACTCGCTAATTTAACATAAAACAAAAAGACAATTGCGCATTTCAGATTTAAAACAACCGGTGGTCCGGTGGTTACTGCATTAACCTCACACTAGAGAGGTCATGAGTTTGATCCTGGCTCCGGCCTTTCTGTGTGGATTTTGCATGTTCTCCCCGGGCCTATGTGGGTTTTCTCTGGGTACTCCCACATTCCAAAAACATGCATGGCATGTGATTGAACACTCAAAATTGTCCCTCGATGTGAGTGTGCATGGTGCTTCGTTTGTATATGTGCCGTATTGGCCTGAATATAAGACGGCTCTGATTATAAGACGACCCCCCTCTTTTTCACTCTTATTTTAATGCAAAAAAACACTGTCTTATATTCGGGGCAATATGGTATGTATGTATTTATGTATCTATATGAGAATACAATTCTTTTTTGGTCTTTTAATGCTTACGATTATAAAATATGAATATTACATGTGACTGTTTAACTTGATTACTGTATTGATTTAACTTGAGAGATGAATAAAAATTGGCAAAAATTGGCCGATTTTTCGCAGATTTTATTTTTTTGGGGTGGGGACGGGGGAAATGTTTGAATGTTATTACTTTTGTCTTGCGTTGCACTGCGTTAAGAAGTAAAAAAATTAATCGCCTGATATCAGCCGATTAATCAGCCGATTATTCGGTTCATTATTTGTGGGAAGTCATATTTGGAAGTGGAATTAACAGCTGTTCCCAAGTCCTTTCTGACCCCCAAAACAAGCGGCTTTGTTTATGTATTTGCGCACATGGACCATGTGACGATTCGCGACGGCTCCGCGCCGTGTCAATCGGCTTGTCATGCTGACGATGCGCCGCTTTTGATCAACATGTACGTACCGAGGGTTGACTGGCGCGGCGCCCGACCTGGAGGAATGCAACTTTTGTCCTCAAACAATGATGTCATCCTCCTCTACCGCGCCGTCTGCGGACCTCCGCATCTCTTTGTTCTCTCTTTCCCCACAGCGCCACCGCACACCGCGGCTGCACCGAATTGGGCAGATCACAGAATCGATTTGGAATGGGAGGGGCGGCGGGTGGGGGGGGATCGGGGCGAGGGCCGAGTGTAGTTGGATATTCCTCCCCAAGACACATTGGGAGTGTTTCGCCAGACCACCAGATGCGCACACCGGTGCGCAAAAGTTTTTTTGTCTTGCTAATTTCCTAACGTCATCTGTTGCTATGGTGACCCGAGCCTGTAATCCAGCCAAGGCGCGGGATTGGATGGGGAGGTGCAAGCGAGAGACAGGCAGGGGGGCACTTGGTTGGACGATAGCGGGGAGGCGGCCAGAGACAAAAGAGGATGCGACGGCTGCGTCGGAATCCACGCGAGCGGCGTTTGACTCTTATGGAGGGAGAGGTGACGCAATCCGGGAGAGGAAGGCTGAAATCAAGAGGCGGCGTTGACATTTGCAGCATAGCGTCGGGGGTACGCGGGGGCAAATCGGCAGCACGCTGAGCTAAAAATAGCTCCAGATGTCTTTGCATGCATGTGCTGTACCCTCTCGTTAGTTTTCAGGCACCAACGGACGCGCCGCCGTCTCGCTGTTCTCGCGCCGCACGGTGGTGCGAAAGGCGCTCGGCGGCCAAACCGCCCGCGGCGTCTGGCGAATGTGAGTCACCTGGCGATGGCGTGCTGGCGTTGGGTCGGGTTGATTTGACAAGTTGTGGCTGGTGTCAAAATGATGCTTACGTCGGAGACGAATGGGACGGACAAACTCAAAGATATGTTTCCCAAGACACATTTTTACTGTCAAATGAAAATGCCACCCAAAAAATGTTAAAAAATGCATAGCCTTGCTTTGGGATCCGAGTGACACAAAATTTTCAACACGCAAGCCGCAGTTCAGATGAATTTTTGCTTTGACTTGCAAGCAAAAATGGACATATTCTCTATCCTCTGTGAAGAACGACTAATACAGTGAAACTCCTCTACAACGAAAACTACATGGGCGAAAATACCCCCTAGTATGAAAAAAATCTTCATTCATGAACACCATTCCCACTCTTCTGCCCCCCCCATACAACGAAAAAAAACCCCTGTTGCGTGATACGAAATGTTTTTCTCTGCTCTTGCCTCGCGACGAGATCCACTACAATGAAGTCTAATCCAACAGCGACCTCTACTGCTTCGTTCGGAAACGGCAACAGCAACCACCACACTGGTTTACACATGCGCATTCGTCCAGGAAGTATTTGTTATTGTTAGTTTTAGACGTAGCAAGAACGTTGCATTGCTAAAATGGCTATAAAACGGACCTTTGGATGTCAAGCAGCTAAGACAAGAAGAGCTCTGACGCTGGAAGAGAGCGTGTGTGTGTGTGTGTGTGTGTGTGTGTATCTGTGTATGTGTGTGTGTGTGTGTGTGTGTGTGTGTGTGTGTGTGTGTGTGTGTGTGTGTTTTATATCTGAGCTCAAATTTGCTACAGTGAAAAGCCCCCTGTTGTGAAAAATGTCTTGCTGCAAACATGATTTCATTGTAGAGGAGTTTCACTGTAATACTCTGGCGTACTGACAAGTTGTTTCTTCCGTATGTAAAACCAGCTCATTTTCCATTTGTAGTACAGTACAACTACAGGTTCGGACAAATATAATATAGTAATGACAACAAAAATGTCTCATAAACGGAAATGTATTTACATTTGTAGCCGTCAATGGCAGTGAATAAGTGAGATCTGATATCTCGCCATTTTCCACGTTTTTCACAATAATAACCAAAATCACTTCAGTTTTTACACCCAAACCGAGGACATTGTACAGCCACCAAGCACCAAAAGTGGAAAACATGTTCAATTCTTTACGTTTTAAATTTAATATTCTTTTTTCTGAAGTATACAATTATAATGTTTTATTTTTTATTTTTTCCAAGGGATTCCGGAACAGATTCATGGCATTTCTATTCATTTCAATGTGGAAAGATGATTTGAGATACAAACCAATAAATATGATTTGTTTGTGTTTTCCTGACAACTAAGCAAATCCTTTTGGGCAACCTCTGTCATTTTTTTTTTACGGATCCAGCGAGAGCGGCAAACCGCCACAACGTGTTGATTACACGTTTGGGCCCGAGTGCGGTCGTGTTTGCGTGCGTCCACAGGAAGTGGCTCGCCAGTGAGCAGCGGCGGCTTGGATTTTTTTTTGTGTGTGTGTGTACGCGCGGTCGTAGTTGTGCGCGACCTCTTTGTGTGGACGGGGAGCTCCGGTGGTATCTTGGGGACGAGTGACTCAAGGAAATCAGGACACACTCTAAATTTGTCACTGCAGCATAACCCACATTGTGAAAGAATACACATCGGCTTTGCACCGCTCTGTGTGCCTTGATTTGTTTTTTTTTTGTGTCTTTTAGCACCTTGAACCAAACACACAAACAGATACTCACTCTGCGGCGATGACAAGTGTGAAGTGGATAAAATGCAAATCAAAAAGGCAAGGAGCACATGTTTAAATGAGTCAGTCATTTTCCTCTGCAGATTGTTCATCCTGTGTCGGGGCGCTTTTGCTTTGGATTACATTTGTGGTTTACTGTTGAGGGAATACCTCCAACTGGCCTCGCCGAGGTAGCTGAAGGGAGGATTTGCCTGGCCCCGGGCCGCCGTCGACTTTGCGGCTTCGTTAAAAAAGGGGAGGGGGGGATAAAAATGGCCTTTTTGTGCTTTTTTTTTTTTTTTTAAATAAAGACGCCACATTTCCCGCGTTGCTCATGAGTGATACGTGCTGTAGTTGCACGACAACCTTTCAAATCCAACCTTTTTTGTCTCATTCATCGATTTCAAGGAGCAAATGAGCAGCTGCACTATTTTTTTTTTTTTCATTTCTCTTTTTTTTTGGGCTCGGTGTTGAATTATTCGAGGTATGCATGCCGCAGAGCCCCATCTGCATCTGATTCCCTCCTCTCGGTTCTCCGTGTAGCCTCGCACATCTTCTTTATCTTCAGAATATTAATGTGCAGCACTGTCAGAAGCTATTGTTGTGATTGGTGCGGGATTCTTTCTCTCTCTCTCGCTCTCGCTCTCTCTTTTTTTTTTTTTTTTGCACGACTGACTTCTTTTGCATTAGTGGGCATAATGTACCTCGGCAAATCACACCCAGTCTGCTCGAATATGCAATAACAGATCGGACGAGGGGGAATAAGGACTGAGGGTCATGACTGCGGTCGAGTGAGGCATATGGCGGTGGGTTAAAAAATAGTCAAAAGTGAGAGGCGGGATGGCAGCCTTCACAAAAGCGCTGGAAGGCCTCGGAGGGAAACGTGTGAGGGAATGGGCCGGAGAGAAGAGAGGGAGGGAGCAGGGAGGGGGAGAGGGGAGGAGAATTTGGTTGGGCGTTCAAATGGAGTGAAAACGCCAACAGTGGGAGGCGACTAAAAGAGGGAGAGAGAAAGTGCCGGAGGGCTGATATTTAATGTGATAAACGAATTGTGACAGTGCGACTCGAACCCCCTTCCAACCAGCAAGGCGGAGGAACACGGAAATAGAAGGCGTTGTGGCTGAAAACGTTTCTCACACGCACAGACACACACACACACACACACACACACACATATATATGAATGTGTTCCTATATATATATATCTCCATCCATTTTCCGAACCGCTTCATCCTCACTAGGGTCGCGGGGGGTGCTGGAGCCTATCCCAGCAGTAGTAGGCGGGGGACACCCTATTGGTTGCCAACCAATAGGGCACACAGAGACGAACAATATCCACGCTCACACTCATACCTAGGGACAATTTAGAGTGCCCAACGAGCCTGCCATGCATGTTTTTGGAATGTGGGAGGAAACCGGAGCTCCCGGAGAAAACCCACGCAAGCCCGGGGAGAACATGCAAACTCCACACAGGGAGGCCGGAGCTGGGATCGAACCCGGTACCTCTGTGTGAAGCCGACGTGCTAACCACTGGACTACCGGGCCGGCCTATATATATATATATATATATATATATATATATATATATATATATATATATATATATACAGTATATATATGAGGCAGAGGAGAGGGAGGGGCTAATGTACTGTACTGTCGGGCTCAGACAGCGGGTGGGTGAGGGGGGGGCAATAGGTACAGTTGCACATTTTAATGGCTTCCAATGCAATCTGGACACTCTGACTCACAGGTGTCAAACTCACGGCCCACGGGGGCCGGATCTGGCCTGCCACATCATTTTGTTTGGCCCACGAAAGCAAATCAAGCATGTCAACTTTTCCATGATGCTTGCTAAAGGCTGAAACATAATTTCAAATTGTCATTTGTAATCCATCATAACTTTAAAGATATTGCAAGCATTATCTCGTTACATACTTTAATGTAATAACCGGCCCCAATGAGGTTCGATCCAGCCCGCAGGGATCATTTAAAAGTGAAAAAAAAAATGCATTAAAGACACAGAATGAATATTTTAAATAAAATGCAATTCATGGTTTATGCTCTAGGGGGCACACTGTTTTGATCACAGTAGAAGACAACATTGTTTCGATCGGGGAAGAAAACAGCAGTCTCAGTCTGTATAGACCCAACGCAGCAAATGATATGAAAGCGCCAATCAATGCTTCTTGAGACCAAAACCAAGGAAAGAGATGATATTTTGGTGATTCATCGCTCAGGATGGTATAATGTTAATAATTCGGCCCACTTGACATCTACCGAGTCCGTATGGGGCCCACAATGTGAAATGAGTTTGACACTAAACAATGGCTGAGCAAACCATTATGACTGACTTCTGATTTCAAAACTAGTTATCCACCAATTTGTTGTGCACGAAATATGTAATATATGGAGGTGATTAACCCCCATGCAGTAATTATCCCAAAATTGGACATTTCGGACACTTTGGACGATTTTGGACTGTTGGACAAATGGACACCATCCAGAACAACTAACAGCAGTCTTCGGCAGTAGGCAACATGAATCAGTTGCCAGGCAGGGCAGGACTGAAAAATAACTCCACGAAGCTTGCAAAAAGTCTTGGCCAAACTGAACAGTTGTTGCACATTGGAAGAGGGACATTTTTGGGACATAATACTCTTCATGCAGCCGCTTAAAAATACTGCATGAGGGTTAAACATTGATACGGTTTCACCAAATTCACAGTCATCATGACAAGAATGAGTTTGACACCCCTGCTCAAACTGATTCCACCAAAAAAGTCGAAAATCCAAGAAAACATGAGAAAAGCCAAATTTTCACACGGCATCGGATTGCACACAGAGTAATGAGTCAATAATAACGGGATGCGCGCTCTCTACACTGTGCGGGAGGCTGTCTCGAAGGGACAGCTAATTACAACTTGTCATCAGAAAGAGAGACACACAATGGCGTCTCTCTCTGTCTCTTTTTTTTTTTTTTCTTCTTAATTTGCTCCATTTTCCACATGAGGCGCTCACCGCGAAGCAGCACCGCACCGCTTCATCTGCCGGGGCATAATAGTGGGGTCCGGGCGAGCACACAATGATGGCCACTGTAGCTTGGGAAGCCTGCGAGATGACTCACAGGGAGGAATGAGCAAGAGGGGGTGAGGTCGGGGGGGAGGGGGGGTGGAGGCGCACGAGGGTGGGAGGGCTCCCGAGACGGAAAAAGGGGGATGAGAGCGAGACCCAAGGCTGAAATTGCCTTTTGATATCTTCTTGACTGAGTCAGCTCGAGACGCTTCGTCTTCCTTCTGCTGAGTGATTTCCTCGCAAAATGGCCGAAAGTCAGCGCGTGATCAAAGATGGCAATCATGACATTCCATTCCGACGTGGTCAATTAGCCTGAAATAAAACCGCGGGGCGAAATGTGCGTTTTCCTTGAAGGCGGTTGCGCTGCTCGTCTGCCACCCTTGACGACTCACTCTCGTTTTTTTTTGGTTTTTTTTTCTCCTCCTCTTTTCAAGTGTGGACCGCGAGGTTCTCCCAGGAGCCGGCAGACCAGTCGGTGGTGCGGGGCCAAAGGGTGATCCTTTCCTGTGTCGTCTTCAACTACTCGGGCATTGTTCAGTGGACCAAAGATGGCCTGGCGCTGGGCATCGGCGAGGACCTGCGGGGTGAGACGTCGAGCGTCTTGTGCGCCGGCCGCATGTAAATGGGAAGGTTCTCGTAAAGCTGCGAAATCGTTTGGAAGCCGGGGCGCTCTCGGGACCTTCCGGGCACTCAATCAACTCGATTGCAGAGGCATAAACCTCGCGCACATAAAAAGTCCACGGAGAAGTGTTGCATCTGGCCCGAACCCATTTTTATGTACTTTTGAAAGTCACCCTGATAGGCTCACGCACCTTCCTTCTTTTTTTTTTTTTTACTTCAAAGTTCCAGGCCATGAAAGTCCCTGTAAAGTGAAAATAAATGTCTTAAAAATTTGACACACCACAGAAAGCAGTGTTGTTAACAACCCTGAAAAACTCATATGATTAAAAAAAAAAAACAACAACAAATTGGCTATTTTATAAAAGCAGGCTTCAAATCACGAAAAAATGAAGACGCTCTCCCCACTGAATGCACTTAAGACACGCCCCACTAAACTTTCAACTGCTAATAAAATACCTTACCTTTTTTACACTAACACGCTTATGCCACTCTGCGATAAGGCGTTCTAAAGCGCCCAAGCTAGCCTGAAAAAAAAAAAAATCCCCAACCCTCACTCTTTCACCTTGGTCTTTCTGACAAGCGTACACTTACAGCTGACAATGAGGCGCTCTAATGCAGCCACGCCAGCACAAGGCCTTGGTACGCACACTGGCTGACAAGCCAGACTTATTTCCCTCCCCACTCCTCGCCCTTTTCATCTTTGTTTGCATGACGTGCATGCACTCACAGCTGACAACGTAGCGCTCTAATGCAGCCACGCCGGCACCAAGCCCCTGCCACATGATGGCTGTCACTTTAGACGAAAAATTCCCCTCAGTCTTTCCATGACATGCACACGCTCATGGGCGACAACGAGGCACTCTAAAGCAGCCACACCAACCACGTTGAATGTATTTAGAAACACTCGTCTTTTAACGTTAAAATTGGCAATGTTATCGGAGGACCTTGTTTTCAAACAGAAATTGCAACGAAAACATAATACACTATGACCGCTAGTTGTAGTTTTTCAGAGAGCGCGTAGAAAACATCCAAATATGCAGAGCACATTCAGTCAGCCACAATAAAGAATATTTGTCGAATGTGATATGCTAGATTATAGCACACGACCACCTCTAGAGTTTTTGTGCATAAAACAGACTTGTGTTTGCGCAGTCGTGGCTTTTCTGGGCTTTTCATAGGCTGTCTTGCCCTCCACAGTCTACATGCAAATGCACGTGCGAGCGCAAGCAAGGACACACAAGGTTAGGAGGCGAGCAGCCGAACAGCCGAACAGCAAGGCCCAACTGTGGCTCTCGCACCGTCTCACGCACCGCCGCCGTCTGAGCAGCAAATTGTGTGCACCACGCCATGGCGTCAGTTGCAGTGCTCCAAAAAAAAAGAGTAAATAAATACATTACTGCTTGGTGACCGAGCGCGTCAATGCCACCTCTTGGTGAGAATGTGCAGCAGAGGCACAGCTGGCGGATGAGGGGAGGGGCGGGGGTAGTGGTTTTTGTGCAATGGGGGGGGGCAAGTGATGGTGTGATGGCGCAATGTGTGCTTCGCACATTTCAAAAACTGAGGCAAAAAAAACAAACAAAGTCATGAAATAAGGATTATTTCTGCTTAATTTAAAGACCCCCTAAAGTGACTAGTCCACTGGCGTGGTCGATTTAGAGCGCCTCATTGTACACTGTGAGCACATGCATGTCAAGGAGAGAGCCCATAAGCGGGGGTGGGGGTCCGACTTGACAGTCAGCATGTGGAACAGGGCTTCAGACTACTGTTGCCACTTTAGAGCGCCTCATTGTCACTGCACGGAAAAGACCCGGGATGACCTAAAATGCGATTTCACAAGAAGAAGAAAGAAAGAAATATCTCAGCAGACAAAGAAGAAGAATATTTTGCCTTGAGTTGAAATATTTCATCTTGGTTAGATTTGACAAAATGTGCAGAGTGTAGCAAAGCATCCCGTTCTCCTTGTGAAATTTTATTTAACTTGCCATTGGCTAAAAGTGAACCATGTTCAAGGATTTGAGCTGAGCAAGGCGGCTCACTCTGTGTGTTTTTTTCCCCAGCCTGGCCTAGGTATCGAGTACTGCGGGTCCAGGAACTGGGCCAGTACAACCTTGAGATCCTGTCGGCTGATCTGTCTGACGATTCCTTGTACGAGTGCCAGGCCCCTGACGCCGCCTTGAGGTCCAGGAGGGCCAAGCTCACCGTCCTCAGTACTTATTCTTCTCATATGTTTTATCTGCACGGTTTTACCAATATCGTTTGTTTTTTTTCTTCATATTATCTGTCTAGCCATAACGTAATAATTTGTTTTTCCAAATCCTACCCGCAGTCCCACCAGATGACCCGGTGATCGACGGCGGTCCAGAGGTTTTGCTCAACGCGGGGGAGTCCTACAACCTCAGCTGCGTGTCTCGGGGTGCGAAACCGCCCTCCATGATCGAGTGGCTTAAAGATGGACTGCCTATAGATGGGGCCGTCAGTGCCACTGTGAGTCCCAATTCAAAACAAAAGCACACACACAGATATACGTGATCTTTAACCCGCTCTGTGATGACCTCAGGAGGTTCTTCCGGACCGCAAGAGGGTGACCACGCGCAGCTTCCTTCCCGTCCACCCCATCGACACAGACACAGGGAGGAACTACAGCTGCGTGGCTTCCAACCTGGCGGCCCCAGCGGGCCATAGCACAACTGTTACCCTCAATGTGCACCGTAAGCACATTAACAGTCCCTTCAGCAAAAAAACAAACAAACAAAAAAAACAACAACAAAGAAAAACACAAGTTGACACAAAAATAAATTGTGTGGTGTGGCTGATATTTAGCCAAGCAGTGAATATGACTTTTGGATTTAATTTTTGCCATCTGTGTCTCACAGATCCACCAACAGTGACTTTGTCCATCGAACCTCGCTCGGTCCTGGAGGGTGACAGGGTCACCTTCACTTGTCAGGCCCATGCCAATCCCCCAATTATGGGCTACAGGTCAGTGCCTTTTGCGCGTATATGAGTGCCTTACCACAACCTGGTCAACAGCAGATCTTATGTACGGTGACTGTAAAAAAAACAAAAACAAAAAAAAACAACCTTTAGTCTAAGTACAAACACTGATTGAACTCCTTTACTTTGGCTCTGAAATGTACCTAATTAAAAAAGTAAAAACTACACATTCATTTGAATCACCAATCACATACAATATCAGCGTGCTAACTAGCTAGCTAGGTAGCTAGTGTTGGTTCAGGCTTTTATGCTACCAAAACGACTGTTAAAAAAAGGGCTTTAGTGTAAGTAGAAATACTGATTCAACTACTCAGGCTCTGAAATTTAAGTACTAGTGGAAAAATTACAATTTAAACTGTCAATCATAAAATATCTTTGTGCTAGCTAGCGTTGGCTCAGGCTTATATGCTATCAAAACAACATGTTCAAAAAAATAAAACCAAATGACCTCATGATAACATGCTGTAGGGATTTTTTTGATTTTAGAATGAGAATCTTTTATGGGTTTTAGGCCTAGACGAATCATACATGTAGCCAAAAACATTCTGGTAGGCTGTGGATGGCAAAAACCTTTTTTTTTTCTCCGAATCTGTTACGTTGCAAGTTTTTTTCCATCTTATAAACACCGCAAATCTTAATCAATGGAAATCTCGACCGCGGTTGAGTTTATCCGTCCCTATTTAGGTCTTTTTTTCACGTGGTGTCATCATTTGAGGTGTTTGAAGAAAACTAACAAACCTATTTTGACAAAGTAAGCGATTGAAAGTAGTACTGGTAAAACTGGTCGCTCGCTCTCTTCCTTAGGTGGGCCAAGGGTGGCGTGGTGCTACAGGGCGCCAGGGAGAGTGTGTTCACCACCAAGGCGGACCACTCCTTCTTCACCGAGCCGGTCTCATGCTTGGTCTTCAACGCCGTGGGGAAGACCAACGTCAGCATCCTTGTGGACGTTCACTGTGAGTGTCTCAACGGGGTCCGCTTAGACTTGCTTACTTTGCGCCCTCCGTCCGCGACCTCCCTTTCCGACTCGTGTTTTCCCTTCTCTAGTCGGTCCCATTCTCTTGGTGGAGCCCCAGCCCAAAACGGTGGACGTCGACTCGGACGTCACCCTCAACTGCAAATGGGCCGGGAACCCTCCGCTCACTCTCACCTGGTTCAAGAAAGGTTCCAACATGGTAAGGAGAAGTCATGCTCAACTCTTGAACTGTATAGTTACAAATAATGTGAAATAAATACATTTGGTATTGCCTTTTAATCCGACATCTTCCCGCACGCAGGTCCTGAGTAACGGCAATCAACTGTACCTGAAGTCGGTGAGCCAGGCCGACGCGGGCCAGTACGTCTGCAAGGCCATCGTGCCGCGAATCGGGGTCGGAGAGACCGAGGTCACCCTCACTGTTAACGGTCAGGAAGCGAAAAGCCTTTTAAAGTGCGAATCAGTCTTTTTTGGGGGGGCGGGATTACAATTTCTATCTTTCTCCTACCCTCGCATAGGCCCACCCATCATTTCCAGCGAGCCCATCCAGTATGCAGTGCGAGGGGAGCGCGGCGAAGTGAAATGCTACATTGCGAGCACACCTCCTCCAGATAAGATTGTAAGTCGCGCGGAACTTGATTGTCAACCAAATTCGTCTTGAGAAAACAACATTCGCTTATGCACGCAAGGTGCCTTTGGGACCTCCCAATTTTGCCGCCCAGAAATTCAAATTATCCATTAACCCTCATGCAGTATTTTTAAGCGGCTGCATGAAGGGTATTACGTCCCAAAAATGTCCCTCTTCCAATGTGCAACAACTTCTTTCACTTTTAATTTTTTTTCACTTTCAACCCCTCAAAATGTTCAGTGGGAATTGGCCAAGACATAGATATACATCCTATGCAAAATTTCAGCTTTGTGGAGTTATTTTTCACTGTTTTGTCTGTGGTGTCCATTTGTCCAACAGTCCAAAATCGTCCAAAGTGTCCGAAATGTCCAATTTTGGGATAAATACTGCATGGGGGTTAAACTTCATACTTGTTGTGTCGACCTTTTACTTTCAGAAATATATATTGGTCATTTTTAATAAAATCTACACTGTCACGCAAAGGGTAGATATTTGTACCCTTATGAAGCCACATTTGTACGTTAGAGCACCGCTTTCAGGGATGGGCAACATTCCAAAAAAAAGCGTCCAACAACACTTGATCAGTTGTTATGACACAGTTCACCACTAGATGTCAGACAGTACTTAGTAGGACTTCTGCCTGTTTATCTCCAGTTGTGAAGAAGAATACAAAGATGCTGTCAGTCCGGATTCGGGTTAAGAACGTTAACTCATTCACTCCCAAAGACGTTTTTAAACGTCTTTTGAGAGTTGGTCCAGAATTGGCTGACACTGAATGAGTTAATTAAGAAATACATTCAATGAACTGCCGGTAATGTAAACACACCTCAAGGATCATGCTGAACTACCTTATGAAGGAAGAAGTTCACCAATGTATGCCGCAACACATCCTAGAAACCAAAGAGTGGTCTAATAGTATAAAATTATACATACAGGTCAAACCTGGTATAATCCGTAGAAGGCTGTTCGAAAAGCGCCGAAACTCTTTTTAAAATAAAAATGAGTCTGCACTGGAAAGCAACACGAGGAAGCGTGTGTAAGGAAGGCAGAGGAGTCCATTCAAGTGCGCTCAGTTTGTTCGAGAACCAAAATTTGTTCGTCATCCGAGGCATAAAAAACTCGACATTTTTGGTCAAAAACCGAATTGGACGAGAACCGAGACGTTCGAAAACCGAGGTTTGACTGTACATTTTATTTGTTTATTTGTTATTCATTTATTTATTTGCGAGAACCTTTGACAGCGCGTTTAAAGTGCATTACGATACTGTTTTTTTCTTTAAACTGCATTCCGAAAGAGGAAACCAAAGGCACTTTATCATGATACTGACCCAAACGACACATGCACAAAGAACCCATTTGCAAGGGGTGAAGGTGAACAATTTGGTGCTGATCCAAATGTCTGTGCCCTCCAAAGTGACATCTTCAACCATAACACGCTCTTGCTTTTTGGCGCTGTCCTTTCTTCTGCGGGAAAGAAAAAAAAACTATATATATATATATATATATATATATATATATATTTCTCCTCCATCCCATACATCAACAAACCAACATTAAGGAAGGACCACTTTTAGCCCATGCGTCAGAAAAGCGTCCCGGATGCTTTCTCCGCTCAGCTGCATCACACGGGCGTCGCGGTTCCTTGACGGATACGTCCTGACTGGCGGTGCGCTCCCCTAATGCGACCGGCGCAGCTTGGGACATGAAAAGATTTATAAAATATAAAAGGACGGCGGGAGGAACAGTTGTCCCAGTAAACGCCAGTGCCGGGAGAATCTCCTTCTCCGGAACAAGTGGGCACATTATGGGAACATGTGGGCTTATGCATAATTAACAGGCCTCGGTACAGTATATGCTGAATAATACAGCTGCTTTTAGTGGCTTTAAAGATGGAGGACATGCACATGTCCCCTCACCCCAAGCTTGCCCCTCTGCGTGCCGTGTGAATATATTTGTGACTTGTGCATGCATGTCATTAGATGAAGAGGTGACAGTACTCATGATGAAATGGGTACCGATATTTTGCCTCCCTGCATCCCCGACACATAAACCGAGTATGGGATGGTGCGCAGGTGTGGGCGTGGAAGGAGAACGTGTGGGAGGAAGAGAAGGGCACACTTCTGGAGCGCTACACGGTGGAGCAAAGCCGAACGTCGGTCGAGGGAGGCGGCGTCCTCTCCACCCTCACCATCAACAACGTGATGGAGTCGGACTTCTTGACCTCGTACAACTGCACGGCCTCCAACTCCTTTGGGCCCGGCACCATGATCATCACCCTGGAGGAGACCGGTATGTTGGATAATACCGTATTGGCCCGAATATAAGACGGTGTTCTTTTGCATTGCAATAAGACTGAAAAAGTGAGGGTGGTCTTATATTCGGGGTCTAGACATTATACCCATTCACGGCGCTAGATGGCGCCAGATATCATTGAAGCGAATGCCGAACTTGACTCCCCAGGCCAAAGTGAACCCCTGCCACGAAGAATAAAAAATAAAAATAGCAGTAGAACGAAGAAGAAAAATAAAAAATAGCGGTAAGAAGGAAAAGAGGAGAAAATAATAGAAGAGATAACAGAAAATGGAGAAACGTAGCGACAATCTGGAGAAAAGTGGGTCAAAGATCGGCCAGGTTTAACCGGCAGCTGAGGAGAAGTTATGATGTCATTTACATTTCAAAAACCAGAAGCCATTCATTTACAAATGTGATTGCACTTTAGTTTACATATTTAAATGTTCAGATATTAAGATTTGAATGACATGCCTTTTCTCTCAAATATATTGTTAGAATCATTTGTTTCAGATGTACTGTAATTGTTTTCTGTATAAAAATTAATTTGGTGTTCAAAAAGTCTTTTTTCAAACTTGAGTCTTGAAAAAGAGGGGGGTCGTCTTATAATCAGGGCCGTCTTATATTCGGGCCAATACAGTAAATCTGTAACTATTTATTATAATGCAGATTCATTTAATGCCTTTGTTTTTGAAGGGGAAAAAAAACATGAAAGGAGGACCTTGAAAAGATAATCACATATGAACTTGCAATCGCAATATTAATACATAAAGTGTAAGTCTCTGAAGCCCCTACGAACTGAAAACCATGCTGACGAACCTGAACTCTGTGTGATTTCAGAGGAGGTCCCAGTGGGGATAATAGCCGGTGGCACGGTGGCCTCCACCATCCTCTTGTTCATCTTCCTCCTGGTCCTCGTGCTCATCTTCTACCGGCAACGCAAAGGCAGTGAGTCACACTATCAGCCAGGCACAACATATGGCGCTGATGTCATCGTTAAACAAACTCGAATGAAAACCTCAACTTCCTCGGCTTAGCGAAAACAAAAACAAACTGAGTCCACCTCTGCAACACAGCAATAATAGTTTGGGACAGGCGTGCCCAACCTTTTTTGACTGAAGATCTACTTTTCAAGCAATCGACGTCCCGCGATCGACCCGATACCGCAGGTGCACGCATACACACAGGATGAACAAAAGCCATAACGGCCCCTAATTTGAACGAAACTGAAAAATAAAGTCGATACAATCGATGTGAGTTGCTGAAAACGAAATCTAAGCCTACCTTGGTAGAGACCCGACGCAGAGGCCTGTTAGGTGCACAAACTATTGTCCGCACGAGTATACGCTCCAGATTCACATTTTTTGCCATTACCATCGGTGAATAGTACATGAACCAAACTTTAAATGAGAATAATAATAATTTTTAAAAAATATATCGCAACAGCTCTGATTGCAAGCTGCATTTGCAGACTGCTGACCGCGAACAATTTCGGGTGATGCAGATCATGCGCCACCGTAGGTCCAAGGTGACCTGCTTTTTTTCAACTGATAGAATGCTTGGGGTGCAGTGTGCACTAACGCAGAAATATATCATGTTAATAACACGCACACATACACCCCAAATCTTTTTTTTGTTTGTTTTTCATTTCCCTCTACACACCTCGCGATCGACTTGGGACCAGTTCGTACGCTACCGGGTGGTTTAGTATATACCGGGGGTCGGCAACACGCGGCTCCAGAGCCGCATGCGGCTCTTTAGCGACATCTAGTGGCTCCCTGCAGCTTTATAAAAAAAGACAGCCTCCGAAAAACGGAAATTCACGATGAGTTCACTGACACTAAGAAAAGCGAAAATAATGCACCAAAACAAAAAAAATCAAGCGAGGAAATCACAAAATAAATTCTATGGGGGCGTTTGTGAACACACAACAAAGGAATGAATAAGAAACAATTCCGAGACAGTCCAGTCTCCTACGTACATACAGCTTGTATTTCCTTCATTGTAAGTTTTATAGAAGGCTTTTATTTTTTTGCGGCTCCAGACATATTTGTTTTTTGTTGTTGTTTTTTTTGTTTATCCTATATGGCTCTTTCAACATTTTGGGTTGCCGACCCCTGGTATATACAGTACAGTCAAACCTCGGTTTTCGTCCATAATCTGTTCCAGAAGGCTGTTTGAAAACCGAAATTGTTCGAAAACCGAAACCACGCTATTTAAAAAAAAAAAAATGTTGACTGAACACATCTGTTCACAATGGAATGCTACACGAGGAAGCGTCACTTCCTCGTGTAAGGAAGGCGAGAGGAATCAAATGGTGCATTCAAGTGCGCTCAGTTTGTTCGACAACCGAAATTTGTTCATCATCCGAGGCATAAAAAACTCGAAATTTTCGGTCGAAAACCGAATTGGTCGAGAACCGAGACGTTCGAAAACCGAGGTTTGACTGTACAAATAAACTCCTTTGGATGGATCGGGGTGCCGGGGGGCGGGGGGGCCTGCTGGATTGCACTTGTCAAAGCATGCGGCTTGCGTGTGTGTGTGTGTGTGTGCGTGACGTTGGCATGTTGTGCTTCCAGGTCGGCGAGGAGTCACACTGGGAAAGCCGGACATTAAGGTGGAAACGATAAACAAGGAGAGCCACAGCTTGGAGGAAGACTCGGGCAGCGTGTCCACGGCCTCGCGCATGGTCAAAGCCATGTACTCGGTGAGCTGTGCGTGTGTGTACGTGTGTGTGTGTGTTTGAGTGAGTGACCTCGCCTCACCGTGAGTGCTCCTTTATTAACACCTTTAATTCCATTGTCTTCTTTTGTGTCACATTTCGTTGCATCCTTCCCTCACTTCCTCATCTCCCTTTTTTTGGTTTGGTTCTCCTCTTTGACCGTTTAGTTTCTCCCCTCTGTGTCCTTCTCTCCCTCCAATCAGCCCTTTAAGGACGACATCGAGCTCAAGTCGGACCTGCGCAGCGACACCCTGGACACCCGCCAGGAGTACGACCTGAAGGTGAGCGCTCCTCGTTTATTTTACACCCATGCTAAGCGCAAATTGTCATGAATCACGAGACCGAGTTTGAAGACAAAGTCAAGCCGACGTGCATATTTTTTGCATTCTGACCCTGTGGGCTTAGACCGAGGTAATGAAACGACTTGATTTTCATGTAGCTGTCAAAATGTGGCCCCCGCGTACCGCCGGGCCTCCAGTGGGAGGACCAGTCGGATCATTTTAAAGGAACGCGGACGTGAATTCACCCTGGGAGGTGATTAGATCACCCCGACAACAGCCGGGATTCTTTTGCCCCTTTCTCTCCCCCCAACACCCACCCACACACCCCCCCCTCCCTCCGCTGCCCGAAGCACCAGCGCTGCGAAACAATGGCCGAGTGAGGCGTCTGGTTTCGTGAGAGATGACGGGATGGAAGATTCGTGTCAGGAATAGTCAGTATTCCTGCACCCAGTTTGTTGGCCAGATTCCACTCTGATTCATGCACTTGGACCACAGAAAGGATCTGAGCCAGGGTCGGTTCTAGGACCAGAAGTTTAGGGCTGCTGAGCCCCTGGCCAGAGAAGACACATTTTGCACATTGGAATACGATTTTCTTTTGGGTCAAGTCTGTCACACCAAACACCAAACAATCAAACCATCATTGTATCCATCCAAATTTCTGGGGCAACACAACTCGTTTTGATACAGCAGCTCCTCGATGTACACATTAACAGTATGCATTTTTTTTTCTGGAGTAAATTGGAGTACCGTATTTTCCGGACTATAAGTCGCAGTTTTTTTTCATAGTTTGGCTGGGGGTGCGATTTATACTCTGGAGCGATTTATGGGTGAAATTATTAACACATTATTACAGTCAAAAATCCCAAAGGGTCAAATTTGACCCCTATCCTAAATTAGGATTAAAGATCGGATTAAATTGAATATTTGAAAATATTATACAGTCAAATTATAACATATACAGTCAAACCTCGGATTTCGAACGTCTCGGTTCTCGACCAAAAATGTCGATTTTTTTTATGCCTCGGATGACGAACAAATTTCGGTTCTCGAACAGACTGAGCGCACTTGAATGCACCATTTGACTCCTCTCGCCTTCCTTACACGAGGAAGTGACGCTTCCTCGTGTTGCTCTCCATTGTGAGCAGACGTGTTCAGTAAACATTTTTATTTTAAAACGAGCGTGGTTTCGGTTTTCGAACAATTTCGGTTTTCGAACAGCCTTCTGGAACGGATTATGGACGAAAACCGAGGTTTGACTGTATATCATTTCGCATGTTATTTTCACATTAAACCACAAGAGGCCGCTCTAGACCTGTGTTGATAAAACCACGATGAGTCTGACGTAAGCGACGTAGAAGAGGAAGCGATGCCATCTACTACCTCCGGAATTGGTGGAGTTGCTTTAAAGTGACACCGAGGATGAAGATTTCATTGGATTTAGTGATTTGGAGTGACGTTGATGGTTTGGTGAACTTGTTAGCATGTTCTTTATGCTATAGTTATCTCAATAACTCTTAATATGTTACTTGAACATACCAGGCACGTTCTCAGTTTGTCGTTTATGCGTCATGTATCGTACACTTATTCAGCGTGGCGTTTTCTATTTTATTTTTATTTTATTTTAAATTGCCTTTCAAGATGGCATGTATGTTTTTGTTGGTGGATTTTATCACATAAATTTCCCCCCAAAATTCGACTTATACTCCAGTGCGACTTACATATGTTTTTTTCCTTCTTAATTATGCATTTTTTTGGCTGGTGCAATTTATAATCCGGAGCGACATATAATCCGAAAAATACGGTACTTTGACCAACTGATACTAAAAATCCCCGTTTGGCTTTTGCCCTCTCTCTAAAAGCGAGCTACGATTGCCACTTGTCACCGGTACCTTGGCTTTAATACTAATCCATGCACAGGACAAGAGTTAGCTTCTCTCATTCATGCAATCTCTCATTTCCTCGCCAGAAAAAATGTATACAAAAAAGTTAGCTATGATTCAAATGATTTACAGTAATCCCTCGTTAATCGCGGTTAATGGGCACCAAAACCACCCGCGATAAACGAAAAATCGGGAAGTAGCGACCAATAAATATATTTTAAAAAATAAATAAAAATGTTGCCCCACGTGGGCCTTCGCGCTTGAGCAGAGTGCACTAACACACACACACACACACACACACACACACACACACACACAGGCCAGCGATCCCGTGGCGTGCAGCAGACGTGTCAATTAGTCAAGATTAGTCAATTAAGGATGATTAGACAATTAAGGATGGAAGAGACCTGCTTTTGTTCTTATAAGCCTCTCTCTCTATCTCTTGCTTGCTCTATGTGACTGACTGTTGTTTTGCTGACTCTCGCTGCTTCTCGCAGACCGTTTGCAGACTTCAAAAAAAAATATATACAGTATATATATCCATTTTTTCATCCTCAGAGGGTTGCGGGGGGTGCTGGAGCCTATGCAGTTTGAGTAGGCGGGGGAACCAAGCCAATCTGCGGGATGAGTGCCCAACTGAATCGCGAAATGCAGGGAGGCGGAGGGGATCAACTGTGTGAAGCCGACGTGCTAACCACTGATACTTATACCACACTACGGTACGTAGGGTATCACTCGAAGGCAGTTTATTGCTCTCTGCAGATTTTGATGACCGACGTGGTCGTCCTTCATTCGAGAAACAATTTTGATTTGTGTTTTCCAAGGATCCCACCAACGGCTACTACAACGTACGAGCTTCCACGCTTGACGAGGGCCGCCCCGCCTCCCGCTCCACCATGCACTACTCCGACTACCGCTCCCCCACCGGTACCCCCGGAGGGGCCGCATCCATCAGCGGCAGCAGCGCGGGAGGTTCGGGGGCCACGGCCAGCGGCGGAGCCCCCGGCCCGCCCGGCCCCCTCACGTCCCCGGGCCGGCCCCAGGCCTGCTACGACCCCCGCCCCCCTTCCAGACTGTCCCACATCAGCTACGCCCAGTTCAACACTTTCACCCGCGGAGCCCAGAACCAGCAGGCGCCCAGCAACCCGGCCCCCGCAGCGGCCGACTTCCCAGGCGACTGCAGCCTCCTGGACTCCACCTCCCAGCTAGCGTACGACAACTACGGATACCCGTCGCACTACCAGACCTATCGGATGGGCTTCGCCCCATCCAGCCTGGCCCCGCTGGAGGCCGGGCCCTCGTATGAGATGTACGGGGTGGGATCGGGTGTCGGCGTGGGTCCCGGCGGTGCCACGCCCGCGGCCCGGACACGGGACTCGGAAAGTACGGCAGCTCCACTCGCTTCTCCTACACGTCGCAACATTCCGACTATTCCCACAGCCGACACACACAGAGGATGCAGACTCACGTGTGAAAGCGACCTAGCAGCACGAGGAGTGTCTTAGGCATAGCATTGCAGCTAAAACCAACACACACATATTTACACGCACACACCGACAGGCCGCAGTGAACAGATACGGCACATGCACAGTTATAGAGGAGCGTGCCCCGAAAACGGATACAAAAGACTGCGCATTGGGCCAAACGTGTTAGGAAACGGGAGCTGGGAGAGAGCAGACGGCGCGAGTCACAATCACACACGGGGATGACGAGGAACCAGCCACAACGCGGAGACTTTGGAGCCACTTTGGTTTCCAGCGCCAGACGGCGCCTCGAGCCATGTTTCCACGAAGCAGCACACCTAAAAGGCGAGACGAACTGCCGTCGATTGATTGGCGGTCAATGTGGCCAGTTGCCAAGGAGAACGAACAGGGTTGTGAACCCTGGTGGAATGCGCAACTAGATCAACGTCTGATATGGTACGTGTGATTGGGCAAAACCTCAAGACATTGGGAATCATTTCTGGCTGCCATTTTAATTTCAGATTTTCCTCTCATGCTTATTCGTAGTAATGTTCAATCACCAAATCCAGTACAACTATTCTCGAGTACTAACCGATACGAAGTACCAATACAACTACAAGGCTCGAAATAAGCGGTTTCATGTCATGGTTTGCGAGGAAAATTTTTCAATTTGCGCCTCATCAAAACACATTGAATTGCAAAACTTAGAATCGACCGCCGAGACGGTCCCAAAAAGCTTCACTGGGCTCACGTAGTCGTCGGAAGTCGAGGGAAATTCTGCGCCGCTAACGCCGCAGCGGGAAGCTAGCAAGGAGTGTCGGCTAGCTACTAGTGCGGCAAAACACGTTGCGGAGTCGCCCCCGATCACGTGTTGGCAAATAAGAAACTACATTTCTGACAAGTATCATTCTCACAAAGGGATGTTGAGAAAAGACGGCGAAGCTAAATTGCTAAAATAACCCAAGATTGACACGGTTAGCACGCTTAGCATCAGAATTAGGGTCATGGGTAATTGAGTTCACTTTTCTCAGACATCTGGCTGGAGCTGCGTTAAAGCGGAGAACATCCAACTTTGAACAGCAAACAAATTAATAAGTGTCTAAACCACATGTGTCAAAGTCAAGGCCCGCGGGCCAGATGTCATTTTATGTGGCCAGCGGGAGCAAATCATGTGTGTCAACTATCACGATTCTTGCTGAAATCTGTGCCGAAATGTCAAATTGACAACGGTAATAAATAACGTTGAGATTTTGCACCGACCCTGCGAGGGAAGCCGTAACTCGGAAGTGGCCCGCGACAAAAAAATGAGTTTGACTCCTCAGGTCTAAACTCTCAAGAGAGAATCGTACTCGCGAAAAACAACCAGAACCAGAAATGTTCAGGTACAGCGTAATTCAGTATCAGTAATGTCATTTGTTTGTTTTCACGATGGAGTCCTGAGTTTTGATTTCGAACTTTTGAGGTCTGCGCAGTAAATATTTACAAAATTACAGTACAGCAGATCTTATGTTTTCTTGAATGAATTTAGCTTTGCTTCTCAACAGGAAAATTGAATGCGAGACTGCGATTAACCTGCAAAAAAAAGTTGCTCCACAAAATTAGATAGTTGCTCCTCAAAGGAAAAATAAAAAGATTTCCAGCCTCGTACGAATACTTATGATCCATAAAATCTCCATTAAAACAATGACATAATTCTGCAAAGACCTTTATGTCTTTATGATGCTCAGTATGATTCGCCAACGTGTCAAACGGCCGCATTGTAGCACCAACTATTGTTAAGGAAAACGGACTTAATGTCCGATGTTTTTTTTTTTTTTGCTTTAAATATCGGTTTCTGGTCTCAGCATCCTTGAAAAGTACCCAATACTTTAAAATAAATCGGTGTCAGCGCGATACCGATACCTGGAATCGGTACTCAGCTATCCCTACTTATTAGCCATTGGAAAGTGATTGTTCGTAGGAAGGTCATCGTCCTTTTGCACTGCGCCATCAGTATTCACGCTTGGACGTCTCTCATCTATATCTGTCGTCTTTTTAATTTGCACACATGACTAGAGCTTTGTATTCTATTTTTTAACATTACAGAATTATTTTTGTCAATGTAAAACATGAAATGATGTGTATGTATGGACCAAAAGTTGGAAGAACTGTGCCATCAAAAAGGGTATACCAGTGTATAAAAAAGAAACCTAGTGCCAAGTGTATTGTTCTTCACCGTAGATCATGTACAGTAGATGCAGTAGAAGCTTCTTCTATTGGCGACTGTTGCTTTATAAACCAGGTGAGGGACCCTGGGTCAGACTTTTTTTTTTTTTTTTTTTTTTTACCTCGCCCGAGCTCTAAAACTTAAAAGACTGGTGCGGACGGTGAGAACAACAAAGACGTGGGGTTTAGAACTGAGTGGCCTTATCGGAAGAACATTATCGTTTCTCATCGTCTGCCTACCAGAAGGGCCGGAAGAGAATGTGTATGGAGAGGCTCCATGAAGGCTGTCTACAATATTGACATGTAATTGTGTGTGTGTGTGTGTGTGTATGTGTGTGTGTGTGTGTGTCAGAGACTGAAGTCAAGATCGAGTGTGTGGGCATTGGCGCACACATTTGTACAGTGTGTTTGTATAGATGAGTGAATGGATACATGCATACTCCAAACGTGCCGCGTCTGACTCATGTGTGCGTGGGACTGTTGTATGCATGTCCATATGTATACAATATGTACGTATGTGTATGTGAGTGTGTGTTTCAATATACGTCTGTATCATTTCTCTCACGATCTAGTACTTTTATACCTCTGGTAGGACTGTATCCTGTATTACTGTGTCTTTGAATTTAGAAAACCCCAATGTTTATGTTATTGTACTGTTCCGTAGCAGGAAAAAAAAATGTTAAAAAAAATGTTATCAAACAGGTTTTTTTTTTCTCGACCTTTAATATTTTTTAAAAATGTATGTAATTATTTTTCCACAGTATTACATAAATAAAAGCACTGTTTTTTTTTTAAATAAAAAGTATTCTGTCTTTGATTGTTTTGACTATGAGTCGATCAAGATTTTATACTACGCCCTGCGATTGGCTGGCAAGCAGTAGTGATTCTAATGAGCATGACCAGTTGGTGGCAGTCGCGTGCGCTTCATCGCTGCATATGACCGAGGAAGAAGTCGTCATATGACATCACTCGCCCGAGTTGGCCTGACAACCAAGATGGCGGCCGCAATGTTGAGGTCGCTTACCAAACTGGGACGTCCTTCAACAAAATTAATTTTAAATCCAATAAATAGTCAAATCGGAAGCCCCTGCTGCGCTGTTCTTCAAAGCAGGTACTTCCGCGCAAGGTTTAAAATGTTCCACCGAACGCACCTTCGTACTGTCAGTCGCGTTAGTTTGAGCTGTAAAACTGAATGCACGCACAAAAGCTAATGTTAGCAGAATGCCAAATGTGCCCAGTTTCTTGTTGCAGCCTCATAACGCCCAGTACAAATAGATGCGGAGCAGTTACTCGCCTTACTTCAATGTAGTGACAATTATATTGTTTATTAGGAACAAGCAGTGGCAGCCAGATGTGGAGTGGACAGAGCAATTTGCCGGTGCAGTGATGTACCCCACTGCTATTAATAAGAACTGGACTCCACCCCCATGGAATGGTAGCATTTGCACTGTCTGATTGTCAAGTTTGCTCTCTGCCTATTTTGAAGCGTTGCGTTTGTTTGGCCAGACAAGGATCCTCCGGCTGAGAAGGACGTGTCCAACCTGACCATCAACTTTGGGCCGCAGCATCCCGCGGCTCACGGAGTGCTGCGTCTGGTGTTGGAGCTCAGCGGCGAGTCTGTTAAAAAGTGTGACCCCCATATTGGCTTGCTTCACCGTGGCACGGAAAAACTAATCGAGTACAAGACATACCTGCAGGTGTGACTCAAGGAATGTCAGTAATACATTACCAGTAAAAAAAAAAAAAAAACACCTGACATCCTCCTCCTGCCTCAGGCTCTACCCTACTTTGACCGCTTGGACTATGTTTCCATGATGTGCAACGAGGAGGCATACTCGCTGGCCGTAGAAAGGCTGCTCAACATCAGGGCTCCGCCCCGTGCCGAATGGATCAGAGGTAACGCGCTACAAGATGGACCCGTGGCCCTCAATGTAGAATTTCCAGCCCAATAACGCCTCGTTTGCAAAACGGTAGTTCTGTATGGAGAGATGACCCGCATCCTGAACCACATCATGGCTGTCACCACTCACGCACTTGACATCGGCGCCATGACCCCGTTCTTCTGGATGTTCGAGGAACGCGAGAAGGTGACGTCTGAAAACACACTCGGGCTGACACGCCGAGACATTTGACATTGCGACTTCCATCTTTTAGATGTTTGAGTTCTACGAACGAGTGTCCGGAGCCAGAATGCACGCCGCCTACGTCCGACCCGGCGGTGTCCATCAGGTAACCAAAGCTAATCCCAAGTGAAACGGGTGCCCGAGTGCTGATTGGCTGAACTCTTCTCCCGTGTCGCAGGATCTTCCCTTGGGCCTGATGGACGACATCTACGAGTGGTGCAAGAACTTCTCCATTCGCATCGACGAGGTGGAAGAGGTGCGTTCTTGCGTCTCGGGAGATGTGATGCAAAATCGGCGGCAACTCTGAGCCGTTTGCTTTGTGTTTTTCAGATGTTGACCAATAATCGCATCTGGAAGAATCGCACTGTGGACATCGGTGTGGTGACAGCAGAAGAAGCCCTCAACTATGGCTTTAGGTTAGAGCAGAATGACCCCCCCCCCCCCCACTTCCATATTGCGATTTACTGTGTATTTACTGTATTACAATAACTACGCACAACTGTTTTGCGGACCTTTTTTTTATACCCTCGTTCCTCCTCCAGTGGTGTGATGCTGAGAGGTTCAGGCATCAAGTGGGACTTGCGCAAGTCCCAGCCGTACGACAAGTACGACGAGGTGGACTTCGACGTCCCGATCGGAAGCAACGGCGACTGCTACGACCGGTGCGTAAACGACGGGGCGCTCTACTTCCCCCTCTCGCGCTCCTCGGGCTCAACCTCGTCTCGAGTAGGTATCTGTGTCGGGTGGAGGAGATGAGGCAGTCGTTGCGGATCATGCACCAGGCCCTTAACAAGATGCCCGAAGGCGAGATCAAGGTGGACGACGCCAAGGTGGCTCCGCCCAAGAGGTCTGAGATGAAGGTGAGCGGGAGCGCAAAGCGCAGCGGAGTAGAACCTCGCGACGCTGACACGTGTGCTTCTTTTTGCCAGATGTCCATGGAGTCCTTGATCCACCATTTTAAACTGTACACCGAGGGCTACCAGGTACCCCCTGGGGCCACATACACCGCAGTGGAGGCCCCCAAGGTGAGGACGCTTCAACCACGTCACCTGTTTGATCAATGAAATAAAGATTCGCTTCTAGCGCATTGGGCTGAACTAAGAGTCGCGCACGGGTCAATAATAAGAATAAGAATAAGAAAACCTTTATTCGTATCACAATGGGAAAATTCCCAATTTACAACAGCAAAAGTTATGAAAGGAAGAAAGTAGAAGAACAAAAAACGGAAAAATAAGCAAAATGACGAAAGATTCCTCGTCTTGCTAGCTTAGTAAATTTGGCACTTACCTAGAGTAGGGCTTCAACTAACGATTTTTTTTTAATGATCGATAAATTGGATTTGTGATCTATTTTAAAACGGATTCCCTTTATTCGCAAACAGGACTTTTCAAATTGACAGCGTCGGAAAATGCGGCGACAAATTATTGATGATTTGGTTTGGTGAGGTCACGTGTCAGAAAACAGCCAAAAGTGTCGATCACGAGATATTCCAACGTAAAAGCAAACGTTTTATTTTCATTCCACACAAAGATGATCAACGTGCGTACGTGGTGGACCGTGGAAATTGTACGACATTTATTGGTGAGAATCTGAAGCAATTTTAAATGTAAAAAAAAAAACTCGTTCATCGATTCCCTTGATTATCGATTAATTGTCGATTAATTTGCCTCGCGCTGGCACGCGGCAAATGTACTCTCATTTCGTTCCCTTGAAATGAAAATCAGTCGAGCTGTTGGCGCGTCGCCGAACTCGCAAACAAAATCTTTTGCAGTGGTAACCGAGTTGCGATGGGAACTGCTTACTCGCATTTATTTGCGTGTGTGTCTCCCCCCCCCCCCCCCCCCCCCCCCCCCCAGGGAGAGTTTGGTGTTTACTTGGTGTCGGACGGTTCCAGCAGACCCTACCGCTGCAAGATCAAAGCGCCCGGATTCGCCCACCTGGTACGCACTTTCGAGACGACGCTGCAATATTTAAAGACACAGTCGCGCGTTGCTTGGCGCTCGAGGCGACGCTGACTTCTTAAAGTACCGACAGTGCTGTTTTTATTTATACGCCACCTGCTCCTTCCTTCCTGCCTCGTTTTTTAATTGAGTTCTTCAAAGTTGCTCATGAAGTGACAATTCATATATTTTCTTTTCTTCTCTAGGCTTCTCTGGACAAAATGGCCAAAGGACACATGCTCGCAGACGTCGTGGCCATTATTGGTAAGTGACATCATCAACGTGCGCCCGGTCCCCGATGGTCACGAACCTTCTTCTTTCGACAGGCACGCAGGACATCGTGTTTGGGGAGGTGGACCGCTGAGCAAGCCCCCCCCCCCTGCCTGCCTGATATTCTGTGATATATAATGCCGAATAAATATTTTATGCTCAGAATCCAATATTAGACTCTTGTCATTTTGTACTGTGAGAGAACAAAATTGTTTGACTTTGCTGTGGTTTTGGTGTTCAAGAGAGGGAGTGGCCTGAGCAGATCTGAGCCAGATGGACCTCAAGCCCAGACCACAACTTCCCCCTCTCGGCAGTGACTTTTTTTTTTGCACTTCGTCAGTCTTAAGCGTTGACCAAAATTGTGTTTTCGACTCGATAGAACCATGGCCTTGTGGCACAGGAGCTCACTACTGGCGGCCGTTCCTCTGTGGATGACTTTCGGTCGAGCTGGTGAGTTGCGGAGGGTGGGCGCTTTGCTGGCTGATGGGGGCCCCCGCACTTTTTGGAAACGAGCTTTCGCTAAGAGTGTTCACGTTTACACGTCTCTTATTTTCTCGCCTGCGAAAAGAGAAGCTGAAGCTCTGATGAGGCGTCGCTGACGCAGAAAACATATCGACACTTTTAACTTGAACTGAAATTTAAATTGGTGCTTATCGACAGTTGGGGATATCGAGGAGCCAAAAGCCGTTTGTTTCGATTCACCCACCAGTCAAAAGTAGCAACTTCTCAAGTTGCTTCAACAAGTCGAGACTTATTTCCAAATTCAAGACAAATGTCACTGCGGACATGTGATCAGTCCTCTGAAGAGTGATTCAGTTTCAATTTTGGGCGTTATAATGGCGCGCCAAAAGTTGGGTGAACTCCATTTTTTGTTCGATAAAATTTTAATTTGGGCAATTCAACAAAGTACTTTGTGGTTTGCTGTTGTGAAAACTGGCTGTCCCACATTTCACAACAAAGAGAGTAAGAGAAGTAACTGTCCCTTATATTGTAAAAAGCAAACAACCTGCTTGCTTTATTGTGCAACCGAAATTTATTGCCGGAAATGTCAGAAAATTATATTTTTAAATTGTTGCAATTTTTGAGATTTTTATTTTTTGTAATTTTTTTTTAATGGTGCGACAATTCAGTAAAATCGATGTCATCTTCTCTCTGCAGCAGCTCTCGCCGAACCGGAGATATGTTATCTGCTGGATGGCATTCTGTTTTTGTATGGCATCATCCTGACCGCGCTCTACTGCAGACTCAAGGTCGGCATTGCTTTTTTTTTTCCCGAGCCCTAAACCCTAACACTGTCCCTAACCCTATTCCCTAATCCTAACCCTTTTTCCCCCCCCGCCTGTCTATTTTAATGCACCCCAATTTGCAGTAAAATGAATTCCTGGTAGGATTACAGCCTTACTACTGTGTGTATCACTTGCATGCGGCTTGTCAGTGGATGTGACTTCACTTCCTGTTTGATTGTGAAAGAAGCTTATAGATTTTTGATGCATATAAAGGCAGACGATGCAGTTTGACGCTTCTAAGTGATAGGCATAGACAGCAATGAGTAAATAATCAAACGTTATTACAGATTCGCACTGCTAAAGAGGGGAAGGCAGATGGCAAGCAGGTAAAATGCAGTACACTGCACATGTACAACTGATGTTTCATTAAAAAAAAAAAAAATTAACAAAAATTTTTACCCCTTTCCTCTGATAGAGTGTTCCAGAAGGCATTTACACTGTAAGTCTTTGATACACTCTCAATGACTGGCACTCACTCACCCAACTGTCTGACTTGTATGTTGCTTATTGTCTACTCAGGACTTGACTCCTCATGTCCAGGACACGTATGCGATAATTAACACCAAGAAGTGACAAGAAAGGAAAACACAAAACATTGCTTCCATTTTTTTGTTCGGCTATGCTTATTTTCACCTGGCGTTGAATGTAATGCAAATTTGTGATGAAGAAAAACCATGTTGTGTTCCTCACTCTACTAGCATTTGTTATTGATTATTGTATTGAGCAGTTACTTATAACAAGGAAAGACATGATTAAATAGCACCTTTTTTTTCTCCCTTGGTGATTGCATTAATCAGTTACTAATAAAAAGGGAAAACGTGATTAAACAGCAATTTTTGCTTCGATTTCATGGGCTCCTTCTGGTGTACACTTTGGCCACTTGAGGGAAGTATAACGAGATGTACGGCTTGTTTATAACAGCCCTCCAATATGGCCGCCGGTAGTGCATTGTGGGTAATTGCTAAAAGGACGGAGCCCCTATAGCAACAGTACAGGATGAAAGTCTCAAAGTTAGCAATTAAGCCTTGTTAATATTAGCCTCACTTCGTCGAATATAAAGAATAAATGCCTGTGAGTTTGGTTTTGGCGTGTTTCTGTGCTGTTTTGATTCACTCCATTGCTGAAAACATTGCAACATTAGCTTTAGCATTGGACTGGGAGGCAAGCTATGGAGTAGATGTGTAAACATGATCCACAAAACTTTTTTTTGTGTCAATTTCAGTGATCAGAATAATTTTCCTGTGTCAAATATTAACCAAGTTCTTTTAAAACTGGCGAAAATTCACTAGATAGCCAACGTCATAATGCTTAGTCAATCGTGTGGTGTAACATAATTTAAATGTTCAGTAGTTTATAATAAAAAAATAAATACTTAAATAATTAAAATAAGTAAATAATTAATAATTAATTAATAGCAATTAAATAATTAAAATACATAAAATTAAAAATGAAGATTTGAGAACTACTACAACTTCCGTTGAAATGTCATGCAAAATTATCTAAACGCCTCCTTTTAGTAAAGTAGTATTATGTAATATACCATAGATGTTGAAAACTACCAAATAAGGTTATGTCATGACTATTATTTGCTGACATAATTTTTATAATACAAAGCACAGTATAGGCTAGTTTGAATTGGGTAAGAAGAGAAGGCAGCAGTTTGCGACGATGGATGGATGTACAGTACACTAGAATGCTTGGACATCCTGTGTGGCGTTCCACAGGGTTCAGTGCAAGGACCAATGTTCTGTATAAATGATCTTTGCCATGTACGAAAATCTTTGAAATGCATCCAAAATGGGGTTTTTTTTCTACCCAAAAAATTGTTGAAGAAGCATTAAGTGTTTTGTTAAAAGTTTTTAAAAATGTATGCGGGGGTCCACTGTACTGCTCAAATACACCAAAAGGTGGCAGATTTGGTAGTCATTTTTTTTTTTTTTGTTTGCTGGAGGATTTGTCTTGTCTGCAGCCTCAGGTGTGAACAAGTAACGACGAGAGCGGAAAAAAAAAAAAAACTGTCAACGGGCCTCCACCAAACCGGAAAGTTGACTCGAAAGGTCGAAAGGGAGGTGGAAGCACAAGTGTGCAGGTAATGCAAACAGGTGTATCCCTGACAGGTGAGCTTTCTGCTCTCACCATGTGTGTGTTAAACCACCACAGAAAACCGGATCTTAGGACTTTTATTTTATACAGTATTTAGGACTCTAGATTTCCTAGTAGCATGGCTGCGTTCGGCAGCATAGGCTGATGATTTGGCGACTCAAGTATTGCAACAACTGTCGGGAGGATGACATCCTGGCTCAGAGGACTCTCGCTGTGTCTCCTGGTCCCATGGATCTCTGGTAAGAAGTTATTTTTATGCTATGTCGTGTCCTCCTGGTCCAGGTCATTGAACATATGCTCTTATTATCAATAATATCAGGACTACGTAAATCAAGTACAAAAAGGCTTGTTTGTCCCGATCATCAACAAATTCCCAATAAAGTATCGGCGCTCAGGAATTCCGAACAAAAGCGCACTTGAGTGCCGCAGCCTTTCAATAGGCTGAGAAAAAATAACAGTGGCGTGCTGCTGCCTGATGTATCAGGAAAAACAGGTTGCTGTTGATCCATTTATTTATGGTGTTGAGAAAAACAAAAACAAATATCTCACTCATCACATATCACATCACATTACATTCATACTGTGTGTTTCAATCTGCATATTTCCTTCATCTCTTGAGGACTAGCAGGATCAAAATCAGGCTCATGTCTACGAAGGCGGGCATTGTTTGGCCACCCAAAAAACGTTTGGGTCTGTTTCTTCTTTGGGGCCACCAATCTACTCACGACCCTCGCTGTAAAATGGAGATATCTTTCGATTTAAGTGTGCAAGATGAACGAAATTAGCACAGATGTGGGGGAACGCCTTCTTCTCCTTTAGTCTTTGTTTCACTTTCAAGCAGAAGGAAAATTGGCAAAAATGTGTTTGTTTGTTTTTTTTGGAGGGTTCTGGGTTGGGGAAGCTCGAATGTCATTATTTGAGTTTTACGGTGTACTGCGTGAATGGGCAACTTGATGGAGGGAGGGGCCCACAATGTTTCCATCATTGCAACTGGGGTTGCCACGTAGGACTTCCTCATCGGCTATATGACCAAAATGCTCTTTTTGCTCTGGACAAAATATGAGCAGATGTGCCAAATAGCCAATATTTGGTCCGACCCACTTTTTTTTTTTTTCCCCACGCGTCATGTCTTCGACATGGACACAATGAAGCCATGTGTTGCCGTTGACCGGGGGGGGGGGTGAGCCGTTGTTCACAGGAAATGCATGAATCATGGCCGCTGACTTGACGCGCGCAGTCTCGTTCTCACCGCGCAGCGTCGTGAATCATTTTTTTGCTGTGTTCGTGTGACGAAAGAATTGCGCTCGTAGTCTCTTGTCTGAAAACATGATACCAACCTCATACCAAACCCATTCTCATCAATGCGGATACCGTTGGCGGCATCCAGGTCGACTCAGCATTTTTCTTTCTTCCTCCACTCCAAAAACAGGCTGTTCACACGACACCGCGTTTGTCATTTTACTGCACCGTCTGTCGTTAATTCCGGCCCTGTCCAGACACGATGCGCTACGACAGGTTGTCTCGTGTAACTTGTCAAGCGGCATATCTTCACTTGTACTGATAGCGCAACCTCGGTCTCTGCCTGCGCGTGCAACACAGCTCCTCTTGTTCCTAACGCAGGACAAAAATATCGGGACACCTACAAGCAGCGCTGGGCCAGGAAAGCCTTTCTTGCCGGTCAGAAGCACTGACCTACATGTACAATCTAAATTCTCATCCTTGCTCCACTGAAACTATTTTCTTGTATTCCCCTACGTGCTATTCTATCCATTTCGTAGCGTTCCTCTCAAAAGTCACTGTCGTTCTTCGTCGCAGTGACTGGAGAATTTGTCAAGCGGCCCCCGAATGACTCCATCTACTCCTTGGCCGAAAAGGACACGGTCCTGCCCTGCCGCTTCCAGCCTGAGGAAATGCAGTTGGTGGTGCAGGTCACGTGGTACAGGGAGACCCCAGAGGGCTGGGACCAGATCATCACGGCTCATCACATTGACGGCCAGACTGGTAGTTACATGTGCAATGAAAATGAACGCACCAGAATGAATAGCGAAAAGCGACGAATGATTTTGAACATTTAAATTTTTTGGAACAAACAAATAAGTCAAATATTATTCCTTTGTTGACAGCTTTTGGAGCGTGGTCTGGCCGTGTGCGATTCAACAGCAGCACCCCCACCAAGGACTCATCTTTAGTGCTCTTCAGCACAGACGTCTCAGACGAGGGGCGCTACACCTGTCACGTCAACTCCTACCCTTTGGGAAACTTTGACCAGATAGTGAATCTCATGGTCTGGAGTGAGTATCTCATTTTTTTTTTTTGCAAACGCAAATATGGAATCAAACAAACAACATAGAAGCAAATAAAACGGCACATAGGCAACAACACAGCAGGTCCAGTGACAAATGATCTTGGAGTGGGACTGGATTAAATTTTGGAGTAGTCACACAAAGGTGGTAGGAAGGAGGCAATCAGGGTTTGGATTGGTTGAGAGATTGAGAGAGTGTGGCTATAGAGAAGTAGCTGAGAGGAATATTGACACAGGTGACGCCTGTCAGTGGGTTGATGAGGCGGACAAAAAAAAAAGCCCAGGATTCAAACCATCAATTTATTCACGAATGTAAACATTTTATTTCAGAGAGTAATTTCACACTACTATTCCTACCAATATATAAATATATATTTTTACTTATTGCAATATAGGCATTAGAGGTGTAAAAATTAATTGATTAAACATCCATCCATCCATCCATCGATTTTCTGATCCGCTTCTCCTCACAAGGGTCGTGGGCATGCTGGAGCCTGTCCCAGCTGTCTTCAGTCAGTAGGTGGGGAACACCCTGAAATGGTTGGTCGATGAAACAGTTTATCGATTATCAAATTAATCTGTAACTATTTTAACTGACAACTGTCTTTTTTTCTAACATTTAGGCGAACAAATAGTAAAATAAAATGTTTAACTGAAGTTGAACAACATGGGATTCGGTGACTAGTTTTGAATTGGATGCAAAGCTATGTGGATTCAAATGAAAAGTTTGCAAGAACGGATGGATTTGAATCCCAATGCTATGGGACAACATGTATGGTGTCCCACAGGGGTCAATCCTGGGGCCAATGTTTTTAATATATATTTGTTTAACCTTGCACACCTAGGGGGTTAAAATCAGGGGATGCTGTGGTGTGGACTACATATATGGCGTCCCGCAGGGGTCAATCCTGGGTCCAATGTTTTTGATATATATTTGTTTAACCTTGCACACCCAGGGGGTTAAAATCAGGGGATGCTGTGGTGTGGACTACATATATGGCGTCCCGCAGGGGTCAATCCTGGGTCCAATGTTTTTAATATATATTTGTTTAACCTTGCACACCCAGGGGGTTAAAATCAGGGGATGCTGTGGTGTTGTTAGCTGTGGGCCTGTGATGCCCTTGTGATTAAGGGCTACAGAAATAATTTGGACATTGGACATATACAGTATATGACATTTCCAATGAGTCAAAATCCTTGAAATGATAGATAGATGACACAAACTGGTTTCCGGGAATACTTTGTAATTGGCACAGGGATGAGCACATTTAAAAATTGATTTGATAGAAATATGTTATCTCTTCAACATGAATAAAGCAGAAATCATGATCTCCTCGATCTGTACCTGAACAACATGCAAGTACAGATGGTGCAAATTTAGAAAGGGGGTGCCTAAGTCGGTCTCCAACTGTGGCTGCTGCACAAATTCATAGATATTTGACATCATGCTTCTCGTCCAGCCATCCCGATCTCCTCCTTGGATCCTGTGATTCTGGTCGAGGGGCAGTCATATCGGCAGGCAGCGTCGTGCCGCTCTTTGGCCCGCCCGGCGCCTCAGCTGTCGTGGGACACCGAGCTGCACGGTCAATCCATGAACCGTTCCTGGGCGAACGGGGCCATCACCACCCACTTCTCCTTGCACCCTCTGAGGAAAATGAACGGGAAGAAGCTGGATTGTCTGGTGTGGCATCCGACTCTCACGGCGGGGCCGCGTCGGCACCAGAACAAGCTGGTCGTACACTGTGAGTGGGATCAAAATTGGGATGACCAAATCAGGATCCAGACATTGCTCAACTGTCTTGTATGTATCCCTTCCAGTTCCTCCCGATTCTGAGGTGTCGGGCTATAATGGAGACTGGTATGTGGGGCGGGAGAATGCTGCCCTGACGTGCGTGAGTGGAGGAAACCCCAAACCGCAGAAATTCACCTGGGCCAGGTACAGTTATATTGTCTGTTGACTAAGCGTCGCCGTCTGGACTGTTGCTTTTCCTGGAACTCCAAGCGTGATTACACCGTGACATCACCGTTGGCATATAGCTGTTACGTTGAACCTGACGTACTCGAGTCACCGTGTGCTTGCTCACTTTGGGGGATAAAAATCAGTCATCGGGGTGTGGCTAATGCGGTTCGGTTGAACAGAAAAACAACATGTGTCACCGAAAGTTAGTGATGCCAACTTGTTTTGATTGCGCGCAACGTGGTAGTTGACGTTCACTTGAGTTCATTTTCACTGACCACACCCAAGCGTGATGACTTCTCGACTTGTTCAATCATGAAATTATTTAAATTGAGCAAGTCTGAGAAACGAGGGTCTGTCAAAAGATCTCGAAAATGCAGCTACAAAATGCCCTGATACACAGAAATTAAAGAACGGATGGGCCAAAAAAAACATTTTTTTTGAAGGCGTGTGTCTTGTTACATCTGGTGTAAATGTAACGGCATTTGAGGACGACAATCATCTCAGCAGTCAAACATGGTGGTGGTAGTGCGATGGTCTGGGGCTGCTGATGACTTCAGGACCTGGACAATTTGCTGCAACTGATGGAAACATGAATTTGGCTCTTTACCAGGAAATACCGAGAAAGAATGTTCGGCCATCCTCATGCTGAAGTTCACTTGGGTTTTGTTTTGCAAGATATAAAACACACCAGTGAGTCAACCTCTGAATGGCTTAAAAAAACAAAACAAATTGAAGGTTTTGGAGTGCCCGAGTCAAAGTCCAGATTTGAATCCAATTGAAATGCTCTTGCATGCCCGTTCATGCTCAAAAACTCTCCAGGGGTTACTGAATTAAAGCAATGCAGCTTGAAAGACTGGTCCAAAATATCTCCACAAAGATTTCAAAAAGTCTCATTGCAAGTTCTGGAAGATTTCACTTGTTGCCGCTGGCAACTTCATTTGGTTTAGGGGGCATGTAGAGCCGATTTGTTGATGTTATAACATAAAGAACAAAAAAGGTTCTGTATGGGAACCCTAAAAACACCAGGGAGCAATTTGGGAAAAAAAACATCTCGAGTTTGATTTTTATGATGATTAAAACAAAAATTAGCATGCTGATTCCAAAACTGCAGTCAGTTCTTTTATTAGCTATGTCAAGTATTTTTCTCCACAGTTTGCCAGAAAAGCAAAATTCCACTGATTAGCTCTCGTAAGACGGATCATCTTGTTCAAGACTCGAGCGTTGCCTCAATCAAACATGGCGCAAATGAGCGTGACAAGTGACGACAGTCAAGCAGCCGACCTTTTCCTGACTAACTTCAGTTTGTGTCGCGTGGCGCAGAAAAGATTTGTCTCGGTCCGTTTAATTTTTGTCGTTTTGTGTGTTTTACCCCCATGCAGTAATTATCCCAAAATTGGACATTTCGGTCACTTTGGACGATTTTGGACTGTTGGACAAATGGACACCACAGACAAAACAGTGAAATATAACTCCACGAAGCTGAACTTTTGCATAGGATGTATATCTATGTCTTGGCCAATTCCCACTGAACATTTTGAGGGGTTGAAAGTGAAAAAAAATGAAAAGTGAAAAAAGTTGTTGCACATTGGAAGAGGGACATTTTTGGGACAATCCTCGTGGACGTAAACCCTTCATGCAGCCACTTAAAAATACTGCTTGAGGGTTAAGTACTTACCGAATAAAAGAAGAACTCGTAGTTCCACATGCGATGGGGCGGAATGGCTCGCACTTGCAGTCCGGCCCCAGTGGATTTTTTAAATTTTTTTTAATTGTTGTTTGTAACGTCAACACGGCCGTAAACAAGCGCGTCAGCCTCAGCAGTCCCGCGCACGCACGAGCGCACTCAGCGGGTCAAACCTGTTGGCTTTGTCAATAGCAGGCGTCTTGGTGAAGCAATCGCTTGGTGGCACGCCGTCGTGTTTGTGCTTGCGCGGACGGAAGGCGGAGGAAAAGCGAAAAGGTGGCCCGATCGCGGAGGGAAGCGAAAGAGAGCGAGCGAGACGGATGATGAGGAAGAGGAACAGAATGGATGAAGTCATTGAAAGTTTGACTGCCTCAAAATGACAGAAATAGTCACTCGAAAGATAAATGGTCCATACGAGGGACCCCTACAGGGTTGGCTATCGGGAGTTTTGGGAAAATATGTGTATTTTTGGGCTAGTCCTGGCCATCAGCAAATGTCCACCAGACGTCAGGCCTCCCCAACAACGATTAACACCCCATCGCCGACGACGTTTCGGCGCGAAACGGCAACTTTTCAGCGTACAGCAAAAACTCCAATTTTTGTCTCCACCTGGTCTCATCAGACCTGTTCCTTGTGTCAACCAATCCAGCCACTCATGTTTTGTCAAAGATGTTTGGTGGTACAGTTAAACCTCGGTTTTCGTCCATAATCCGTTCCAGAAGGCTGTTCGAAAACCGAGATTGTTCGAAAAGCGAAACCACGCTCTTTTTAAAATAAAAATGTTTGCTGAACACGTCTGCTCACAATAGAAAGCAACACGAGGAAGCGTCACTTCGTGTAAGGAAGGCGAGAGGAGTCAAATGGTGCATTCAAGTGCGCTCAGTTTGTTCGAGAACCGAAATTTGTTCGTCATCCGAGGCATGAAAAACTCGACATTTTTGGTCGAAAACCGAATTGGACGAGAACCGAGACGTTGGAAAACCGAGGTTTGACTGTATTTAGTTCCCTGATTTCTTTTCGGTCTGCGTCGCATCGATGTCGCTGCCTTCAAAAGTCGCTTCGCTTTTATCGTGTCATGTTTGCTGTTGTGGAGAGAGTGGCTTTATTAATTTTTTTTGTTTGTGGGTTTTGTTGTTGGGTTTTTTTTTGTTTGTTTTTTTGTCCAAATCTTTTGAGAGATGATGTCTCCTCCCTTGCCTCGCAACTTCTGCTTCTCTGCATTTAGGTCCAACTTTCCCCATCGCCACTAACCAACAGTTTTCTTTTATGCTGTTGAATTATCTTGAATTGAGTGTTATTTCGCTCACTTGAACGCTTTCGATTTATGTCTATGTGAATAAATGCTTAACTGAAATATCGCTCAAGGAACAACTACCTTAATTTGGGCCCGGGGTAGGGGGAGTGGGGCAGCCTATTGGATTAAAAAAGTCTACACACCCCTGCCCAAATGCCAAGGTTTTGTGATGTGAACAAATGAGACCAAGACAAATCATTTCACAACTTTTTCAACTTTTAATGTAACTCGTAACCTGTACACCTCAATTGTGTGTGTGTGAGTGTGTGTGTGTGTGTGTGTGTGTGCGTGTGTGTTTTTAGACCATTTTCCGAGAGGAAGTAAAACAAACCAAGTGATATAATGTGGTTACACAAGTGTTAAATTGTATGTTGCGGTTGCCGGAATTATCCAATCACATCGACACGCCTGTTCAGCGGGAGTCAACAACATCTGCACGCATTTAAAGGGCCTCTTCTGAGTAACCTCAAATCAATTTCAGCTGTTCTGGAGGGCTATCCAGATATTTCTTTTGTTTTCTGGCAAAAGCCTGAAGGTTTTGTACTTTGCACTAACACTCGAGATTTGTTCTAATATAAAAGTTGAATGTGATAGGTCAATTCCAAATATAGCCATGTTGCAGTTTTAAGAGGGTGTGCACACTTTTGAAAACATATCACTTTTTTTTTTTTTTTACTTTGTCTTGAAAATTTCTTTTTGGATCGAGTGGTTTGGGGTCGTAAGCCAAATTAATGTTGGAAAATGTTGGAAATGACTGACCTTAAAGAATCAGACACGTGGGGGGAAAAAAAATGGATTTTGTCTCAGGTGTGTCATGTTTGCGTTAACAGACACGGTAAGGCTTTGCCCGCCGATTTGATCCCTCACCCCAACGGAACCCTGGAGTTCCGGCGCCCCCTCAGCCTATCAGACAGCGGCACCTACCAGTGCGTGGCGAGGAATGAGGTTGGCGTGGGCACGGCGGAGGTGGAGATTTTCGTATCAGGTAGCCGTCCAGAGTTGAGCCTTTGACAACCCCCCCCCCCCCCCCCCCCACCCCCCTGCGGCTGCGCAGACTTCTGACCGCTTCCTTGCTTTGCCTTTCCTGCAGAGTTTCCCGAGAGCCAGATCATGTCGGAGACGACGACGATGGTCGTCGTCGGGGTCATCGCCGTGGGGCTCCTCCTCTTGATGCTGGTCATCATCATCACTGTCACTTGTCATCACAAGAAGAAGAACAAGAAGCTCAGGAGGGAACTGACCGAGAAGAAGTATGGAGCAGGGTTATAATAGTTTGCGGTTTCTCATGATCGTTCGTTTTTTATTTCGTTTTGACTTTTTTCAAATTCACTTTTGATAGGAGGTTTGTTCGTTTTTTTTTTTTCATTCATTCATTCATTCATTTTCCGATCCGGTTAATCCTCACAAGGGTCGTGGGGGGTGCAGGAGCCCATCCCAGCCATCTTCGGGCAGTTGTCGGGGGACACCCTGAACTGGTCGCCAGCCAGGGAAACCTCGGGAAAAATTTAGAGTGTTCAATCAGCCTGCCATGCATGTTTTTGGAATGTGGGAGGAAACCGGAGTACCCGGAGAAAACCCACGCAGGCCCGGGGAGAACATGCAAACTCCACAATGGGAGGGCAGAGCTGGAATTGAACCCGGGACCTCTGCACTGTGAGGTTGATGTGCTAACCACTGGACCGCCGGGCCGCCCTGTTCATTTTTCGTTTTTCAAAAACGTTTTTATTGGTTTCAGTATTAGTTTTAGTTTTGTTTCTGGGGTATTTGGCGAGTGATTTCAAGATAAAAAAAAATCAATAAAAAAAATCATTAAAGGCTGCAAAGTACTGAATAATAAATTAAGGCAAACTATAATTCTCCAACAGCTGTTACAGTCATACCAAAATAAATACATTTAAAATGAACCCTTAAAGGTGATGTCTGATATTGACCAAGACGAAAACAAAGGACATCGTTTTACAACCGCAAGATGTTTCAGTTAGTTTTCCTCTTTTCCAAAGCGTTTTCCTTTCCACCTCGTTTCATGAACGAAAATGTTCTTTCAATTTGACTTCCAATTATTTTGTTGGTCTTCCTTGACGATAATGACTGCGGTATGCAACAAGGAAATTGGATGAATGCGCGATCCAGTCAGGGTAAAAAAAAAAACCCGCAGATCTCATTTTGCCATCTTTGCTTGTGCACAGGGAGGAAATAAGCACTTTGTCCTGGCATGCTTCTTTGCGGAGGATCAACTCGGTCAGCACAGATGCAAGAGGAGCGGTAATGAATTATTCTCTCTCTCTCCGACAACACAGAACAAACACGGTGACACTTTTCTCGCCGGTCTGCGCGACCCAGTTCTGCCTGGGAGACAAAACCGGCAGATTGAGTCAGTGATTCTTTGTCAGACATGAAATGGAAGACATAATGAAGCGCTCGGGATGAGACGGGGGAAAGGAGGCGCCCGCTTTGTCTCTCTTGAGGAAGCGGGAAAAGTTTGGACGCTGGCAAGTTTCGGCAAGTTTGCGCACAAAGTATCAAAGTCTGTCTGCTTCCTGTCATTGCAGACGGAGGAGAGCATCCCGCTGAGGGTGGAGGGAACCATGTCCTCCCTTGGGGTCAGTCCGCTCGCCGCAATGATCAAACTTGATGTTCCTTTCATTCCTGTCTGTGACTCTGAGAGTCGATGGAACCACTCCAAATTGTCATATTCCAAAAAAATATCGATATATGTATATTGGATGACAAGAGGCCTTGGTTGGTTCCGTTTCTTTCAGTCAGCAAATCATTTTCAGTTCGCGCAACAGGAACCTACCAAGCTACTAATCCGCCACTTGTGATCTGCGTCTATTTCTTGTGCGGATAGGAGCTGGCCCCCAGCCGTGACAGCCGCTCCACTCTTATGGGTGGGAGGTCGGGAGGAGGGGAAGGAGGAGGGGGAGCGTACGACTACCTGGGTCGCCCGGTACTACTCAACTCGCAGAAAGGCAGAGAGAGCCTCTTGGACCATGATGAGGTGAGCAAAACTTTGCATACGTTCCAACCTTTGAATAAGCATCTACAGTCATACCTCGGTTTTCGACCATAATCCGTTCCAGAAGTCTGTTCGAAAACCGAAACCACGCTCTTTTAACCCTCATGCAGTATTTTTAAGCGGCTGCATGAAGGGTATTACGTCCCAAAAATGTCCCTCTTCCAATGTGCAACAACTTTTCTCACTTTTAATTTTTTTTCACTTTCAACACCCTCAAAATGTTCAGTGGGAATTGGCCAAGACATCGATATACATCCTATGCCAAATTTCAGCTTCGTGGAGTTATTTTTCACTGTTTTGTCTGTGGTGTCCATTTGTCCAACAGTCCCAAATCGTCCAAAGTGTCCGAAATGTCCAATTTTGGGATAATTACTGCATGGGGGTTAAAAAAAAAATCTTTATTGAACACGTCTGCTCACAACGGAACGCTACACGAGGAAGCGCCACTTCCTCGTGTAAGGAAGGCGAGAGGAGTCAAGTGGCGCATTCAAGTGCGCTCACTTTGGTTGAGAACCAATTTTCGGTCGTAATCCGAGGCATAAAAAAACTCGACATTTTTGGTCGAAAAATCAATTTGGTTGAGGACAGAGACGTTCGAAAACCGAGGTTTGGCTGTATTTGTCGCTTTATAGTATTTGTGTTATCAGATTTGGTTATTCTATTTTGATTTTCACAAATCTCGGGACTGGCGAGAGCCCTCGGGTATTGTGTTTTGTGCCATGTTTTGAAATGTCTTGTTGGTATGACGGTAAAAATCCCTTGACTCCTTGAGAGCTCAATTTGAAATGTAAATGAAGGAACAATCAGAAAACAAATTGGTAACACGGTGGAATAAATAAAATTAAATACCAATGAGATAGGAGTAGAGAAGAAAGGTGCAATTGAGCTCTATTGATTAGTATAGCAAATTTTTCGCACTACAAGGCGCACCTAAAAGCATTGTTGTATTGTATTCTCTTTAGCATAGCTCCATCTAATGGATGCATAACGCAACTGCAGCCACTATTGTAGCTTCTATTCTATGCCCCTTATAATGCGGTACATATGAAAACGGTTTTAAAATAGGCCATTCATTGAAGCCGCGCCTTATACGCCGAATTATATTGCGGAAAATACGGTAAGTTGCTTTTCAAATATTGTTAAGAATATGTGCCTTTGAGCATGGTTATATTGAGTGCTTATGTGTTAATACTTGTTATTCAACAGAATATCACTCCAGGAGCACAATGCTAATTTCCCGTTAGCATGTCAATGGAATTTTTACATTGACTTCAACATTAGCACCGACGATATTTTAAAAATGAAGCATGTCTCGTGTTTTAATATACAACGTGTGCAATTCTTGTTGTGTGTTTCATTTTACAGTCAATGCCAACTGGGATATCATTAAACCGTTTTAAAGAGAGGCAGAATCACATCATCTCACATACTTGTAAGATGATGCTTTCTGGGTCCTTTCACAACGTCAGGAACTTGCACTCACACCGCGCCGATGACAATGTTTTTAAGTTCGAGAGAATGCCAAAACTGAAATCACAATTTAATTGCCATTCATTGCCCAGCCCTACATCGAATACAAAATATGTGTCCAAAATTCAGCTGCTGCGCTGACTACTAAAACCAAACTTGAAATTTACAACGAAAGCAATTTTTATTTGCAAATTAAAAACGACCGCCTGAGTTGTCCTACATTACATTAAAATACCTTTCATGTTGGTGTGTACATCTGCAGCAGGGAACTTCCCTTCCGTGTCGCGTCCCGACACCGTTGACCATCAGGTCCACCGACATGCTCGGTGAGCAAAACGAAGAATGGTCAAGGCCAGCGAGTTCCGTCAGGTCTCTGCGCCACCCCTCCCCGAGCTACTGCACTCCCTCCATGACCGACAATGACGACGAGGTGGACGAAGGCCTCGGGGGTCCCGCCAGCCAGGAGCATCCTGATGACCGGGAAAGCCAGAGCAGTCGCTCCCAGGTGTCCGAGGCGCACAGCCACAACCAACTCACAAATGGCACAAAGAAGTTCAAACCGGAGATAGGCCACACTGTGGTTGGCCCTCATACCTCGATGGTGCACAAGGTCCAGATTGTGTAAGGGGGAAGCTGCTCGCAACTCGTCAAGAAGCATTTTATTTGTAAGAACTGCCAAGTGTTTAAAGGACAATTTGAAAACAATCTTGTACTCTCTGGACTCAAGGAAATGCAGATGGGACATTTGGATTCTAGGTTAGTTTGTTCCGCTCTTTCTGTTACAAATATGTATATATTAACATATATTGATATACAGTGTATCTATATATACGGTAAGTGTATATCTATCTATCTATGCACATACATTTTGATTTCTGGCTTATTGTACTCTTCTGTGACAAATATGTGCCATAGCAAGAATTCCACACATGGCAAATATGAAGTATTATTCTGTCTCACTCGTGGACTTTAGTTTTTTTGATTGTTTTTTTTCCCCCTTTCAACATTAAGAATATATTTGAATTCAATTTGTCCCAAAACTCTTATAAAGGGGTATATGGCCAAATGGCACTTTCTTACTTTGCTTTGCTCCTCCTGTCACAAATATGTGATGCAGCAAGAACCGCAGATACTACTGTACTTCAAATGTTCTCCCCTAAGAAAAATATTTGAATACAATTTGACTAAAACTGGTTTATTTTGGGCATCCACACTTTGAAAAGCAGTCATTGTCTGCCGACGACCGTTTTCGTTGTCTTCAGCGTCCTTTAGTGGCGACTTTGGGAACTGCAGAAGATCTGACAACAGTTCAAATGCCTATATGAGTTATAATTTACAAACGTGACATCAAGGTTGAATAATCACATTTAGTACATTTGTGTCGTGCCATGTAACAACAGGCGACGGCGTTATATGCCTGTATATTTGTTTTTGACCGAGTTAAAAAAAAAGGCACTTTTATGTGTGACGTCATCACATTGACAGTTGCCTACTGTACGTTTTATTTTGTGTAAACGAGTTTTTCTTGTACCGCGCTGTACGACGTGTGTCACTGGTTTTGTACGTTTGTAAATGAGCAATAAAGTTATGGGTGACAGAAAAAAAACAGGAAACTGATCTGGACAGCTAAGATGGCGGAGGAGCAGCAAGAAGCATCACAGGGGGAGATGGAGGGTGAGAAAAACAAAGTGGAAACACAACACAGCAACACGCAGCGAGGCCACTCGTCTCTGGAGGTTTTAAGCCACTTCAAACCAACAGTGCTTTTTGTCGCTTTTGGCCCGATGTCCTTCCGTCAGACTAAGCCGTTGCCACGCAGCGTCCAAATAGAGAAAGGGGCCATAGCTTGTTGGCTAATGCTAACATTGCTGCACAAAGAAACGCTTGTTTAGCCACTTTCGCAGGCGACTTTCAGTCTCGAGATTTGGGACATCAAATCAACATTAAAGCGATATACTTAACGTTAAACATAATCGACGTGGGGCCGGTTGGGCTCCAACTCGCAGGCGTTGTAAACGCATTCCAGGTCACGTCATCCTCATTTGAACTTTTTCTGTTTGTTTTTTTTTTTTTTATTATTTAACATTGAGTCAGTTCATCTGAGAAGTTAACACACGGAAAATAACTCTGCCTTCTAACCATAGGAGTGAACTGCTTGGCGTATGATGAGGCCATAATTGCACAGCAGGACAGAATTCAACAGGAGGTGAGAATTTGACCTCAAGGAGCTGCTCTTGTTTTAAATTCGGTATTCTAATGAATAGATTTCCCCCTTCCCTCTAATCAACTTGTGGTTGGCCATGTAGATAGCCAACAGTAACCCGCTCGTGTCGGAAAGAAAGGAATTGTCCGTGCTGCAGAGGGAATACTCCGAGGAAGACACAGTTTATCAGCTCAAGATCAAGGTCAGTGGAACCTCATCGACGGGTCCCATGTAACATCCATGCCAATACTTTTTTTTTTTTTTTTTTTTGCTGCTTTGTCACAGGACTTGTACAAAAAATATTCATACATCCGCAAGACAAGACCGGACGGCAACTGTTTCTACAGAGCCTTTGGCTTTGCACATCTCGAGTCTCTACTAGATGACAGCAAAGAACTGCAGAGGTAAGTGCTATACTGGAAAAAAAATAAAATAAAAATATAAACTGAGTGAGCTCAAAGTTTCAAGGCAAAACAACGTCGATAATATATGAAGTTGGGCAATTTAACAAAATGTTTTTTAAATTGCGCTAATGTGAAAATTGTCTTTCCCGCATTTTCAACAAAGAATTCCCCCTTGTCCCCAAAAATAAAAGATATTGGGGGGGAAAAACAACTCATTAAATTATTTGGGAGCAAACAAACCAACATTTGTATTTGAAAGTTGTTCCAATTTGTTTTAGCCCCCACCAAAAGAACAAGTTGTGTTTTTGTTGTTGTTGTTTTTTTTTTCTTTACGGCGTAAACTTTAATGGCATGCGCGTTGTACACATTGTCGACTCTGTTCAGGTTCAAAGCGGTGGCAGCGAAAAGCAAACTGGACCTGGTTAACGAGGGATTCACCGAGTTCACCATCGAGGACTTCCATCACACCGTGAGTTTGCGACATCATCGGTTTTGTCTTCCGGATTTCCTCAGTCACGTCTCCGCTGTCCGGCTAGTTCATGGGCCTGATCGAGCTGTGCGAGAAGCAGCCCAGCTTGAAGGAGCTGCTCAGATCCTTCAACGACCAGAACGTGTCGGACTACGTGGTGGTGTACTTGCGGCTGCTCACCTCGGGCTACCTGCAGCGGGAGCACGCTTTCTTCCAGCACTTCATCGAGGGAGGACGCTCGGTCAAGGAGTTTTGTCAGCAGGTACCTTTTGAACTTGCGCCTTGAGGGAATGTTTCTGGAAAAATGGCAGATCATGACTGCGCTTTTTATTTCTTGTTGGTCCCCCCCCCCAAAGGAGGTGGAGCCCATGTCGAAAGAAAGCGACCACATTCACATCATCGCCTTAGCCCAGGCCCTGAACTTATCCATCCTTGTGGAGTACATGGATAGAGGCGAAGGCGGAACGGTTAATCATCACGTCTTCCCCGAAGGCGGCGACCCGCGCATCTTCCTCCTCTACAGACCAGGCCATTATGACATCCTGTACAAATAAGGCCCCCTCCCCATCATCACCCCCCCCCCCCCCCCCCCCCCCTTTCTCTCCACAGCCACACGGATGAAGCAGAATGTCGCCCGGCAGGCATGTGAGATGACACTCATGTGTCATAAACAAAAATTACAGTACATGGTACTCCACACCCCAACCGGCCCCCCCAACCCACCCCCCCGCCCCAGTTATCACCAAATATCTAAAAACATGTTTTGAGAAAATAGAAGTGACTCCAGGCGTTTAGAGTTGTACAGGTTTCTTTTGTGGTTGTAAATGTTATCTACTTGCTTTGTTGGATTATTTTCCTTTGTTACACTGCATTTCATTTGAGTTTTATTAAAAGGGATTTACATCTTATTTCTTGTGCGGTGTGCATTTCGGTACGAACTAAAACAAAAAAAAAAATGGAGAAAAGAAAACAGGTGACAATGTCATGAGTCATTTTGTGCGAATGCAGACAATGTGATAGACCATCATTAAATGGAAGCGTATTGCATTCACTAATGGGGATAGGGGGGGGGGGTGGTTTTAGGACTATTATTTTAGTTTCTGTTTTTCAAACAATTTCATTTGTTTTATGGAATAATTTTTTGGTTTTTGAATTTTTTTTGGGGTGGTTAGATTTTTTTTCTGTTTTGGGGAATATATTTAAAGATTCAAAAATAACATTAAAAACAAAAAACCCCGAATGCCCCCCCCCTACCCCTGATTTTTTTTTTTGTAGAACATAAACTTAAAAACAACCCTCTCAAAAATTGCTCAGGAAAAAAAAATTTTCAAGTGAGGAAAATGCGCTTCCGCATCATCATAAAGAAGAAACCAACTTTTCGTCATGATAATGACGCGCAACGAAGATCGTCTATTCATCGGCCAAAACGAACAACGGATTTTGTAGTCCATGTTTTTAATTTAAGATCCGAGTCAGCCCTCCTACCACACTATCTCTGGAGCTCGGACAAGAAAGTCGCTATGGCTCCGCTGGCGAAGTCATTTTTGACAAGCTCGAGGATATTTTCAGCATGTTTACGACTTCACTCTTCCCTTAGCTGTACGTTTCACGACGTAACGGTATTAATTTTGTTCTTTTGTTGGGGCGTCCTGTCCTTTTTGGTGCTCTCGCGGCACCTCGTGCAATGCTATATTAGCTCGTATGCTAACAGCACTTTGTTGACGGATGTGCAGCACATTTTTTTTTATACCTGCTTGGCAGTAATACATATTATGTGTATTAAATGTAATACATGAAAGACCCCCAGAATAACCTATTTCCTGGTCCCTTTCCCTTTTCCGAAGAGCAGGGGTCAACTGTAATTATATCGTTAAAATTAACGTTTTGGTTCCCTATTTATCCCAAAATAGCATTTAAAAAAAAAAAAAGCACGAAATTAGCGGCCATTTTTATTCTCCTTTTTTTCATGTGTTCATAAAATACATATTTTGTATGAAGCGCAGATGAAAATCAACTACAGTATATAATCATCATGAAACACAAATATCCAGTGGCAGCAACAAGCATTGTAATGAAGTTGTAAGGGTGTTCATCATTGGCGGATGTGTTTTAGGATTACCATCAGTTTAAATTTATCTTGCACTATGTTTTTATTTATTAAAAAAGCCCACCTTTAGGTTGTATTTAAAATGTGTCTTTCAAGTCAATTCCTTACACACCTTGCATTGCTTGTAAAAATTCAGATTTACTTTGTTTTGAATGACATGCCCACATCAACACATTTCCCAATGTTACTTTTGTACACCTGCTGTTAATGGTTAGAATACATAAAGGTAAAAACAATCGACAAATGGTCGATGTTTGAAGGGCCACAGTCAACTGATTTAATCGGTAGGCCAAGCCCGATTTATTATGGTGTGAATCTCATCTAACCTATCTGTCCTTCTGTGTGTCCGCCCAGCTGAAAACATGGACAAAAAAGCTACCTGGGACCGCTTCTACGCTGAAAGCAGCCGCAAGACGTTCAAGAACTTTGAGTGGTTCTTTGGCTTTGAAACAGTGCAAAACTTTATCATGCCTGTATTACAGACCATGGCCAGTCCCGATGCCAGGCTGCAAGTCCTGGATATGGGCTGCGGCACTTCCGCTTTGGGTCCATCTGTTTACCAGCGCTGTCCCGTACCCGTTCGGGTCACATGTGGGGACATTTCTCCCGTGGCCGTACGGCTCATGCAGGAGCACGTGCGGGCTGAAGCAGTCCGACCTGGCAACCGTTCTTCCCAGCTGGACTTTGTGGAGCTGGACTGTACGCAGCTGCACAAACACTTTGGTCCCACCAGTGTGGATCTCATTGTGGACAAAGGCACCACGGACGCCTTGTTGAAGTCCGACGAAGGGAAAAGGAGCGCCGGCCTGGTGCTGAAGCAATGTTTGAAAGTGCTGCGCCATTCGGGGTCTCTGCTCCAGTTTTCCGACGAGGATCCAGATGCCAGGCTGGTATGGCTGGAGACGAAAGTGCGGTCTGCACGTGTCGCGGTGCAGGAAGTGGGGGAATGGAGGGGAGTATGTTACTACTGCTATCAAGTGACCCCCCCCCCCCCCACAACAATGCAACACTGACTGATATGTGACTGATCCTGGTTTTGCTGTGCAAAAAATAAATAAATAAAAATATCAACTTAGCTGTAACGCGGGGGTGTCAAACTCATTTCACATTGTCGGCCACATACGGACTCAGTAGATGTCAAGTGGGCCGAATTATTTACATTATACCATACTGTGCTAGGAATCATCAAAATATCATCTCTTTCCTTTGTTTTGGTCTCAAGAAGCACGTGTGCCCCCTATCGGATAATCCACGAATTGCATTTTATTTAAAATATTCATTCTGTCTTTAATGCATTTTTTTTTTCACTTTTAAATTATCCCGTGGGCCGGATCGAACCTTCTCGGGGCCGGTTCCGGCCCGCGGGCCGTATGTTTGACACCCCTGATATAAAACATTCCTGGACATTCTTGATGGAAATTTATTGATGGAAGCGTTGTTTTGAAGCTCTTTTATTGAGTTAACACGGTTGAAAAGCAGACAAATTAACACAAATTTGATTAAAAAAAACAAACACTCTGGGTTACTTCAACAAGCTACGAAAACGCTGTATTCAAGACAAGAGGACGACGAAATTAGCATCACGGTGTAACATCGGATGATTACAGATGAGGCGAATGATTCCCTCGCGCATGCGCTCATTTCATGTGGAACAAGCTGAAGAAGTCGACGGGCTCCTCGTCCAGCGCGTCTTGGCAGAATTCCGGAGGGTTGAGCTGGTTGGGGTCGGAAATGCCAATGACGTTGTTGAAGAAGCTGTTGGGGGGGGGGGGAATCCAGATAAGCCACAATTAGCAACCCTATCGTCAAAACAAATCAAATGACCTCATCGATGACTTGCCTTGTCACCATCCATCCGAACGACGACGTTCTGTAGGACGTGGAGACAGGAATGCATCCAAATTCGGTCACTGTGACAAAGTAAGGCGCTGCAGGGATAAAGATGAGAGAGACAGTGACCACACGGGGGCCTGCTGAAGATGATTTCCAAGCGCTGTCATCCCCAGTCGCTCCCTCACCGTTGTCATGAAGCTTGCCCGTCCACGTGTTGACGAGCAGACCCTGACCCGGGCCAGACGAGCTCCCCACGACGGCCTGCCCCAGAAGAGTGGAGTTTCTCGGGACTGCCATCGGGTGGAAGTCGACCCGCAGGGCTCTTTTTTTGCACGTGTGGTCTCGATGGTTAATCTCGTACATGACGGCCTGGTGGACACGGGACGGGAACTTTGTGTGGTTTTCAAATCTTTGACCGTCTCGGGTTCAGTGACATCACACAGCTGACCTCTCGGTAGAGAAGAAGAGCGTCGTAGGTGAAAGACTTATTCTGGTAAAATCCCATTTCCTGGAGCCTGATCCTGTGTCCCAGTGCATCGTACAGGTAGCGGGCGAAAGCCCAAAGCTGTTCGTTCTGCGTGGCCTAAACAACAAGATAAGATCTCAGTGAGCTCATTGAAATCGTTGACAACACAATGAGATGAAAGAAAAAAAAAAAAAAGTACCAAAGTGAGTTGGCCGCTCAGAAGAGGAGGACTCACTGTCGGGAAGAAGCAAAGCAAAGTTGAACACAGTAAATAAGAGATATATAATGCAAGCAGTGGGGGGGGGGAAAAATCTCCGTATATTTACCGCACGGATGAGGCTTCTGGGCCACGCATGTTGCCAGGACGCACGCCAGCACAAGTAAAAGTTTCATGTTTGCACGCCGTCGCTGCTGACAATAAGCGAGTGAGGCGGAGTCACTTCCTTATAAGCGCGCACAAACTGGGATAAGGTTCGCCCTCTTCGTGCTGTTGAATTGCCATCTGCCTCGTAAAAAAAAAAACGGATTCCGCCGAGTCACTCGTTTCAACTATTGAGAGTGTGAGTTGCTTTGTGGGCCACGGGAGGTCAAGAAGGTCATGGATGTTGTTCCAAGTGCGAACGTGGAGTCACATCGGTGACGACCGGGGAACAAAACTGCCCGTTTACATTTGTGGAAGTATCACAAGCTATCATATTTCAGTAGCTTGTCCTTTTTTTTTTTTGAAGACGGAACCGATACTATCCCACGCTTGCTGTTAGCTTCCGTGTGTTGATTGCTAGCTCGTGTGTCTGGTGGCTGTTCCTTTTGTTGCCGAAAAAGCGTTTTAATACACCCCCCCCACAACCATTCTTTGACTACGAGTAAAAGACACAACACTTCTCGCGCAGAGATCAGTATCAGCTCCGGCATATCACAACACGCGCAGCCTCGACACATTTGAGCCGCTCAAATTACATTCACAGAAGGACACACTGTGCTAAATAGATTGCCCGCACCTGATTTATTCCCAACACGGCGGACCTGAGGTCAAAGCATACATTTGGGTAAAGTTTAAGGAGAGGTTGAATTTATTATTATTATTTATTACACCACCACCTGTGATGTTTTTTTTTTTTCTGGATGGGCATGCAGTGAGACTCTACATTTTATGAGTTGGAAATCACATGACGAGGAGGAAGCGTTACACAATGACAACAAGGTCAATCATCGCTGATAAAGAAATCACATGATGACTAGTGATTGTGTGTGTGTGTGTGTGTGTGTGTGTGGGTGTATGGGTGTGGGTGTGTTATGCAGTACACTGAACATGTATTCAGGTCACATTCAGGTGACTTTTGCTCCTCGTTTGTGTTGGCCGGGAGATTCCTGGGAGCTCAAACCAGTCAGACCACAACTCAAAAGTATTTGTGAGGCTCACGCATAGCGGTGATAACTAGTTCCATGTTGAAAAACAATACCAAGTAAACATGGATGATCACATAAACACAATGGTAGGATATTCTACCTGACAACCTCAGATGTGGCGAGTGGTTTGCACGTTGACCTCCCTGTGTTTGGTCCGGACTCCAGCCTTCCTGTGTGGAGTTTGCATGTTACCCCCTGGGCCTGCGCGGTTTCCTCCCACATTCCAAAAACATGCATGGCAGGCTGATTGAACAATCTAAATCACGTATCAAACTCGAGGTCCGGGGGCCAGATTTGGTCCGCCACATAATTTTATTTGGCCCGCGAAAGCAAATCAAGCATGTCAACTTCCATGATCTCTAACAAAATTTAAAATTCTCATATGTAATAAATAAGAGACATATTGTCAGCATTTTCTTGTTACCAAACCCCTCATTGCAGTAACTAATATAATAGTTGAATAAACCTTGACTATTGACTTTTTGGCGGCCCTGTGGTCCAGTGGTTAACGCGTCGACCTCACAGTGCAGAAGTACCGGGTTCAATTCCAGCTCCGGCCTCCCTGTGTGGAGCTTGCATGTTCTCCCTGGGCCTGCGTGGGTTTTCTCTGGGTACTCCGGTTTCCTCCCACATTCCAAAATTCCCGATTGAGCGCTCAAAATTGGCCCTGGGTGTGAGCGCGGATGGTTGTTCATCTGTGTGTGCCCTGCGATTGGCTGGCAACTGGTTCAGGGTGTCCCCCGCCTACTGCCCCGAAGACAGCTGGCATAGGCTCCAGCACCCCCCACGACCCTTGTGACGATAAGCGGATCAGAAAATGGACGGCTGGATGGAACCTCACATGTGAGTAATCTTTCATCACCATTTATATTGATTCGAGCGTCAGAAACAACATCAAGGAAGGCTTGAATTTCTGATGCCTCACTGTGACTGTTTGGGCACCGGCGGCAGGTTGAGGAGCCGGCAAACGCTGTTGCACTCCGGTCCGTGTTGCTCCCGCAGGAAGGAAGCGATGCCCCCGTGGGCGAGGTTGGAAGGGCCGCGGGGGGTTCTGGTGGAGTGTATCTGGGGGTCGGTGAGGTACGTCAGCCCTTTGCCGTTGGCCGTCACCCACCCTGGGAGGACAGCAAAAAGTATTTGTCGTTTTATAACTTCAAAAGGTCCAACTTTCGCCTCCCACAGACCTTGCAAGTCCACAACGACGTCCTGGCCGTTGGAGTGCAGGTAGGTGAAATGTCCGAAAGCCAGGCCGTATTTCGTCGCAGGTAGAGCGTCGTTCTTCTTTTTGATGTTGTTGGTGAGCTTGACAAATCGGCCTAACATGTAGGGCTCCACGGTGATGCAGCCCGCGATGACATCTCCATCTAGAATCTGCTCGCCAGCACAAACGAGAACCCGCGCTATTTTGCGTGACGTGCGTTCCGGGGCGTGGTTTGGGCTTACCAACAGCGCCTCTGAGGGCAGGAAGAACATCTGGGCCATGACCTCCTTGTCGTAGAGGCTCTTGTTGAATTCCGTCACGTAATACTGGGCCGTCATTTGCCTCTCCACGTCTCTCAGGTGAAACTGGATCGGCGTCGGCTTCCGGTAGTCCTTCCCGACGTAACTGCGGATCGGCACAAAGTCGGATATCATTGCCGAGACGACCGGTGTTTCGTTTTCTCTGCACACCTGCTCAGACGTTCTTCCTGGTGTAAGAACTGGACCCAGATGGCGGTTCTGTGGGTGCCGTGCAAGCCCATTGACTCGCCAATATAGGCACAGGTCTCCCTCGCGGTCCATAGTCCCGAGGCTTTGGAGAACTTTAAATGGAGAGCATCTGGCAGAGGCGATAATCGTTGCGATCGGTGGGATGGCGTGGACGGAGCAACGTATGAAGTTTGGACTTGAAACTTACTGTGGGCTGTGCCGTACTGCTGCTCTAGTTTGAACTTCTTGTCGCTGCTCAGTCTCTTCAGCAGACAATCGTGGCAAACCCCAGCCAGGAGGCTGCGGTAGTCCTCCTGGGACAAGTCGTACTGCCTCAGCGGATCAACCTGAGCCGGGGTGTTTCTCTTGAGACAGCCGTTGCACCGGGGGTTCAACGTTTGAGGATCGAGGATCGATTCCTGTGGTATCCCATGAGAATCTTCCGTAGAGGGTTCCGTGGTGTTGCAACTGCCGGCATCTACTTTAGGGATCTCCAGAGGTTTGGGCAGGCCTAGGAATTCCCACCCGGAAGCGGGGTCATATTCTGAATCGCTAACTTCGCAATCTTGCGTTCTCATGAGAAAGAAGCTCCCGCTCGACTCGGATGATTTGCTGCTCTGGCGGCTTCCGGCGAACCGGGATGATCTCGAGCCCGCTGAAATGTTTTCCCATGACGACTTGGAGCCAAAACTGTTGCTGAGAGAGCTTGAGCTGAGTATCAGCTGGGATAAGGACCGCGGTAGTCCGTCCGCTGATTGGCCCGTTGGCCCGGGGTCATCATCGGGGGCATTGGAGTCCTCCGTTGGTATATCTGCTTCGAGTATTTCAAACCTGTCAGAGCTGCTATTGGAACTGGATGAAAAGCGGGTCGCGGGTCTTTGCGGCGTGAGGATCGCAGGGCTGCCAACAGCCCATCTCCCTGACCCGCAACTTGTCGAGGAGAGCTTCTTCCAGGAAGAGCCGAGGCTGTTTGCACTTGTGACACTCCAGCGGAGATCAGGCGGTCCAGAAACATTGGAGGATGCCTCTATTGAAGGCTTACAGGCCTCTGTTCTGCACTCAGTGTCGAGAACATCCACGGTGGTCCCAAATGCTGTGATGCACATCCCTACTCCATCTACCTCCTCCGTCCCAGCCTTACACTTGGCGTCCGTGGTCTTACACAGCGACACGTGATACTTCTGAAATCTCTGCAGCACTCTGGAGAATCCGTCCAAAGTTAAGTCGACCATGGTGTCATTCACGTCTCTGAAGCTATCGGGGATAAAAGAGCGGCTGTCGGAATTGACGAACGGCTCCACGCGCAACTCCAGCTTGACTCGGGTCATCAGCCGCATGATTTTGGCACAAAAGCCGCCCCTGTCTTGGGTGTCCGCGTGGGAGTAATCGTAAAAACGAGCCAAAGCTTCTTGGCAAGCCCGCGTCGCCCCCGTCACGGCCTCGGAGGCTCCGCCGAGCCATTTGTGAGTGACGACGAGCGAATAAGCCGCTTTGATGAAGGTGTGCAGCTCCTGCTTGCTGGTGACATCGTCGCCCTCGGTTTTGCTGAGGAGACCCACTTCAAAGGCCTCCTTGGCCTGCTGGAGGTAGAAGGTCCTCTTTGCTGGGGGGCACGCCACGGAGAAACTGTACGACGACAAGCAGGTCCCAAGGGCGGTCTACAACGGGAGGTGGAATAAGCCTCACCGGGTATTAAGCACACTTGCATCATCGTGTAAATAAAACCTACCACATTGGTCAGCACATAGAGCGACGTGTACTGGCTGTATACCACCGCCATTTTGGCCGCCTTAGCTGCCGACAAAAGGCGATGGGTTGCGTCGCCGAGCAAAGTCTGCGTACGCGGACAAACACTGTAAGTACAACTGGTCCAATTCCTTTTAACCTGGAGAACCCAAGAACCCTTTTCTTCTTTGGAAAATGAAGAATTATACATTAAATGACTGCTACATGTTCACTGAACACCGAAATACAGTCAAACCTCGGTTTCGTCCATGATCCGTTCCAGAAGGCTGTTCAAAAACCGAAATTGTTCGAAAACCGAAACCACGCTCTTTTTTAAAATAAAAATGTTTTCTGGACACGTCTGCTCACAATGGAAAGCAACACGAGGAAGCGTCACTTCCTCGTGTTAGGAAGGCGAGAGGAGTCAAATGGTGCATTCAAGTGCTGTGAGTTTGTTCGAGAACCGAAATTTGTTCGTCATCCGAGGCTTAAAAAACTCACAATTTTTGGTCGAAAACTGAATTGGACGAGAACCGAGACGTTAAAAAACCGAGGTTTGACTGCATATGTTTTTTGACAAATATTTCAATGATTTAATCCTAATTTCGGTCAAATTTGACCCTTTGGGATTTAAGGGTAGCATTTGAGTAACAGGATTTATAGGGGCCAAATTTGACCCCGTGGGTTCTCCAGGGTTTAAAAAAATGAGTCAGGGGTTATACTCACTAAATCAATGTCTTGGGTGGTCTTAAAAGCATAGAAGTCCTCATCATTCATGGACAGCAGGATGTTAGCTAGGATGCCAAGAGAGGTCCCGATACCCTGTGAGGTCAACGCAATTGCAGGGGTCAATTATGGCGGGCAAAGTGAATTCTAAAAAGGACCAGGGTTACCTTTTTATCAGGCTGAGGCAGCGTGTAGTACCCAACCAGAGAAGCCCAGATGAGCTGCGCGGCCTCCAGCCACAGGCCTGCGAGCACATTTACATCACAGAGGTGTCAAAATGAGGCGACTGACACACAGCGGGAGAAAAGAATCACACCTAGTTTTTGCAAAACCATTCCACGCACTTGCAGGCTGACAGCCTGCACAAGAGCACGGTCACTTTCCGAATGGTACACCCAACATCCTGCCGAAAGATGGAGAAAACCCCCCCCCCCCCATTGATTCAGTTTATACGGGGGCTGCGTTATAAGACATTAAATGCGCGTTCACCCGTGGTCCCGCTGTGGATGATAAGATGGCTCAATATGTGCTCGGCCTTCTGCAGTTTGCCTAAAGGAGAGACGATGATTCCAGTTATTCAGCATTTTTCAACTGCATGAGTACAGCCAAGTCCCATTCACCTAAATTGAGGTACACCCGGGCCTGTCGTATGATCATCTGAGGGGCCACCGGGGCGTCTGGGTAGCGTTTGTGAAGCAGTTTGCAGATCTTCAACAACTGCCCTGACTCGTCTGTCCAGTAGAGAAAGCGGTCCACCAAAAAGATCACCGCGAGAGCCGCCTGCGCTTCCTGGGCCGTGATCGCGGCCTCCAGGACATTCTGGTGACACGGCAAATATGGGCAAAGTCAAGGGCCTCGTCTCACTGGCGTGGAGACGAGTTGGCGATCTGAGAACGACTGGTTGCGGGGACGTCTCCGTGCTATTCTTTTTGAGATTAGCCGCGTAGCCAGGAAGGCGCGGTAAGCGTCACGGGGACGAATTATGTTTGTAACGTGGGGGAGACGACTCCACGAGATGTCTTTGACATCTCCGAGACCTACTGGAGACCAAATAGCTTCGTTATGTCACAGAAACATCTGCTTAACAACACTTGACCTGCGAGACTGATCATCAGGACACCTTCACTCACGTTCAGGAAACTACAGTCATACCTCAGTTTTTGACCATAATCCGTTCGAAAACTAAACTCTTTAAAAAATAAAACTTTATTGCACACTACACCCCTGATGGGCGCACATTGTGACTCCGTCTCTCTCACTGCCCGAGATGTTGCTGCAATTGCAGCGACTGATCTGATCGGTCGCGGTGATTCAAAATGTTGCATGCTTACTATTGCGACATCGTAGGAAACTACAGTCATGCCTTGGTTTTCGACCATAAACCGTTCCAGAAGGCTGTTTGAAAGCCTATTCGTTCGAAAAACACGTCTGCTCACAATGGAACGCTACACGAGGAAGCTTCACTTACTCGTCTACCCGAGGAAGCGTCACTTTCTCGTGTAAGGAAGGCGAGAGGAGTCAAGTGGCGCATTCAAGTGCGCTCAGTTAGGTCGAGAACCAAATTTCGGTCGTATTCCGAGTCATAAAAACTCGAAATTTTTGGTCGAAAACTGATTTGGTCGAGAAGAGAGACGTTCGAAAACCAAGGTTTGACTGTAATTTGAAATACAGTCAAACCTTGGTTTTCGAACGTTTCTCGAACAAACTGAGCGCACTTGAATGCACCATTTGACTCCTCTCGCCTTCCTTACACGAGGAAGTGACGCTTCCTCGTGTAGCATTCCATTGTGAACAGACGTGTTTTTCGAACAAATTGGGTTTCAAACAGCCTTCTGGAACGGTTTATGGTCGAAAACCAAGGCATGACTGTAGTTTCCTACGATGTCGCAATAGTAAGCATGCAACATTTTGAGTCACCGCGGCCGATCAGATCAGTCGCTGCAATTGCAGCAACATCTCGGGCAGTGAGAGAGACGGAGTCACAATGTGCGCCCATCAGGGGTGTAGTGGGCGTGGTACGCGGGGGTACGCCGTCCACCCATTTCTCCCGACGCCACATTCAATTTTTATTTCGGTTTTAGCCCTGCACTGTCTGCGGGTTATTTAAATGTTTGTTGATCATTGTTCTAATGCGAGTTATGCTTAATAACGGCCTATGATTGATGTCCCAGAATCGCGTACACCCACTTAAAAAATCCCCACTACACCACTGGCGCCCATCACCAGGAGCTGAGGTAGATGCTGTCCGACGAGCTCGCTCGAGTTGCTCTTGTCATCGGAGCTGACGGCCTGCTTGTACTGCCACTTCTCAGGCACAAAGGGCCACCTCATTTCCAGGGCCTCCCGCAAAAGCAAAGTCAGCTCCACACACAGGGAATCTGCAACACGAACACAAGCATGTCATCAGTCGTGGTCGTGGTTGTGATGAAACAGCGCCCTCCTGTGTCGGACCTCTGACACTGCAGTAGTTGTGCCTCTCGGCCTCAGTGAGTTGAGTGGAGCCTTTTGCCTCTGCCGCCCTGAGGCATTTCTCCAGCAAACTTCCCACTTCCTGGTTGGCCATTCTGGAAAAATCAATCAACACGGAGCCGTTATATTGTTGTTTTACAGCTCACATATTCTGTCGCGTTACCTAGTCCAATAAGTTAGCGACTACCTGCCTTGGTAGTTAGTCGCAGTCGGTTTCAAGTCTTCGTTCACGTTCTCGTTCAGGGCGTACTTTGGCATGATACGTTCAAGGAAATCGGAAGAATTATTACTCGACAAAGGGAGCGTTTGGAAAACATCTCAGCCTTTATTTCGATTTGAAGCTGCTTCATAGTGGGGATATAAACGTGAATTTGATATTGGATTCATGTATAATCAGTTGATGAGCTTGACAGCGGCGCGTGACGCGGGAGCACGCAGCGGCCGCTCAACGCGGGGTGTCTCCGTGACGCCACCAAGAGGCGGGACCGCGGAGCTGCAGTGCGAGTCTCGCACAGCTGGAAGAGAGCACCTGGCATGCCGACCAGATGACTGCAACGACCGACACGCATCCTCGTGAGAAGTCGCTGCTTTAGCGCCAAGGGATAACAGGCAGTCAAATGGAAACGTATCAGCTTTGGAAATTCCAAAACACACGTTGCTGGGACGTCTGATAAGTTCTCATTTCAAGCGCCGTTTAGACAATCGTGTGTTTTTTTTGTTTTTGTTTTGATAGGGGGAGCTAATGTCCCTCCTCACTTCACAGTGGGCACCAGTGTTCCAGTTGCATGGGAAGGGGATGGGAACCGTTCTCCTGTAAAGGTAAGAAATGTGCACAGTGGCTTTTCTTATTCCTCGACGGCACTTTTTTTGGCTGCAACCGCGATGTGACGTGTTTGTACTGCGATTTATTCCAATTGAAGCTGCCGCGTCAGTTAGAGTGGCAAGAAATTGGGGGGTTATCAATCCGCACCTGATATGGTGCCGAATGAAGAAGCCGAGCGGTTCATTCCGCAACCAGTCTCGCTACTTTGAACCCACAGCCGATTGGTGTGTTGGTTGCAACTGCTTCGCACAAGCACAGCTGGTGATAAAAAAAAAAAAAAAAAGATTGACATTCCATGCATACACGAGAGGATGGAGGAATGCCTCGGCCGAAAATAGACGTAGTTTGTAAATATGATTTGGACGTGTTCGGGAATTGCCTGTCACTTCTTTGCCTGCACCCTCATGACTGCTGCGTGAAGCAGGCTGCAGGTGTCTCGGCCCAGTGGGGATCTGGCAAACCTATTTGGGTGCCAGGCCTGATGATGACTTCAGTTGCAACTCACAAATGTATGCGTGTTTGTTTTTTTGGGAGTCAGAGCAGAGGGGATTTAGGCACTAATCTGCAGCCTTAAAGTCTTAGCAGATGTCGGTACAGAGGGGGGGGAAAAAAAAAAGATCCTTTTCTGGCATTTTGTAAACCAGATGCTCTTATTTTGGATGATGGTTCATGGACGGATACCATCATACCGTTTGTGTACTGACAAAGATGAACGAATCAATCCCAAATTTCACGAAGCATTTCCATCTACGAGATCACAATATAGCTGAAGCGGCGGCGTCTCCAATCTTCTTTTCATCTTCCTCCCGCCAAGTGCTGCAGTGCAGGTACTTCAGGCCACCCTTGACATTCGCATCGTCTTGCGGCTCACCTCCTCCGCCCTCCACGTTGCACTTATCAAGCGCTCGGGCCCCTAATTGGCTCCATTGTTGAAGCGCGGATGCCAGGAAATATTAGAGGAGGAGGAAGAGAGGATAGAAGGCAGACATAAGATACAATCGGCTCATTCCTTGACCTGATGGGATCTTTTCCTTTCAGTCCGCCATTCGTCAACAGGCTTTAGAATCGCTTTATCAAGGCACTGCGCCTCCTCACCGTTAACAAGATGAGGGGAAACAAGGAAAAGCGGGTGCGGTGGAACTCGGGGAGCCATAAAATCAAGCCGTGGTTAAAAAGGATGTGTCTAATTGCTGGACGGGTAGAATCACGCGGTTCAGTGAAGTCAGAAAAGTGTGACTCATGTGAAAGTACGACGGCTGGCAGTTCTGAGGTTTGTGGTCGGCTCGCTTAATAAGGTTCGAGAACATAAACAGGAACTTCAACGGAGCTGAAATGAATTTTCAGGCGGTATGCAGGTGGGTCGGGTGAAATGAAACTCAGAATTCAAACCCCACCCAAAAACTGCAGCACTTTAAAAAAGAAAAAAAAAACGTGGGTGGACTTGAGGCAACAAACGTTAATAACATTTCGAGTCAACCAAATATTTCAAGTTTTGCTGGAAATCGGCTTTCGCGCGCTATGCTAGGCCATTGTTGCCATAAATGTTCATACGTTATATTTCAAAGTTGTTCCAACATAGATGACTGCTTTCGCCTGCACCCCAAAATGCAAATTTTGTTTTTCGCCGCGAGGAGGAAATGAAGTGCGGCTCAACAGTTTCTTCGCCTGTTACATGCAGATAAACGTAAAACTGGAGCAGTCGATGCGCAAGCCACATTCAAAATAACACTTCCCGGCTCATTCAGAGATTTATCTCTCCGCGTGAAGAGCTTATCCAAGCAAAAAAAAAAAAAAAAAAAAAGGGCAAGGAAACAGAGGAACTAAGATAAGCAAAGCCGCCACTGGCCCGCTTTGCAATTCACTTGGGATCCATAACTCTTCATGGCTGTCCAAAAAAACCCAAAACAGGCAACGACGAATATCTGTATGTGAAATTTGTGGATGCCAGCAGAAACAGAAAGTGACTTTGATGGATTCGGCATTGCCAAGCAAGCAGAAGATGACTGAAATCTTCAACAGAGTAAAAAAATAAATAAAAGGGAAAAACAAACAACTTTGGTGCAATCGCATATTTCATCTTCGTTCTTGTACTCCCAGTGCTGTCAGGGTTTCACAAAGGAAGTTGTGTGATCAGAAAGAGGAAGTGAGAATTCAAGACTTTACATTGCATCCATTCTAAGTGTGTTAACACACACACACACACACACACACACGGACGCACAGGCACACCTTTCCTGTGTTTGTTGTGGAGCAAGCGGTCCACATCTGGCCAAACGATGGATGTTTGAGCAGGAAGCGGAAAACAAAAGCGTCGCAGAGCCTGACACAGTGACCCATTGTTAGCGGCGCATTGTCGCAGGCTTTCACACTTTGGATTTGGAGGCCTGCGCTACATTTTGCGTTGTACGCTCCAAGGAAAGCCTCTCCTTTCTCAAGAGCGCTTTGAAACAGTCATTCATGCCTATGTCACATCTTAGCTGGATGACTGCAATGCACTTTACTTTGGAGGCAGCTAGTCCTCCATTAAGCGTCTCCAGTTGGTCCAGAATGCTGCTGTTTGCCCTTTGACTGGTACAGTGAAACTCCTCTACAACGAAATCATGTTTGCAACAAGAAATTTTCACAATGGGGGGTTTTTCACTGTAGCAAATTTGATCTCAGATGTAAACACGAACACACACAAAAAACGTAAATGTGTACTTTTTATTTTTATTCCAATAGTGCATAAGTATGAGCCTACACTTATTTGACACTTCATATAGCCAGCGTAGAAAGAAAAAAATGGAAAGAAATTGCAAAATTTACGATCAGGATTCACTTTCACTTACATCAATTTATTGGATATGTCTTTTATTTTGCTTTCAACGTCTTTCATTTTGATCACTTTTACCCTCTCTTCCAGCGTCGGAGCTCTTCTTGTCTTAGCTACTTGACATCCAAAGGTCCGTTTTGTAGCCATTTTAGCAATGCAACGTTCTGCTGTGTCCGAACAATAACAAATACTTCCTGGACTACTGCGCATGTGTAAACCAGTGTGGTGGTTGCTGTTGCCGTTTCCGAATGAAGCAGTAGAGGTCGCTATTGGATTAGACTTAGTTGTAGTGAATCTCGTCGCGAGGCAAGAGCAGAGAAAAAGATTTCGTACAACGCAACAGGGTTTTTTTTCGTTGTATGGGGGGCAGGAAAGTGAGAATGGTGTTAATGCATGAAGATTTTTTCACACTAGGGGTATTTTCGACCATGTAGGTTTTGTTGTAGAGGAGTTTCACTGTACTCGTAACAGGGAGCACATTTTTAGAGTTCTTTTGGAGATCCTATTATTTGTTTTGAAATCTTGAAGTGGCCTCGCTCCACCTTACTTCTCTGAGCTCCTCCGCCCCTGCCCTGCGCCTCAGGTTCGCGGACCAGAAATTGTTAGAAGTACCAAGAACTAAGCGGAGGCTCAGAGGGGATCATGCCTTTTCCGTTGCTGGTCCCTCCCTTTGGCATGACCTCCCGCTGAACGTTCGGCAAGCCCCCTCCCTGCCAATCTTTAAAGCTCGTCTTAAAACTCATTTTTGTAAACAGCGGTGGTTGTTTTAAAGTGCTCCATGAATACAGTTGGGCTGAGTTGAGTTAAAGTCTCCAGTCAAGTAAACATCAGATGCTCATTGAATATAGCCCGCCACCGCCAGTTAGAATGAATTGTACACCGCCATAAAAATGACAGTAAGCACACGCAAGGTCTTGCTGTCCCGTTTACGGCCTCAACTGACGCCGTCGCTATGCAGGCACAGCGGCGAAAGCTAAAGCCCGTAAATAGCCAGCCCTCGATACGTCCTCATTTGCTGACTTCCGCGTCACTCAACAGGCCAGGCCTGCCTTTTAACGCCATCCCAAATGTCTTCGTCATCCAACACCGGCGACCAGATCAACATCTGAATTCGAGGGGGTGACCCAGAGGGGGTTGAGGCAAATCAATAGCTGCACACATGAACATAATCTCGAGGAAATGAGCCCATTATGGGTCATCAATCAATGCGAGTTTCGATCTGTCTCGTGGAGCTAGGAAGTCATTTGTTGGTCTCTTTAGAAAAGAGAATACAAACTGATCAAAAAGTTTTTTTTTTTGGGGGGGGGGGGGGGAAGCCAGCAAACCAAGGGGTGACGTGACATTTTCCAGCCACGTCGCAGATGGCGCACAGCCAGGATGGGCCTGTCAAGCTGCCCTTACTCCCCATCCCGCCGCTCTCTATAAGCTTGCGGATCGAAGGGCTTGACTTGCCATCGCCAGGCAACCACGAATGACACAAAAGCTCCCCCGGTGTGCGCAACCTGGCACAACCGAGGGGCAGCGACTGAGGGGAAATGCATGAAACGCCGCGTGGAGATAAAGAGCAAAAGGAGATTGTGGAGTGCGCTCATTTTTAGGACAGTTTGTTCTGTGGAAGTGATGTCAATTTTCAGCTCCCATCCACTCTTGCAGCAATGACCTGACCTGAGACACTGACATTCTGCCGCCTTGTGTTTTTGACACCACCACTAATATATATCGGGACACTCCATGTTTTCCCTTATAATAAATGGGAGTGATTGGTTTTCTTGACCTGCAAAGTCAGTACAGTGGTACTTCGTTCTACTTACGAAATTAATTGGTTCTGGAAGAAATTTCTTAACTGGAAATTTTTTTAAGTAGTAAGACGCGTTTTCCATGTAAATGCCCTAATCCGTTCCAAGCTCCCCTAAAATTCAGTTCAAAATTAAATGTTTTCTAAAGGATAAAAATGCACCAAGATATAAAACAAATACTTGTTACAATTAGATGATTGCACAACACATGGGCGTTGTGCATAATGTATAAAACAAAGAATAGAGTAAAGAATAAAAATTTGTGTTTTTTTGCCCTCTTTAGTTCATGTTCCCTCTCAGAAGTGGTTTTTGCCTGGCGTTTTGTAGAGAACTGATCCAAGGACGTTTGCTTTTGTCGGCTTGTAACAATCCTTTGAAAATGTCTTCGGCAAAGATCAGCGTAGTGAGCGATCGCCCGACTTGTGAACACTTTTTTTTCCTGGGTAATTCACATTTACGTAAAACTATCGTAACGCCTCATGGCCGAAGCGGCGAATGACGAGGACGCTGCATAGACACACATCGATTTATCTACACGCATAGACACACACGGTAGAGGTCCCTCTTAGCCAATGGGATGCCAGGAAGATGCTCGGGAAATTCGGAGCTGCGAGTAGCAGCCATACGGTATTTTTACCTTTCGTATCTTGAAATTTCTTTCGTAACAAGGGGCAATATTTTCCTGTTGAGGCGTTTCGTAACTTGAACATTTCGTATGAGGAGACGTTCGGAAGTAGAGGCACCACTGTATACCTAAGTGACTTTAAAAAGATATCATCAGCTACGTCGGGGTCTATTAAATGGTTCCGTGGCGGAGATGAGTTAATTGTCTCTTATAGGACAAAAGGCTCTTCCTTAGAATGATTTGCCCACAGAGGCGAGGCCGGGAGCCAGTGAAGCCTGTAATTGAGTGTGTCTGCCCACCGCTTTGCAGCAGAGATGGCACAGCGGACGCTTTCATCGCTCCACGCACCCACCCACGTGTAGAGGCCGAGGGCGAGGGGGGGTGGTTGCACCCACACCTCACCAAGACAAAGAATGTATATTCAGGATTGACACTGTGGTTGCCAAGGTTCCCTCCTCTTGAAGATACCTGTGCATGTTGCAACATAGTATTGTGCACGTTTGCTCATATGATGTATGATGACTTGTGTTGTATACCGCAGCTGCGTTGGAGCAACAAGATTAATAACCTGTTGTTTCCCGTCATTGGCTCTGGTGGTTATCACTTTTGACCGACGAGCCACAGTGGGGTTAACGTTGCGAAAGTGGCCGCACGACCAAGGTTAACTTTCCACAAGATGTAGGTCTTTTTAAAATTAGGCCCCGCCTACCAAGGACGTACTTGTACGTCTAAGTATTTTTTTTTTGCGTCATAGACAGGAGGAGGGTCTGATGCAATCTGTGGATGAGAATAAGCCGTTTGCATTGTAAATCATGTAAAAAAAAAGCAACCAGTAGGTGGCAGTGGTGCCTCACGTGCTTGAAATGCATGCTCTTTTTCTCCGTTATTTGCCCAGGAATCGCCATTTTCATTAAACTTAGCCATTTTGTAATGCCGATTGCTGAAGAATGGAAAAATATAGAAAACCATTTTTTTTTCTGCTGAAAGAAGAGAGTCCAAACTTTATTTTGGTAGGCTCCCCATGATTATATAGCATTAGCACCAAATATTCTGTGGGCCTTACAAGATCAGTCAAAATCCAGTAAAACGCTGGGATTGAGGGGTTGGTCCAGTGAAAATGGCTGGGATTGAATGAGTTAATTATAATTAACGAAAATTAACGGAAAAACTAAAATGAAAAAAAAGCGAAATAAAATTAAAACAGAAAGGCTAAAAAAAAACCGGAAACGAACAAAAAACTTGTGTTTATAAAACAAACAAAAAACCAAACATCTCTTCGACACAAATTGCATTTTGCTCTACGTCTGTACAAAAGAAGCAAGTACTGTATCTTGAGAACTGTAGTTTACTTTACCCACATAGTACTATGCGACCTTTTTATCTCACACTCTACAAATACTCCATATGTTTAAGAAAAAAACACCCCTCAAAATTAATACTAAAACTAAAGCAGTGTTTTTGAAAAACAAAAAAACTCAACTGCTCTGAAAACGAATCAAAACCAACGGAAAAAAAAAATCATGAAAAGTCCCAAACGATTATAACCCTGCACACCGTCGAAGTTATTGAAACTCTTTGTGTACAGCGTGAAACCGCACGTGAGCTATCTGGGAAGGAACCGAGACGGAGGACAGTTATGGAGCCCGCCACGTGTGAGCAGTCCACCACAGTGGACGACTTGGTGGAGGCGTGCATCCAAGCCTTTGGTTTGTCATTTTTAGCCATTTCTTTATTGACAATCTTTGCTGTCAACATGCAAAACATTCCGTTGGGGTATTTATTTATATTTTTTTCAGATGAGAAGGGGGCGTTGGTGGACCCTTCCCTGGTGCGCATGTTCCTCATGATGCACCCTTGGTACATCCCGTCGACTGACATGGCTGCCAAGTTGGTGCATAAGTATCCTACATTTTGATTGAAGTGGGTATAAAAAAAAAAATGGAGAAAGCTCAAAAGATTTCATGGTAGAAGGTTTCCCCTTGACACTTTTGCCAGATCTCAAGAGGAGGGCTGCACGGCGGAGCGTCGGAGCAGAATATGCCACCTTGTCCAGTAAAAAAAAAAAAAAAAAGTCTTTCATTCACATGACTGGCAGTCTTTGCAAAAGAGTCACACGGTGTTTACGCTCGACAGGTATTGGATCTCAGCGTTTCCTGCCGAGTTCAACCTGAACCCGGAGCTGGCCGAGCAGATGAAGGGCTTTAAGGACCTCCTCAGCACGGAGGGCAATGAGCGCCAGAGCCAGCTCATTGACATCGAGAGCGTGTAAGTCTCCCCGAAGGCTCTCCGCCCGGCTGTCGCTTTTCTTTTATTGTTCTTGGCTCGTAAAGCTCGTAAAATTGTTGCCGCGACCTCAGCGGCCCTTTCATGGCCCTTACGGAGAAGTTTGGAGCAGATGTTGCAGAGGAAGATGAAAAGGGCAAGCGGCATTTGTGCTCTGTATCTCCTCCGGCCGCTCTGTATCTCGTTTTACTTGCTCTGTATCGTCCTTGCACGAAATCCTTGCGGTCGCCCTCAGGCCGTCTTACGAATGGAAGCGTCAGGTGACTCAGCGTGTCCCGTCCGTCTCCAAAAAGAGAAAAATGTCCTTGCTCTTCGACCACCTTGACTCCTGTGAACTGGCCGAGCACCTGACCTACTTGGAGTACAAATCCTTCTGCAAGATTTTGGTCAGTAGGCCCCACCTGCGCGAGGTCGGATTCCGCCATTTGGTGCAGACCGATTCCGATGGCAGCTGTTGTTTTTTTTTTTTTTTAGTTTCAGGATTACCACAGCTTTGTGATGCACGGCTGCACGGTGGACAACCCCGTGCTGGAGCGCTTCATCACGCTCTTCAACAGCGTCTCCCAGTGGATCCAGCTCATGGTGCTCAGCAAGCCCACGGCGCCTCAGAGAGCCTTGGTCATCTCGCACTTTATCCGAGTCGCACAGGTCCGTCGTTGGCTCCGTCCATGAGTTCTTTCATTGACCTTTTCTTTTCGTGCGCACATGCGCAAATCATCTTAGCCTTATATGGCTCTCCCTGGAAGATCCCTTCCATCCCTTCGCTTTGCTGTAACTGATCTTGCTCCAGCTGATGCTATCGTTTTCTTTGGTCTAGTCATCTGATTTGAACGTCTGCTCCCTCTTGCCTACTGTCTTCCTCTTCATCTGACGTTAATGATGTAAACGGAACCGCAATGCGGAAGACCCTGAGGGATCCCAGAGTCTGTTAACAGCTTTGCAGTTGAAACGGCCTACCGCGTTTGGTTGGCGCTCATGCTGGGACGAAAATGACGTTGGAGCGGATTTCATTTTGAATGGGAGGCAGCACAAAGGGCAATGATGACAGACGGAACAATTTCTCAGAGTCCCGCCCCTCTCCCCCCATGTCGCGTTGCATATGAAGGGCACGCAGCAACTCATTTAATTCGGTGCGGAAAGAACGCAGACTCCATTCGGGAGTGCATTTTGCCATCGCTGCAAGGCGAATACAGTCTCTCACAAATGGATCAGCGGTCCATGAGATGGGCACGTTTGAGTAGTTGCTCAACAAGCGCAGTTTCACAGTTGATTGCAAATGGGCGACCTGAATGAGTTGATCCCCCTCAGGCGGCCGTCCGACACAGCTGCGACCAGATCGATTTCTGCAGGGTGACGTCACGCAAGCTAAAGGGCATCAGGCGTCCCCGCAGAGGACCATTCACAACTCGTTTCAATGTTTATTTTGCGGATGTCACGCTTTCTGCCCCTAATTACTCCTTGAAGAAGGTAGACCCAACCGTTGTTGACCTGGCGCTTCTCAACAGAAACTCCTGCAGCTGCAGAACTTCAACACTCTGATGGCGGTGGTGGGCGGTCTCAGCAACAGCTCCATCTCACGCCTCAAGGACACGCAGGCGCACGTCAGTGCCGAAACCAACAAGGTGCGCCTCACCGAAGTGCCAGAGATTTACTTTGCTGGTTGTTTGATCGGCCTCATTGGATTGGGTAACGTTTTCTCAGATCTCTGTGGGCACTTTGAAATTATTCAGTGTCAGCCATTTTCAGACCCTTCCTTACCCTACCACGTGAAAAACAATTAAAAAATACATTCAGTACAGACATACAAGGAATCGAATGCCTGGATTCTCAAACAAAAACATGAAAAATCGTCCTAGGCATTGAATGAGGTCATAGCGATCCCCGCTTTGCAGGTTTTCAACAGTCTCATCGAGCTGGTGACGTCATGCGGCAACTACAGCCAGTACCGCAAGCGCTTCTCTGAAAGCTCCGGCTTCCGATTTCCCATCCTGGGTGTGCACCTGAAGGATCTGATCGCCGTGCACGTGGCGCTGCCGGACTGGACCGACAAGGGGAAGACGCGGGTCAACCTGGCCAAAACCCAACAGCTCTACGTCATCCTGCAGGAACTGGCGATGATACAGAACACGCCGCCCAACGTGGACGCCAACACGGATCTGTTGAACCTGTTGACGGTGGGTGCCGGAGGTGCGGGATGCGGGCCGTAAAACGCCGCAACCCTGCCTTGATCGGGTTCTAATCAGCAGAGATGTGCACAGGTATCTCTGGACCAGTACCACACAGAGGAAGAGATCTACCAGATGTCTTTGCAGAGGGAACCTCGCAAGTCAGCGGTAAGCAACAATACTGTGAAATGACGGTCCGTGTGCAAAAGTGATACCGACGTTTTGCAGCAGAGCTCTAACGCCGCGCCAGCTCCCGACACAAAGTCCACCGTGATCGATGAGTGGGCGGTACCGGTCAAGCCCAACGCTGACCCAACACTCATCAAGAAGCACATCGAGAAGATGGTGGAGGTATTCCCAAATCACAAATAACTTCTCTTCCTCGCCCGGTTAATCGACGCCTAAAACCCTTGTGCGCCACGCAGTCCGTCTTCAAGAACTTCGACACGGACGGCGACGGTCACATATCCAGGGATGAGTTTGAGGCCATCAGGAACAACTTTCCCTACCTCAGCAAGTTCGGAGAACTGGACAAGAATCAGTGAGGGCCATTCGTCGGTTCCCAGGTAGTAGACGGAACCCGAGTTGCGCTAATCCGTGCGGCGTCCGCGTACCTCCGTCCACAGGGACGGCAAAATCAGCCGAGAGGAGATGATCGAGTACTTCACGAGGGCCAGCTCGCTCCTCAACTGCAAGATGGGCTTCATCCACACCTTTGCCGAGGCCACCTACGTCAAGCCCACCTTCTGCGAGCACTGCACCGGCTTTGTAAGCTTTTCTTCTGGATCCAAAACGACTCGCTGACGCCTCACTTTGGAGCGCTTTCGATCTTTCTTAGCTTCTGTGCTTTTGAGTTCATTGCTCTCCATTTCGCAAAGGCTCCTTTGGCTCATACTGCAGCAACAGGGCTGCAAAGACCCCACGCTCATTGGCTGCTAGGTCAGCTCAGGGCCAATTATTCTAATCCGCAGCCATAACCCGGGAAAGAAAGATAATAGTGTGTGATGATCCGTGTGTGTGATGATCCGTGTGTGTGTGTGTGTGTGCGTGTGTGGCCATTGACATTTGCCATGGATGTGAGTGGGCTTATTGTCTTCTTAAAGGGCATATTTTGGATTAGGCATGCAGAAGCCCGAAGGAGACCGTGGTTCTCAAAACCGGGGGTCGGCAACATGCGGCTCCAGAGCCGCATGCGGCTCTTTAGCGGCATCTAGTGGCTCCCTGGAGCTTTATAAAAAATGTTTGAAAATGGAAAAATATTTTGATAGTCGGCTAATATAGCTCAAATAGATATAGATAAATGTTTCAGCTCCGAAAAAGGAGAGCTGTGGTGTTGGTTTTTTAAAATTCATGATCACTTCACTGACACTAAGAAAATGCACCAAAACAAAAAAATCAAGCAAGGAAATTACAAAATAAATTCTATGGGGGCGTTTGTGAACACACAACAAAGGAATGAATAACATAAACAATTCTGAGACAGTCCAGTCTCCTACATACATGCATCATATTTTTTCCTTCATTGTAAGTTTTATAGAAGGCTTTTATTTTATTGCGGCTCCAGACATATTTATTTTTTGCTTTTTTTTGTCCTATATGGCTCTTTCAACATTTTGGGTTGCCGACCCCTGCTCAAAACAAAAGCGGGCCGAGATAAGGACACAAGTCAGCGGCACATCCGCCGTCAGTGCATTCCTTCCGGTCAAACGCCGATAATTATGACATCACGTCATGTGCAGCCACTTTCAGCGTTGATGCGTGCCGTGTCATGCCGCAGTGCGGCCCACCGCCGCCTAATATACGCGCCGATGAAATGAACAGCTCAGCTGGTGAGCGGAAGCAATCGAGGACATTTCTTATCGTCATGTCTGCACGACGCACGCTGCAGCAGACAATTCCGGAAGCCGAGGGACAAAACGGCACTTCATTGTTGCCCCTGGGAGGAAAAGATAAAAGGCATGCGCGCCGAAACGACGTATTTATTTATTTATTCAGTGCTGTGAGGAATTTTCACCGCGAGATATTCATCACAAAAATAAGAATGGTATTCTCCGATGGGTTGCAGAGACACGAAAGGTCAGCGAGCGTCGGCAGAGTCGACCCTCCCTCGCTTTGTTGCCCGCTGTGTGCGTTGACGTGTGTGTGCTTTTGTTGTCAAAGTGTGTCGAAGAGGTCAGGGTATTTTCTGCCACCTCAGATGTTCCAGGGGCCGCGTGTGATCTCGCTTTCATGTCGTCGTTTCCCCCCGCCGTGCGCCCCGGCACCTCCCCTCCGGCATCCCTCTTGATGTCGTCCGCCTCCGTCCTCCAACTCTCCCACCGAGCTTTTTTCCTCATGCTGCTGGCCATGGGCTCTCTGTTCCCCAAAACTTGAATCCTCTGGGCCAAAGTTCGACCTTGAAGCCATGATTATTTTTCACAGTTTTTGTGTTTTTATGGGGTGTGGCTAAAATATCAAAAAAACTACATGACATTAGCTCTAGCTATGCCTACCCCCCGTGCGTGCATCTTCACTTCAGATAGTCCGCTGGCATTTTGGAGCGCCTCGTCGTCCTCCCCGAGTGAGCGCTTCTCACAGAAAAGGAAAGCAAATATTCCATGGGGATATACTTAAGTCACCAGCGACTTCAAGCAGATACAGTCATACCTCGGTTTTCGACCATAATCCGTTCCAGAACGCTGTTCGAAAACCGATTTGTTCGAAAACTGAAACCACGCTCTTTAAAAAAAAAAAAAAATCTTTCTTGAACACGTATGTGCACAATGGAACGCTACTTCACTTCCACGTGTAAGGAAGGAGAGAGGAGTCAAGTGACGCATTCAAGTGCGCTCAGTTTGTTCGAGAAACGAAATTCGGTCGTCATCTGAGGCATAAGAAACTCAAAATTTTTGGTCCAGAACAGAGACGTTCGAAAAACCGAGGTTTGACTGTACATACATTTTGTGGCTAAAAGATGCTCGACAAAGTAGCATTCATTTTCTTTAGGTCACAGTAACGGTATTTGATTGACACTTGACCGTTGAGCAGGGAGTTGTTTGAGCGGAGAGAAGGGCTTTTCACCATTTCAAAAGCCTCGCTTGAAATCATTTCAAGATTTCAAAGTTCACACATAATCACATATGACTCATCTTTGGGAGAGATTGTAAACTCTGAATATTTGCCTTTATTTTCTTCTTTTTTGAAGATATGGGGCTTCTACAAGCAGGGCTACAAGTGTAAAGGTAAGTCACTCGTTCAACTCACCGAACTCAGACCGACAAATATACACAAACACGCCCACACGCATTTCCTGGTGTCTCAATGAGACAAGACGACGATAATCAGAGAAGCCAAACAGCCATTCATCACAATTTTCGTTGTTTGCCTGCAATAGGAGCTCTGCAGCGTCATCTGCAGGGAGATAACTGCAATGAATATGCTCTTGTGATGCAAAGGCCTCTTTTGTTACCTTCAGCTGTCTACGCAAATCCAAATGATTCTTTACAAAAAAAATTAAAATAAAAAAATCATGATTTCCAGTTCACACATGAAAGACATGTTCAAAAATGTCCACCGCCGTCGTTCAGACTCCCACCCTAGTTTGCAGAGTTGTTGTCTGGCCGCAGTTTGCCTCGCCGTACGTTTTGCGTGAGTGCTCTGGCGTGTCGCAGAAACTTCCTGTCCAGCTGTCTGACACTCTCTCTCCACCCCGCCCCTCACCGTTCCGGCGTCCTTTCCACTCGCCGCCCGGCGCCCCTCTTCCAACAACCCTCCCTGCCCCCGCCCCTTCCTCCGCGGACTCAGCCTGCGGGGTCAACTGCCACAAGGCCTGCCGCGGCCGCCTGGCCGTCGAGTGCCGGAAGAGAGCCAAGAGCATCAGCCACGAGACGCCGCCTGCTCTCCAGGCCAGGTCCTACAGCTTCCCGCCACCTGTCAACCCTCCAGCTAACCTCCAGAACGCCGGTAAGCTCTCACCCTGTTTCGGTTGATCACAAAGCCAAGTCCAGATGATTTCGGGTAAGAGGCAGCGCTTGGGGGACTGGAGTCACATGACTCGACAACCGGTGCTCCGTCGCAACCTTAGTCCCAAACGGTGACGAGACACGACGTCAGCGAAAGGCTTCAGGGCGCTTTGAGCTTATTCAAATGAAGGCACGAGCGGAACCGTCACCCTTACGGGAGAGATCTCGCCCGGCTTAAGTGGAATTCGTCTGCTGCGTCGCGGCCCTTTCATGTCATATCGCCAACAGCCACCCACAGCGCTTTAGTCTCCCTCTTAGCATATGGTGCATTTGGAAGATAGAGTCCTAAAAACAATGGAGATTCATTTGCAATGGAAATGTAATTGGCCCGCTGCGGTGATGCCACCAACATACAGACGCAACATTTTTTTTTTTTTTTTTTTCATCCGATGCCAGACAAAGTGTTGCGCCGCCTCCGGCATCCGCCAGCTGGCGGCTTTTATGTCGGCGGGTTAAGCGCCGCTGCCGGCCCACCGCAAGAAAGTGACAAGATAAACACACAAAAGCCCCACAATTCATTGCTTTTTTTTCTTTTCAAATGTGACAGCCCAACCAACCTTATGTCTCTGCTGTGTCTTCTTTGCTGTATCCAGTAATTGCGGAGGAGGATTTAGAGGGAGTGGAAGAAGGCATATTTGATGTTCACCTATAACAGGTGAGGAGACAACGTCACTCTTGTTTGATTGAACGCGAGAAAATGTCAAACGCAGAATGAAATCACTGGCAAGGAGCACGGAGAAGAACTCACCCAATGTCACTGAAGGTGTCAGGGTCCGGACGTCACTCACTTTAAGCCCCTTTTAAAGGCACGGTTCCCCCAAATACTGCAGTGTTGTACGTTTTTATAAAACCGCAGTTAGCACATCTTCTTCTTCTACATTTCTCGACCGATTCTCACCCTTCCAACTTAAAAAAATTCTGAAAAAAAAAAAGATTAAAAAAAAATCATGCTATGTGTTTCACTCTGTTCTGTTCTCACTCAACATACATACTGGACGGTTAAAGCATCTTGCTTACTTGACTTTTATTGGCATAACACTGGGAGCACATGTACTTAACTCTTTTTTTTTTTTTTACACGTACTGTACTTAACTCAGTCTCGTAACATCGGGGTAAACACGTCACTTCCGGTTTCTTCACCCAAAACGGTCCCCCGAGCAACAACTCAATCTCAACAATACTATTGTTACGCCATGAGTGGGCTATTATTTTTCTCAATCCAAATATTCATAATTTTCTCACAATTCCCCATTTTTCATTCCATCTAGTTCCCCCAATGATACATTCAACATAACATATTCCGTAATTGCAATTCAAAATGTTCAGCTCATTCAATTCACCTCAGGAATGATTTTCGACATTCCCCAAATTCTTACTTACTACCCCAAAATTCCACATTCAAGATATTGCACATTTTCACCAATATCATTTCATATTTTTCCAATACCATTCCATCAGCTTCATTTCATTCCACATGCTTCCATATCATTTCGTAGTGCTTCTCTTCTTCTACCCCTCCTCCCTTCCGCTTCTTCTTCTCCTGCCGATTCTTCTTCTATTTCTTATTATGGGCGGTGGGGGTGGGGCTCAACAAATTAGCATCACTGTACTACCTTTCACTTTTGACAACACTCTTAAATAGGATTACCTTTCTCACCGCTTAACAGGCATCTTTAAGTTCGGAAGCTTTCAGGCTGCCTTCCAGCTCAAAGAGAAGTGATGTGACTGCTGCCACCCAGTGGCGGGACACTGCTCCTGCAACACTTGCAACAGCACCTCCCTGGCCGCCAACAACATGCCAATCGTTTCCTGTTTGTGGAATGTGAGTGCAAAATGTCTGCGTTGGAGCTCGGGCCGGTGTGTGGTTCATGAACAATGTTAATATTTGTGTCATGTGCCTTCCCCGTGTTATTAGCGGCGCAGTGATTCACTTCCTTGCAGATAAAAACAAACAAACAAAAAAATCCCAGAGAACCACTTTTGACGCAACTTGTATGATGCTGTGTTTTTCTTGTTGCACGTCAAATGATCATTTTCTGCGGAAACCGCGTGCACACACACACACACACACACACACACACACACACACACACACACACACACGAATCTCGAAAAGGAGCGGATTTTGTTTTCCCGCAGAGAGACGCTTGCAGGCAGCGAGGTGCCATATTGCGAACATCTGGTATGCCGTTTCCTGCGTGAATAGCTTCGAAAGCTGCTGCTGCTGCCTTGATGAAAGAATGTTTGTAATGAGTATTTCTGTTCATGTATCTTCCACTGCAACTGCTTCAGTCTAATAAGAAGTCAACATTTTTTTTTGGTTCCTCTCCTTGTCTGTGCAACAGTGCTGGTCCACTGCCTGTTCGTGCACATGAATAAAAAGGAATGCTGATGTCAAAATGAGCTGAAGCACAGGTTGTTGTTTTGTTGTTTTTCTTCAAGCACTCAAATTTTACACACACACACACACACACACACACACCACGATATGGCGAAGACCAACAAGCGAAGGAGTGTTGTAAAGCTGCCTCTCTGACCCGATACTCTGTTTGATTGATATACTTTGCATTTGTAAGTGTGCGGCACCTCTTACTACAGCATCAGCATCCAGCATCTCCTTTTAGCTGGTTGATTGATAGCCCCCCTCGCCCCCCCCCCCCCCTTTCAACCTGCTTCAAGGCCCTCCTCGCGCCACTGCCGCTCATAGCCTGCAGAGTGACATTGATCCTGCAAGGGAAAAAAAAAAAAAAATCAAGTAAATTGAATAGCGTGAGGGCTAATTGCGCCCTGATGACAGCAGAATGGAAATAAAGCCCCACATTGTCAGCTGCCTCTCGCTGAGACTTTGATTGTGAGGAAAGATTAAGGCGTAAATGCACTTCGGCAAAGATGTCGTTCGCCCTCGCTGAACAGATGGAGGTGAACTATTACAAGCGCATTTGCCACGCTGCTTTATCGGGAAGACCATTCGTGCTGCAGATATTGTCAATAAAACACGGGAACAGGTGTGAATGGCACGATGGTTCTTATTGATCAGCACATTTTCAGCACCCCAAACGAATCAACAACTGTTTGACGGGGGGGGGGGGGGGGGGGGGGGGGGGGGGAGCCGGCTCAAGAGTTCATGACTACGCCTGACCACTTGGGGGCAATGTTGAGCTGTGCCAGTTCATGCAAGGGGGCCAGTCGAATGTACAGTCACCTCCCAAATGCAGCTGAAAATAACAGCTTCCAATGCAATCAAACCAATGCACACAAACACGCTGCACAGATCACATGCGCACTTGCTCTCTAAAAATGACAGTTTATAAAATTACGCACTGCCATTCATCCCAATGTGACCTTCATGCCTTGCACAATTACAAACTCGATAAAGGCATTCAAAACAAGACCTGTGAGGAGAAGCATTTGGCACACGTGCGTCGTCTTGCATCTTTACAAAAAAAGCGACTTACGACGACAGGCCCGACATGAACGTTCAGGATTTGGGCCATTTTGACAACATTGTCTGTAGTCACGTAGAAAAACAATAGTAGCGTGCATCCGCATAGCCCACCTTGACAGGCGGCAGCCACGGACAAGCAGCGGAACTAAAAGACGCCTCGTCATGGCTCAGTTTCAAGGCGCCGGGCAAACTCGGGTGTTATCCAAAAGGCCCTACTCGTCAAACATAATCGCACATGAGGAATGGCAGGAAGAGAAGAGAAAAATGGAAGGATGGACGCTACCAGGGGGTGAGACACACGCCATTGATAGACGCTCATGTCGTTGTGGTCAGAGAAGGACATTGAGGTTTTTACAAGCCCATAATCCAGGATTACTCACCAACCTCCATCAGGTTTTTATGAGAAAGCGTCTGAACGGCATGTAAAGCCGACCTTTTATAAAGGCCTCCTAAGATGCCTCCATACACAACAGCAATTGCTGCTTTACTCAAGCGCAATCTTGCCTCAATGCCGCCTTTTCGAGAAGTTGACTGGGACTGAGCAGAGGGTAAGAAATGATGGGAAGCATTCTGGAACAGTGGCTCCAAAAGTAGAAAACTTGACGTGACTTGTAGGTGGAGCGAGACCTGTTCAAAGATTTAGATACAAATAAAAGAATGTTAAAATGAACTCTTAAGATGTGCAGGGAGGCCGGGATTGGAGTTACGTGCTCCCTCTTACGAGCTCCAGTTAGAATTTTAAGAATCTTAAAATGAACTCTTAAAATGTGCATGGAGGCCGGGATTGGAGTTACGTGCTCCCTCTTACGAGCTCCAGTTAGAATTTTAAGAATCTTAAAATGAACTCTTAAGATGTGCAGGGAGGCCGGAATTGGAGTTACGTGCTCCCTCTTACGAGCTCCAGTTAGAATTTTAAGAATCTTAAAATGAACTCTTAAAATGTGCATGGAGGCCGGGATTGGATTTACGTGCTCCCTCTTACGAGCTCCAGTTAGAATTTTAAGAATCTTAAAATGAACTCTTAAAATGTGCACGGAGGCCGGGATTGGAGTTACGTGCTCCCTCTTACGAGCTCCAGTTAGAATTTTAAGAATCTTAAAATGAACTCTTAAGATGTGCAGGGAGGCCGGAATTGGAGTTACGTGCTCCCTCTTACGAGCTCCAGTTAGAATTTTAAGAATCTTAAAATGAACTCTTAAGATGTGCAGGGAGGCCGGAATTGGAGTTACGTGCTCCCTCTTACGAGCTCCAGTTAGAATTTTAAGAATCTTAAAATGAACTCTTAAGATGTGCACGGAGGCCGGGATTGGAGTTACGTGCTCCCTCTTACGAGCTCCAGTTAGAATTTTAAGAATCTTAAAATGAACTCTTAAAATGTGCATGGAGGCCGGGATTGGAGTTACGTGCTCCCTCTTACGAGCTCCAGTTAGAATTTTAAGAATCTTAAAATGAACTATTAAGATGTGCAGGGAGGCCGGAATTGGAGTTACGTGCTCCCTCCTACGAGCTCCAGTTAGAATTTTAAGAATCTTAAAATGAACTCTTAAGATGTGCAGGGAGGCCGGAATTGGAGTTACGTGCTCCCTCTTACGAGCTCCAGTTAGAATTTTAAGAATCTTAAAATGAACTCTTAAGATGTGCACGGAGGCCGGAATTGGAGTTACGTGCTCCCTCTTACGAGCTCCAGTTAGGAAGCGAGAAGCAGCACTTTGGACCAACTGGAGACGCTTTGAGGGAGGACTGTCTGACTCCGAAATAAAGTGCATCACAGTAATCCAGGGGACCAAACACTTTTATTATCTGTTTACATTCCGCCAACTGCTTTAGGACTCCTCAGGTGGCGCTTCACAGCGCAGATGGACAATGACCCGAAGCATACGATGAAATAAAGAAGTGATTTTGTCTCGTCTTTGTAGTCATGAAAATGTTACAAACCTGACCAAGTTCAGACCAGAGAAAGAATCCGCCTGACTGATCACTTCTCTGCAACTCGCAAGTACCGACATTGACTTTTTTTTTTTTAAAGCCTCCAGACAGGCATTCGCTTATCCTCAGGTTTTCTTGGACCTGTAATAAAGTGAGAATGGACCCCAGGTCCTGTGTCTCTTTCACTCGCCGCCTCCCTCCGCTCGCAGCCTTGCTTTTAATTGCTTTGAAGCGCGGCGCTCACCTAGGGGAGCTCAACAAGATGTTTTACAGAGCTTTGGGGAGTCTGACTATTAATAAATAATACCTCCCTTGTCTTCTCCCCTCACATTCCTCATGACAAAACTGTGGCAGCTGAAAATCCATGTTGGCTGATAGAATGGATACAAAAGGTGTCGAGACACAGTCAGATGTGGTAAAGTGGACATGAAACGCACGCGCCATTATTCTAATTAACGCCTTAATTCAGTCACGACACCCTGCAAAGTGTAGACGACAGCACCGAATTTGATCCACGTGTCAATACTTGACACTTTGTAGGGAAAGTAGGCTTAATTAAACCCTCATCAAAACACTAAGCCCAGTGGTTAGCACGTCGGCTTCACAGTGCAGAGGTACCGGGTTCGATCCCAGCTCCGGCCTCCCTGTGTGGAGTTTGCAGCCTAGCATGGCAGGCTCGTTGGGCATCAAAATTGGGTATTGTGAGCGTGGATGGTTGTTCGTAGGCAACCAATTCAGGGTGTCCCCCGCCTACTGCCCGAAGACTGCTGGGATAGGCTCGGAAGTGAGGATGAAGCGGTTCGGAAAATGGATGGATGGATGGATCAAAACACTAATTATTGCTCCCAAGAAGCCTAGCAACATGGTTTCACGTAGCATTTTAAATGGCCGGAAATCTTTTAACAGAGACTTTTTTTTTTTTTTGGTTTGTTTTTTGTAACTTGAATACATGACATGCTTTTAGTGTTCGGGGGTCAAGATTCCGGGTTGGTTTGACTTGCTTTCATAGCTCCACTGACCTTATCACAGAGCGAAACACGATGAGGGAAAACCTCGGGTCACTGCACTGAAAGTCCGGCCATCTTCAAGTCACTCCACTGAAATAAACAAGATGAAATTTAATATTGCAAATAACACCTTCTGACTTTGGAAGAGCGAAACAAGAAGATGGAAACCAGCAAATCCCTTCCCTGAACTATCGCAAAGCAATGTGAACAATTAGATGTTGTGACACAAACAATAAAAACAAACACAAAAAAAAACTGGGGAAGATTGATCAAGTCCTGGCTAAGCGATTAGCAGTGGCGCAACAGTGATAGCGTTGCCTAATGAGGACAGATAGTTGGGTGGAATTAACAGATGTGCGGGCCAACCGCTCAGTCTGGTTTTTATTTTTTTTTTAAACATTTAAAAAAAGAGGTATTTTGGTATGAATTGACAGATTGATGAACAGCCCGCCTGGTTTGGTTGCCATAGTATCCAAACCACGTGAACAAAGATCTCCAGACAAAATGCTAACAAGCTAACTCCTTGATGGCACCTTCTATCTCCGCAAGGCTGCGCAAATTCCCCGCACCAAATTGATATGATTTACCCGCCTTGATGTCAGCAGAAATCCATTTCACATTTTTCTTTATGGCGCCTCCAGGCAAGCCCTCAGCTTCCCCCGCTTCACACTCAAGGTGTGCTGAGGAGGTGCGGCGTGCCGTGAAAGGCTTCAGTTCAATCACTGAACAGTGTTTCCGGGCTGCTACTTTCACCCGTGCCCGAGAGCGCCTCCCCTTTCACGTGCAAATACAGTATTTGAATCGTTTTTGTTTATGTGTGTGTGTAGGAGACCGGACTATTTCAGAATCTATGTTATTTATTCCTTTGTTGTGTGTTCACAAACACCCCCCTTCGAATTTATTTTGTGATTTCTCCGCTGGGGTTTCTGTTTTAGTGCAGTGTTTTCGATTTTCTTAGTGTCATTAAAGGTAACGTTGAATTTACGTTTTTCGGAGGCGGTCTTTGAACGCCTCTCGAGTCGAAAGGCAGAAGTGAAGGCACGTAGTGAGGACAGAGACGTTTCTGTATTTGTTGAGAGTGTTAAAAGCATGAATAAAGTGTACGTTTTAAAAACCCAACACTACAGCTTACCTTGTTTCGGAGCTGCAACATGTGTCCTATTCATGTGGCTGTTGCAGAGGGGTTTTTTTTTGTCCCCAAACCCATACTGCGCTCCTCATTTACAGAAACATGCTGTGGGACTTGATTTCCCCTCTTCTTTTACCTCTTTTTGTCTGGGGATAAACAAGGCACCGTTTGTTCCTTCGTCGGGTTTCTCTATTCTGTCTCCCTCTGTCCGTTTTTTTTTACGTCCCTTGGATGGGTTGTCACTGATAAGTGAAGTGACAATACATTTAATTCCATTCCATTCGTATGTGCTACGCGCGCGCGCGTGTGCGTGTGTGTGTGCGCGTGTGTCTGCGTGCGCGTGTTGCTGACTTCCCAGAAAGAACCAGAAACACACCGATTTTAGAAGTAGGATATTGTTAAGCTAATAGCACAATTGCCCAAGTTAAAAATAACTTACATTCAGAATATCAATATATGCTTACGCGCCGGCTAAAAATGGTGCGTGTGTGTGTGTGTGTGTGTGTGTGTGTCTGAATGATCTGTCAACCAGGTCATGGTAATCCGCAAAAGGCTAAATTAATTGTTTTTTCACCCCCTTGTTTTCTGGGTGAAAAAAAAAATACGTAGGCAATTATGCTATTAGGCTAAGGACATAGTAGCATTCTTGAAATCAACTTCTTTTAAGAGGTTTCCTGATCTCAACCGGTGGCATCGTTTGTTTTTAACGCCGCAGAGCGTGTTCTTCCCATTTCCCCCTCGCTTTGTTTACGAGGGTCTTGCTTTAGTGCCGTAATCGGCTCGAATGATTGCATATCATGGACAGCGGCGTTCACGACACGGCGTTATTTTGCACAGGAGGCCATTTGGATGGCGGCATTTGCCCTGGACGCGACAAGTTAATGAGATTGATGTATCGCGCGCGCACACGCACGCAAAGAAAAACAAAATCAATGGCCTTTTGTTAGCATTTATATGGCTTTTGCTCGGCGATGGCCAAGAGAGTGCCTGCGAAGCCTAATAAAAGCACAGAGGGTGTTAGCTGTAACAGCTGATAGCGATGAAGCCGACGAAGCAATGTTGTCCACTTAGCAGAGGCCATTAAACATCATTCCCGCACTAAATGGCCTCTCTCTCGCTAACGCGCACTCACAACAATCATAAATGGTTTATTGCCACCTCCGGCCACTCACGAACGGCGAGATGCCATCGCCGAATTCCCGAGCAAAGACGCCAAACGCCGCGCCGCTTTGGAGCTGTAATCGGCCGTAAACGGGCGATGAGGTCGACGCCATCCAAAGTGTGTCATTTGCCAACGTGAATCCGTCTAATAGGCCTGAGATTTACAAAGCGCTCGCGAGCCGAATTCAGATCGCAGGTAGATTTGACCGCGCGCCATGTGCCTCTTATCTGCATCTCCAGTGTGAAACTGCGCGTTCTGAACATCCTGATGTGGAGGAAAAGAGACTGACTGAGCATGAAAGTCAAACATAATCCATATCTCTTTGTGCTAATCTCTTTGATTTAGGCAAATTTCCTTCCACAGCCAAATCAAAAGGCCTATATCTGTGTGTATGTGTGTGTACGTGTGTTTTTTAAAATATTATTTAAGATTTTTCATACGCGACAAGGTTTTCATTTGCGCACTTTGTCGGATTAGCTCAATTCAAAGCGGCTGCTTGAAATGGAAGAGATGTCTATCGCAGACATTCCTTCATTCATCTCACCTCATCCAAATTCGCTCACTCAAGGTTGTCGCCTTTCATGCCGGATCCCCTCGTCCTAAATTATATTTGGACGGATTAGTTCTCTGTTCAATCGGATATGCTAATCGGGCAGTGCTCTTCCTTCTTCGAGCCTCGAAAAAAAAGGGAAAGGTGCAAATGGGAAGACGAGACGTTTTTACCGACAGACGCTTGACTAATTTGAATACCTGCGCCCTTTTTTAAAACCCATTCAAATCGACAGTCACGCAACATTTTGGGGGCGCAACTTTGCGGCGACAAGATTGCCACGTTTGGTGCGACTTGGGCAAGGGTGGAGAGCAAGGAGGGCTGAAAAGCAATTAACATTCACAAATGGCGTCAGGCAAGCTATCCGCCGAGGTTACGCAGTCACTGAATGTCACCTACTGCCTGAGCTCGCTTCCTTCATTAAACCTTCCCACAAGGGCAGACACACTTAAACACATATTTGCATACAAATGCCGCCATTAACCCTCCCGGTGCCGACGTAACATTCCATGCTTGTCCGTCACGATGGAGAAATGTGCCAATTTCACGACGCTTCATCGACACGCCTGATTGTTCGGTCAACTCTTGTGGCCTTTTATGGATTGTTTAGACAAGTGAAATGAGCCTGGTATAGCTTCAGTACAAATATAGAATCTAGAGCCCATCTAATTTAAGCGGTCAGCCATTACTTAGTCGTGAATCGTTTATTCAATTCATGAAGTAGCGAACATATATTTACCAAATTATTTCTACGTATTTTAATGCTTTACGACCCTCCCCGCACTCTAGATAACATTTCCCATAATTCTTACGAACACTTCACACGAGGGCTGGCGTGATCAAATTTGCGAGAATAGATTATTCTCTCCGTCATTCGAGTAATCACACAATAAAATCAATTTGCATTATACCGAAACAAAATATGCATGCGAGGCGCAGGTATTATTTTTGCCCGCTTAAAGCTTTAAAAGGTGATGAGTGACATGGGAGTCAGTGAATGAGTGAGTGTAGTATCTATCTATCTATCTATCTATCTATCTATCTATCTATCTATCTATCTATCTATCTATCTATCTATCTATCTATCTATCTATCTATCTATCTATCTATCTATCTATCTATTCAGCTAGCTAACTAGCTATCTATCTATCTATCTATCTATCTATCTATCTATCTATCTATCTATCTATCTATCTATCTATCTATCTATCTATCTATCTATCTATCTATCTATCTATCTATCTATCTATCTATCTATCTATCTATCTATCTATCTATCTATCTATCTATCTATCTATCTATCTATCTATCTATCTATCTATCTATCTATCTATCTATCTATCTATCTATCTATCTATCTATCTATCTATCTATCTATCTATCTATCTATCTATCTATCTATCTATCTATCTATCCAGCTAGCTAACTAGCTAGCTATCTGGCTAGCTATCTAGCGATCTATCTATGCTAAGCTAATAATAAGTACAGTTTGTTACTATGACGATAAAGAGTGTCTGCCTGTCACTTTCCACTAATCTCACTCGGGCAGGAGAGTTTGAGGGACCGAATGTAGACTTTTCAGTGATGGTTCTCCTCCTCCTCTCTTCCGCCGCTATCTCCTCCCGCATCTCCCACCGCTGCTCGTTGGCGGCACACACAGCCGTGAGCGGAGCTAATTAAATGCTTCTAAGTGAGTCGCCTCGCCTGCCATCTCAGCCTCGACAAAAGGTCATCCGACTCACAGGCACGAGGCAGACATTTCTCATCACTGTTTTCCTTATGAGAAATTTAGCAGATTGTTAATTATCAGATTACAAGTTTGCCTTTCTAAAGGCCAGCGCAACCCCCTCTGCTCCGCCCCCCTCAAGTCAGAGGAGAGAGATAGAGAGAGAGAGGAAGAGAGAGTTTGTGTACCAAATGAAGACAGCATTCAGCTTTCAGGCGTCTCCTTCCCTTCGCTTGAGTTGAGTCAGGACTATGATTTGTTATCATCGAGGAAAAGCGAGATAAGCAAGGGAGAGGAGCTCTTTCTGTCTGCCGCTGACCTCCACGCTTCTGTCAGCTGCCATCAGCCCCGAGCATGCGCACCTTCCACCTCTGCGTCGGCTCATTGGCTCAACATCCAGCACAAACACAGTGCGGCTCAGATCCACACTCCTCTCCTGATGCATTGCAGCATTAACCCAATAACAAAAAAAACAACAACAACATATTTTTAGCTAAATATCTCTTTCACGGTGTCAGTTGCATGTGTAGCTAAAGAAGTGGCCCATTGAGCGGAGGCATTTACTGATAACGGAGGCCATTTAATTAGCTGATCGCATTCAAAGCGGCAATGTGAGAAGGAGTGCAGCCGCAAATGACACACTGCTACTACAGGCCTTGCGACTGTGTTCTGTTTTTTTTTCTCTCTCATCGCTATCGTCAATGTGTCACTCTATCGTTGCAAATGAGCCGTGGGACGCTTGAAATCTATTTTGAGCAGTTGACCCCGCACTGCCCCGCAGCTCCACTTCATGTCTGTCTATCGTTATATAGATTTAAAGTACACCTAAAGGAGCTGTGATTTAGAGGCGTGTACACCTATTGACAGGTTAGCAAGGAAAATGAGAGTTCTACTGCGTTTACTATAAGAGTAAAGTTCAGCGAGTGTATGATTGCTGACTTCTATCCATCCATTTTCCTGATCCGCTTTATCCTTACAAGGGTCGCTTGGTGCTGGAGCCTATCCCAGCCGTCTTTGGGCAGTAGGCGGGGGACACCCTGAACTGGTTGCCAGCCAATCGCAGGGCACACAGAGACAAACATACATCCGCGCTCACGCTCACACCTAGGGACAATTTAGAGTGTTCAATCAGCCTGCCATGCATGTTTTTGGAATGTGGGAGGAAACCGGAGTACCCGGAGAAAACCCACGCAGGCCCAGGGAGAACATGCAAACTCCACACAGAGTTTGCATGATCCCGGAGCGAACCCACGACCTCTGCACTGTGAGGTCAATGCGCTAACTACTGGGCCACCGGACAGCAGTGCTGACTTGTAGTGACAAATGATCGGAGGTGGGTGAGCAGAGCAGCAGGCTACTGATTTGCTCATGCAACAAAAATGGGCAATGGATTGCAAAGCCGCAAAAAAAAAAACCCAAAACAAAACAAAAAAACCCCCAGAAAAGGAATAGCAATCGAGCTAATTACTTTCGAAAGTCGTCTTGGTTTAAAGGTGGAGATGGCACGTATTCACAAAGATAAATACTGAGCCTTAAAAAAAACAGAACAAAAAAAGACCCAACAAGTTCCATGGCAGGCTTTTCAAGATTGAGTGGACATTGTGAGGATAGAATCTGTGCTCGTTTTAACCCAAGAAAGGAATATTTATTTATTCTGCACTTCCAGCGTAGCAACAAGTAGTGACTACCCAAAACTATCTATCTCTATGGAGTACAAGAGGATGTCCGTGACTAATAGCCATTTCTGGTGAGTAGCATGTATTTCATTTCAATTAGTTTGGTCAGGTTAGATAAATGTTGATTGCGAACCGCTGAAAGGATTCGGAAGATATATGGAATTAGCATTATTTCATCTTGACAGGTATGCTTATCACCTCTTTTGTTGTTGTTGTTGTATTTAATTCATTGGAAGTGCCCCCCTAAATAATCAAACTCTTCACAGTCAGTATATACTCACAGTACATTACCAATATGTCACGCTAGCAGCAGCCGTGGCTAACCTTGGCTTGTTTACAGTACGCAAACTGCTATTATGTGGAAGCTGGATATGCTTTCTCTACGACAATTTGTCACGACATACTTTCATAAGGCCTTCATGAATGGCGTGGTGAGGCTACATTCAAGTCTTGCTAGCAGTTTTGATACTGTAAGCTCTCCATTTATTGGACTGCTTGTATGTAACATTGAGTGTGACAGTAACAACACATGCTAAGTAGCGCCACCAACCTAGCAGCTGAGGCTAATGTTGTCTTGTTTAAGGCTGGCGCCACCAACCTAGCATCTGTGGCTAATGTTGGCTTGTTTAAGGCTAGCTTATGATTGCTTAGCACTGCTATTTCGTTGACGTTGGGCATGCATTTCCCACGGACAATTTATCATTACACGCGTTCAGAATGCCCTAAAAAATGACCATGTTTGGCAATGGCAAACAAGGGCTTCGCGAATGGAAAGCTACATTCCAATCTTGCTTTTAGTTTCAACACTGTAAACTCATCATTTATTGCAATGCTGATTTCCTGTCCTCTGACCTCAACCCGCGTTGGTCATTTGTAACTAATGTGCAGAAGACGTTATTTGTGCGGTTGCCCGAGGCAGCGCTCTCTGTCCAAACAACCCGCTGCAGGGCCAAATAAGTCAATTAACGGGACGAGAGCAACAAATGGACAAAGAGATGAATGCTCTCCTCTGAGGGACACACACATGCACACACACACACACACACACACACACACACACACACACACACACGCACAAGCCTAATTTGAGGTAATAAAAGACCCCGTCAAGCGTGACCCCTGCTGCGGAATGGAGGGTCGATGGATTGTCTGACTGGTCTGTGCAATTTCAAGTCAATTGCTCACAGGTGCAAAGATCTCATCGGCTTGATGTACACAAGCTGGCTTAGGGGGGCCAGGGGGGGGGGGGCACAAAGAATACTTGACGCTTAATGTTCATTTTCCAATCTTTTTGCGCTTGGTGGAACTCAAATATCAACTTGCAACCGCTTTTGTGTGACCGTTGTTCCCTCTTGTCTGTGATTTTTTTTTTTTGGAAGAGGGGGATTAAGGGCAATGGCCGGAGCCCTCCCAGCGTTGGTTGTGTGATCCGATTTGTGGCAGAGGGCAGCCAATTATAACCATCACGTCACTTTGCTCAAGACTGCGGCTGCCTGCCCGCAGGAGCGAGAGGCTGAGGAGGAAACTTCAATCCATTCAAGGCCATCCCCCGGCAGCGCACGAGTGGCTCACAGCGACTTTGATGCGAGGACAACAGCGTCTCCGCCGTTGCCATGGGGATGCTGCATCACCTCCTACTTGAGCTCTACAAATTCTCGCTCTCCAAACCGCGACGCAAACTTTGACCAGAGAGTGGAAGAACGCCGACGCCGCTCTTTTGGTTATAAAAATCTGTGCCCATTTTTCCCCATTTCCTGCGCTGAAGCTAATTTCCTCTGCATGCTTCCTTCATTAGCGCCCATAAGCTCCGGCGAATAAGATAATTGAGGGCTTCTTAAGATTTTTGAGGTGACATTGAGAGGGAGATTGGCTCCACTGTGTGGGTATAGGCCTTGCATAATATTTAATGACCACTCGTGCTCCTCGCTCCACACCCGCGCACACACACACACACCACTGGCTGCGGTGTCAGTATTAATTAATTCCCACTTTGGGGGGAGCTGCATATGTACTCGTGTGTCTGTGTGGGACTCTAACTTGACTGGAAGAAGCAGGGGGGGGGGGGTCTTGTCTGCTTGCGTTCGGGCCGTGCGAGTGAGCCATGAGCACGCGCGCATCCCCGAGCGGCGGCCGGATAGCTTGATTAGCTCGCTACCCGGCCGGAATAACCTTGAATAACCTTTTGGCGCACCTTTTTTTTTTTTATTGTCCTTTGCATCTGTATGGGAGGAAGACATTATGGGGAGTGTTGTGGAAAATTCTCACCGGGACAAGTGTCTTTTGAGCAAATCCTCCCGTCTGTAGAGTGATGGATCGTCTGCTATATTAAAAAAAACAAACTCGTGCTACCGCTGACAGCTGCTTGCTATTCCGCATGTCATCTTTTCCACTCGCTCCCGATTAGCACCCGAACATATCTCTTGGCTAGAAAATTAAGTATTGATCTATTTTGCTTCTCTTGGTTCCAACCTGCCATCCCATCCGAACACAGTTTCAGGTTTTTGACGCCACGAGCTGATGGAATTTCAAATGGGAGTTAGAGAGATTTTAACCATGAGGAGAAAATGTGGAACAATGACAGCCTTTTAATACAGCGGTCCCAAGATGGCATTTATTTTCTGCTCAGTGCCGGCGAAGAGTGATACGAGCTGTTTCAGACAAGTTCCAGAACTGGTGTCACAAACGATATACATCAATGCCTTGAAGGCCCGCTAGTCTAGACTGAAAAAAAAAGAAGCTATTGGCAACATTTGCATGGATAGTTGTGATTTTAGAACCCTTTAAGCAGAGAATATAACAGTAGACCCAAGCATATATTCTTTATCCTCGATGAAAAATGACTACAGACAAATCCGTTCCAGAAGGCTGTTCGAAAACCGAAATTGTTCGAAAACCGAAACCACGCTCTTTTTAGAATAAAAATGTTTACAGAACACGTCTGCTCACAATGGAAAGCAACACGAGGAAGCATCACTTCCTCGTCTACCCGAGGAGGCGTCACTTCCTTGTGTAAGGAAGGCGAGAGGAGTCAAATGGTGCATTCAAGTGCGCTCAGTTTGTTCGAGAACCGAAATTTGTTCGTCATCCGGGGCATAAAAAAAACTCGAAATTTTGAGTCAAAAACCGAATTGGTCGAGAACCGAGACGTTCGAAAACCGAGGTTTGACTGTATCATTGCTGTCTGCGCGGCTGTGCTATACTGCCTCCCGGTGGCCAAAATGGGCACCAGAAGATGAAGCAAAATCAAATTGCGGATGCACAGATGCTTAAATTCTTTACAATCGTTTGTGCTATTTTTTTTTATTATTACAAAACACAAATGCAAAAATTTTGCTTTTTTTGGGTGGGTGCTAGTGTGACCCGCTAAAAAGAGCAGCAACTAATACAGCTCATTTACATTTGAATCACATGCCCCCCCCCACTCCTCCACTCTGGTTTCTTTTTGGCGAGAATCGACTTTGGGCTGCGACGGCCTCAGCGGCCAAGGCGCAGAGTGTTTGTGACGGGCCGCGATGGCGTCGGCTCGCTGCTGTCGCGGAGAATTACTTGACATTCTGGCGAATGAAAAGGCTGCCCACTCGCTGCCTTGTGCGAGAAAGGCCATGGCGAACCACCCACAAGAGATCAATGGCACGCTGACGATGACGTTTAAGATGCGTAAATTCAAATGTTTGAGGGCCACAAATGTATTCTCATCTGACAATTTCTGTTCTACGCTCACGGGCGTAACAGGTGTGACGCTCAATGCGCAAGTGTTGCATTGCACCACGCGGCTATCATGACTTATGGTGCCTTGCAAGATAAAGCAACAATTTGACCTTTGTTTTTATCCCTCATTCGCGCAGGGGGGAGAAAAAACGAAACAAAAACAACACCCGAGCCTTTGTTTCAGGCACTACCTTTTTTTTTTTTTTTGTCCATAAAATCCCGCTGAACTTTCACACATCATAAACGACCACAATGAGGCCGGTGCCATTTTGTAAGCTTGGGGAAAAAAAAAAAAAAAAAAGACGCACATTAAAAGACGGCAGCAGAACAGATGGGATGTTGTGCTCTGTTGACAAAGGCTGGACTCGGTCCATTTATGCAGTCCACTAAGGATTGTGCGGCGGCCGGGGAGAACGAGCAAAACGGCGACTGGATGAGACGCTACCGTCCAATTACTCAGCGTCAGGCAGAGCCTCTCCCACGGCAAGGCTGACTCTATTTGAAGAATTTCAACAGAGCAACTCGCAAATGCGCTTTCATTTGCAGTGGCGGCAAGGAGCCATGATTGAATGCCATTTTAATGAGCTTTCCCAATGAGGTGCCACCTGTTTTATCCAGATAATTGGATGATTGGCCACCCTTAAACGACCCGGGCTTGGCGACTGACTTCTTTCCTTCCCGTCACGTTACAATCTCTGGATACTGAAAAATGGCTCTGTCGCCGTAAATTATTCTGTCGTCCGCAAACACGCACTCAGGTGAGGTTTTTTTTTTTTTTTCTTCTTCCCTCTGTCGGTTGATGGTTGCCATGGTTGCGGCGCACGCTCCCGTGGCTCCTGGTTGCCTGCCTGCTAACTCCACTTCATTTTGCCATAATAGATCCCAATCAGAGCAAATTAAGAGATTTAGCGCTTGCTGATGATACTTTGCCGCCGTCATAATGTACCGGAGATCACACTGACAGCCAACTACCGACCGCACCGACTGATGTGATTGCCTTCATTTCGCATTGCTGTCTCGCCAAGTAGACCCGAATATGACGGCCTGCATGGCAAATAGAGATAAGTGCAGAATTTCTATTGCACGACAGGAGGGACTCAAAACCCAAGTACAGGTTAGAGAGTCGTGAAGTGGATCCTTTCTTTTTTGGAACGCTCTCCAAATATTTTTATAAATCTCATCGCACCACGATTTTTAAAATAAAATAGCTTGCACTCCTGACTTGTGTCTTTTGCACTTTAACAGTGTGGTGACAGATTAACGGAATAAATGAGCCCTTAATCCCATCAAAGACTTCTCCAGAAGCACCCCGCCACCCTTAATCTGCCTGTAATTACACACACAAAAAACCCCACACAAAATTGACCTCATGAAAACAAAACCCACCCACTACCTTCTTCAGCCCTGGAGACAATTGATTAGAGGTTACTAAAGACTCTTATTGTCTACTCTATCTAGCTAGCTAGCTAGTTAGCAAACCGGTTAGCTTGCTAGCTAACCGGCTAGCTGACCAGCTAGCTGACTAGCTAACAGCTAGCTGGCTGGCTAGCTATCCGGCGTGTGTGCTTGTATATCTATCTATCTATCTATCTATCTATCTATCTATCTATCTATCTATCTATCTATCTATCTATCTATCTATCTATCTATCTATCTATCTATCGATCGATATATAGCAGGAGCGTATCTCAGGTGACTCCGAGCGGAAGGCAGACCACACCCCGAACTGGTTGCCAGTCACTCGCAGGCCACATATAGAGAAACACGACCATTCACACCCATATCCACATCGCCACTGGATGAGAACCGATCCCACGCTGCTCGCACAGAAGTCAAGCAAGTGTACCACTACACCACAGGTGTCAAACTCAGATCCGGCCCGCCTGGTCATTTCACGTGGCCCGAGAAAGCAAATCATTCGTGTCAAATGGCTCAAATCTGCCATAAAATGTCAAATTGCCATTTGTAATAAATAACGTTGAGATTTTGCAATAATTTTGTGAACCTGTTTACACTCAATTGAAGTATAATTGAACAAACTATTTTAATTCACTTGATTGATTTCAAAACAAGCAATCTATTCATTTGTTGTGTACAGGTAATAATTTTTCATAACGGCCCACGAGAGGTTAGTAAAGATGCTTTGTGTACTCTAAGATATTGTTTCCTTATACAGTCAAACCTCGGTTTTCGTCCATAATCCGTTCCAGAAGGCTGTTCGAAAACCGAAATTGTTCGAAAACTGAAACCACGCTCTTTTTAAAATAAAAATGTTTACTGAACACGTCTGCTCACAATGGAGAGCAACGCGAGGAAGCGTCACTTCCTCGTCTACCCGAGGAAGCATCACTTCCTCGTGTAAGGAAGGCGAGAGGAGTCAAATGGTGCATTCAAGTGCGCTCAGTTTGTTCGAGAACCGAAATTTGTTCGTCATCCGAGGCATAAAAAACTCGAAATTTTTGGTCGAAAACCGAATTGGACGAGAACCGAGACGTTCGAAAACCGAGGTTTGACTGTATAGTGGGAACATTTATATTTGGACTGGACTGATCAGTTTCATTTAAAAATGTCCAAGCATTCAATGCGCTTTTATGACTGGCGTGACGTATGGCAGCACTCACACATGTTTGATCGAGCTCATAAATGTCTCGAACAGGATCGCTGTTCAACATAAATCCGAAACGGCACAGGTAAGCTGAGGAGAAGGAGACGCAGGTGTTTTGTCCCGCTAAAGGGCCAAACACCAAGGCCAGTAAATAATATAGTAAATACTGACGCTTTTATTCCCCAACACTCCCATCTGTCTGGCCTAGGGAGGAGAAATAAATACCGTTGGAGTGGAGGAGCGAGCGAGCGAGGGAGGTGGCGATGGATCATCCAGCAGGGCCTCCAGCAGATGAAAAATGCAGATTTTGAGACAAGAGGAACATCAGTTTGAATTGCGAGGCCTCCCGGGAGAGTCTGGCATTAGCAAAACCACCTCTCTGTATGCAAGCAACTCTTCTCGCCGCTGCGGGCGGGTGCTTGGGACGGCCGCGGCACTCAAAGGGGGACTATTTTCCACACGATTCCGAGGGGCGGGGGGATGTGTGTAAATGTTCAATTGGTGTTATTGCGCTGTAGCAATGTGAAAGACTTGCGGCATCGGGATGAGCTCGTTTGCCAGTCGCGTTCTTGGAACCAATCGAAACTTGTGATGGATGTGGGAAGTGGGCGCGCAGTGAATGGGCTTTTCAAAAGACATAATACTTGTATGGCTACATCTATCTTTCTAGATAATATGCAGCTTTCATTCCTGGATGCAGCAGCCTCTCCTAACTTTTTTTTTTTTTTGTGAACATATTCCTCCATGTTGGCTTTCTCAGTTGCTGTCCATTAATCGCGGAGTAGCGTATGTCCACTTAACGAGCGGGCTATTAGCCTTGGCGGAAGCCTCCGTTTTCCACGCTGGCTTGTTTTTTTTTTTTTACATCAGTCTGCGCTTGATCTCGAGCGTGCCACCGTTGGTAATGAGGCAAGGCAGCAGGCGATCTGCTTTGAGGCAAATTTCTCGGCCTATTCCCCTCTTTGAATTTGAAATGCTTTGAATGTAACCCGTTGCCGCTGAATATATTAGTCCAGGCTGCAAATGTGCACTGCATTTTTTTTGAAAGGCGAAAAATACAGGTAATGATGGTTAAAGACAAAAAAGTCCACACTCTGGAACAGTCACAGTGGTAAAAAGGGGGAAAAAACCCCACAATGGGCAACAAAATACGGTCAAACCTCCATAATCCGTTCCAGAAGGCCGTTCGAAAACCGAAATTGTTCGAAAACAGAAACCACGCTCTTTTTAAAATAAAAATGTTTACAGAACATGTCTGCTCACAATGGAAAGCAACACGAGGAAGCGTCACTGCCTCATGTAAGGAAGGCGAGAGGAGTCAAATGGTGCATTCAAGTGCGCTCAGTTTGTTCGAGAACTGAAATTTGTTCGTCGTCCGAGGCATAAAAAACTCGAAATATTTGGTCGAAAACCGAATTGGTCGAGAACCGAGACGTTAGAAAACCGAAGTTTGACTGTAATGCAAAAAAAAAACGTCCCCTCTGTGAATACCTGGTTTTGTTTTTGGGGCCGCTTTGCTCCATCTGGCACTGGTGTTTCATGAATCATGAGTTTGTTTGTCCACTCCAATGCTCTCCATTAGATACCCAACAATGTGTTCTTCAATGTGAAGAAAAGGTCGGACTTGTGCGATTGTGCTCTTGACTCTTCATCAAAACTTTGCTCCCTGGCAACCTCGTCGCCAAGCAACACGCGCGAGGTTCACCAAAGGGGAGAGAGCCTCTTCTGAAAGTCTCCTCTTAACATCCACTTTGTTAACTCCATTCTAAGCCTAAATGATGCTGTTAAGAGACAGAGAGAGAGAGAGAGACATGAAAAACGAGCACTAGTTTTGCGATAGATCCGCCTGCACCGGGTGAGGTCACGCCGACCACCGCATCTCGCTTGCTGCCATACACGGGTACTTAGAGGACTTGAAGAGTCTTGGTTTTAAAGCTCTTACACTGCAGAGCTCCAATTACGCATTGATGCCTGCTCACTGCCGGGCAATCAACACTCCATTAGCTTGACGCGCATATGACACACACACACACACACACCCACGCAGGAATAAGTACAGGCTCCTCTCCCTTCGCTGCCGGCAAGCACAATTCTGGAGGGAACACAAATCACGACTGACTGCTGCAGCAGCTTTTCTTTTTTTCTCTCTCTTTGTATCCTCTTCCTTTTCTCTATCTCTTCAGAGTCCTTAAATTCATACCCCATCTCAACTTCCCAAAGGGTAATTTTCCCTTTTTTTTTTTTTTTATGATCATATTCCTGCACAGGAAAATGATCATGTAATACTCAGCCTGAGGTTGAGAGTAAACGTGTTATTCATGACCAAAGGCGTTTTCTATCAGGTTAAGTCAGGGGTCGGCAACCCAAAATGTTGAAAGAGCCATATAGGACAAAAAAAACAAATATGTCTGGAGCCGCAAAAAAAAAAAAGCCTTTACAATGAAGGAAAGACATGCTGTATGTATGTAGGAGACTGTCGCGGAATTGTTTGTGATTCATTCCTTTGTTGTGTGTTCACAAAGGCCTCCATAGAATTTATTTTGTGATTTCCTCGCTTGATTTCTTTTGTTTTGGTGCATTATTTTCGCTTTTCTTAGTGTCAGTGGAGTGATCATTAATTTCCGTTTTTCTGAGGCTATCTTTGAACGCCTCTCGAGTCGAACGAGGAGAGAAGGCAAGGAGTCGGACGCAGACGTGTCTGTGTTTGTCGAGACTGTTAAAAGCATAAATAAAGTATACCTTTAAAAAAACCAACACCACAGCTCTCCTTTTTCAGAGCTGCAACATGTATCTATATCTATTTGAGCTATATTAGCCTAGTATCAAAATCTTTTTCCATTTTCAAACATTTTTACAAAGCTCCAGGGAGCCACTAGATGTCGCTAAAGAGCCGCATGCGGCTCTGGAGCCGCGTGTTGCCGACCCCCGGGTGAAGTGGAAAAACTGCCACCGTCAGGTGGCAGAAACGAGCGCACGCAAAACATGCTAATGAGCGAAGAGCAAAACATGCTAATGAGCGAAGACGTTCGCAAACGCAAAGCGGAATGAGCAAATGTTGTCGTTCTGATTTGAAGAAAAGCAACGCTGCGCATCGCGGCTCGCAGTCTTCCATCTTGCATCTTTTCGTCGCCTTGAAGTGCGCAGACATTTCTTATGGTGCTTAGCCTTCAACATGTTTTGAGGAAAAGGTGAATCCTTACTTCCAAAATGGGCCGTGATTCATGCCGGTGACAAACAACCAAGCGTCCTTTGGTTTCAACCAATCAGCACCGACGCAACCGACGTCACAGATCAAAGAAGCTTTGAACGACAACAGCTAAGTTAGCTTAGCCGACACGACGCTCAAAGTCAGACAGGACACGTTCCTCTGGTAATCTGTGTGTTTCCCTTTTTGCCCAAATATATATTTTTTACGACAATACCTGTCTTGTCCACGGCGTCTTTTTTCGTTCTTGGCGTTTCGCAAGTGTGTTTATAAAATCTCTTTAGAAACACCTATGGAACAAATAGGGCGGAGCTAGGAAGTGGGAGGAGATAACATCCCCGGTCAAAAACAAAAACTAACTGTTGACTCCAACATGCCGCTGTGGGATCTGTCACTCCAATGCCATTGACGGTTTGACCCACTGACACACAACGGCGACACACTTTATGACATTTTCCACTACAAGGACCACACGCACTTGCGCACAAGCTCCACTTTTTTTTTTGCCGAGACTTTCACAGCCAACATGTGGTGCAGCAGGGGGTGCCACTTGCTTCCCGGCTCATCAAGACTCGTAAAGCCCCGACATCGCCGCATGCGGCGCCGCACTTCAAAGTGGCTGATGCGTCTCGCCCCCCCGCCGCTGCCACCCCCTTCCAAAATATCCAAATGCCACAACAAACTCTTTGCAAATGTACCCTAACCCCATCCTTGCTATTCCTGTCACCAATTCCTTTGATTCCAACTTGTTTTTGCTTTTTCCAAAGGACGACCGGACACATATAATGGAATGGAATCGAAATTTGTCAGTGCACGTGTCATGAGTACAGAGCGAGGAAATTCACTTTCCAGTTACAGTCAAACCTCGGTTTTCGTCCATAACCCGTTCCAGAAGGCTGTTCGAAAACCGAAACCCCGCTCTTTTCAAAATAAAAATGTTTACTGAACACGTCTGCTCACAATGGAAAGCAACACGAGGAAGCGTCACTTCCTCGTGTAAGGAAGGCGAGAGGAGTCAAATGGTGCATTCAAGTGCGCTCAGTTTTTTCAAGAACCGAAATTTGTTCGTCATCCGAGGCATAAAAAACTCGAAATATTTGGTCGAAAAGCAAATTGGACGAGAACCGAGATGTTCGAAAAACGAGGTTTGACTGTAAAAGCCTTCCAGGAGACCTATAAAAACAATGACCACCAGAGGGAGACGGAATGGGAAGCCTGACGGGTTGCCAGGCGATGCCTTGATTAGATGAAAGAGAAACACAAGGAAGGTGAATTTTGGCCTGCCACGACCATTATGAGGCAGAGAAATGCCAACACGTTGGAAATTGGACAAGTTTAGGCAGCTCACACTCAAACACAGGATGTATATGTATTAGCGCTAAGATCGGTCCTAAAAAATCGAGCCCGATCCGAACTGGCCCGAAGGTATTTAAGCCCGACTCGGCCCGAGCCCGATCACTTAACTTGATTTGCAGGCCCGAGCCCGAAGCAAACCCGACATTTCATATTTTATTGGTGAGGACTCGGGAGGAGGAGGGGTGATTTCTGATAACAAAGCCTGTCTTTTGTAACGAAATCTAACTAACAAGACTGTATAAACATTTACATCTTTTATATTTCTGTTTCTGAAGCGGTTACATTAACCCTCATGGAGTATTTTTAAGCAGCTGCATGAAGGGTATTACGTCCACGAGGATTGTCATGTCCCTCTTCCAATGTGCAACGGTGGGAATTTAGATTACATCCTTGCAAAATTTCAGCTTCGTGGAGTGTTTTGTCTGTGTCCACGTCCAAAATCGGTGACCGAAATTTTTTGGGATAGCATGGGGGTTAACCGCAATTTTCGTCGGGGAACATTTAAGGCGTCCGTCATTTTGGCGGGTTGAAAATTGGCCCGTAAACCACAGCAGCAGTACGTCCTTAAGAATCTAGCGCGGCACTTTAAGAGAGAGTAGCAGAGAGACAAAGACGAACAATGACGGGTGGATACTCGACAGAGACCGGAAGGCGTTCTTTTTGAATTGTCATTGCAAGCGTTTAGTACAGTACGTGTTGTGATGAGGCGACTTCTGTTTTTTTTTTTGCGAACCACGGTCTCTCGTGGCCAAAACTATTCACGGATTCGAAAAAAAAAAAAAAAAAAAGTCAGCGAGAGAAAAGCCCGACCCGAAGCAATTGATTGACATTTTAAGGCCCGACCCGACCCGAATTTCCGGTCGGGCTCGGGTCGGGCGGGCGGCCCGATCTTACCTCTAATATGTGAATGTGTTGCGGTAGATTGTAGAAAGTGCGAGAAAGAATGACAAACGCCGTGTAAAAAAAAAAAAAAAAAAAGCAACAGACCTTGAACTAGGAGCCATCTGGTGAGCCAGTAATCAGTTTATTAGCATTCCAGTCCCCATACAGTAGATAGATACACGTTTTTTCCCTTTTAAAAAAAAAATGGTACAGCATGCTTACGGGCTGTTGTCTGGTTGAGAGCTGACAAGAAACACAGGTTGCAATGTTTTTAAACGATCCCGTATTCAGCACTTGTATTGTCATGGCTCAAAAAGCTTCCGTGGACAGAAAACAATTCACGAATCCACTTGGCTTTGCGAGCATGGCTTTCTTTTGACATTTAAAGACGCCATCGTGTTCTTTAATGGGCCGCAATTCTCCCCCCCCCCGCCAGACCGCCACGATCCACGCGCTTAATGTGACGTATGATAATGACTTTTTTGTGCACTCTTCCCTCACTTGACATATGTCTCCGTCATGCGGCGATAAATACAGACGCTCTCTCTCTCTCGGCCAGATTGATTTGTTTTATTCAGTGATTTCTCGGTTGAAGTAGAACGGCTAAAAACTATGTTGGCACTTAAAGTGTGTTTTGCTTTTGTTGAACGACGGGAACAAGCAGTTAATTTTCAACAATGTTGCCGTGATGGATGACCTTTTTCTTGAACAGCAATTTTTGGACTGCCACATGGCATAAACGCCTCTTCTGAAGAAGACCAATTTAGATTTGAGCAATCTTGGCCACTATCAACCGGTGTCAAACATTTTTATGCAAGCTTTAAAAAAACATTAGTCTTTAATCAACTCTGGTGACTTTTTAGCCATGTCTACTATTGGTAAAAAGTATCAGTCTGTTTTTTGTGCAAACCATAGAACAAAGACTGCCCTTGTTGAGATTTGAAATCATTTTAGATGTCACTTGATTGCCATAAATTGACGGCATTGATACTGCTGGATCTACGTGCTGCTTTTGTAATGGAGGACTACACATATTTTGAAATAGACTCAAATATTTGGCTGTCCACGAATGTTTTTTTTTTAATCCGACCTCACTGAGAGAAATTTAATGAAGTTTAGATATAATGCTTCTTGAAAGTCTATGAATTAACATGCGGTGTTCCACAGGGTTCAATTTTAGGTCATTTATTTTTTTTGCTATTAGCGATGCTCCCACTTGGCAACATGGTGGTCATCTGGCGAGCACGTTCGCCTCACACTGCAGAGGTCATGGGTTCGAAATCGGCTTTGGCCTTCCTGTGTGGAGTTTGCATGTTATCTAAGTGCCTGTGTGGGTTTTCCCTGGGTGCTGCGGTTTGCTCCCAATTTCTAAAAACATGCACAGTAGGTCAATCGATCACTCTGAATTGTCCATAGGTGTGATTGTGAGTGTTTGTGTGCCCTGTGATTGGCTGGCAACCAGTTGATTGGGTAACCCCGCCTACTGCCCGAAGACGACTAGGATAGGCTCCATGTCTGCGGCCCTTTTAGCTCCTCCCACAGATGGTGAGCCACAGGCTTGGAGCATAATACACCAATTTTTAAATCTCTGCATTGGCTCTTTGTGTATTTCAGGATTGATTAAAAGCTAATATTCCTGGTTTTTAATTTTAAGAACATTATGGCTCTTCGCTCATCACACTCCCAAGCAGAATTTGTGGGAGAGCAGTAATTGTGCTTCTTGCTGAAACACGCAGCAAATGACGGATGAGAAAAAGGCGCTTGTCATTTATACATCGAGCAGTTACTGGAGCCGTGTTTGATGCCTGCGCTGCCTTTCATTTTTCCGCTTTTTTTTTTTTTTTTCCCTGGACGGGGTGGCTTTCATGTGCAAACATTCGCTGGTGCATCTTGAGTGCCAAGCTCGCAAAGTAAAGTCAGTTTAGATACGCGAGCGTGGCAGCGAACATCAGAAACAGATGCTTGGAGTGCTTTTGGTGTCTCCTTAAGTGGTTTGTTTTCAACAGGAAAAGGTGTTAAAAGGATGATGTGGGCTCCTTGCATTGCACTATTTCCCAACATCATTCTTTCTCTTTTGCCTTATTTTCGCACAACAAAATAAATACCCACTAAGAGAAACCTTGTTTGTATTTTTTTCCCCCCACAACACATGTATTTATCAGATGAGATTCATCGTTGATAGTCCTAAACACACAAGCTGGGTGCCTCGTTCTCCTTTTACTATGTACACACACACACACACACACACACATAGAAGGCAACGTGTGAACAAATGGTCAAATAAAGCAAAGGACGGACTGATGGACTGTCTTCATTTTGTTCCAGTCAGTCTGGAGACCGCTGGGAGGCATCATGGCTGTTTTGAATCAGCGTCATCCATTCTCCGTGCCGCTGCAAAGACCTTTTGCTTCCATTTTTATTGTATTTCTCTCTTTGTGGCGACTGTAGAGCACTATACTAAATGTCTCTTTTAAAAAAAAAAATATATATACTGTATACTGTGTATATATATATATTTTTTGAAGTCCATATACTTTGTACTAGTGTGCATTCAATGCGATGCATTATTCCGCAATCGGGGTAAAAAGAAATCCTTTGCAGGTGCGCCACTTTGACAAGATTACCTCCACACGCAATTGACTCAGTGGCAGACTCGAGTCAGCGCTCAACCTTTCGGGAGCGGCGTAATCACGGCAGATGGCTTTGCTGCCGGGATGTGCACGAAACGCTCAGGGATATGAAAAGGCTATTATTTCTTCTGTACATATCGTTAGAAACCCCCCCCCAAAAAAAAGAAATCGAGGATAGTTTAGCATCTCAACAACGCAAGGAACTGAAATATAAAGTGTGCTCATGGTGCGCCAGGTAAAATGGAAAAAACAAAAACAACATTGCTTTGTAAGAGGAGCGAGGCAGCAGTTTTGTAAAGTGCGATCGAAGTATCGCTACCTCACCGTGCACGGATCATAGAACCGTTTAGTCCCCCCTCAAATATGTTCTTGGGACCCGATTCCTTTTGCTGCTTTCAAATTCTGTCATGTAACAGATCATTTTCCTTTTCCAAATATTTCCGCCGGGACCACATAAATTTGAGACACTGATGCGTCCCGTCTGCGGTTGATGGCCGCTTGACAGCTGATTGACGGGTTACAACTTCATTTTGAAATGACGTTCGCGCCTCTTCAATCAAAACGTTGAAAAGGCAGCAGAGTAGAAAAATTCAAATGCAAAAGCAGACAACAAATAGTACTTCAAAAAAAAAAAATGGAGCTTCAATTTGTTTATTGCCCCTCCCGGTGGAAGTTTACCACCAAACGAAACAAACAGCAAAGAGAATGACATGTTGTGGACTTAAAACAATTTTACAGTCCACTAGCCTAATGCTAATGCTCAAAAGCATTCAGGTTCCACCGCTATAACACAAACATTCAGTCATATTCTTGATCCTCTGCAAAGAACTAATATTAGTGCCGTACCGATGAGCTGAGGCGTTTTTGCGGAAATGGCGCCTGACGGCTTTTGCATTTCAAATCTTCAAGGTTTAAATTTGGATCTTGTTCCATGGTTTAAGTCGTCCGAATAGATTTTCAGGCCTTGTTGTTTATGTTCCTGCTCCGACATCCTCAGTGTCTCTACTCGGCATGGCCGACGTGGAGAGGAGTGCGCGGGTGAAATCGATGCTACTGCAGCGTCCTTCGTCCAAGGGTCGCCCGTCAAATGCCAGAGGGCACTGAGGCAATTCACAACATCCCTTTGGGGGCGGCGCTTTTAATGAGCTGGTTCCTCATTAAGCTCTTCCCCCGAGGAAGGCTGCGTCCACACTCGGGCGGTGTGTTGACTGACGGATTTGTATCGAAAGGAACAAAACGCACTGTTGTCTACGGGCGAAAACGAGCAGTAAACACATCTTGAATTCTAATGCCTATTTTTTGAAAATGAATTTCATTTCCTGCGGATGGCGCCCTACGGGCGCATTCGGAAGAACGGCACGGCGCTTTTGCGACACATGCTTCTCGCCAGATATGAAATATGATTTCAATTGAGGCGGCCCGGTAGTCCAGTGGTTAGCACGTCGGCTTCACAGTGCAGAGGTACCGGGTTCGATCCCAGCTCCGGCCTCCCTGTGTGGAGTTTGCATGTTCTCCCCGGGCTTGCGTGGGTTTTCTCCGGGTGCTCCGGTTTCCTCCCACATTCCAAAAACATGCATGGCAGGCTCGTTGGGCACTCTAAATTGTCCCTAGGTGTGAGTGTGAGTGTGAGCGTGGATGGTTGTTCGTCTCTGTGTGCCCTGCGATTGGCTGGCAACCAATTCAGGGTGTCCCCCGCCTACTGCCCGAGGACTGCTGGGATAGGCTCCAGCACCCCCCGCGACCCTAATGAGGATGAAGCGGTTCGGAAAATGGATGGATGGATGGATTTCAATTGAAAGCGCCTCAGGTGTTAATACGGGGCGACGATGGCGTTTGGAGAGCATGAAAGGTTCATCAACAGTGCAGCAGGTTCAGCCCTGGGTGAAGTCAACATTATGCAGAGCGGGCAGTCACTTGCTGCTCTTTCCTTAATCATCGTGTCTTTTTCGCGGGCTTTGATAATCCATTTGGAAATGCGAGGAAATGGCAGGTGTCTCTGCCTGCGAGTAAAACACCACTTAGGGTGCATTTTGCAGCTTTCGGTTGAAATTGCGTAACGGGGGGGGGGGCGGGGAGGGGGCTGGAAAATTACCGGGCACTTTGCGGCATCGGCAATTCAATGAGATCCGATGACGGGGAACGAAAAGACGTTTATATCCTCTCAAATTCCAAAGTAAAACCTCTCATTTACATTTCCTCTCATTAACAAGCGTTACCACATGCGTTCGAGAGTGTTTTACTGAACCTCGTTGTGCTGTTATCGCTACGTGTTAGATACTCCGGGTATGTTAACGCAGGTCAACAGCAAGCAAAACTCATTTATTCATGAGCCAGGAAACTGAGCGTCTTGCTCCTTTATTACGGTCTTCTTGACGGCGTACAGTGAACAACTGTGACATCAGCTCAGTGAAATGTAGAGTGAAACTGAAATGAGCAGATTTAAAACGTGCATTAACATCTTGTACATAAAAACAACACAAATCATCTCGTGTCAAACAACAGACATAAATGCAGCTCAAAGAGTGACAAACGATAAACAATGCGTTTTCGCAATACTTTCGCATGCTAATTAGCTTGTTAGCACTGATGTAGCATCGTCGCTACGTCGTTAGCAGTACTCTGAACTAGCGAGTTTCAATGAGAACAATTGAGGGAAAATGATCTTACGAAACAGATTTCTAAATAATTCTAAACACAAGCAGACTTACAGCCATTGCTTTCAAAGGTGAAACGAAAGGAATATAACTCAGGAGGACCAGTTGCAACGACCACGGTCCGGCTTTCTGTAACGACTCGTCTGATGTAACACGGCGTCTGCTACCCACAATGCACCGCGGTTACTAAATGAATACAGTCAAAACTCGGTTTTCGAACGTCTTGGTTCTCGACCAATTCGGTTTTTGACCAAAAATTTGTGTATTATGCCTCGGATGACGAACAAATTTCGGTTCTCGAACAAACTGAGCGCACTTGAATGCACCATTTGACTCCTCTCGCCTTCCTTACACGAGGAAGTGACGCTTCCTCGTGTTGCTTTCCATTGTGAGCAGACATGTTCAGTAAACATTTTTATTTTAAAAAGAGCGTGGTTTCTGTTTTCGAACAATTTCAGTTTTCAAACAGCCTTCTGGTACGGATTATGGACGAAAACCGATGTTTGACTGTATTCTAAACACAATTACCATTATTACCATTTATTGTGGGCAGAACACTCGTAAAATACAAAATAATAAGCAATACTTGTGACAGACTCCAGCTCATACTCTGGGTTTTTGATCAAGATCGGTGGGGACCAGGTAGGGACTACAATTTTGTTTTTTCAAAACCATGAGGAGTTTGCCAAGCCACATTCTGACAATTCTGCGGTGCACTGCTTACAGAAACAAGGTCCAACTTTTATCGGCACCTTGCGAGGAAAATAACAATTCTGGATTGTGAAAGGTCATTGCCGCGCACCGACGTTGACAGGCGAACACACAAAAATATCAGAGTTAAAGCCCTATTTTGGAGAAAATTCTTTTAAAAATACCTTGCGGAAAAGATGTGTCAAGGTATTTTTTTTTTCCATTCCCTACAATGATTCCTGACTTTTTCTTGAAAAAAAAAAGAATAAAATGAAAAATGACATCGATCACGTGAAGGGCGGATTCAGTTTTCATAAAATCACTGAATAATTTGTAGAAGGAAAACACATTTCCTTAGATTTGAAAATTGTTTCTTACATCTCACAAACAACAAGCAGAATTTGTTTTTTGTGGCAAACATAATGGCGAAACGATGCCAGTCATTTTGATTCGGGTTTGTGAGTGTGTGTGTGTGTGTGTGTGTGTGTGTGTGTGCGTGTGAGCTTTTCCTATAATATATGCAGTTTTGGTCTCAATACTCTCTAGTCTCGACAATAGCTTGGTCTTAGTTGGTGTGGTCTTTGTTGACTGCTATACTGCCTGTCGTATCCGCGTCGTGATTGAATGAGAAACCAGAGCATTACAACATCCAAGTGCAAAACAAAATTTTTTTAAAAATGTGTGATTGAATTCTCATCATTGACTTCAGCCTGAATGAAAGCCTTTGTAGAGACTCACTCATCCAGGTCATGGTCATCCTTAACGGCTGAATCAAGGAAACGGGCCATTCTTGTCTGTTGAAGACATTTCAAATTGAATCCAAAAGGCTTGTTTGGTTCTACATTTGAGATTTGGTGTCAGGGTAGGTCAACAATATGGTTGTCGGTGGTATTGTGGCAAGACAAGGAGTGCAATGCCCTCTGCATTGGAGAGACGAGGCTGCCTCTGCACAGGCGCACGGCGCGGCATGGGCGGGCAGAATCGACGCTTTGTTTGCGTCTCAAGAAGAAGCGACACTCCTTCCTTCAAAGACAAGCCCATCCAAATTCTGAATAGGGAGGAGTCCAACTAAAAAAGCCATCTCGAAACAGACATTTGTGGCGTCACCTTTTGTCTGCCAGCAGTCCTGACATTCCTCCCCACAAAAGTCACCTCATTCAAGTGTGGCCCGAACAAGCTGTTTTGCCGCAAGACGAGTCAATGACTGAGTGATACAGGGATCCCTCACTCTAATGTAGTTCACTTTCCGCGGCTTCACTGTTTCACAGGATTTTTTTGGTGCAGTTTTTTAAGGCTTTTAACCCTATAAATCAGAACGCATCGGCGGGGCTGCGTGTCAACAGTACAGTATTTCCAAAAACTATAGTTATTTGTTGAAAACGTTTTTTTTTTTGTAATTGGGCCTGAAAACAGGGTTTGGTCTTTGATTTCATTGTATATATAGTTAATTATTGTGTAATAACTGTAAAAAAAAAAAAGTTCACTACTTCACGGATTTCACTTATCACTGGTTCATTTTGGAGCGTAACCCCCACGATCATCGAGGGATTACTGTCAAACTGTCAACTCACGAAGCGCCCTGAGCGTAAATAACGACACTCAATTTTTGACCACGCCCACCCAGCGGAGATTCTATCACAGAAATTCCTCCGAGGATGCAATTACTGTCTCATTAAGAAATAAACGTACAAGTCCTTCCCCCCCCCCCCCCCCCCCCCCCAAGGTATCCCTGTCCACATGGCTCGAGTGTTTTGTCTGTTCAGCTTCAGGGCACTGCGCAGAAGGATCAAGTCTGTGTGAGCTGCACACCTTTCGCTTCCATTTACTCTAGCACGGGCTCTCTGTTTATACCCCGCTGTCAAAAGGAATACGCTGAGACAAGGCGCAGCGCGGTGGTTGGCGGCGTGGGCCGTCACAGTAGCGGTGGACGTAGGCGGAGGTGCGGGTCTGCCCGAAAGACAAAGGCCAAGAGCAAATAAAGGAGGCGAGGGATGGAGTGGGAATTCGCTAAATCGGGATAACAAAGCGTATGTCGGTCCTGGGTCCATGTGTGTGAGTAAGCAAGCGCATATGTTGGCACGGTTTGGCCATGCCTCCACCCGTTGCTGAGGGCAGCCTGTTTTTGGCAGGGGCGGCCATTTTCATGGCTGCCGGCAAAAGTGGTGAGACTGAGGAGGAGGAAGCGTGTTCAGGCCAGGCGGTGACGGCAGTTGTCACGTCAGGCCCGGGATTGATTGAAGTTGACCTTTTTCGGACCTTGCTGTCTTGAAGCGACTCTCGTTTCGTCATGACGATGGTTCCCTGGGAGTGCCCGCAGTCAAAAGAAATGTCTACGGTAGAGGTTCAAAAAAAAAGAAGTTAAACGGCGCTGATGATGACAGGCAGCTGACTGAAGGCATCGCAGACACGGGCGACACGAGCTACGGGTCAAAAGAGGCAGGAGCGCACACACACACACACACACACACACACACACGCACACACGCACACACGCACACACGCACTTTGTGTCTAAATATAGAAAGACCATTAAAAAGATTAGAAAAAAAGATTTGGGAAAAATGGAGGAAGTGAATCTCACACTGGCACGCTGTCACCCATTTTTGTTCTTTTTTTTTCCACACCCAGCATGTCAAATGGCGCATCAGTGACTGCGATTAGCCTTTCATCTCAGTTGGTATAAAAACGACGACGTATTCCAGATGTTTGGGGGTGAAAAAAAAGATCTCTAGTTTTTATTTTTTTTTTTTTAACATCTCGTCTCTCATTGTCTTTTTCCTCTTTCAACACGCATGTGATCCATCTCAAGTGTGCTTATTGTGGCACGTGAACGTTTACCTATCCATTTGAAAGCCTCCACGACTGTCAAAATATTTAACGCTCACCCACGGGTGTTATGGACGTATAGCACGCCACCCTAATCTCCATCCATGGAAGACTTTTAATTCTATAACTCAATTTGAAAATGTTGAAGTGCTGAATGTTTCTTCGTGAACATATTAGCACTGGATTTTCATTTGTGGAGGGAAAAAAAAATAATTGGAACGTTGAATTGCAATCCGGTGGGCTCTTTGGACTGAATGTCCCAAATTTCCTTATCGGGTGAAACGACTTCATCATCAACAGAATCATCGACGAGTTAACATTGTTGGCTGCCATTAAAAAAAAAAAAAAAAAAAGTTTGATTGCATACTTAGGAGTTGTACATGCCGGTTACAAAAAGTTGTCTTATGTTCCGATGAAAATAATACAGTGAAACTCCTCTACAACGAAATCATGTTTGCAGCAAGACATTTTTCACAACAGGGTTTTTTTCACTGTAGCAAATTTGATCTCAGATGTAAGCAGACACGCACACAAAAACACACACACAAACGTATGTGTACTCTTTTATTTTAATTCCAATAGTGCATAAGTATGAGCATTCACTTATTTGACACTTCGTATAGTCAGTGTAGAAAGAAAAAAAGGGAAATAAATTGCGAAATTTACGATCAGCATTCACTTTCACTTACATCAATTTCTTGGATAATGTCTTTTATTTTGTTTCCTTTGACTTTCATTTTGATCACTTTTACACTCTCTTCCAGCGTCAGAGCGCTTCTTGTCTTCCTGGACTTCCTGGACTACTGCGCATGTGTAAACCACTGTGGTGTTTGCTGTTGCCGTTTCCGAACGAAGCAGTAGAGGTCGCTGTTGGATTAGACTTGGTTGTAGTGAATCTCATCGCGAGGCAAGAGCAGAGAAAAATATTTCATATCATGCAACAGGGTTTTTTTTCGTTGTATGGGGGGTAGGACAGTGGGAATGGTGTGAATGCATAAAGATTTTTTCACATTAGGGGGTATTTTCGCCTATAAAGGTTTCATTGTAGAGATGTTTCAATGATGTACATGGCTTCTTTTATCATGACACTGCGTGATTTTTCATCTGCTTTGTGAGATGAGTCTGCCTCAAGGCGAGCACAAAGTTCTCTCGCGGCATTCGCGGAGCACTTAAACATCAGTTCGCGATTGGTCTCGACGAGCTCTTGATTGGTCGAGATCAATACTGCTGGATTGGTTCTTCATCAGACGCTTCCCGGCCTCTCTGCTGTGGTCGTATGAGCCGTTTCCCCCTTGCCTTTATCAGTGATGGAGGAAGGGGAGGGTGAGGCAATTGGGAGCCGTACGAGTCCCCCCCCCCCCCCCTCCCCTGCTGATGGATGGCGGACATTATGGCTCATGGTGACAGGTGCCACCGACGATTAAAGGCCGCAGCCAGTGGCTCGGAAAGAGTGCAAGTGGAACGAGGAGATGGAAAGCAAAGCGAAACTGTTGCCGCAGAACAAGTCAACACAAATGCTGCAGGTGGGAGACGGGGGGGGGGGGGGGGTAGGGGGTCAGTGGTCTTCCTTCACGCTGCGATCTAAGTCTGTGGAGGCAACGGCTCATCAAACAGCAAACGCCTTCTCAACGTCACCCGATATTGACGCATTGCTCTTTTGATGGCAGGACGTTAAAAGAAGGTACGACTTTGATTTTTCTTTCTGAAAAATGCGATGAGAAGCCGCACGTCCGACTCCTTCAGTGGCGGCTCTGAGAAAGAACCCAGATTTCCACGGCAACGTGCAAACATTCCCTTACCTGAGCGGGATTTCGCCAAGGAAGAGAGTCTCGAAAAAATAGGCTTATATTTGTTGAAGTACAACAGACTGATTGTGGAATTGAATCTTTTTGATGGGACGGAGGCGAGCAATAATGGGCCCCGCCTGAGAGCAAGGGAGCTCCACTTTTTGGTTTGAAACGGCACTGTGGAGCGGCAAAATAGAAGGAGCGGGCGTCTATCTCTGTAACGCGGGTGATTATCTGGAAATTGCCTTGACATTGGGCTGTAATTTGGTAGGTAATGACCGCTGGGGCGCGGGTCTTCTGCCATCGCTACGTTATCAAAAACTGGTCTGATAAGAAAAAAACCAAAAAGGTTTGAACATCTGCAAGCAGCAGGCGCAAGCGCTTTTGGTGCCAAAAGCAACTTTCTTCGGCAATGCTCGAGCCGTCGTTGTTTACCGTGAGACTGTTTGCTCATCTCCTTACCCATAATCCCTCGGTACACAGTCCCTCACCTCCTTGGCCTCCATATTAAGGCTCTGTCGTCACTGGCGGGATTAACTTCTCTGATTCGGAGTGAGCGCACATGCAATTGCAATTGAATACGTAGACCATTTCAGAATTCAAAATTTGGGACTCTTTAAATGCATAATGGGACTCATACTTTTCTGATCAGCGAGTCCCTGGCTCAAACTGTCAAATTATCACTGCTGATCTGTTTTGAACTGAAACCAACCAGCGTTGCAATTTAATGTCTATTTCCCTCATTACAGGCCTTGGAAACCATTTCAGTCGAAATTCCTACCAGAATCTGACAACCCCGCCTGAGCATTGTTGAACGTGTATTTTTGATGAAAGAAAGCGTCAGTTCGTTTCGACACACTGATTTTGCCCCGCCCACTAAAAGAATGCATGTAATTAGAATTTAAGTGGCGTTCCAGTGTCTGCCTCGCTGTCATGTTGGCTTCCTCTTCCACCTGAAAAAGTCCCTTTATCAGCAAATAGACACGACGCAGCTCACAACGTCTCGCCAGCTTATCTCCGTCGGAGCGTTAATTAGCGCCGAGTGCAGCAATTACACTCGAAATCTTCCACGCAACGGAGACGCAAAAAGATGTCTGCCCAGCCTCGCCCTGCTCTTAAAACTGGACCGGCTCCCACAAATTAGGGCAATGGCAGACACAGCCCGTTGGAAGGAAAGAGAGGGAGCGAGATAGCAGAGCAACAAGAAGTACTCAAGATAAGACTTAGCTGCCGGTATTAATTGGTTTGTCCCTCCTGAGAGTAGCCCTGGATCTGGAAGGTTTGTGATTATGAGCCACTTGCTCTCTGTTTCTGTTCACGAGTGAGGAGGCATCATGCCTGCAACTAATGCTTGCGACTTACGCCGGTATCAACGTCGGTCTTGACTCGACCTGTTCAAGTTGTATAGGATTACGGTTTGGGCAGCGAACTGGAGTCGTATTGGTTTGAGCGTTGAAAAGGCCGTATTAGTGCTGGCATCTGTGTTGGAACTCCTGCGCGTGTGATGAAATACAGTAGCTGGTGATCCATCGGAAGCTAACTTAGTACTACACTCTGCTTGCCTTTGATAGTGCCTGACAGTGCCCGAGGGGGCCCGCGCCGGCCCTCCGCACTTGCATATCGGGCTGCTGTTTGAACAGCTGACGAGGAACTGGCAACCATCTGGCACCGCTGGGGATCCAGATTCCCTCTGTTGCGTTCAACCAGAAGCGCAGAACTCTGGCGACGGATGGCACAGAAGCAGACATTTTTTGGGTTGTAGGACAGAATCGGGGCGGCCCAAGTGGTTAGCGCGTCGACCTCACAGTGCAGAGGTAACAAGTTCCATTCCAGCTCCGGCATCCCTGTGTGGAGTTTGCATGTCCTCCCTGTGCCTGCGTGGGTTTTCTCCGGGTACTCCGGTTTCCTCCCACATTCCAAAAACATGCATGGCAGGCTGATTGGAACACTCCAAATTGTCCCTTGGTGTGAGTGTGAGCGCAGATAGTTGTTCGTCGATGTGTGCCCTGTGATTGGCTGGCAACCGGTTCAGGGTGTCCCCCGCCTACTGCCCGAAGACAGCTGGGATAGGCTCCAGCACGTCCCGCAACGCTTGTGAGGATTAAGTGGATCAGAAAATGGATGGATGGATGGACAGAATCCGAAAGACCCTCGCATTGACTTCAGAGGCGTTTCCTTATGAGAGACGTTAACTATTTGCATTCAACCACCAGCATGAAAGCTCACCTCCAGCCCATTTTCCAGTCTAAAGTGGTCCAGTTTCACTTTGATAGCATCTCTGTTGGGTAAATGCTAACCCAAACCAAACTCAAGAGGGCAACACACTTCCCCATGACAATAATTTTCAGATGGCTAATGTGTGTTCTTCTTTGCTGAATGCTTTTTCTTTTATATCCCATTCCCCATCCATTATTTCTTTCCCTTGAAAATACCACAGTTGTTGCACTCCGATTCCGAGCATTGTCCCCCCACCCCCCACCCCCACCCCGCTGTTGCGATTCAAACAGCTCTGCGCAACGTCTTCAGAGGAGGAATCCTCACACTTGAGGCCAGACCCAGATATCAAACGACAAAAGGTAAAGCACATGTCTCTTTAACTGCAGCAGCGGCATCGGCGGCAGATTGAAAATAGATCTTCACACACAGCGTGAGCTCTATTTTGAGGCGTTTCAACTCGGGGAGGCACACCGGGGAGAAGAGGGAAGAAAAGAAGCAAGCGTGGCACGTACCATTTGGAAGTACGCCTGCGACGTCGGGACGCTGGCGGGAACAGAGAACGGTGGTGAGGGTGACGGATGAGCGTCACCTCTTACCCCACGCGTAAAGATTCCGTCTTTATGAACGCTCATATGGGAGACGTTCAAAAGTAAACACAACCCTAACCCTAACCCTAACCCTAACCCTAACCCACAATCAGCTTTGAATATTTAGAGCTTGTAATTGAAACGTTCCTAAATGGTCCGAGAGTTTGGCATTTTGAGGGGTATTTTTAAGTCACAGTGACAGCTTGGTTGCCTTCCTGCAGAATCAAGACAGGAGTCTTAATACCCCTTCCAGGAACATTGTTCGCTATCTAGATCAGGGGGAAGGAACTCCGATTCCTCGAGAGCCGTATCCTGCCTGTTTTCGATCTCTCCCTACTCCAGCACCCCAATTGATCATGATCCTTTCAGGCTTCTACACGGCTTGCTGGTGAGCTGATTGTTTGAATCGGGTGTGTTGAAGTGGAGAAAGGCAGGATACGGCTTTCAAGGAACCGCAGTTCCCTACCCCCGTGTTGGACGGACAGGACGGTACTGACAGGACGGTACTGAGAGGAGGACACAGCTTTCTGGGCTGGTCTTTCTTACCGGGGAATCATCAATCGGTATGGTTTGCACACAAATTCATCTGAAACATGGTGTTGCTGTTTGCTGCTCACCAGTAATGGACACTTACCCGATTTTGCCGCTCCGTCCGTGACCAGGGTACGCTCCCGTCATTGTCCCGTTGTCCTTATTCATATAATAATCGTCCTCCATCCCTGTCTATCCTCGTCCATCCCAGATTTCCAAAGAGTTTATGGCTCCCACGGAATCACGTATTAAACGGATTGATCGTTAGTGAAATGGGTGTCTGTAGGCACTTTATGTTCTCTGACTGTACACTAGATGGCAGCATTGCTTTAAAAATACGGTTGAGGTGAAATAGCCTGTGAAGAAAAATTGTGTTTGGCTACACTCTGGCCGAGTTGTTTTGCTTCCCGACAACACATACTTAATCCGGCGGCTGCATGAAGGGTACGTCCCAAAAATGTAATGTGCAGGTGACGACATAGACGAAAATTTCAGCTTCGTGGAGTTATTTTTCTTCCATCGTCCAAAATTAAAGTGTCCGAAATGTCCAATTTTGGGATAATTACTGCATGGGGGTTAATCCGGGTAGGGACAATTAAAGGGACGGACGAAAACTCACTTCCATCGTTTAAAAAAAAAAACTTCTCGTCTTCAGTCCCAGAAATTGGGCACACGGATGGACGACTGCCCATCTCTGCTGTTAACCTTAACTCTAACCCAAACCTCAACCATCACCCTAACTTCATTTTCGTTACTTGTTCTTATCTGGCCTCTGCTCCGAAGACATCAGTTGAGTTTATTCTCATCCCTTCCGCTTCCACGAGCGAGAAGATGCCCCGACATGTCGCTCTTATCATAAGCTCGGTGAGGAGAGATGAATATAGTCAATGTACAGTATGTGACCGCTGGATAGTCTTGAAGGTGATGGAACAGAATTAAACACATCTCAAGTCCTTGCCGCTGATAAGCGTAGGGGTCACGATTCTCACTTTTGGCAGAAATTGAGTTCTTGAAGAAAAGAAATGAATGGGCACAAAGGACTTTCAAGGGCTTTCAATGACTGCTGTATCCAAGAAACAGATGCTAACAGTCTGTGTCATGCGAGTGGAGGTTTTCTCAAAGCAATATCAAGAACATCTAATTTGGGGCAGACAAAAAATAAAAATTAAAAAAAAGGAACCAACCAGTATGTTTGCATCAACGAGTCCGATCCCATGACGGAGCTAAATTGTGCAAATTGTAAGCCACGGTGAGAGTGCGAATAACAAGCATGGCTGTTGGTAAGAAATACACATCGACCATAATTTGTTCTCCCTCCAATGAGAGCACTGGGCCCGGGTTCGGCCTTAATTATTCATGCGCTGCAAATCAGCCCGTTTGCGAGTTGATACCAGTTCAAGGAGTTCATCTGGACCTGCAGTGAAACCACTCAAGACCATTTTTGAAATGAAAACAAGTCAAAGCTTGACTCTGCACAGAAAACGAATGTCGAAATAGGTCATTAAGCTGTCCAAAGATGTGATTTTTTTTTTTGAACGAGCGCACCTGTCACAATACCAGGCGAGTGCATTAGAACATTTTCCATCATGAGCTTTTGCTGCATTTAAAAAAAAAATATTCTCCAGATTAACTGAAAATAGCCGCCTCGTGGGCGTGTTCATTCGCCGAAAATGACGCATTTTCAGATTTGACAAACATTTCTGGACCACTTCAATTGAACAATTTAGAGTCTAAACGTCGTCAAAGAGAACAGCCCACGAGACAAGCTTCCCGCTTCCCCCGCAAAGAAAGAGTCGGCGATTGATTTTTGTTGGCCCCTGCAGATCTCTTAACAGATCCCCCCCCACCCCCTCACTGTGACGGTAAGAAATTTCATTAAACGCGCCTGGAGCGCGCGGGGAGATGTTGCAACCGGCGGCTGACGGGGGCGCGGGTTGGGGGGGAAGGGCCCGCTTGTCGCGCGGGGGTCTATCCGTCAATAGCGAGGGATCGAAATAAGAGCCCGTGGCCGAGCAAATTACGGCGTCTGTGCGTCCTCTGAGCCCGCTGCGTTATCTTGCGGTGCGCGTCACGTGGTCATATACTTTCCACGTAAATGCGGAGACACGAGCTTCCGCTCCACTTCTCTCACGAAGCGTGGCGGGACCCGGGTGCCCTGTAACCACGGTGACCAAATCACGTCTCGCGGCCATGTTTGTTTCCAGGCCACAGTGAGTCAGCATGCTTGATTGGGTGACTCATTGCCTCCTCGGGGCGAGGAAAGGCCTTTCACCGCTATCTCTATCCTCTCGCTCCACCCGACTTTGGTGGTTTTGCCAACACGTATTCCTCGCTTGCACCTCTTCCTATCTCGGTGTCAAACAATTGTATTCAAAACAGTGGATGATTCGACTTGAGAATAGGATGGGGCGGCATGGCCGCGCGTGATAAAGAGTTCCGCCAAACCAACCTCTGTTGGACGGCACTTTGCAATGTTCAGTGTCTCGAAATATTTCTACAGTCGGTATCAGACATCTCGTTACCTCTGCGTCCCGCGTCCTAGACGCATAATTTTCCCGCGGGGACGCACAGTTCCAAATAATGAGCGTTTTTGGGACGCAAGGAAATTTCTCAGTCAATACAACAAAAAAAACTACGGTAAATCTTTTCTTCCAGGAACGATCGCAGTTTGACCATCGCCGCCATTGTTGTTTTGATCTCGCGTTAAGTAATCTCGCGTGACGAGATTTCCATTCTCGCGAGATGAGATTGGCGAGATCGGCCTTCAACCTCGCGGAAAACTGACGATTGCCAAGTTGTGTAACGTCAAAACAAGTGTTTTGCGAACAAGTGTTGCGAAAGTTTATTGCGGAGATATCACAGAGGAAGCAGCTAAAGTTGGAGAGTTTGTTGCGGATGATAAGTTGACTTTGTAAAGCCTTGCATCATTGGAAGCAGAGTAAAGAGAGGAGAATTTGTTACCTAAAAGACTGAACCATGGGATGAAATAAGAACCTATTTCTCAGCAAATCTTGTATGCCTGAATTATTTAAATTTTTGCAGCATTTGCTTATAAGAAATAAACCTATTATCAATGTATATTGTTGTTGTTTGTGTTACTATCATATGCAATTGAATAAGTAGACCATTTCCGAATTCGAAATTTGGGACTCTCTAAATGCCTAATGGGACTCATACTTTTCTGATCAGCGAGTCCTTGGGACTCGCAGGGCTCAAACTGTAAAATGATCACTGAGGTATTCATTTTCACAGAAAAAGTGCATTCTTCCCCATTCTGCAACGGGGATACAGCCTTGTGAAATAGGCGTACTTTGCTCCTGTTATTTGGTATCTTTTCAGTCTATCAGGTGTCAAATCCAGCCAATTTCAGAATGCCAGTTAAATGGTAGGTGGGTTTCAGTGCGCCCTCTGGTGGACCAAAATGGCAACATATTATTTTTTTTTAACATGGCATTCAATGTCTTATATTTGGACCCCCCCTCGCCCTCCCCATGACGGGCCTGTTCCGGCCCGCAGCCCATGAGTTTGACACCACTGGTGTGTACAACGAAAGCCATTTGAATAGCCACTAAAGTAACTCGCACTATTCATTAAAAGTCTGTGGGAGTTTTGTGCTGGCCATTGGCTCATGCTGGCTTCTGAACCACAACAAATCCCACTATCTCTTTCTTCCCGACTTTGTCCGACTGTTTTTAGTTCATCTACTTACTGTTGCCCTTATCTCGCGTTCTCACAGTTTCACTCTAATCCCATTTTCTCTTGGATCGCTTTCAAGTTCTATTCTTGCCCTCTTCTTTTTGTAGTCGGGCCTTTCACTGCCCAATTTTCCTCTCGCCATCTCGGCTCCCCGTCCGCTCTTCCGCCTTACGGCCAATGTGCTTGAGTTATACTTTCATCTCTGCCCGTTTGCCGAATACACGGTTAATACTTTCACCTGGCCCGAAGACTGGTACATTTGCAAAAAATAACTTGAGCTTTGGGTTTCCCTCTTTAGATGACGTTGCATCTGTCTGTCTGAAAGCTGGCACGTCCACATTTGCACTATTTGGATCAGCTCGTTGGTCAGTCTGACGTTGCTACAAGGGGTTGGCAATTAATCGAAATGTAATTGTAATTTTGTCTTCTCGCAATCTTGAAAACATATTTATAATTTTATCTGGTTTTATTGTTCTTGTTTTGATTGTTAAGTGTCCTTGAGTGTTTTGAAAGGCGCTTTTAAATGAAATGTATTATTATTATTATTATTATTGAAGAAAAACAATAATGTGCCTAACAAGGTAGTTATAAAAATCCCGACGTTGTGAAAGTACCCTGAACGCACCATGCCGCTTGCGGAACAAGCGTAATGACGTAATATGTTTTTGCCCTCCCCGACTGTTTCAAGACGCCCCAGTTGGAATTTACTGTAAAACTCAACACATACTGTAGTAATAACTAAAATGTGACTAAAACTAATAAGCATTTTAGACCCAAAGATAAAGACGAAATCTAAAATAGCTGCCAAAAGCAAAACAACACTGTTCCCAATGTGTGAATAGGACTGAAATTAACGGAGGTCAACTTCCTTCTTCTTTAATCTCACAGTCGATGAATACTGCACGGCACCACACTGCCCCATAGAGGCCAATGTGCTCACTGCACGAAGATCACGTGTTGATTTTTATTTGTTCGTATTTTATTTTGTGGGTTCTCAAGCTATATTTAAAGTTGCGTAATCAACGATTCAAGAACGTTTTAAGGTCATCCCAACAGAAATTTTCATATGGTATGACATGAAATATCAGCACAGTGAATCCCAAGATTTATGAGCATTAAAAAAATAAATAAAGGTGAGATGAAAAGAATACCGCACAGGCATGAAATTGTTAAACGGCTTTGTATCTCGCAAAAGGAGAACAGAGAGAAAGCGAGAGAGCGAGAAAGCGAGAGGCTGTAAGCCATGACGCCCGCTACTCACTCAGGTTACTACCTTCTCACGTTGCATTCTCACTCATTTCCTAATGAGCCTAATGGACTGAGAGGAGAGTCTCTTTAAACCCGATTAGGTCGAGCAGAAAATTGATCTGCATGGTGAGCTAATAGGAGCTCGGGTGTAATGAGACGCACACTGTGCACGTTTCTTTCCTGTGCCGTTTGAACTCTCAGAAAAAAATAAAGAACGTCATAGGACGTTGTGTTCCAAGAAGAAATTACTCGGAAATTCAACCCAAGTTGAAGTTCATTATGTTCCTACCTGGACTCTTATCCAGCAATTTCTTGCACCTTTTTTCGTCTGGAAAAACTTCACAAAGTGAATATTATGGATATTTTTTAAATGGTCATGCCTCATTTGAGTTCATGCTCGTGATTAACCGGCAATGACGTCTTTCTATTAGCTGGCAATTTAACCCTCCACTTGATAAAATCATAGTTTTTTTTTTCCCCCCCTCAAAGGTCACCGCTTCAGAGTGCAGGAAGTAAAAGCTGAACTCCTCTTCAAATTAACACTCGCTGTTCCCTCTAAACGACGCGTTACATTGACCAATTTTTCGAGGTGGCCTTGCAGCATGAAAGAACACAACTGCGCTCGATCGACAGAATGACTACTGACAGCCTTGTCATCTTCGAGGCAACACCAACCAAGTGGCGGCTCAGCTCACTTGTAAAAATAAAGAAATAAAACAAATAAATAAAAACTCTCATCAAATAGTGAGCCGCAACCAAGGTTGCTTTGAATCTGTGGTACAAAGACACTAGTGGAAAGATGTGAGCCGTGGCCGTGAGCTGTCCGCGCTTGCTCCGCCGTGATCAGAGTCTCCGCTTGGTCACCCAGGGTCCGATTCAAGAGAAAAGTTCGGGATTCAACATCTATGAAATCAGAAAAGTCAACTCGTAAGTTGGGCACACGATACGACACTACAATACGTATATATCTTTACTGAGTCAAAAAAAAAAATCAAACTAAAATGACAGTGTAGCATATCTATATTTTTGCACAATCAAGTGAAGTACAGACATGGCAACAATTTGAAAAAAAATAATAAAAACATTCGTTCTTCGCAGAAGCTAAAGAATATATGCTTGTGAGGACTGCTATATTATCTCCATGTGTCATTCCCTTTGTTTTATGTTTAGTTTGACCGTAAACGAGGGATGGCAATAAAGCGCTCGAAGCATCTTTTCTGAAGAATTGTTCACAATCTGTTAACTCTCCATGTGTAATATACAGGAAAAAAACTAAACAAAACAGGGGACCCCCTTTGCTTTTTCGGTTTCATGTTCATTTTAACCCTCATGCAGTATTTTTAAGCGGCTGCATGAAGGGTATTACGTCCCAAAAATGTCCCTCTTCCAATGTGCAACAACTTTTTTCACTTTTAATTTTTTTTCACTTTCAACCCCTCAAAATGTTCAGTGGGAATCGGCCAAGACATAGATATACATCCTATGCAAAATTTCAGCTTCGTGGAGTTATTTTTCACTCTTTTGTCTGTGGTGTCCATTTGTCCCACAGTCCAAAATCGTCCAAAGTGTCCGAAATGTCCAATTTTGGGATAAATACTGCATGGGGGTTAAATGTGCCGTATAACCAAAGGTACACTTGTTCGGACCAATACATTAATGGTTAAAAAAAAAAAAAAAGCTCATAAGTGTTGAACGTTTTCGTGACAATCACTAAAATTACTTAACTAAGAACGTTGCTTTTAGGCATTCCATGTTTATTTTTTGTTTGTTTTTGTTTGTTTTTGTCCATCTGAAACCACACATTAAAATGAAGAAGAAATTGAAGAAAACAGGGCGGTCGCTGAATTGTTGTCCATGTCTGTGTATATTAGTTTTGGGATTTTTCATTAAAGTTACTTTTTAATTTGTATATATTTTTTTTAATGCACTTAGTTTCTACAGCATGTTGTTAATTTTCTTTTCTTGAAATGCTTCATATGAGTTGAGTTTTTGTAAGTCTTAATTTTCAGTTGTTTTTTTTTTTTTAAATATTTGGATTATTTGTCAAGTGCAAGGTCGTTAAAAAAAAAAGTCAAAAAGATCAATTAAGTAAATTACAATTCTCAAACAAGTGACCTTCCTTTTTTTTTGTAGCTATGTACAGCGATACCAAAATAAGGATATTAAAAATGAACCTCAAAAGCACATGCGTGATATTAAATAACAAAGACGAAAGCAAGATATTTTTATTATAACGATTGGCTAATTTTTTTTTTTTTTTTTTAATGTAAGATTTCGTCCTAAAAGCATTTATTGATTTTATTTCATTTATATTTTATTTTTTGTTCTTTCATTCATTTCTGTTCAGGACCGAGACCAACTGAAAGGTCAAAGTCAGCTGGAAATTTGGTTCCCAGTGTCCCGTTTGTAACCGGTGAAGCTGTTTGCGAACGTCTCGCAACTGTCTCTGCAACCTTTGACGAACCCCGATGAAAAAAACCCCAACATTCGCCACTCAGTACGAAACCAGCATAAGCGTAGAACTGGACTAGCCCCAAAAGTCCCATGATCGTGCTCAGAACTGCATTAGCGCTGAACGCTAAATAAAAGCCAACCCCAGTGCCTCGCGCCACACTTTAGCCTCTAAGAATTAGCTTGAAATATTTCACGTTTTTACGGTTTTTGCTGGTGAGCTGTCAGAATCTTCCAAGCCAGTGCCCACCTCTCGCCTTTGTCTCTCCGCGAGAAGTGACATGGCGGCATCAAAAAAACGCCAATTAAAAGAGGATTCGTCGTTTTCTTTTTTTTTTCTCCCCAAGCTTTGAATATAAATGGGAGGAGGGATCCTGATCTATAGGAAGACAAGGCTGCAATTTCATCTCCCCCCACTCAGGATATACGAAGCGTCTCGGAAAATGGAAGCCCTGCAGGGTTGCCTAATGAGAAAGCGTGGCGAAGGCGGCGGCTGACGTGAAGTGTGTCATGACACGCGCGGTGTTGACGTTTCTAATAGACGCAGAGGCCGCGCCGCCTGTCAATCGCGTACGCGGCAGTCAGTCTCGGCAAGATTCCTTTTGTTTCACCGTTTTGTTGTTGGCGCCTCTCTGCGTTGAAGCGGCTGGTCCTCGGAGAGCGAGAAATTGTGATTGCGCCGTCTTGGATTTGGATCACGATCCAGCCTTGTCCATAGTCTATTGCATTGGTGTCAAACATACGGCCCCGCGGGCCGGGACCGGCCCCCAAGGAGGTTCGATCAGGCCCGCAGGGTAATTTAAAAGTGAAAAAAAATACATAAAAGACACAGAATGAATATTTTTAATAAACTGCAATTCCTCAATCCTCCGCTAGGGGGAACACTGTTTTGATCAGAGAAGAAGACAACAGCAGTCTGAGTCGGTCACTGAGACAGAACCAACACAGCAGTAAAAGCCAGCTGCCTAATTGCTAGCGAAATAGCATTAGCATCAAAGCCGTATTACGACGGTGACTTTGTTAAGCGATGCATGATGAAGGCGGCTGAACTTGTCTGTCCCGAGAAGCGACAAGCTTTTGCCAACAAAGGAAATACAGTCAAACCTCGGTTTTCGAACATCTCGGTTCTCAACCAATTCGGTTTTCAAAAAATTCGAGATTTTTATGCCTCGCATGACGAACAAATTGCGGTTCTCGAACGAACTGAGCGCACTTGAATGCACCATTTGACTCCTCTCGCCTTCCTTACACGAGGAAGTGTAGACGAGGAAGTGACGCTTCCTCGTGTTGCTTTCCATTGTGAGCAAACGTGTTCAGTAAGCATTTTTTTTTTAAAAGAGCGTGGTTTCGGTTTTCGAACAATTTCGGTTTTCGAACAGCCTTCTGGAACGGATTACGGACGAAAACCGAGGTTTGACTGTACATGGTATTTTGGTTATTTAGAGCAGAGTATGATATAATTTAATGGTCCGGCCCACTTGACATCTACCGAGGCCGTATGTGGCCCACAATGTCAAATGAGTTTGGCACCCCTGGTCTATTCTTTGCATTCTCGAGAATACATTCCGCGTTTGTGCTGCTTTCCTCGTTAAACGTATCGCAAGAATATCCTCATCGTATCAAATGTAAATTATTCAACGATGGAGAACTCACTGATGGACAATCGTGCATCGATTGCGTTCTGGCATCGCCCGAGGGGGGGGGGGGGTCCTCAGTCAGTTTGATTTGATATCATGACACTCGCTATCTGCAATGGGCCTGTTGTGAGATTTATGCTTGCGGTTGCATCATCTCGATACGTTTTTATTGTTATGTGTTCGCTCACGACCGAGGCAAGACGGCAACTTACAGTACGTGGCGCTACTTTGTCCTTGTGAGTGTCCGGGGTATGTTTTGAGGTGTGTGTCAAATCACCCACGGGGACCGTGATTGGCATCAGGGCGGGGGAAGGGGGAGGGGGAGGGGCCAGTCGTGTGCACGCGTGCGTGCGTGTCAGACACAAAATGTTGAGTCAGAGGTGACGCGTGTGTGCAAGGGCAATTTGAGAGTAACCGTCTCGGGTCACACGGAAATAATGTGAAGGGACGGCTCGTGTCAGAACAAAGGTGCCGCAGGTTTGTAAAAGTCCAGCGAGACGCACGTCGGCATCGGCTGGGTCTGCTCAGCATTTGTTGCCGAAATGAGAGCTCGCGGGTATAAAAAAATAAATAAAAATAATAATCATAAAAAAGGGAAGCGGATGCACACCCTGAGACCAATGTCGCCGCTGTGGTGCGCACAACACGACGCGCTTAGCTAAGGTTCGTATCGCCTCTGTGGGAAACGACAAAGGCCCGTGGGTGACTAACTTTAGTGCCGTTAAAAAGGAAGCATTTGATTGCGATGGTCAAATGGGCCGGCGTCGCTTAATGTCATGTTGGGAGGTCACTTTGGATGGTGCTAACAAGCTGCGCAACTAAAGACTCCCTCTCAAAGGTTAGAGGCATTCCCCTTGGGGTTGTGGTTATGCTGACCCACTGGCCTGTGGGGGTGGGGGTGGGGGGGGCACAGTTCGACCGATTTGCCCGCTTCCCGCTTGCTGAGCGAGGGCAGTCTTGGCGGAGTTTCCGCATGGGTGATCGCTCCCGTTCCAACCTTGGGTCATTTGCTTGAGGGGGCCTTCCCGAGTGGATGCATTTGTTGTTGCCGCCAAGAAAGAGGGCTTCTTCTAGAACCGGATTTTTGACTGTTGGGGTTCCAACTCCAGAACCGGCACTCCAGGAAAACATGGATTAGGGCAACGGGTGGGCAATTCCGGTCCTCGAGGGCCAGTATCCTGCATGTTTTATATGTCTGATAGAGAAATCTATGAGCAAAATTAATTTGGACACGTCTCGACGTTTGGGTGCGTATCCAGCGTCCCCAAATGCCTGTGTGCAAAGGCGTCGGCCGTCTGGGCGGAGGACTCCACAATTATCACGTCAAAACAAGGGGGCGAACAGAGTAGAGGTAAGATCGGGCTGCCCGACCCCGAGCCCCGAGCCCCGAGCCCGATCCGACCCGACCCGAATTTCGGGTCGGGCCTTAAAATGTCAATCATTGGTTCGGGTTCGAGTCGGGTCGTGCCTCTCTCTCGCTGACTTTCTTTTTTGTTTCGAGGCCGTGAATAGTTTTGGACACGAGAGACTGTGGTTGGCAAAAAAAAAAACAGAAGTCACCTCATCACAACACGTACTGTACTAAACTCTTGCAATGACAATTCAAAGAACTCCTTGCAGTCTCTGTCGAGTGTCCAACCGTCATTTTTTTGTCTTTGTCTCTCTGCTACTCTCTCTTAAAGTGCCGCGCTAGATTCTTAAGGACGTACTGCTGCTGTGGTTTACAGCCCAATTTTCAACCCATCAAAATGACGGACGGCCTTGAATTTTCCCCGTCCACTCTTCAAAAAAAATCCGTCAATGGTGGAAAATTGTCGGTTAATGTAACCGCTTCAGAAACAGAAATATAAAAGATGTAACCCCTCCTCCTCCCGAGTCCTCGCAAATAAAATATGAAATGTCGGGTTTGCTTCGGGCTCGGGCCTGCAAATCAAGTTAAGTGATCGGGCTCGGGTTGGGTCGGGCTTAAATACCCTCGGGGCGGTTCGGGTCGGGCTCAATTTTTTCGGACCGATCTTAGCTCTAGAACAGAGGGAAGAAGGCTCGACTCGGTTACAAAGTGGGAATAAACAATTCAGGAACAAAGCGTTGTTGACTATCAAAATACGGTTTGAGAACGCCTGTCGCGCCCAGGCGACATTTGTCGTCTGCAAAGTCTGCAACTTGTTGATTCATTGTAGACCAGACAGAAAGGTGTCAACATACCCGTGGTTCAAAGCTTAAACCAAGGTAACCAATCACTACCGAGGGGCCGGACCAGGGGGCGTGGTATGCAAATATCATGGGCAGTGTTTTTCTTGTATTTTGCATATGTAAAACAATAAAAGTTGAAACTGGCGGACAGGGAACTTTGAGCGTGATTACCGTCGTTCGCCCTCAGAGATCCCTCCCGCATGAAGACAATTTTCCCTGTGTGCCGAGTCATTTTTTTTAACTTCGTCCGAGAAAAACTCTGACAATGTCTCTCTGCTTCAAATGAGCAGCTCATCAGCAAACCCTGCGGACGCTGCATCATGATCCTGATCGTTTGATTCGGGTGTGTTGAAGCAGGGGAGCCGCATCAACGGCTGGCGAGGACCGCAGTTGCCCACCTCTGGAAGGTTTTTTTAATCTTATTATTATGCATTTTTTGGCTTGTGCGACTTATAATCGGGAGCGACGTATAATCCGAAAAATACGGTAACTCACTTGGGCCGATTTTATTCCTGTCGGGTGTGATACGGGTTCGGCCGCCATGTGCAAGTGTGATTTTGCTCACCGTGGTCCCAGGAATGCTCAGGGAGTTGATGTGAATGCTCAGACGGATGGAAATTTCGAAGGAACATTGTTCGCAACCATTTTTTTCCCCATCTACCTGTGATATTGATGCATCGTGACACACTGGTCTCTCCGTGACACTTAGCAATGAATAAGGCTTTCTTTCATCCTCATCTTATCAACGACCTTTCGCATCCTCCTCCCCCCACCCCTTCCACCCCCTTTCCATCGCGATTACCCAGCAGCCACTGGGCCAGGTGAGACAGACTTATAATGCTCTCTCAAGGCCCCCAGGGGTCCTCGCAGGACATCGATTCCTCTGACCTCTCTGTGACTGCTCTTCTTTCTCCACTGACCAAAGTCCCCGGTGCTTCTTCTTCAGCATGCTTGGCTGCACAGCTAATTTCCCAAGGCTCGCTGTGGCAGACTATTAGCGCCCGGGCTAAACATTGGCTGCCACAGACCGTTGCCTTGACGAGATCTATGAGCATGCGGGCGGCTGGAGAGCGTTTGCAGACTCCCGCTGGCAGCAACAAATGCTCTCTAAACCCCGATGAATTTGAACCGAGGTCTTGATGTGGTCTAAGCCTTATTGTGTTTTTGTGTGCAGGGTGAGTTGGAAAAGGAGATCTCAGATGTCGCTACATTTTCTAAATGATAGTTGAGAGCTCGGTCCAGCCCTCAGATGTGTGGCACATTCCAAAAATAGCTGGGTCAGATAATCACCCAAATGGGTCAAAAAGGGACTGACTCAATTTTTGGGGGGTTATTCATTTGACCCAAAAAAGTGGGTTGGTCCATAAATGGGACGTTTGTACAAAAAAAAAAAAAAAAAAGTGAAACATTAGTTTTCTTATGCGGGTTATTCATTTGACCCACTGTTGCACAACCCAAAAAGTTTGGCGTTATTTGAGTCATTATCACCACAGCGGTTTTTTGAAGGGTGTTACAAGCTCTGCACACCTGTTGTTGGCCAATTTTGCCAATGTCTCTCCAATCAAATGAATTTACCACAGTTGGGGACTGCATCAAATCAAATAAACTGCACGACATCGACGTAGTGGTTGGCACATGTGCCCCGCAGTCAGAGATTCTGGGTTCGAATCTTGGTTTTCTGTCTGGAGTTTGCTTGTTTTTTATGTTTTTTTTTTTTTTTTGTGCGTGTTTCTTGGGTCGTCTCTGGATCTTCCTCCAACATTTCAAAAACACACATGTTGGCTTTTGTGAAGATTTAAATAACAAAAGTTGGGTCAAGGTTAAAAGTCGAACCCAAAGATTTGGGTCAAATTCACCCAAGTCATTCCCTGTTTGACCCATAATTGGGTTGTTTTTGATTGAACTGGTTTTTAGACTGCAAAATTCAAATGCAGTGAGCGTACTATTACTTGAGAGTATAACTCAATGTATGTAGAGTCTATATTGTCCTGTATTGTATTATTGTCCAATGTCTGTTGTGTATGGTATATTGTATGTATTGTTCAATGTATGTAGCGGCATAGCATAAACGTCAGTCATTCAAATAATTATTAGAGTATTCAGTGGGAAAAAAAATTACTCACGTACTGAATAACTGTTGAGTAATTTGAATTAGTTTTTTTTTTTTTTTTGGATCGTACATAAAATGGACTTACTCACTTTTGTCAGGGATGTTGACACCTATTTCATTATTCATGACACTTTGAGTTCTGCTGTGGGCGTATCATTTGGAACGCACACGACCCTTTCGACAGTGCCAAACAGCAAATGTGCTGCGGCTGGTTTTCTTCCACCATTAGATGACACTTTGCAAATGCGGACCCAGGACAGCCCCTTGTGTGCTTCTCAAGTTCCAAGAGGAGTTCTTGTAGGCTGAAATGCCGACATTTTTGGGCAGGCATAGATAACAGCGCACGACATATATGATATTTTTTTGTCGTCCATTTTATAAACTGCTTAATCTCAGTCAGATTTCAGATGAGGTGAAGCTGTCGGAAAAAAAATGACCAAAATGTGGTGCATTCAAAGATGGGCTACTACTACGACGATCGCTGCAGGCTGATAGGCTCAGTACGATTAACTTCTGACCACCCCCCTGGACCCAAGTCAACACATCCCAATCCCCCAGAGGCTGAGTTGCTGAACAAGTCTTCCATGACTAATCCCGCCCCGGAAGAGGTGACCAGAGTCTGGGGGGCTGGGGAGGGGGGGGGGGGGGGGATATGTGTGCTTCCTGGAAGCTTTGAAGCTCTTTGGCTGGCCTTCAACACTCACTCCAATCCTCAGTGATCCTGCTGGATGAAGCGAGACAAAGCTGGCCCCCGAGAAGATGTCCGGTCCAAAAAGAGGCGGCGGTAAACAATCGGTCCCCTCGCAAAGACGCACAAGAGGGTCGTGGGAAGGGGGACGTCAGGTGAAATGAAAAATGCTCTCACCAAAGCTAAGCGAAGCTCATTCAAAAATAGAACGGTGGGATCTTTTGGGAAAATTAGACTGACAGTGCACAAAATCTGTTGCTGTCATTGTAATAGCAACAATGATTTTTTTTTCCCATCATTTTTGGAGTCACCTGGTGTGTGAACATTTTTCATCATGATTGTCCTGTTTGTCCCGTGCAACATGTCGGTGGTGTGCAAAGGTGACAAATTGTGTAAATTGTGTCCCCCGCGATGCGTTATGCATGCGTGAAATGAAGAATGCAGCCAATGGAGTCGTCGTTAAGTGACGAATGCTTAATTTCACAAATTAGGCAGATGAGGGCCCTGCGATTGGCTGGCAACCAATTCAGGGTGTCCCCCGCCTACTGCCCGAAGACTGCTGGGGTAGGCTCCGGCACCCCCCGCGACCCTAGTGAGGATGAAGCGGTTCGGAAAATGGATGGATGGATGGAGGCAGATGAGGTGGGGCCAAAACAAACAAAACACACACACACAAAAAAGTTGAGATTTAATACAACACGGAGACACGAAATAAACAGATCTAATTGTCATCCATGTTGCGTTTTTCAATCCGAAGGAAACATTCTGCTGCATCCAATTATAAGGATGCGATTTCCGCAAACAGACTCGCGGAAACGTCTTCTCATTTAGTCCACAGCTGGTAGATAGAAAGGGAAATGCTATTTTGCTAATAACGGACAAATGAAATGATTTTTGGAAATAGCAAAGCAGAGCACACAAATTGCCCGCAGTGGCACGTTCCAGTTCAATATTGCAATTTGATTGATTAAACGTGCATAGCCAAACAGTGAGAAAAAAAAAAAAAACGGGAAATGAGAGCATGGAGAGAAAAAAAAATAGAATATATCAATTTCAATGGAGATTCAATTGATATCGAATGTATGCGAGGGGTAAGAACTTCCCCCTCATATGAGCCGGACTAGAAATTGATACAGCTGATTAAATAAGTCACATTTTGTGAGTCATTGCCAAGCGCTTCCATGCAACCGTCATGCCACGCACGGAATGTGGGAGGTTTTATCGGCCTGCTTAAATTGATTTTCTTCTTTCACGGACTGCTGGAAGTCTTTCTGTCCTTAGCCATAATTAAGACTCAGCTACTGTGCACTACGCTGAATTTCAATGTCTCCTCGGTAATATTTTGCTCCCTATTTGTTTCCTTCAAGGTCCTTTTTTTTTTAAGAGGAGGGAAGTGAAAGCTACACATCGTGCGTTGAAAACAACCGCGCAGCTTTGCCTAATTAAAGTCAATTTAGCCAAATACTAACAAACGAGGACGGAGATGGGCGAAGTCGGAGCAACGGATATTTAAAAACAACACGCAGACACAAAATACCCACGGGCATATATTCTTTATCCTCTGCGAAGAACCAACAATGTTATCGCGACTTTACAGAGGAGTAACTTTATCTCTATGTACTTTAGATCTGTATGGCTGTACTATACTGCCCCCAGGTGGCCAGGGTGCACACATACCAGAGGGAGGAGCACAATACCCATTGAACTGAAGCAAAAAAAAAAAAAAAGTGGAAAGATTGCTGTCATTCTTGACATTCTATTCAATGATATCATTGATGTATGTATGTGTAAGTAGAGTGATGCAGAATGCTATTTTTCCATCTTCCTCCTGGGACGGGACTATTGACATTTCCAATCATTTCAATGGGGAAAGATGAAGTGCTTTGAATTAAAAATAAATAAATAAAACAGGCGCTTTTAAGAAGGATGTTCTCCTTGGCCAGGAAGTGTCAGATGCTCAGGGCATTGTGATCAGGTACCCACTTCTTCTCCTCTCTCAAAGTGAACGAAGCAAACGCTGCAGGATCTCTTCGTAGAGGTGCTTCAAGATTAAAATCGAATACTTTTTCGAAAAACACAACCCCCACCACTGTACTGGACTATTAACGGTGTCCAATTAAAAGTTGACCTACAGCTACTTGTTGATGTCCATGCGTAGCCTCACTGTTGGAGACACTGAAGTCATTTAGGGTGCCAAGAAAAAAAAAAAAAAGGAAGAGTCAATTCGCTCCAGGAAAGTCACACGGCACATTGAACACTGCCTTATTTAATGCTCCACTGGTGATACCTTCTCCCCCCCCCCCCCCCCCCCCCCCCCCCCCCCCGCTGTTTGAGAGCTTTGTTTCCCCCCGAGGATTGAAGCATCCCTTCCCCTCTCGCAGACACCCGGCTGACATAAAATGCACACTTCCCTGTGGCAGCGAGCCAATTCAATGGGAGCAAGTCGGGCTAAGGTGCTGGGAGAGGAAGCGACGTTAGATCGGCGGAAGAGGGGGGGCGACTCGGTTGCAGTTTATGAAACACGCGACGGAGCGCGGGACGTTCGTCACGTTTATTGTCGAGTTGTCATCCATTTGCCAAAACAGAAACACACTCCCCGGAGAGTTCATGCGATCACTTGTTAGTAAAACGAAAAGTGAATGACGTTTCATGAGCTCTTTGGGACATTTATTTATTTATTTGAGCCTTTTGTTTGCTAATGCTAATGTAACGTCCGAGTTTAGAGGCTTTCTAAATCCTTCCAACAATGATCAAAACTTGGGAGCGACTTGCCGTTTATTGACTTTTCTTTTCAACATGCGACAACAACAAAACTTCCCTCCGTCGCTTCCTTCTGACGTCACCATCAACTAGGCATGACAAATAGAGACCCAAGCAGCTGATATTTAGGGTTTTTCATTAGAGTTGGTTTTTAATTTCGTTTTGACTTCTGTTGTTTAAATTCAGTTTTAATTCGTTTTTAGAGCAGGATTGTTAGTGTTTAATCGTTTTTAATTCTTCTTTTCGTAAAGGCTTTGCTTTAGTTTAGTTTTAGTACTAGTTTGAGTATTTTGATATGCACGTGGAGTATTTGTAGAGTGAAGATTACAAAATAAATCGTTACAATTCCTGTTGTGTAATAATGTAAACCACAATTCCGGAATAACTGTTTGACCTTCCTTCTTCTTTATGGCGGAACGGCAATGAAGAAATAAATACATTTAAATTAAACCCTGAAAGCGCATGTTTGCAATTAACCGTCAAGGATGAAAACGAAGGACATTTTCGACGCAATTAGAGTTTTATGAACATAAGACACACTTGCTTTTTAGTTCACCCTTTCGTGCGCCAATAACGATAACCTGCAAACTGATAACATGATAAACTGTCCACTTCAGTAACCTGTTAAAGCACAATTTTATTTATTTTTTTCCAATTTTTGTCATTTCCTTAGTTTTCAGTAACTACAATAACCTCGAACTGGAACATGCAGCAACACATGAAGACATTGATTGTAACAGTACTCACAGTCATATATTCCTTATCCTCTCCGAAGAGCTGAGACATCTCTGCTGCATTTGATGGTTAAAAAAAAAAAAAAATCATAAGTTCTAGCTGTCACAGGACAAACTTTCAAATTCCTACGGCTTCCTCCATCTCATGTTATTTCAATATGTCATCATGACGCTGTGAGCTTGTTCCGTGTGCTGTGAGTGCTCTCGCCATCTGGGGCTGGGGGGATTTGAACGGGAATAATTGCTTACCCTCACACCCTGCGATAAGTGTCCCCTAACAGCCAGCTGCTGCGATGATGGCGATAACAACACTCTTTGCTCAAGACTGCTCTTCTCACAACACAAGGCGTACCGATGGGATGACCTGTTGGAGTAAAACATGTAGAAAACAAAAAAGAACCCAACATGGAGTGGCTTTTCATGTTACACACACACACACACACACACACACCTCCCCCATCCCCATGAACAGATGCAAATAAACTGAAGTGCGTCACCCAAGAAAACAATCGCACAGCGTTGTGCTTTCTGCTGTTTGCACCGCTGCACAAACACTCGCAAATGAATGTCGAAAATGGCTCTGTGGAGTAAATACGTTGGGAGTCATCATCCCTGGATCATCTCTTCATGGCGACTCCTTCAGAGGAAGCTCTTTTAATAAGAACTTTAATAACTGGACCAACCGAAATTTCTTGTCCCTAAAACCAAACCAAACTGAGGTCCTTGTTTTGGGCAATTTAGAAATGAAGATTGCTGTTAGGAAACACTTGGGAGTCTCTATCTTTAGAAGCCCAAGTCCACGTCTGAAGACTCGGGGGTGCTGGTTGATTCAGATCTGACTTTCAGCAGTCCGATCACATCAATCACTAAAATCAGCCAGATTGAAGCATTGCATGCTCCAAGCAGAGCAGGAGAAGCTTATCAATGTGTTTATCTTCGGTCAACTTGATTATTGTAGTGGCCTTCAAACTGGACTCCCTGAAAAGAGCATCAAACAGCTGCAGACCAGAACAAACAGATCAGAATAATTACACCGATAACTAAAGATTTTACGCTTACTCGCCGTCAGCTGTAGAATAGATTTTAAAATTCTGCAACTGGTCGATAAAGCGCTGAATGGTTTAGGTCAGGGGTCGGCAACCCAAAATATTGAAAGAGCCATAAAGGACAAAAAAAACCAAAAACCAAATATGTCTGGAGCCGCAAAAAAAATAAAAGCATTCTATAAAACTTACAATAAGGAAACACATGCTGTATGTAATTCTGAGACTGGGCTGTCACAGAATTGTTTGTTATTCATTCCTTTGTTGTGTGTTCACAAACACCCTCATGGAATTTATTTTGTGATTTCCTCGCTTGATTTTTTTGTTTTGGTGCATTATTTCCGCTTTTCTTAGTGTCAGTGAAGTGATAATTAATTTCAGTTTTTCTGAGGCTGTCTTTGAACGCCTCTCGAGTCGAACGAGAAGAGATAAAGCACGGAGTCGGACGCAGACGTTTGTCGAGACTGTTAAAAACATAAATAAAGTGTACGTTTGGAGCTGCAACATGTATCTATATCTATTTGAGCTATATTAAACTACTATCGAAATCTTTTTTCCATTTTCAAACGTTTTTTTATAAAGCTCCAAGGAGCCACTAGATGTCGCTAAAGAGCCGCAATATGTGGCTCTGGAGCCGCGTGTTGCCGACCCCCGGTTTAGGTCCTGATTACATTCAAGAAACGCTCATGAAATATAAACCCAGTCAGGTTTCGTGTTCTGCAGAGGCGAGTCAATTACCGGTGAAGCCCAGATTTCAAAGCAAACATGGTGAAGCAGCATTTAGCTGTTATGCTGTCCAATAATGTCAGCCGCCTTTTCAATGCAGGTTCAATTCGATGCTCTTTGACCATACCTTTCGATTTAAGGTCTTTCAAAGCATTTCTGAAATCAAGTTTCCCCCAAAATCATGTTCTTGCCCTGCACGTTCTGTTCCGGATTTTCGTATTTATTTCTTTACTTTGCTTTTCGTAACCTTTAACTCTTTGTAAATGCGATTGAATGTTGCACTTTTAATGGTGTGCAGCACATTGAGTTATCTCGTGTATGAAACGCACTGTATGAGCAAAGCCGCCTTGCCTTTTACCACCCTGACCCCCGACCCCACCCCACCCCGCCCCCCCGCCTTTTACCTCACAGTGCAGTTATCCACATCCGCGAGCACAACAGATTCACGACGCTGATAGAATAAAGTGCCTTTTCTGACACATTATCTCTTCATCTGTGTGCTTTTGTTTGCTGCGTGGGTTTTCTTTGCTGCTTGTTGTTCCTCCTGCCACACGGCATCAGACAAGACGTTTCTTCAACGGCGCGCACGTTGCGCCGGTGTCATCGCACATTTGCAAAGAAGCTCCTCACGCGCCGTCGTCGATGCGATTTTGCACGCTAAAGTAAACGGTTCGCCTTGATTCTCCGAGTGCAAGAGCAGCGGTGACACTGTATTGATTTGACTGTATTTCCCTTTGGAAAAAAACCAAAAAAACAAATCAAGGCCTCTTTGACACCAGACTATAATTGATGACGGCTCCTTTCTACGTTCATTGAGCCTGCATGCTTGCCTCACAATGTAAAGGCTCTCCAAAGACTCGCTATTGACTTAAGTATCAATAAGCGGAGGCGTGTTCAACGGTTCCCAATGGCTTCAGATTGATCTCCCGCTCAAGTGTAAGGTGGCCTTTTGAAAGTTTAACAATGTCATCGATGTGCCCCTGGAAATGGGCATGTGACTTGATGCAATGTAGTAAACTGTCAACGGAGGTGGTGGTGGTGAAGGCCGCGTCACATTTACTTTAAAAATAAAATAAAATATGTGCGCTCATCACGTTTAAAAAAAAAAAAAAAAAAAGAATTAAACATGTTGAGCGGGGAAAAAAATGTTAATGAAGTGTCTGCCTATGTTTCCTTAGGTGAGGTGTGTGCATACATTAGTATGCACACACACGTGAACAGGCAGTTATCATGCGTGCCTCATGCATCTGGCTCGCAACCACTCACCCAACTACCGACATCTTTTCTCACCGCAGTGATAAAATAATTTCAAAGAAAGAGGCAGGAACAAGGTCTACTTTCTAATCCTGGCACTTAAACATCCATCCATCCATCCATTTTCCGAACCGCTTTATCCTCACTAGGGTCGCGGGGGGTACCGGAGCCTATCCCAGCCGTCTTCGGGCAGTAGGCGGGGGACACCCTGAATCGGTTGCCAGCCAATCGCAGGGCACACAGAGACGAACAACCACACTCACACCCAGGGACAATTTAGAGTGATCAATCAGCCTGCCATGCATGTTTTTGGAATGTGGGAGGAAACCGGAGTACCCGGAGAAAACCCACGCAGGCCCGGGGAGAACATGCAAACTCCACACAGGGAGGCTGGAGCTGGAATCGAACCCGGTACCTCAACACTGTGAAGTCGACGTGCTAACCACTGGACTACCGGGCCGCCCCATTATGATTATTACTATTATTATTATTATTTTTTTTTGGTCAACTTTTCTTTTGATGGCGGCGCGGACACCCGCAGCGGCTCCTCTTGTTTTATGTTGAGGGGGAAGAAATTTCATCTGTGCTGTATGTTACACATACGTACAGCACATTTGACAATAAAGTTGTCTTCAATTCAATTCAATTCAATTCAATTATTATTATTATTATTATTATTATTATTATTATTAATATTAATATTATTATTACTCATCATCATTTATTCTTATTCTTATTATTTCTTGGGGTGGAAAAAAAGAGCAGTTGCAGTAGCCTCAACCAGCCTGCAAGAGGCGCACCCGCGCACATTCACTTGGCAGTCAGTGAATGTTCACGAGCCACCCCAAGAAATGGCACCACAGCGCGCGAACACAAAAGCTCACAGGAGCCCCAACAGCTGCCTAGCTTTTATTTTGAAGCCCGTGTCCTTTCTTCACATCCGGTTGCGTCTGCAGGTGGAGCGCTTCGTGCGTCCAGGAGCGTTCACATCTGTCTTGAAGGACAGACGCTGTGCTTCTTGGTGAATGCCGATGGTGGTGGTGGTCGGGGCGGGGGAGAGCTGTGGAAATCTGCTGTGGATAAAGACGCAGAAGAGACAAACGTGACACACATCCACACTGGGAATTTGTTTTTGGGGTTTTTTTTTTTTGGAGGGGGGGCTGCCCGCACCTCTTCCCCGCACCTCAAAATCTGGACAATAACAACGCGAGGATTGCAGCAGAAACGTAAGTAGGCACTTTTCTCTTCTTTGCCGCGGTTTAATGCTGACAGGTGTTCACGGAGGAGAGACAATGCAATGATGTGGCAAACAGATGCACGACGACAGCGACATTTGGGTTGGTGGTTGCGATTACGCAAACGGTGCGTAATTGCTCCACAGTGGTTGATTGATTGGAGGCACCGTGACGCTTTCCGGACCTTTGACGAAAACCGCGGACGTGGTTTCACCCACTCCGGTCAATGTGTTTAAAAGCCACGTGTGGTGATCATTGTTTCTCAGTGACGTCAAAAAGTGACCTTACGTCTCCGGTGTGCGCGTGTATGTCTCGCCACGCGAGTATTCGAACAGGTACAATGTGGCACATTGGACTGTAATACCCGTTGTCTGCTTGCAGGTGCGCACTCGTTACGTACAACTTTTACGCACAGGCACACGTTCCACAAAATCGTTTTTGCTTTGTATGTGCTGTTTCTTTTTGAACCACTTCTTCCTCTTCTTGGCTGGGTAAAAAAAAAAAAAAAAAAAAGTTCCGATAGCCAAAGGAATAAAATAAACAATTTGACGGACACCGTCGCATGCAGTGAAGTGTAACAGCTGCGTTGCCTCATACTATTTGGCTGTTCCTAATCATTTGACCAACTCCAGTGTGGTTGACAAGACGCCACGCCTGGTGGCGACAGCTCCAACTTTTGCATCGTCTCTAAATAAATTTACCCCCCCCCCCCAAAAAACAAAACAAAAAAGTGTTGAGTGTGTTGGTGCACGGGTCCAAGCTGCAGTCCAGGCCTGACGGAGGCTTTGTCGCTCATATTTTTCATCATCCACGTCGACGGCGAGTGTGAAAATTGGAGGGACTGGAGAATGGGAATCGGGTAATCTCGCTGTAATCCCTGGCATGGCGGGCCGAGAGACATGCAGTCTGCCTCATTAACTCCCTCCTCCGCCGCTCCCTGCCTGGCCCTCATCCATCTTTCCCCGCTCATCCGTCCAGCGTGCGAGCGAGTCGAGAGGTGAAAGGAGCTTAAGGGACTCATAAAGGCAGACACTTGGATAAAAAGGCGAGGACATACACAATAGGAATGTGAAGGATTCTACCCCCCCCCCCCCCCCCCCCACACACACCCACACACACAAAATTTGCTCTCCGTTTGGGCATTCAAGCGCGCCGTGATGGAAAACGTGGCCGCCCCACTCCTCCTGCTGCACTTCTCTTCACTTTTCCTTCTTGATGAAGCGGCGAGGAAGGCCCAACGGGCACGCTGAAGGAGCTCCCCTTGTTTCTATATGATTGCATGCGTGAATATGGAAGAGAGGACGGAAGGTGGGCCGAGGGGGAAGAAAGCGAGGGCGAGGAGTCAGTGGTGACTTATTGATCCGATCAGGTTTCCCTTCCTTGGCGGCAAGATCCAGACTGAGCTCAAATCTTTGATTATTTATTTAGGTATAATATTAATACATTTAAATGTTAAATTATAATTATAAATTAAAATTACAAAAATTATAAATAATAAATAAAGTTATATAATTATAAATTATAATTACATATAAATTATAAATAATTAAATATTAATTAATATACATTTTATTTATATTATTATACAGGTAATATTAACGAAGGCGTCGTCAACGCATGTTGGACTTTTCTTGACATGTTATCCAGATACAGTGGAGTCATATTAACAATGATCTAAAACAGGGGTGTCAAACTCAGTTTTTTGTTGCGGGCCAGATTTTAGTTAGTTTCCATTGGAGGGCCGTTATGACTGAAACCATATAAAGAAGTCAAGAATAACGGTTTATTCACCTATTGTTTAAGTTATTGTAACGAGAGGTTTGGGAACAAGAAATGCTAACAGTATCACTCTTATTTATTGCAAATGAGAATTTGAAATTTTGGTAGCGATTTTAGCAAGCATCATGGAAGTTGACATCTTTGATTTGCTTTCGCGGGCCACGTAAAATGATGTGGCGGGCCAGATCTGGCCCCCGGGCCTTGAGTTTGACACCAGTGATCTAAAACAACATAATGATGTCATCGCACCCTAATTTGGTCCTATCTATGACTTGAAGGTGGACTTTTAATGAGTCAATTGGTAAAAAATGGTGGCAAAATATTTTAAATAAATAGGTGGATTTTTTTGTTGTTGTCTTGAAGGGAAAACACATCTGGTGGTCATCATCAGTGGTCGGGTAGCCCCCTCCCTCTGTTGATCAGTCCCCACTGATGAAATCTACTTCCTCAAATTGCTTTTGATTATTACTGTGTCTTTCCCTCGGACTTATGTATGATGGCCCAACAAGGCCGTAGCGAGAAGTGAAACCGTTGGCGGCCATCTTGCGTTGCCGCTCGCTAATCATGCCTATCTAGGAGACATCGAGTTCCCAGTGGCATTTTCACGGTATTTGTCTCTACGGGGGAAATGCCACAGTGTGTGGAGTACGCAGTCACCATCTTTTTTTTGGGAGGGGGGGCGTTTATGGGGGGGGGGGGGGCACCGATCTGTGGGGGAGCTGAGAGGTTCAAATTTTTTTTGGGGGGGGGATGCACATTGCATTATACCCATAAAAAGATATTGTTCCAATAAGTCTGGGTGAAGCACTATATGCACATTTCATCAGTGAGAAGGCCATTATAAATTCTGTCGTACAAGGCACCCCACCCCCGAGTGCTACTCAAAGATTCGTCGACATCATTATGTCAGAACCATAGAACACAAAAGCCCAGCAGGAAAAAAAATATTGCTGCAAAATGTAATCCTAACCTCTGTGGGTCCCGCTTCACGACACTGAGATAATGTACTCTGAGTCGTCGATGTAAACAGTCAAGTTTCGTCTTAGGGCTCTTAAATTAAAACGCTCACAATCGCACCGTTTCCAAAAATAAGCAGAAGTTGTCAGTAACAATGGCAATGTAAGATGGCTGCCCTCTGGGCCAATTGTTTGTCCTGTCATATCTGAATCTGTGGTCTTGACCGGATTGCGATCTCTGCTCGGGCTAAAAGCTCCTCCCAGTCAGGGGGTAACAGCACCACCTGTTGCTTTGGCATACACTTGACAGCGGGCGAATCTCTCCTTATTCCTCGCCGTCGTGGGCCACAGAGGACATCTGGCAAAATTGTCGTGTGATGGCGCCACTTGAGTTCAAAGCGCGGCGCCGCATTTAATAATGCGCCTTTGGTTTTCCTAATTGATGAGCCGTTGAGGGACTCGCCGGGAGAATCCTGGGCTTTGCAATCCGAGCGTATTCCACTAAAGATTGGGTTATGTATTAATTCAGCATGGCGCGCAAGTATATCTGAATGTTTGATGATTTTTTTTTTTTTTTAAATTCCCCCTTCAACTATGTAATCCCAGATCCCTTTTTTTTTTTCCATTTCTGAGTAACCCAGTAAAAAGCGTGCACCGCCAATGAATTAATGAAGATGCTCTTTATAGCCTCTGGCACTCGCCTGATGTGGAATCTTTCCTCTATCGTATTGCTCAACTTTTGGGATAGAAATTCTTGGAAGTACACTTAAGTGAGAAGGGTGTGTGTGTGTGTGTGTGTTTCTTGCAAGCTTTGTGGGGAAGGGAAGGCCCTTTTCCATGCAGATGACGAGCTCGTCGGGTCCAACATGAATCGAAACGTTTGGAAGCTGCGATTGGCTCCAGACGCTTTCCGACTGCAAAGTGGAGCAGGTTGTGTAACGGCTATATGGGACGCGCATAAGAGTGTTACGCTCATAATTGAGGAGTGGGTGTTTATAACTAATCCGTGCGCGCTGTGGGATATCACTCATCCGCACAATTTCCACTCGTGCGCCATCATGCAGTTTGTTTGCATGAAAACCAGCATGACGATCCAGCGTATGCTACGAAGCCAACCAAATTGAAACCTGAAATCTAAAATGGCGTTGTCAATAAAGAATAAGTCTTTTGCTGTAATTGCTTGTCAGTTGCTTCTATTACCTTGACACTCGGGTCTTGACAGCTTTTACACTTTTAGGTCTTGGAAAAAGTGCAAGCTGGAGTGCAATAATTATCCCCATTAGAGGACAATGTTTCTTGAAGGTTTGTTTCTTGGTTTGGACGACAGCTTATTATTTCTGACGGTGTTTCTGTGCCACATTGTGGATGGTTTCCGTTGCTTTGCAAATCGTCAGCCGTAGGATCTGCAGCCATTCAACTCTGTAAAGTCGAATCAGATGTGTTTCGAAACACAACACAGTACAGTCAAACCTCGGTTTTCGAACGTCTCGGTTCTCGACCTATTCGGTTTTCGACCAAAAATATCGATTTTTTTTATGCCTCGGATGACAAACAAATTTCGGTTCTCGAAAAAAACGGAGCGCACTTGAATGCACCATTTGACTCCTCTCGCCTTCCTTACACGAGGAAGTGACGCTTCCTTGTCTTGCTTTCCATTGCGAGCAGACGTGTTCAGTCAACATTTTTATTTGACGAGCGTGGTTTCGGTTTTTGAACAATTTCGCTTTTCGAACAGCCTTCTGGAACGGATTAGGGACGAAAACCGAGGTTTGACTGTACATCTTCATTCATACAGCATTTTTTCAGTTTTCCTGATTTTTTATTTTTTATTTTTTTGGGTGGAGGTTAGGAATGTGATTTCACTTCTGTCGGCAACTTATTGCCTTTTCATGCGGCATAGCAGTCAAATGCTGCTTCACCATGTTTTCTTTGAAACCTGTGCTACACTGATTGATCCGAGCTTCTCAGCAGTCATCAATCAAGCTGTCCACCCCCCGAAAATGCATTTCTCATTTGGGTAGTCCACTGGTGTGGTCGCCATAGAGCGCCTCGTTATTGGCCCTGAGTGCATGCGCGTCGCAAAGGGACTGACACGTAGTGCCCTTTTGATTAAATTGCACACCAGTCTGTGAAATGTGAACATTTCCTTTCAAACGGATCCCGGACGGGTCGTATGTGTCTTTATTGATGCTCCGTCGCCGTTTGTCAGGGACAAATGAGCCAAGTTTGTGCTGAGTCACCACTTCGCTTTGGCTCCTGGAAGCGAAAATGTGCTGAGGGACTGCGTTAGATCCTCCTCAACAACGCCGTCCAGCATGGATTTGTATTATCAGGGTAAAAAACAAACAACAAAAAACTGCAACACAAAGCCCATTTTGGAGTCAGCGTATTTAATTTTGTTTATCAGTGGCCTAAAAAAAAAAAAAATCAATGGCACGATAATGTTACAAGATCATGCTTTTCAATTCATGGCTGGGAAATGAAATGGCCCCAAATTGTATTGGGCTCAGAGCCACTCACCCAATCAATGGTGCTAATTGTTGGTCTTTAGCACGTAGCAGGTTTCCAAGCTCAGCCCCTGCTCTTCTCTTTTTATTATTTCCTCCCTCCCGATCCAAAAGGGAGCGGTCCAAGATTCTGTTCAGCCCTAAACGTTTCTCCCAAGCCCCTGCGACGCACCGTTTGGCCGGAGAGATTTGCGACTGGCACGTATGGGCGACACGCACCTCCTATTCTCCCGTGAGCTCCTGGAATAATTCAGCCATTTGACACTTTGAAGCTGTGGAGTGCGTGCGCGTGCGCGCGTGTGTGTGCGTGTATGTGTGTACGCACGTCACACAGATGGTGTCAGCGGCAGATATGCGCTGGCCCATTCTGTCAAAATGGATCCCTGGGAATCTATCAGCCATTGACAGCATATGAAATTGCCCTGTCAACTCAATTAATGTTTGACAATTGAGCTCGAACAAAATTAGCAACATGCTGGAGATACGGTAGTCATTTGCGTCTGAATCGGGTCCAGGAATTATTTTTAGCCTGTAGTTCGTATGTATAGTGTTGGGGGTCTTTTCAAGGGGTCCATTTGGGCCGAGCCTCAGACTTCAGGACCACGGACAGCGCCGAGATATGTTCACACGGCGCTGTTTTTTTTGCTCTTTTGTGTGTGCTAGCTGCGGCTACTTTCTTTATTGACTCTCGTGAAGCCGGTGAGAAGGTCTTACGACCCACGTGGGACAAGCCTAACGATGATTATATCTGATTTACAGCACTCAGCCCTTCTTGTGACACACACACACACACACAGACTCTTTCTCACACTGGTATACCTTTCCCCTCTTCGACCTCACTTCCCTCCTTCATTCTTTTGATATCAAGCCGTAGACGTGAGAGCGGAATAATTTAGGTTGGAAGTAAAAAAAAAAAAAAAGTGCTGACTGGAGCTGTTTGATGTTTTGGTTGCCACTCTTACCGCTGGGTCATGGACTGCGGGCGTGTGTGTGTGTGTGTCTGTGTGTGTGTGAGAGAGAGGCCTCCGATCCGGTTCAATAAATAAACCGTTTTGACATACATCAAAAAGCTACCGCGCAATGGCAGCAGTCCTCAATACCTCACCGAGCTATATTAGGATCCCATCAGGAAATGTTCGATTGCATCCTTTTCAGAGATTGAGCATGATGCATATGCACGCATCGAGTGTCCGGGCACATGCCCCTGGGGACCCACCTGTCAGGCAAAGATGGGTGAAGTCTGTTTGCTGAGGCAGCAGCGGAGGTGTCACCTTAGCTGTGCAGATGGTCCTGATCGGCTGCGGCGTAGAGCAGAGACAGCTGCTATATACACACACACACACACACACACACACACAAATACACACATGCATAAAGAGAGCGAGAGAGATGCTCGGCAGGGTTTTAAATGGGAAATGTAAGAGCTCTTTTGGAGAGTAAATTCACCGTCTTAACAGCAGTTCGACTGTCAAACTAAACATGAAACAGATAGTTTGACTTTGTGTCAGAAAAACAACTGCCATCTTTGCCCGCGGAAGCCCTTCCCCCCCTACTAGCTTAATGCTAACATATAATGAGAAACTCCATTGACAGGCTCATGGATAGCATGTATGCTGTGTCTTTGTTTGTGTGCAGCAACACAGGTGGACCGACAATATAATAATCATATATACTTTATCCTCTGTATAGAATGACTAACATTAGTGCCGTACTGAAGAATTGTAGAGGAGCTGAAGTCTCAAAGTGTTGCGGGGTGACATAAAAGGGCACATTAGAAACAACATAGCGGCCAACCAATCAGGGTGAAATTGAAGTCGGCAGCATGCGCTGCTTCCAGTCCGTTAGCTCAGGACCAAAAGAGGAGCTGAATAATATGATTGGAGAGCGAGCAAAATGCTTACAATGGAGGGACAAAAGAAAAAAAAACTCGTTTCACCTCTTGACTCCAACCGAGAAGGAGAAAGTCGAGCAAAAAGTGATTTGACATTGAGTCACCTTGATTTCTCATCCCTTTTTTTTGGGGGGTGGGGGGGGTGGGGGTCCCCTTGCTGCTTAATAACTTCATTGGCCTCCAGGGCACGCTAATGCTATTGGGGCTGTTTGTGCACAAGCTGCTAGCTAATCGTATTCACCTCTAGATGTTATTTGCCGGTGTTTGCCGCAGCTCACGTGGCTTGACATTGTCCGTATGCAAATGAGCGGCTCCCTAATGTATTTTGGGACCGCATTTCCTCGCATGGGCACCCCGCGTAATCATCCAGACACCTTCGTTACTCATCTTTGCAAATCGGAAATGATGACGTCCTGATAATTTTTTTGTTGTTTTTTTTTTGTCTCATGCCTTCAACTCAACGGCGCTTGCCTGTTGTGGGACAAGGTATGAAGCCGCGAGGACACTGCAGCTATCATCCATTCCGATTAGAGGGAGAGAAGAGAGAGCGGTAGCAAAAGCTACGGGGAGGCGGGGGTCGGGGGTGGGGGGGGGGGGCGCTTAAGGACACACCTCCGTGAGCAGACGACAAAGGCGAGAAGAGAACCAAGGGAGCCGAGTTGCAGCGTCGCGTTGAACGGCAAACAAAATGCCGGGTTTTACTGCAGAGGCTCACCGCACTGAAAGACACTTTGGAGTCTCCAGAGGTGGGCGGAGCCAGACAGACATGCTAGCTGCAGGCTGAACACGTGCCTGTAACGCTTCCCGTGTGCTTTTTTTTTTTGCCTGCAGATTGTATGACATTCCAACATAACCGCACCTTTTGAGGAGAGTGGAAAAAAAAAAAAAAGCTGTGAATATTCTTGGCCCACTGACCATATTAAAGGTCGCTCACGCTCCGGCGAGAAAAGCGGATGGCGAGTGGGAAGCCTCTGCTGTGTCTCGCCACCGTAGACAAAACGGATTATATTCCGTGGTGGATGATTGTCCCGTACTATTTAAATTTGACACCGTCCTTGGTTTACTGACTTTGAATGTCCATTCATGGACAGTTTGAGGTCTTCCCGTTCTGCAAATGTCTCCTAGCTGTCGGATTAATTTTTCCGGTCGCAGCCATGAGGGAGGAATCGAGGATCCCGGCCTTTGAGACACCCCGTCCCGTGTAAACAAGGCCAGATTATGTTTCCGGACCCGCAGACTAAGCTGCCTTTTGTCCAGCCTCTGCCCAGCGGTATGTGAAGGTTTCATAATTGAATTAAGCCAACCAGGGTTTATGGCCTGATGTTGAGCTCAAACGCGACGCTGTTTTTGCGCTCATTATCGGGGAATTGAGGTCAAGTGCGTTTGTGTTAAACGCGCACCCGACCCCCAGGAGATCGGAATGTATCCAATCTGCATGATTTAGAACCGATCCCGGGATGCGACAATGATTGCCCGCGCGTCACGAGCCGTGTAAATCTGAAGAAAGTTGAACATCTGTCAGACGCATCCATCAAGCGAGGCCCCGGGAGCACTTAGAGAGACGGCTGGAAATAAATTTATCCGGCCGAGCGCGGCGCGGATGCACATTTGCGCGGGAGGAAGTAGCCTATGTGCAACCTCCTGACCATAAGGTGGCAATTCCTTAGAAGGATGTTTTTTTATTTTTAAAAAAAAATTATACCTGAGGATATTTTAGATTTTTGGGGGGTATTTTAATATTTTTAGGAGGATTTTTTTGTATTTTTATAATACCCATAGGAGGATATTTTTGTTTTTGTATTTGTTTATTTTTTTTATAATATCCTGAGAAGGATGTTTAAAAAAAAAAAAATTGGCAGGAGGGTGGCATTTTTAATGATATTTTGAGGATGTTTTTAATTTTTAAAAATGTTATTTTATTTTATTTTTATAATACCAGGATATTTTTGAATATTGGGATATTTTTTCATTTTATTTTTGTATATATTTTTTATAAAACCCTTAGGAGGGTGTTTTTTTGGGAGAGTGGTGGTATTTTTAATAGTATTCGTAGGATGTTTTGGATTTGCTTTTAATACCCTTAGGAGAATATTTTAGATTAAAAAAAAAAAAAATTTAATAACCTTCGGAGGATGTTTTTAAAAAAAAAAATTTAAAATAAAATGAGATAGAAATTAGTGGCATTTTTTTCCCACTGCGGTCTGTTCGCGGAAATGCTAGCATAATAGCGACTGGAGCTTTTTCTATCGATGGGCTGAAAGATTTGTACAGTTTGGCGAACAATCCAAACGGTCACGAAGACATTGATGAAAGCGTCTTTGCAAGGGTTGAATCGCTAAAACCTAGCGGCGTGCAGAAGCGTGTGTCCCACTTGACGAGATCGCATGCTTGAATCTCAGTTCAATCTCATTATCTCATCGTGTAATTTGCTGATGTAGGGAATTTACAACGGTGTGTTCCCTTGGATCCAGAAGAATTTCTGGATCTGGTTGAAACCGGCTTCTCACTTTGCATTCGCTGTAATTTCGAGCGTAGGGGAAAAAAAAAAAAAATGGCACTCATTTCTATCTCATTTCCTTCCAAAATATTTCCTGCCATTTTCTTTTGCCGCATTCAAGCTGAGTGGTGCGACGGCGCAAAATACGCTTAAAACACATTCCTTCCCTCGCACAATGCCGACATGATAACGCGCTCATTGGCTAATCGGTTTTGGTAGACCGTGGTTCGCTACGGTGCTTCTGCACAGGCCTGCATAATGAGGATTAAGCCGCGAGGTACGGTTGGATCGGCCGCTGAGTGCGCTGCTGTGGTGTGTTTTTATCTTTTTCACAACTGCATGCGAGGTGTCCAAGGCTGCACGCCGCGAATGTGGCAAGATGGAGCGACCTTGTTGGAGATGTGAAGGGATTTTTGTGTGCACAAGATCAGGGCCGGGTCTAGGCAAGGGCAAGAGGGGGCCTGGCCCTCTCAAATAACTGCCCCCCCCCCCCCTCCCTCCCCAAATATATATTTCACATATGATCTCTCCTCTGCTCTACTAGCTTAGTATTCTTTCAGTTGATTACACAATACCAGATTTCCCTGGTCCTTTGTTTTGGACATGCTTCATGGAGTCAGTTGGTCGACCTAATTATCTGTTAAGTTGTTTTTTTTTTTTCTAGGTTAATAGCCTTTGTTTTATTTCTTCAATTTTATTAAAAAAAATAAACAAAAACTTCCTCCGAAGGTTATTATATATATATAAAAAAACCCCATAAAATATCTTCCTCAGGGTATTATTAAAAACAAATCTAGAACATCCTACGAACACTATTAAAAATACCACACCCCTCCCAAAATTTTGTATTAAAAAAAAAATATATATATATATATATATATATATATATTTAAAAAAAAAAATCAATTGAAGGTTATTACAAAAATGAAAAAAAACCCCCCAATATTCAAAAATATCCTCCTAAGGGTATTATAAAAAAAAATAAAGAAAATACCAACAAAAAAAAAATCCTCAAAATATCATTAAAAATGCCTCCAAAATCCCCCCCCCCCCCCAAAAAACATCCTTCTCAGATAGTATAAAAAAACAAGCAAATACAAAAACCAAAACATCCTCCAAAGGGTATTATAAAATACAAAAAAATCCTCCTAAAAATATTAAAATACAAAATTTTTTTTAAAATATCCTCAGGTATAATTAAAAAAAAATACAAAAACATCCTTCTGAGGAATTGCCACCTTATCACGGGGTCAGGAGTGACCCTAAGCGCTGTACCAACAGAAGTCTTTGGGACACCCAAGTTGGGATGGTTTTACAGATTAGAAGCCTGACAAAGTGCATTCAGTTTATTTTGAGGGTTGGACATACAACTATGATGAACTAACCCAAGTTCATCCATGCTTGGTCGAACAGCAATAACCACAATAAAAGAAGTATGCCAAGAATTTGAGACCACGGTGCCAAATGAGGATATTTTCTCAGTTCCACATGGCCTTCATGCTGCACAAGATTGAGCCCCCAAATGAGGGTTGCGCATCCTTGGCTGGCGTGTCACATTAGTCAGAATAGCGAGCGCGGTACCCTAACCCCAACCTCAACCCATTTATTCCACGATCTCTTGATCGGAATACTGTGTTACGCAAACATTGTCGTTTGGTTCCCTTTTTAAATAGCTTCCAAAATGCGCCTCTGGCATGATTTCAACAGACATCCTCCTCCTTCCCTCATCCTTTTCTGTCGCCTGTCCCCAATGATCCCCCCCACCCCCTGCCGAGCATGTTTTTACACTCCCACTCCCAGTCGACTGCAGCTTGAGGCGTGTTTTGACTCCGGCGGGCGGCAGCTGTGTTTAATTTTGTCGCATCCCAACCACAGCTTAACTTGTGTCACTCTAGAGAGGTAAGAAAAAAAAAAAAATTGGAACAAAAACAGCTTCTCGTGGATACGTTTTGAGTTGACTGCTCGCCATTTGGGTCTGTTTGGTTTGGTCAATGACCGATAAGTTTGTTGGCTCTGTGGCGAGTCATTACTGCCTGCATGGTGTTTGGCATCGAGCCCCTCCCTGCACGTCATCCCCGGGCACGTTCGTCATATTCCTAATGACCAAAATCAGGAAGCGGCCGGCACTCGCCTGTAGGCTGCACGCTTTGCGTGTGCAGATGGAAGCCTAATTGGATTCTTATTGGTCCCCCGTTCTGCTGGCATTGGTCTCACACTCGCGCTAATTTGCATTTTTTTTGGGAGAAGGCAACGTTTGTGTGCATGCAGCGCACGTGGAGAAACAGCAGGGTGACGATGAAGCGTTTTTGCTGTCTTCATCGTGAAAATGGAGCAGAATAATGAAACTCTGAAGTCGGATACAAGTTTTATAATAACTTTTTTTCCCATTTGGAACAGTTTTGCTAATCGGTGAATTCATTTGAGGAGCAACTTTTTAAATTTGAGGAGCATTTTTTTTTTGGGGGGGGGGGGGCGACCAGGGGTGGGGGGGTCAGTTAATCCTGGGAACCTGAGCAAGGTTTATATCTACTAAAACTGTGACAGGAGTTGATTATGTCATTGCAGCTGGGAAATATTTTAGTATTTGAGTACCCCACTGAAAAAAGTGTTCAATAATCGAACATTTTTTTTTCTTGTTTAAAAATCAGTTCTGAAGACAACAAAAAAACATTTCGCTTCATAACGAACGAGCAATTGCACAGCTGCCGACTGATTGCACGCCTTCAGTCTGAATTTGCTTATTTTCAAAATAGTATCAAGAAAATTACCCTGGGGTAGTTTTTGCCGTATGTTATGCAATATGATAAAAACAATTGTGCATACTGTTCAAGTGAACAACACAATAATTAGTTATCCTAAAAAAACAAAAAAAACAAACCACGCTCTTTTTAAAGTAAAAATCTTTATTGAACACGTCTGCTCACAATGGAAAGCGTCACTTCCTCGTGTAAGGAAGGCGAGAGGAGTCAAATGGTGCATTCAAGTGCGCTCAGTTTGTTCGAGAACTGTTTTCGGTCATAATCCGAGGCATAAAAAACTCAAAATTTTTGGTCGAAAACCGATTTGGACGAGAACAGAGACGTTCGAAAACCGAGGTTTGACTGTCTATAATATTCTGCTGAAACTTCTACCGTGTGCCTGCCATTTGCAGGGCCCTGCAGTGGCCTTACTCGATTTTCTTCAAGGTATCCTTAAAGTTTAAGGATTGGACAGTTGCTCCATGAGTTATTGGAAATGATCTGCTTTTATAGGCGCACGCTGAGCTAGACGTGAGAGCAATTTGAAACGGGCGCAAAGTTGCAGACGCCATCACTTGTTGCCGTGCGGCTGAGGACGCGAGAGAACAAATAGAAAGAAAACCCAGTGGATTTCCCATTTGCAAGCAATGAATTGATGAGTCAGTGGCGGAGAGACTTCTCGTTGGGGTAACGTGTCAAAAATTGAATTTATGCCTGTCTGTGATGCGCAATGATTCATCTGAATATTATTTCACGTTCTCAGCCTCGGCGCTCTGATGTGACCTTTTAATCAAGCTCGCGCTGAATAAATGATGTGGAAACCACTCTCGCTTTTGCTCCCGAGGTCGCCGCGTTCGGCAAACCCCACGAGGCCTCCGAAAAAAATGATCCAGTCAGACAAAAACATTTTTTTGTGCCTTTCCTTCTAAAAGATGGACAAAATGCAGCAACGAATGTGCGGAGTACTATTTTGGTTTTGCACAAGTTACTCAGTAATGACGAATGGCTTCTTATTGGCTCCTTTGGGAACCAAATGGAGAAGCCCCTCCCCCTATTTAGCAACTCACTATGCATGTTGTAAAAAGTTTTTTTTTTTTGTTTTTTTTTTGGTGGGGGTGAATTGTTTGGACTCGGAGAGAGCGCGAGCCGCTGTTGTCGGAGCTCGTTCGGTCTCCAATAGCACTCGGGGGTCTCATTCAATCAGACATGCTCGCTGTGGCTCAGCGTGGCGCGTATCAGCGTCGCTTTGGAGCCTCACGCCTCCGACGAGTTCCCTTCCGTCCCCCGCTCCCTCCCGCTGCGACTCGCCAAAACGTGCGTGGCCTCGCCGAAAGAAGGAGCAGCACCCGACTGTGGCGGGAAAAAGGCTTGCGTTCACACGAGCCGTTTGGAGGTCCAAGAGACTCCCGGCTTACAAAACACGGGGGGCAGTGCCTCGCGACGGCGTTATTGAGCGGTATCCAAAGAGGCAAGCCGTTTTTCATGATCAAAATCTGCGACTTTGTTCCGTCAAAGATTTTCATGCGGTCTGGAATATCAAGTTACTATTCCAAAATAAAATCCAACATGTGGTGAAATTGCCAACAAAAATGACATAAAGGTTTTTCATGTGCTTTGAGTAAGAAAATTGTACTCTGAAAATGTACAGCAATGACATCATTACAATCTTTCTACATTTAAATCAAACAGTTTTTGCCACTTTTTTTTTTTTTGCTTCATCTCAAAGGACCTTGTGCTGCTCCTTTTGGTCTTTGTGCCTTGGCCACCTGGGGGCAGTATAATGCAACCATGAACACACAATGGATCCAGTCAAAACTCCTCAGTAAGCTGTCGTTTTAGTCGTTCTGCACAGAGGATAAAGAATACAGTCAAACCTCGGTTTTCGTCCATAATCCGTTCCAGAAGGCTGTTCGAAAACCGAAATTGTTCGAAAACCGACACCATGCTCTTTTTAAAATAAAAATGTTTACTGAACACATCTGCTCACAATGGAAAGCAACACGAGGAAGCGTCACTTCGTCGTCTACCCGAGGAAGCGTGACTTCCTCGTGTAAGGAAGGCGAGAGGATTCAAATGGTGCATTCAAGTGCGCTCAGTTTGTTCGAGAACCGAAATTTGTTCGTCATCCGAGGCATAAAAAACTCAAAATCTTTGGTCGAAAACCGAATTGGACCAGAACGGAGACGTTCAAAAACCGAGGTTTGACTGTACAACCATGAACACACAATGGATCCAGTCAAAACTCCTCAGTAAGCTGTTGTATTAGTTGTTCCGCACAGAGGATAAAGAATTTATGCTGTACCAATTGTTTTCAGATATCCGTTTCAGATATAAAAGGCTGTTTTCTTGCAGAGTGGATGCAATTTATTAAGATAAGATAAGATAACCTTTATTCGGCCCACATTGGGAAATTTAGCAAAATTGAATTTCCCCAAATCTTTTTTTTTTAAATTAGCTTTTCCTATTGTTTGTTAGCTTTGAGCTACATGTACATTTCTCAACCAAAGCCCTGTGCTTGAATCGAGCACCCAGTGGGAAATTTCTGGATGTTTTTAACAGCTTCAACTGGGAGTGGCTAAAAGCAGCAGCTAGCTTGTGTGTGTGTGTGTGTGTGCGTGTGCGTGTGTGTGCGTTTGTTTTGTGAACAGGACACCTCTGAGATACTTGGACCAATGCTAATATCAAATAGATGTTTGTAATATGTAGCACTGATATGAATCCGTCCATCTCTTGCGTTGATGTCGAGGGGAATCGGAGAGAATGTGTTGACAAGCTAGAGCTCCCTCGGCCACACTATGAGGACATCGTTCAAAATCAAGAGGTTTGCTGCTGCTTGAATAACGGACAATGAGCATCCCCCCCCCCCCCCCCCCCCGCCCCACACACATGCGAACGTCAAATTTAGCACGCTATGAGCCCCGCGTAGGCCGGATGGAAGCGGAGTGCGGCTCGTCTCCCGGGGCCTCCGAAAAATGTGGCGGAATCCTGCAGAAATCTGTGTACCTTTTCATCTGCATTCAGTGCTCCTTGAGGAGAGTTTGGTTGGGATAAAAGACAGACGGATAACAACGGCCGACATTCACGCAGGCTCTTTTCCGGAGAATGGGTTACGTGACAGATCGGTTTGAATGTTCAAAACATCTGCGAGAGGCGGGGGGGGGGGGGGGGGGTGAACAGACCATGGGATGGAGATGCCGGATCAGACATTTCCATTATTCATTCACAGCTATGGCTCGAAAAATCCTTCATTCCACTTGAAATAAAACAGGAGTCGTCAGCCACGGACACACCCTTGTTAATTTTTCACGGCCGTCTGCTTTCAAGGGACTATTTCAAGTCAATCACCACCTCGAAAAACGCTCCCTTTCATCGCCGTGCCCTATTTCCTTCAAAATGATTAACAGACTGCTAAGCAGCAAAGGGGCGGGCTCGTCTCAAATGGTTGTGGGGCTCGGCCTTAAAGGCAGCGGCATTCGCCCCGATGAAGCTCTCGTTGAAATATGCAACCCTGAGTGCCTTCTCCCATCCCGTACAATGAAATGGGCGAAATGGGTTGTGTGCCACTTCTAATTCTCTTCCCTCTCCAATGGTGTATTAATATATCTGCACTCCGGAATTAGTAGCACTCAAAAGTTTCCCATTTTGGACTTGGGCAGACTTGTGAGTGTCTACATTTAGATAAACAACATCATGATGCCTTGATAATGATGGCGTAGATTTGCGCTTGTCTTCTGCTGGAGCCACATTTTTGTAAATTTGGATATTTGGAGTCCCATTGGAGTGATTTATATAATTTGAAAAAAATCAGTGCGTAAAATGAGGCTTCAAAACTGACATATGAATACACTGAACCTGCTTAAACGTTGCAGTTGCTGGAGTATATTTCATCGGGTGACAACGGGGCGCTCTAAATTAGCCACACAAGTCGAAGCCTCGGTGCACATATAGTAAATATTCCCATCCCCGGAATTCTATGAAAAGGAATTTCCTCCACCCAGAATAAAAACCTTTGCATTAACATTTTGACTACGATATTACATTTGATCAGAACTTACGTAAAGCGGAAATTCCACTATCCGTAACCCGGATGGAAACGGAAGGCCACGGGAGCTTAAGTACACGCAGCGCCCACCCGACACATGTTCACTTCGCCGTTTTCTAACATCGGTTTCGAAACGATGACGTGAAAGTGACTTTTTATTGGCGAGCGTTTTACTGTAATTGCGAACGATTTTAACTTTATTCACTTACGTCCTGTAGATCACGGCACTAGCTTAAAAAGTAACGCCCACTCGACACAACTGGAGACACGACGCAAGAAACGTGTTCGCTTCGCCGTTTTCTATCATCGGATTCGAAACGACGACGTTTATGTGACTTTTTATTGGCGTGCGTTTTACTATAATTGCGAACGATTTTAACTTTATTCACTTACGTCCTGTAGATCGCGGCACTAGCTTAAAAAGTAACGCCCACTCGACACAACTGGAGACACGACGCAAGAAACGTGTTCGCTTCGCCGTTTTCTATCATCGGATTCGAAACGACGACGTTTATGTGACTTTTTATTGGCGTGCGTTTTACTATAATTGCGAACGATTTTAACTTTATTCACTTACGTCCTGTCGATCGCGGCACTAGCTTAAAAAGCAACGCCCACTCGGCACAACTGGAGACACGCCCTCCTCACTCTTCTGCCTTTCTGTGCGTGCCAAGCATGCATTCGCGGCCAACAACAGGGCGCTCTAAAGCGGCCATGTCCCAACTTAGCTAACTGACTTCCCATCACAATTCTGTCGGCTAACCGCTAATCGTGAGCGAAAGCGCTCACGTTCTGGCGCGGTGCGTTGTTGTTTTTAGCCGCACCTGTCATGTTTCGGTTTGTGACCAACAGGTGGCACTGTGGGGCTTTTCCCCTGCAGCTGCACACCTGTTGGTCGTTAGGTAATTAGTGGCTATAAAAAGGACTCCCGACCGACTACTCATGGTCGGGTCATTGTTTGTGGCTGTTCGTATGCTACTGTCAGGTTTTGGTCATTGTCATGTTTTATCTTCAGTCATGTGTTTTGTTTGATACTTTGGACTTTGTTTGTTTTAGGATTTAGTTTTCTCTGTTTTTATACAATTCATCAAGTACTACCTGCTCTTCTCTCGTGCCTGCTTTTTGGGGTCCACCACCACCACCTCGCAAACGTGACAGCACCCAGAAAAACTGGAAACTGAAATGGTGAAACCTAGTTTCAACTTCCCCTAAAAAGTATTTTGAAGCAAAATTTGCAATTCACTTTTCAAGGTCTTCAATTGTTGTTTTGGTGTGTGTGTGTGTGTGTGTGTGTGTGTGTTTTGGGGATCACCGACTTGCACCTGAGGAGGCATTGGAGGTTTGCCTTGCAATTTTGTGCCCTGCACATATTTGACAAGGCCGCCGGCCCCCCCTCGCGCCGTCCCTGACAAGTGTTGTCCACCTTCCTCTGGCACGCGCACACCTCTCGTGCCCAGATGTCGTGACAAGGTCCCATTTTGCCTTTTGTCTCTTCCTCCCCCACTACAGTAAGTTTTCACAGCCAGTGCCAAGGTGCTGTCAGAGATCCAGTATGACATGTAACCCCCCCCCCCCCCCCCCCCCCGCGCCCCTCATCCCCACACACAGCAACATGAATTGAAGTCATGCTTTAGTGACTTCACGGTTAAATGAATTATGCCGAGTCATAATTGCTTCCCTCCTCGGAGTCTGACGTCCCTGCTTCTTCTTGATAATTGCTTCATGATCGCCGCGTCTTAACGATGGGCATCGTGCCACGCGTTTTTTTGCCCGCGACGCTGACATGCATTTTTAATCCCGGATGCGTATCTTGTGTCTCGTGATACAACAAGCACGTCATCTGCGAAGGTCATCTGGACTCCAGCCAGTCAAGTGTCTGATAACGCGGGACGTGTAAATAAAAGCTTTTGATCGCTCTCACAGCTATTTTTTTATTTTTTTTCCGAAATGTGGATGTATATACGAAGAGTTCATCGCAATGTGTTGAGGGTGTGGATCCTTGACACTCCCTAGGGGCAAGGTGATTGGACCACCTCTGCCTCGCTGGCATCCAGGTGCTAATTATTAGCTAATCGGATTAGCGCTCTCTTGGGGTAGGGCCCCCCCACTTGGCGTCTTTTCGTGTTCTGTCTCATGACCTGTTAGCCCTCGTCGTACGAGCCGGCTTTTGCTTCCGCTCCCGCTCGGAGCATCCTCTTTGATCGCCGGCGGGAGCCATCTTGTTTTTGAACGTGGCCACAAACAACGCGAGCCGATCCTGCGCATTATATCCACTCAATTTAAAGTGAATGAATTATTCAGGCTGTTGCTGCGCTGCATTTAGGGACCCATCTTCTTTGTGCACTTTCTGTTTCTGTTCCCCCCCCACCCCCTCCCCCACACGCGGGGTAGAAAGACACTCGGAAAAAAAGACGGGCAGGTTTTATCACCGCTTTGCTACTACCGCTGGGCGTGGAGTCGTAAAAACGGACAGCATCACCCCTGACTTATCGCCGGCAATATAAACATAATAACTCCACAGCGATGCTGCATTACACTGTAATTGACCCTTTCTCATCTGCAAAATGTAGACCATCATTTTCCGTCCACGTGTGGCCAAACCTTTTGTGTGGATGATGAAGTCAATTAATGCCGGCCGCTCCGACTTCATAAAATGCCACAGGCAAGTTCAAGGCTGGTGTAGTTTGCACTGTAACATTGCTGCGGCGTACTTCTGCATTGCGGCGTCGATGACAACGAACAAATATGGACAAAGACCACTTGTCTCTGTTATCGTTTCAGAATGCTTTTGTGTGTTCTTTTATTGCCTTCGGTTCTAGTTAGTTGCGTTTCTTGACAAACGCATTTTAATTACAGTACAGCTAATAAATGCAAATTACAGTGAGGCAGCCTTTGTTCCGAAATCATTTCCCTTCCGGGCCAAAAAAAAAAAAAAAAATCAGCAAAGATAATGTTGGACGGTTCATTGTTTTCCAGTTCAGGGCTGTATTTCCGTGACCGGCATGAATGGCGGTGGATCTGTGAGAGGGGGGGGCTTACACTGCTGTGGGAGTGGTCACAGTCGACTTCAGTGGTGGGCAATGAAAGCAGCTCCTTTCTTTTCCTTTTTGGTTGTGCACGAGCGTCTCGACATGCACCGTGGAAGTGGGCGTATCGAGGCCTCATGCCAACCCTGATCGTTTGTGTGCACCCCCACTGTGCTTCCCATTGGGGCGATTCTAAAATACAATGGAATTCCTATCAATGAAATATGTTGAGCTCGACCAGCCACTTCGACTTGGTCTGACCAGGTGTAAGCTTGAAATCAACTTTCTGTCACTCCGTCAAGGCATATCTCTTTGTCTCCGACAGCCATACCCAAACTACGGCCAGCGGGCCATTTGCAGCATTTTTTTCCCTTTTTTTCTTAACCCTCATGCAGTATTTTTAAGCGGCTGCATGAAGGGTATTACGTCCCAAAAATGTCCCTCTTCCAATGTGCAACAACTTTTTTCACTTTTAATTTTTTTTCACTTTCAACCCCTCAAAATGTTCAGTGGGAATTGGCCAAGACATAGATATACATCCTATGCAAAATGTCAGCTTTGTGGAGTTATTTTTCACAGTTTTGTCTGTGGTGTCCATTTGTCCAACAGTCCAAAATCGTCCAAAGTGTCCGAAATGTCCAATTTTGGGATAATTACTGCATGGGGGTTAAGGATATTTTGAGGACTTTTTTTTTAAGTCACTATAATTTGAAATCAAGATAAAATTGCTTGGTTGATTGTTTTTTGTTTGGTATTTTTTTTCCTCATACCAAAGTTTTAAATTTTCGGCCCTCGGAATAAATAGTTTAACCCCCCCCCCCCCAGCTTGGCGGAAACTGCCAAACACGCGCAATGAGCCTTGCGCTGATATGAAAATCACAATCCGGCAGCATTGGCACTATGCCGCGGATGCATCGTCTATGAAAATGGAGCCCCGAAAGTCCATCCGCCCGATATACGCGACACACGTTCGAACATCTCCGGTGACAAAGATCCGACGTTGTTCCTTGCTGAGCATCCTTGAAAAGTTCTTCTTTTGTTGACACGAGCGAAACGAAGTCACGCAAGGATGGCGGCAAACGTGGCTCGGACTCAAAGCCAGGTATGGATCCGGCTAAGAATCTCCGGGCGAGAACGTGCCGGGAGAGCCGCGGCGGAGCGTGTCTCAGGCAAACTCTGATCATAGAGTGCGTGACTGTTGTGGGATCAAAGGCTTTGTCAGTCAAAGCCCCTTAACTCTGCCCCAGCTACTCTGGGAAGCCCGGACGCGGGAATAATTCATGACAAGGTGACGCTCGCCCGCACTCGGCCCGGGATCAGGCGGCACACATGTGGGGTCAGCGGGCCCCGGGGCCTCTCCTTATCAATCCCCCCCCCCCCCCCCCCCGCCTCCCGGCATGGAGATGAGTGGCGCCTCGGGGGGCTGGCTCCTCGCGCGCCGCCGTATTATCTTGCCGAACATTCTCCCTGTTGAGTTTCACGCTACCGTGCGCTGTTTGGCACGGGGGGCCGTGTTTTTCATGTTATGGGAGGGCAGGTGGGCGGACTTTTGGCAAGGGATGTGTTGCTTTTCCTCGCCGGCGTGTTTGTATTTTTAGCTAACTAATCTTTGAGCGGCGCAAACGGTTCAATCGGACTCATCTCCCAGATTCGGAGTTCCCATTAGTATGTGGTCGGTGCTCGCCGCGAGCCCGCATGAATATTGTTCAATCTTCCTCTGGCATTGGTGTGACGCAAAGATGAGGAGCGTCCAAAGCGAACAAATCTGCCTTGGAATACAAATGAACTGATCACGAACGCTTGCTTCGTTTTTCAGCATCGTTGTGACGCCCGTTGATGCCCGGCATTGTTTGTGTGAGATTTTGACATGGACAAATGCTTTCTGTCATATCTGTAAAACAACCGTTGCCTTTTTTGGTGTGATATGTTCTGCGAAGCGCTTTGCTAGCACTACGGCTCTTGTGAAAGCGCGATCAAAATAAAGATTGTTTTGTATCGCTTGCCGCTCCTCAAACGAAAGCAAAGCAGTTTTGAAGTCAAATAAGTAAGATTTTTAAAAAAGGACAGACTGAAATGTGCTGTCAAAACCGCACTTCTACTTTAGCTAGTCTTTGCTAACGCTAACAAGTGTTGAGAATGTTTCAAAACAAGGTTAATAATTAATATCGTTGACGAAAAATAGCGAAGTCACTCAAATAAAATGTTAAAAAACAGTTTTGTTAAAAGTTTTTTCAAAACAAACTGGAACAACGAAATTACATTGATCAAACTAACTGTAATGATCGTCATAGCAAAGATGTCCGTAGGTCAAATACAGTCAAACCTTGGTTTTCGAACGTCTCTTTTCTCGACCAAATCGGTTTTCGACCAAAAATTTCGATTTTTTTATGCCTCGGATGACGACCGAAATTCGGTCCTCGAACTAACTGAGCGCACTTGAATGCCCCACTTGACTCCTCTCGCCTTCCTTACACGAGGAAGTGACGCTTCCTCGTGTAGTGTTCCATTACTGAGCAGACGTGTTCAATAAAGATTTTTTTTTAAAAAGAGCGTTGTTTCGGTTTTCGAACAAATCGGTTTTCGAACAGCCTTCTGGAATGGATTATGGTTGAAAACCGAGGTATGACTGTACATGTTTTCGGGCTTTGTATTCATTTTGATGTTTTTGTTGACCTGTATAGAAGAAGGAATACAGGATACAGAAGAATACGAATTGTATTTTACTTATACTTTATAATTAGTAACATTTTTTTAAAATCTCGCACTCGACAAATAATTCACTTATTTAAAAAAACAAAAAAAACAAACCTGACTGAATTTAAAAATCTAAAGTAAAAACAAAATAGAAAAACCGACTTCTTGAAAAACAAACAAAAAATACAAATAAATAATAATAATATTAATAAGTCCAATGCAGCAGTAATAACGTCACACCCTCCCGCGCAACTTTGGTCGTTTCTTTGTTTTCCGCCGAACAAGTCGTCTGAGATAACATTTCATTTATTGACATGTATCTTGTGCCGCCGACCGGGATTCGTGCTTGTATGGTTCCAGCCTGCCGCAGTTAAAGTGTTGAGCAGCATGTGAAAGCGCTTTTTTTCATTGTCCTCAGTAGCCCACGCGCTGCGAAAGCCAAACACAATCCCGCCTTTTGTTAGCTGGGCAATTACATTGATTCTTCACTCATGCTACTTTTTTTTTTTTAATTTTTTTTTTTGCCGCTTTGTCTGGCATCCATTTACTGGAACGGACCCGCATCAATAAGTCTTGCATATGACCAGAAAATGGAATAGATGAGGAGCCGGGAGATCACAAACCAGCAGAATGAAAGAGAACCTCGTCAGATGGCGGTGGCAAAAAAAAAAAGGAAAAGGGAAGAGGCGGGGGGGGGGGGGGGATTATTGAAAATTGTGCTATTGTTAGTCGAGGACGTCAGAGCGCTTGTGTGCGTAATCCAGTAGGGGAGGCAAGGGACTCACAAAGCCATGCCAACTGTTACTGACAGCGCGCGGCGGGATTATTGCCGCACCTATTCACTCCCTCCGTTTTTTTTATTGCCCACTCGGCCCTCGTAAATAAATAACCTCACGTTTCGTGGGGACGCTCTTTATTCCCCATGTCAGCCCATGTGAGGCATGCCCGCGTCTCATCTTCCACTTTATGGACAAACGTGTGTTATATGTCATCGTGGGTGGATGGCTGTTATCCACTCGGATGGCCACTTTATGAGCGACACCTGCACAATCTGTTTTGGATCCGACACAGGAGCTGAATGAAAATGTATTCAGCGTTTGCGATATTTTGGATTGGTTTACTGAGCATGCATGAGCGAGTCAAGGCATCAGAAACACAGCTCCCAGTGCAACATGATCCAGTTTGGCTAGCGCAAGCAAAATGGAGCATTAGCCTCTTGTGCTAATCCGCATAGAGTCGTGCCTTGAGATACGAGACACACAACTTGAGAGTTTTTGCTTATTTTTCTTGATTTAGAGGGAAACATTTGCTGTACAGCAGTGACTTCGACTCACAACCAGTAGCAGTCAGCTAACGAGTGAGCAATTCTTCAAAAAAGAGACTAGGATCTGTTAAATGCCACTCCCGGTTGAAGATTGTCAAACTAAACGTAAAACAACAAGTTACATATTGTGTATTTAAAACAACTGCAAAGTTTTTTTTAGCTTAGTGCTAACAAGCAATGCAAAATGCCATAGTCGTGCTAACAAAGAGTATCAATGTCACAGGGTTCTAAACCTTTAAGCGACAGATATTGCAACACCAATGGTGGAACAACATGTAGACAGACAATATAACAACACTCATAGGCATGAATTCTGTGTTGTTTGCGAACAATTGCTACGTCGTTGTGTTTTACCGAGTCAGGATTGAAAAGCGTCTGAAATAAAAAAAACATTGCAAAAATGGATACATTATTTTTACATTTTATGATGTATCAAACACAATACAGTCAAACCTCGGTTTTCGAACATCTCGGTTCTCGACCAATTCGGTTTTCGACCAAAAATTTCGATTTTTTTATGCCTCGGATGACGAACAAATTTCGGTTCTCGAACAGACTGAGCGCACTTGAATGCACCATTTGACTCCTCTCGCCTTCCTTACACGAGGAAGTGACGCTTCCTCGTGTTGCTTTCCATTGTGAGCAGACGTGTTCAGTAAACATTTTTATTTTAAAAAGAGCGTGGTTTCGGTTTTCGAACTATTTCGGTTTTCGAACAGCCTTCTGGAACGGATTATGGAGGAAAACCGAGGTTTGACTGTATTTATAATATGTTCGAACAGATTAATGTCATTTCCATTCATTTTAGTAGGGAAAGATGATTTGAGATGTGTTGTGGGGTACGAGGACACATTTTTTTTAAATATTAGAGCTGCCGTGGCGGGTAAGTGCATAATGCATTGCTCACCGCGAGGACAAAGGTTAATGAAACGTTTGCAGGTACAAGCGCTGACCCCGACATTTTCTATCCTGCCAGCCCGCGCTCTCTAAAAGTGCACGCCGTTCATTTTAGTCGGCATTACGCTCGCCTCTGGCGCGCTGCCCGTGCATGCCATTGTGGCCCATCGCTCTCCTCCACTCTGTCAGGTTACCTTGTTGAAATATCCTGTTGAATAATGAATGGGAGCCCATCAGTTTGAAACCGTAATGGTCAAACCTTGACTGAGCGCCTCCCCAACATCACTAATCGTTCCCTGGCAGTGCTTCAAATGGAGCTTGCTTGAACGTCAACGTCATCTACATTTTGGGCAGAGTGAATAAAATCAAGCTCGTGGCCTTGCTCCGCTTTTCTGCTGAGACACTGATTATAGCGATGTTGTCTCAGACCCAAGCCCTTGCCCCCAAAGAACCACTTGCGAGCTGTCAAGACATCACCTCTGTGCCGTCGGGGTCGGAACCGACGGCATACATCCGAGGGCGATGCGTTGCTGTTTTACCATGCAATCGAGGCGCACGCGTCGCATGTCATCGACATCTTCTCGGGCCACGTCGGAGACCCTCTGGCGGCTCGCTTTATGTTCAATCCTTTATGATGCGGTTTTTTTTTTTTTTTGCATTGAGTGTGAGGTTAGTATAGGACTGCTAAAAGCACTTTGGGAGCCATTGCCAATGCAATACGGTTCCCCTTTCACCTCCTCTTGAAATAAATCCAACACACGTTACATATGGACCGTATTGGCCCAAATATAAGACGGCCCTGATTATAAGACGACCCCCTCTTTTTGGAGACTCAGGTTTGAAAAAAGACTTTTTGAACACCAAATACATTTTTATTCAGAAAAGAATGACAGTACATCTGAAAGAAATGATTCGAACAAAATATTTTAGAGAAAAAGTTATTTTGCCTCATTCAAATCTTAATATCTGAACATTTAAATATGTAAACTAAAGTGCAATCACATTTGTAAATGAATGGCTTCTGGTTTTTGAAATGTAAATTACGTCATAACTTCTCCTCAGCTGCCGGTTAACCTGGCCGATGTTCGACCCACTTTTCTCCAGATTGTCGCTACGTTTTTCCATTTTCTGTTATCTCTTCTATTATTTTTTTCTAGTTTCCTTCTTAACGCTATTTTTTATTTTTCTTCTTCATGCTACCGCTATTTTCATTTGTATTCTTCATGACAGGAGTTCGCTTTGGCCTGGGAAGTAAAGTTCAGCATTCGCTTCACTGATATCTGGCGCCATCTAGCGTCGTGAATGGGTATAACGTCTAGACCCCGAATATAAGACGACCCCCACTTTTTCAGTCTTATTTCAATGCGAAAAACAACATCTTATATTCGGGCCAATACGGTATATGGGAGAAGTTCCAAAAAGCCTTTTCAAGAGCAGCTTCCTTGTGTCCGAATAGCAATCATCGCACAGTCTCCGATTTGGTGGAAAACATCTCCCGGGTAGACATTCATGACATCATGACCAAATGACGAATGCCTACGCACGTTACGCAGCACACGGTATGTTGATATGCAGAAAGTCATTTAGATGGCGCACTGATAATTGTGTAACACGCAAGCGATGATTCCTCTCTTGATGAAGTCGTTGCTTTGCATAATGAGTCAACGTGAATGCTGAGTGCAAAGGCCTACAGGCCGCCAAACTCCTTGCTTCGCGTGTCCTTTTGGGCGGCATTTCATGAAGTCTTCCGAATCAGGGGCGGCCACGCTTAGCACGGAGCGGCAACCGCCACGTGGTAAAGTGAGGAGTCGTGGGTGTATGCGTGTGTGTGTGTGTGTGTGCGCGCAGGCGCGAGACAGGAACAAATGTGAAAAGGAGCCATGTGTTGGAGTCGGAGGCACTAACGCGCATTAACTTCTGCTTGGCTGAACTCTCCCTCACCTCACCGAAATCAGCGGCGCCTTTGGCACACAGCGCCGGGAAGTGTGGAGCGATGGAATATCAACATTTGGATCCGGAACGCCTCATTGCCATTTTGCTCCTCAAATATGCCACAAAGACGTTGGAAGCGCGCGTCGTAATTTGCCGAGACTTTCTATGAAAGCGTTGTCGTGTAAGGACCAAACCTTGTCATGGAAAGGGGCACTGTTAGTTTCCAAGACACCATTCGTACGCTTCACACTCCAGCAAAGCAAATTGAAAATGGCGTCAATCTGAACCTTAAAGCCAACCCTAACGCGAACCAAAACAAGTAAAAGTCCAGGATAGGATGGCCACGCATCGTTTTTTTTCCCCGCCCCCATCAGAAAGTTTGTCGACACAGTGAAACTCCTCTACAATGAAACCTACATGGGCAGAAATACCCCCTAGTGTGAAAACATCTTCATGCATTAACACCAAACCCCCTGTTGCGTTATACGAAATCTTTTTCTCTGCTCTTGCCTCGTGACGAGATTCACTACAACGAAGTCTAATCCAACAGCCACCTCTACTGCTTCGTACGGAAACGGCAACAGCAACCACCACACTGGTTTACACATGCGCAGTAGTCCAGGAAGTATTTCTTATTGTTCGTTTCAGACGCAGCAAGAACGTTGCATTGCTAAAATGGCTACAAAACGGACCTTTGGATGTCAAGCAGCTCAGACAAGAAGAGCTCCGACGCTGGAAGAGAGGGTAAAAGTGATCAAAATGAAAGACGGAGGAAGCAAAATAAGACATTGATGTAAATGAAAGTGAATGCTGATCGTAAATTTCGCAATTTCTTTCCCTTTTTTTCTTTCTACACTGACTATATGAAGTGTCAAATAAGTGTGTGCTCATACTTATGCGCTATTGGAATACAAATAAAGAGTACACATACGTTTGTGTGTGCGTGTGTGTGTGTTTACATCTGAGATCAAATTTGCTACAGTGAAAACCCCCCTGTTGTGAAAAATTTCTTGCTGCAAACATGATTTCGTTGTAGAGGAGTTTCGCTGTACTAATCATTAGCATTAGCCTTAGCATTTGCTTATATTACCTGATAGGTGAGCCAACGCCAAACCTCTTCTAGTTTTTCTCCTAAAAACCACCCTTGACGTCACCCTTTTTTCTCAATCTCAGTGCTCGTGAAAGAGCCTGCTCGTCCTCGGAAAGGGCTTTTCTCCTCTCCAATTAACAGCTAGCATCCTATCCAAACTGCTTACCTTTTATCCACCGCGCCCTTGTCTTCGCCCTCCTTTTGAATTTCCCAGAGGTGACACGCGAGGAATGAGGACACTCATTGTTGGGCCACCGAGAGCGAGGCACATACATTTTTAACCAGCTCTGACACCCTTGTCCTCTCCCCACCCCGCCGCGGCCCGCCGGACAAGACTTGCTTGAGTCAAACCTAGCGGGGGTGCCCCGCCCCTACCCCGCCAATTCACCTGGGACTGCAAAAGTCAGCGTCGCCCACCCTCTCTCTCTCTCTCTCTTTTCCACTCGCTTGGCTATTGTCGGTGACCTTCTGTTGTTTGCGAAGAAAGGATTCGCTCACTGATAGTCCCTCTTCAGGCGAGCGCGGCTTCCCGAGTCTTTTCCCGTCTTTTCGCAAGTTCTTTCATTGTCCACTGGAAGCCGTGAAGAGAGAAGCTCTTCTGGTAAAGTAAACCCCACTTGCTTTGTTGACAGCAGAAAAGCGCCAAGATGTGTCGTTGTGACCGCCCTAATCTAATCTCAAACCTTAGTCTTGCCTACGATATCGTGAAGTAGCTTTTGTGTCATCCTACTAACAAACATTGTGTAGTAAGAACGTCACCCTTTCCGGGTGCGGGTAGAGAAAAAAAACAAAAACAAAAAAAAACGTCTGCCATAAAAACGCAATTACACCTGAAATAGCTACCGCAACGGCGGAATCAATCTCCCCGGGACAAGGTCTCGATAAAAGCAACCGCATCATCAATCAGCGCCAATGAGCTTCATGAAATATTCACGTGAGATGTACACGAGGAGATGGATGCCAACTATTAGCTAAGAGATCATGCGTGGTGCGTTTGTCCACTAACAAGGCTATTTTGAGGGCCTCTCACTCACCAGCCAGCAATCACTTTTCATGATGTATTGATCAGCCGGTTGGTTTTCACTCAAAACCATCTCGTTGCGTTGCTGTAAACGAGCCAGTTGGCAAGGTAACATAAACGAATGAACTTTGCCTTTGGGAGCCATTGTTCCTCTTTTTGCGAACCAAAGAATTCACTTCACTTTTCTTGGAAGTTTGCAAAGCAACTGCTCTTCAATATAGTTGATAGGGCAAAGGTGGGGTGCCAAATTTCAGAGCTTCGACCTGGCTGAAGGCGCAACGTCCTGTTGCGGCGAGGTTTCAATGCCCGCAACACTTCCTGCATTCAGCACGTCAACCTCCGGTCGAGTCGAGTTTTAAATGGCTGTCGGCTGGAATAATTAGAATTTTACCGTATTGGCCCGAATATAAGACGGCCCTGATTATAAGACGACTCCCTCTTTTTCAAGACTCAAGTTTGAAAAAAGACTTTTTGAACACCAAATACATTTTTATACAGAAAAGAATGACAGTACATCGGAAACAAATGATTATAACAATATATTTGAGAGAAAAAGCATGTTATTTTGCCTCATTCAAATCTTAATATCTGAACATTTAAATATGTAAACTAAAGTGCAATCACATTCGTCAATGAATGGCTTCTGGTTTTTGAAATGTAAATGACTTCATAACTTCTCCTCAGCTGCCGGTTAACCTGGCCGATCTTCGACCCACTTTTCTCCAGATTGTCGCTATGTTTCTCCATTTTCTGTTATCTCTTCAATTATGTTCTTCTCTTTTCTTTCTTACCGCTATTTTTTATTTTACTTCTTCGTGCTACCGCAATTTTTATTTTTATTCTTCGTGACAGGGGTTCGCTTTGGCCTGGGGAGTCAAGTTCGGCATTCACTTCATTGATATCTGGCGCCATCTAGCGTCGTGAATGGGTATCATGTCTAGACCCCGAATATAAGACGACCCCCACTTTTTTAGTCTTATTTCAATGCAAAGAACACCGTCTTGTATTCGGGCCAATACGGTAATTTCGAAATGTTCAGCACTCGTAGCGGTTATTGCTGGAGTGTTGAAGCATTTCATAAATGCAGCTGCACTCCTTTTTTTGTTGTTTTTTGTCCATTGCTTGGTGACATCATGAGGGAGGTCCATTTTTCTGCTGCTCAGCGCTCCACTAAAATAGAAAAATGTTCTTGATGGAGCCACTGGCATTGAACATTCTCCCCCCCCCCCCCCCCTCCCCCTGCCTGCCTTAACCGCCTTTGGGTCTCTTCCTTCAGTCATCCCTCCCCGAGCCGCTTGCTCCAAGACCGTGAATCCGTCTCGGCCTTCACCTTCGACGCGTCTGAAATGAAAGCCTTTGTGTTTGTTCTCTGAGCCGGCGCCGCTTCCAAATTGAACGGGATGTTGCAACCCCGCTCGGTTCCTCTTGGCCTTCCCGTTCGCATCGCGGGCCATGCGCTCCATTATGTGCGCTGTTCCCCACCGCCATGCTCGCCAACGCGTGATCGTCCTCGCGCGGGTGTGTTCAAACACATGATTGCATGTCAGCTCCAAAAAAAAAAAAGGTTTTGCTGCTTCTTGATTGTCGCGCGCTGCTTTTGCTCATTTGATTTGTGCACGTACTTTGCTTTGTTTGTTTTGTTTGTGTGTCTGTGTAGCTGGCCCTAATGCCGTCTGCGGCGACGCCTTGTAACTTGAAATCCATCAGCGTCCAGCTTCTTAAAGTCACTTTGACGCCTGCATTGTGGGATACAGGGCTAAAGACAAAATCATGCAAATGTGACATTTTAACTGTCTGACACAAGCGGAAAAATATAGCCGCGTTAGCGTCGTGCTACAACGAATTTGACTATCTTTCAGTCAACACATTGCACCGACGACATAATTATTGGACTCTAATGTACCTTTTCCAGGTACAATGTCTCCAAGTCATAAATTTAGGACTTGGAGACAAAATTATAGTAATTTTTCTATTTTGTTTTGATTTTTTTTTTAAAATACAGCTACTTTTAATTTGTCGCTGGCTGGAGCAGATTTGTTAATTTTTTTGTCGTTTTGTAATTTTGTAAAAAACTAAACAAAACAAAACAAAACAAAAAAAAACATTTTAGTTTTGAAATTAGATTTAGATTTAGTTTATCATTCTCTCTCTCTCTCTCTCTCTCTCTCTCTCTCTCTCTCTCTCTCTCTCTCTCTCTCTCTCTATATATATATATATATATATATATATATATATATATATATATATATATAATATGCTGACCCGGTGGACCAGTGGTTAGCACATTGTCCCCGCAGTGCAGAGTTACCGGGTTCAATTCCAGCTCCGGCCTCCCTGCGTGGAGTTTGCATGTTCTCCCCGGGCCTGTGTGGGTTTTCTCCGGGTACTTCGATTTCCTCTCACGTTCCAAAAACATGCATGACAGGCTGATTGGACACTCAAAATTGTCCCTAGGTGTGAGTGTGGGCGTGGATGGTTGTTTGTCTCTGTGTGCCCTGCGATTGGCTGGCAACCGGTTCAGGGTGTCCCCCATCTACTCACCGAAGACACCTGGGATAGGCTCCAGCACCCTCCATGACCCTTGTGAGGATAAAGCGGATCAGAAAATGGATGGATAGCTCTATATCGATATTAATATTGATATAGATAGAATGTATTTGTCGAGATAAAGTGAAAAAAAAAAGGCCACTAATTGTTGTCTCTTAAACTAAGCTACAAATCTCAAACAACTGTTTGATCATCCTGTACAGAGTAGGACCAATACCGAAATAAATGCATTTAAAACGTGTCCCGAAAGCTGAGATCCAATATCAAGATGAAAAAAAGAACATTTCTGATATAACTACAGTTAAATTTTGAAATGTCGTTTCAGTGCATTTTCATTTTCTTAAAGCCTTTTTTTAAAAAATTTTATTTAGTGAGCAATTTTTTTTTCATCCATTTCTAGGTTTCGGTGATTCTATTAGTTTTCGCTAACCACAATAACCTTAGTCCTACCTAGACCAAACCAAATAGAGAACCAAAGCAGACCGCTTGAAGCCACCTACCCACTGACAACAAACGGAACTTCTACATTCTTTGTCTGTTCAGCTTTTTTTTCCATTTTTGGTCTCCCCAAAGAGGGAACGCTTCATTCAGGTTGGATGCTCAAAGAATTCCTCCTGCATTACCTATTTTTTATTTATTTTTTGGGAATCCAGAAAGAGTGAGCCTTGCTTGCATAATCTATTTCTTTATTCTCAAACGACGTCTGCCCGGAGGCTTGTAAATATGCGCACATTATGCACACACATCCACGTCGTGTTTTTCATCGTTCTCTATTTGTGTCTCGCTGTCCATATGTGTATGTGCGTACACAAAGCTGCGTGTCACCTCGCATCTTCTCAAGCCCCGTTCGTGCTACTTCCCTCTTGTGAGTCACAAAGCGGCACCGCCGTGCCCGTGCATGTTCCCGCTCGCTCGGATTAAGAACTACGCTCGCCAAAGGAGAGCCGAATTGGTTTTTTTTTTTTCCAGGGAGGGCAGACATCGCTTGTGTGTTTCATCACGTCGCTCCTCGCTTGTGGCCTCCTCATGGGAGCAGACGATGAGGCACAGGAGCAGGAAGAGCGCGATTGCGAGCGTTGCATGCAAAAGGAGCCATGACCCGGATCAATATGACACCGTTGGAGGGATGCTAAATGAATTGAGAGGCCCGGAATGAGCTTGGTGTTTTCCAGGGGGGGGGGGTGACATTAAACACATTGCTCACGGGGTGCACGCAGCGGCGTGCGTTGTCTCGTACCCCCGCACAAATCTGAATGGACGCTGCAAAGTTGCGTTATTGAGTTCAACATGAAGGCCCTGAGTCATTGCTCTTTGCCAACCTTGCAGTGTTTGCTCTCATTCTTCTTGGCCTCCGCTGACGGTGCAAAGTGTCACAAATCCTCCAGTGTGAGGATTTTTGCAAATGGACTCTGGCACCTCCCGTGGCCTTCGGGGGGTGGGGGGGGGGGGGGGGGGGGGGGGGGGGGGGGGGGGGGCTTTGAGGATCAAAGCGATAAAAGCCGATTTGCTTTCGCGGATGGACCTTGTTGGAAGTGCCCTGCGATGATGCACTGCAACGTCTCCAAGCGGACGTCGCGGGTGGCCCCGCGTTGACGACTTTTTTACCTTTAAAAGTACCATAGTTACTTGATTGATCACTTGATTTTATTAGTCACTCTGACTGAATACTTGATTTAAAAGTAACTCAACGGGATTACAGGTGACTCTATCCGTTACTTTCAGCACACACTGGCTACCCTGCTTCACGTACAAATGACATTCTTACTTTATTCATGTGTAATAACGTTTTTATTACAAATGAAATAAAGGTGGCCTTTTTTTATTCGATAATTGCCTTTATATACCCCCCCCCCCAAAAAAAAACGTCTTTCTGGATTTCACCGAGTGGAAATGTCTACTTGTTTTTATTTTTATTTGTAATTACGTTTTTCTCGACTTCACCGAACACAAATACATTTTTTATGTATAAAATATGAAATGAAGGCAGTCTTTTTTTGACCCGACATATGTAACCGTTTATACAGTAATGGAAAAACGTTTATAATGTACATTGTTTATAAATGTCCAAATGTTTCTTACAATTTGGGTAGATAACACTTTGCCATCAGTACAGCATGTATAACCAAGATGAATATTTTCATCGTTAGCTGTCACAAACTCAACATCGGGACAGGATTCCCTACTTGAAAATACAAGTAGAAAATGCGACCTGTCCTGCATGTGACGATACTCCCATCACCCCCCAGACAAAATGGCGTAGATGACCTCATCCCATAATGCAGGGGTGTCAAACTCATTTTTGTCACGGGCCACTTTGGAGTTACGTCTTCCCTCGGAGGGCCGTTACTATGACAGTGAAACTGAATAAATCATCATATCGTATTACTACTTGCACACAACAAATTGATGGATAACTAGTTTTGAAAACAGTCAACTATTTGCTTGTTATTTGTTCATTTTTTGTTCAAGTGAGTGTAAACACGGTAACAAAATTATTGCAAGAGTTATTTATTCCATGTGACAATTTGACATTCCGGTACATATTTTAGCAAGGATCATGGAAGTTGACGCACGTGATTTGCTTTCGCGGGCCACATAAAATGAGATGGCGTGCCAAATCTGGCCCCCGGGCCTTTAGTTTGATACCTGTGCCATAATGCTTCAGGTTGAAGATGTAAATTGTTTCCCTTTATTACTTTTATATTCCATATTGTCACTTTTTGTTGCGTGCCTATGCGTTAATAAAAGGCTTGCTGCCTTTATTTTATTATTTGGTAGCAACCAATGTTGTTGTCCGTGCACACCATCCATGTATTTTTTTCACCGAGGATAAAGAATATATGCCTGTGAGTATTTTAGTATCTGTTACGCCATCATTTGTGTTCTAACATCCCGTTGCTTAAAGGTCAACAAAATCAGATTCTTGATGCTAATTAATCGTTAAGACTGTCTATGCCATTTTCAATTATGTGTTAGCATGACGCTAGCGGGGCGTGCATTCCTCAGGCACAGTTCTTTGCATTGCACAACATGTCATTGTTTTTGTTTTGACGACGGTGTACTTCAAACGAGAATGGCATGAAACAAATTGAAGCCCCGCGTTTTATTTTGAAGTCAGCTCTGGAATGAAAAGCCCCTTTTCACCTCAGTGGCGATTTTCTACTACTGTACAGATGCTTGTGCAGCGAGGATGAAGCGAAAGAAAGAGCTTTTTGGAGTCGAAAGATAGGGAGCAAGCAAGCCGCTGTCTCTCTTTCCCGACTGTGTCGGCTCGTCTTCTTGTTATCTACGTCAGCCTTCTCTGACTTTTTTTTTTTCCCCCTGCGTGCTGTCTCACTCGGTCGCCCCTGAAACCCTCGCCTCTTTTTTCTCTCTCAGATAAGGCCGGCGGAGCTGCAGGCTGCTGGGCTGGTTAATTGGAAGCGGGAGAGTCTCAAGGCCTGGCCAGTGAGCCTTGTGCTTTGCTACCCAAAAACATCTCCAGGCACCAGGACAGCCACACGCATGCTGGCGGGCACGCACGCCCGCACGCACATACGCACGCACGCACACACACAGCGCCACCCACGCACTCAAAGCTAATCGGCCATATTCCCTCGGCGCCCGCAGCAAGCATTTCACGCGTGCACATCATCTCAACAGGAAGTAGTTGAGTATCTTACTCAGGAGAGATAAAGTTGCATACTGTAAACATGCCGGAGTTGCCCCCAGCTGCCTTGGACTTGAACATGCCACTTGAACATTCCAGCGACAAGCCTCACTGAATGTGTCGCACCGCGACAGCGATTGGTGAAATGGTCCCTCTCGACATTGTTGTTGACGTTAATGAAAACAAAATAACGCGAAACTAACCTTGGCAAAACAGTTTCATGAATGAAAAGGAAACTTCTTTGAAAAAAAAAAAACAACCTCAAATTACATCTTACGTTGATTAAAACAAGCGACAAAATGTGCACTTTTGTATTTGTCAATGAATAAACATGAGCCCTTCGGGTTTCATTTGAATATTTATTTGGGGATTGTTGTACATGCAGACCGTAAAAGTAAAGTCAAAGAGTCGTTGAGAATTGTAGTTAACTCTCCTTTATTATACAATTAAGTGATTTTTTTTTCTCGCACTCAATAAATCGTCCATATATTAAAAAAACAAACAAACTAATACTAAAACTAATAAAAAATAAATGTATAACATTGATAATTTTACAGTTTGAGCCCTGCCAGTCTCAGGGACTCACTGATCAGAAAAGTATGAGTCCCATTAGGCATTTAGAGAGTCCTAAATTTCGAATTCTGAAATGGTCTACTTACTCAATTGCATATGATAATAACACAAACAACAACAATATAAATTGATAATTGGTTTAGTTCTTATAAACAAATGCTGCAAAAATTAATAATTCAGGCATACAAGATTCTTATCGCAAAAAAAATATCCAACTTAAGCTGCTTCCTCTGTGATATCTCCGCAACACTCGTTTTCAACGTTACACGACTTGGCAATCGTCTGCTTTCCGCGCGGTGACGGACGATCTCGCAAATCTCGTCTCGCGAGAACGGAAATCTCGTCATGCGAGATTACTTAACGCGAGATCAAAACAACAATGGCGGCGATTATCAAACTGCGATCGTTGACTGAGAAATTTCCTTGCGTCCCAAAAACGCACATTATTTGGAACTGTGCGTCTGGCGGGAAAATTATGCGTCGAGGATGCGGGACGCAGAGGTAACAAGATGGCTGTATAATGATTTAAAAAAAAAAAAGAATTCATCCCAAAATTGTCGAATGAAAATTGTTTTTATAGTCTCTCTTCATCTAACAGGTTTTCACCAATTCCAGGTGAGTCTGGAACAGGGCTGCCCAAGTCCGGTCCTCAAAAGCCCTTATCCAGCCGGTTTTGGATGTCTCCCTCCTCCGCCACGCCCGATTCAAGTGATCAGCTCATGAGCAAGCTCTGACTCGCCTGATAACCTTTCTGATGATTTGAATTTGGTGTGTTGGAAGAGGGAGACTTCAAAAAGACGCTGCATCGGGGTTCTCGAGGACCGGACATATGCACCCTTGGTCTAGCGCAGGCGTAGGGAAGTCCGGGTCCTCGAGAGCCAGATCCTGCCTGTTTTGGATCCCTTCCTACTCCAACACACTTGATTAACCCCCATGCAGTAATCATCCCAAAATTGGACATTTCGGACACTTTGGATGATTTTGGACCGTTGGACAAATGGACACCACAGACAAAACAGTGAAAAATAACTCCACGAAGCTGACATTTTGCATAGGATGTATATCTATGTCTTGGCCAATTCCCACTGAACATTTTGAGGGGTTGAAAGTGAAAAAAAATTAAAAGTGAAAAAAGTTGTTGCACAATGGAAGAGGGACATTTTTGGGACGTAATACCCTTCATGCAGCCGCTTAAAAATACTGCATGAGGGTTAAACTTTTCCTGATCATTTCAGGCCTCTACGGAGCTCTTGAGGTACCGGAGTTCCCTCGCCCTGGTCTAGAGCATCCAAGATCCAAAACAGAAGCTGTATTTTAAAAAAAATAGCCGGACTAAACTGTGTGCACCATACTGAGAGTTGCTTCGAACAGTTTTGGGGGTAAAAACATCAAAAGCTACATATTCAGCTTGCGCAGCGATCGTACCCCCCCCCCCCCCCCAATTGATTCACCTTGTCAAGGTATCCGAGCCAAAACGACGAGGCAACGAGGACTCCCGCTGAAAGTCGAGATTAATCTGCGCAGCTAACGGCAAGGCTAAAGCTCTTGATCTGCTTCATTAGCATCTCCTCATCGGGGATAAATGCAGTTAGCGCCACCGTTCTACTGGCGGCTTAGAGCTGACGAGGGCCCATCAAAGAACCGAGGAGCGCTCGCACCTGGATCGGCTCCATCGGGGAGCTTGCCGTTTGATTTTTGCCCATTCTTTTTATTACCTCCGCCAAGGAGGATGGGTTTGTTTTTTTTGTTTTTTTTTCAGTTTCCTAGGTCAAACCTGGGAGAATCTTGCTGTCCAATGAACCTCAAATCATCCTCGTCTGGTTGTCATGACTAAGTGGCACTTCTTCTCCCTCCATTTGCATGCCACCACATCTGTTTGTTGCATGTTGCCCATGCTGAATATTAAAAGTTTCTCGGCGCGAGTCTCTGGTTAATTAGTGCGCGGCAGCAGCGGCCTCATGCTGTCGTATGCTACCCCGCTGAGCTTCTTACAGGATCGGATTAATGACTCCTGCCTGACTTGAATATGCGACGTTTGAGTGTGTGCACGCGTGCGTTCTGTTAGGTCGTAAGTGTGCGCTAACGGCGTATAATCCTCACGCGCCGATGTTTGTGCAAATGAATGAATATGTAAATTCGGGTTTGAGCGAATTCTTTGTTTGGAATATTACAGTCTGACTCTTTTTTTTTCAAAGCCATTGCAGACTTGCAGAATGAAGGACATGCAAAGTACAGTGAAACTCCTCTACAACAAAATCATGTTTGCAGCAAGACATTTTTCACAACAGGGGGTTTTTCACTGAAGCAAATTTGATCTCAGATGTAAACACACACACACACACACACACACACACACACACACACACACACACACACACACACACACACAAACGTATGTGTACTCTTTATTTTTATTCCAATAGTCCATAAGTATGAGCATACATTTATTCGACACAGAAAAAAAGGGAAAGAAATCGCAAAATTTACGATCAGCATTCACTTTCACTGACATTTCTTGGATAATGTCTTTTATTTTGCTTCCTCCGTCTTTCATTTTGATCACTTTGACCCTCTCTTCCAGCGTCAGAGCTCTTCTTGTCTTAGCTGCTTGACATCCAAAGGTCCGTTTTGTAGCCATTTTAGCAATGCAACGTTCTTGCTGCGTCTGAAACTAACAATAACAAATATTTCCTGGACTACTGCACATGTGTGGTGGTTGCTGTTGCCGTTTCCGAACGAAGCAGTAGAGGTCGCTGTTAGATTAGACTTTGTTGTAGTGAATCTCGTCGCAAAGCAAGAACGGAGAAAAATATTTCGTGTAACGCAACAGGGTTTTTTTTCGTCGTATGGGGGGCAGGAGAATTGGAATGGTGTTAATATATGAAGATTTTTTCAGACTAGAAGGTATTTTCACCCATGTAGGTTTCGTTGTAGAGGAGTTTCACTGTAAACACATACACGCACACACAGGTTATGTAGCATTGGTAGCTAGGGCGTATAACTCGTGTATTTTATCTGGAAGAGGATCTGGATCTTGGACAGTTTTTGAGTATTCATGCACTTCTACATATGCTATTTACTCCGTTCTTCATGCCGCACAAATCCAAGTCCAACTTTGCCACAAATGACGATATAAAAACATGAAATGGGACAGCTTGCGCCATGAAGTCCTCCAGTGATGGGGTTGAGGGGACTGTGGGGAGAAGGGGGCTGCGTCAAGATCCCGATGCCAACGTCTCCCACGGGGTTGATGTGGGAGGAAATGGGTCGCTTCTCGCTCACATGACCATGCAGCTATCCTGAGGCGTTGCGCAGCTTCACTTTGACAAGGAGTCGGGTCAGGGTGTGCAGATTGCGCTTTCACTCGACTTGCCTCTCGCGCTGCCAGTGAGAGAGCTGTCCTTTTTCATAAGGCAACAGCTGAGATGCATCCGGGAATGAAACAAAGCGCAACGCACTGGATTTTCTTCCTTTGTGCCGCGTCTTACATTTTTGATGCAGAACACGGGATACGGTTTTGTCTGTTTTCACAACAAAGAGTGAAATCCTTCTGTTTGGCTCAAATGAAGAGATTTGAAATGCATGTATGAATTGAACTGCCTGATGTTAACTGCCGCAACTCCACGAGGGCTGCAAGCGCAATCAAGGCATTGGCAAATCCACACACGAGCACCAACCCCGAGAGCTCGAGTTACTGGAGGCCTCCAGTCTTGTTAAGCTTCTTCAGTGTCCTTGGATTTTGGCACTCGCAAAGTCTGCAACAGGCTCACTGCCGCCAACCCGACATGGGAAAGCTAAATATTCAGTTCGCGAGGCTTTCGGATGTCACACGGTTGCCTCTTCAGCAAACAAAACTGGACCGTGACGAAAGTAACAGATTTCATCGCTCTGTTATGCCTGATGCATTCGTTACGCCATCTGCCCGGCGCACATGCTATCCAAACGAAATGACAATATCCCGCTGAATTGAAAATTGAGATGATTCAGCCATTCAATTTTCAGATACTATTGATGGATACAGTGGTGCCTCTACTTACGAACGTCTCTTCATACGAAATGTAAAATTTATGAAACGCCTCAACAGTAAAATATTGCCTCTTGTTATGAAATCCATTTCAAGATACTCAAGATAAAAAATGTTGTATGGCATGCGACTCGCAGCTTCGAGTTTCCTGAACGCAACATACTTCAAGCTGCTCTGCCATTGGCTGTACAGAGCATCATCCTGGGATCCCATTGGCTAAGAGGGACCTCTACCTTACGTGTCTGTGTTTGTAGATCAGTGTTTTTCAAACTTTTTTGAGCCAAGGCACACTTCTTTCATTGAAAAAAAATCTAGCGGCACACCACTAGCTGAAAAAGTGAAAAAAAAAAGCTTATTTTAACAATTAACGTGTTACATTGTTACTATAACCGTTTTTTAACAAAGAAAAAAGTATTTTATAATCTTTCATATTTATTGCTTCACCGTCGTCCTGCATTCATGTGTCACAAATTCGCTTGTCTCTTCTAGTCGAAACACAAGGCTAGCTGTTGCTGCTCCTTAGCGGTATGGAAGGCTACTACACGATTACTTTGCCGGGCGATAGACCGCACAGGCATACAAATTGGATGTTTTCCCGCGGCACAGCTGACAATGTCTCACGGCACACCGGTGTGCCGCGACACAGGGTTTGAAAAACACTAGCGTAGATAGATGAATAAATAGATATGTGTCTATGCAGCGTCCTTGTCATTCGCCGCTTCGGCCATGAAGCGCTCCGATAGTTTTACATAAATGTGAATCACCCAGAAAAAGTGTTCACCAGTCAGGCGATCGCTCACCATTTGGATGTTTGCCTTGGACATTTTCAAAGGATTGTTACAAGCCGACAAGAGCAAACGTCCTCGTGGTTTTTGCCTGGTGTTTTGTAAACAACTGATTGTTTACAAAACACCAGGCAAAAACCACTCCTGAGAGAGAATATGAACTAAAGAGGGCAAGAAAACCAACGAGGACGCAGTTAAAAGTTAATTGACCATGATTTTGATTCTTTGTTTGTTTTTTACATTTTGCACAGCTATCATTTAGTGTGCAATCATCTAATTGTAACGTATTTGTCACATAGTTTGATGCATTTTTATGTTTTTGGAAACATTTATGTCTGAAATTTGAGGGTCTTGGAACAGATTAAGGCATTTACATGGAAAACGCGTCTCGACTTACAAACTTTTCTGGTTGTGAAATTTCTTCCAGACCATATTAATTTCGTAAGTAGCGGTACCACTGCACAGTATAAGCGAAGTTGATTGTGCCTTCTCTTTCTTCTCAAAATAAGCACGGCCCAAAGAAAAGCAGCAATATATCGCCTCCCAGCCTCTCAGAGCTGATGAGCACCCTCGGTCCTCCCTCGTCTTCCTCTGTCAACATCTCGCCTCGGAGAGGTTGATTATGCGGATGACACACTCTCCGGCCCGCCTGCGCTTTTAATCCGACGCCATCACTGTCAGGAGAGCCGAACAGGGAGCGACGTTCGGGGAAGAGTGACGGAATGGCGAGCCAAGTCTCAGGGTCAAGACCATCTATTCAAATTTCTGCTCAGTCGGCGGCACCTTCCCGTCAATTCGATTCGATTCAATGCTGTGTGTGTTTGCATATGTTTGCCGCCACTAATGACCCGACGCGTAGATGTGTGCTTCAGCACATCTCAAGATCCACATTCCGCTCAGGCGGACCCGCCGCCAAGGCCAAACGAGCCTCATTTGCATCATCGAGCTTCGCGGCACTTGCTGCATATACACGAACTGAACTTTGCTCTCATAATGTTGGTAACCCCGCCGCAAAAAAAGCAATTTGTTTTCAACAAAAATGTTTTGTCTGTCTTTTCCAGATCCTGCCTCACCTCGCCCCTGTCATGATGGGACTCGTACTTCCCTAATCCGTCCTGCTCCAGAGAAGAATGGCTGTCCATTGAAATCAGCGCTTTGGTCCTAAGAGAGACCAGGTGGCTTCACAAGGTCTAGCCCTAACCTCCCCTTTCCGATTATGCTCTATTATTTTTCATTCCATTCCTCAGAATCCTAGAGGCACCAACTGATGGAGAGGCGGAGGAGAGTTAGGATAAGAACAAAGAATTAGATCAGGCAGATCTGGAAAAAGAACTGCTGAGTCGTTAGGAAAATTGGGGAAAAAAGGCCCCTGCTAGGCTTTTTCTCGGGTAGCTCCAAGAGTGAATAATTGTTACTCACATTTCAAATCTATTGACGGCAGCAAAAAAAAAAAAAAAAAAAGCCTACCTCTGAACTACTATCATGATGAGGGGCTTTCGATTCCCGTGTTGGCCCTTGTTGCCGCTGGCCCTGATCGGTCTACTCTCCAGAGTGAGGACACTGGAGTTTGGGGGGGCGCCCGGCCAGTGGGCCCGCTACGGGCGCTGGGAGGCCGGCTCGGTCGGCGAGTTGAGCTTCAGCCTTAAGACCAACATCAGCAAAGCTTTAGTCCTCTACCTGGATGATGGCGGCAACTGCGACTTCCTGGAGCTGCTGATCGCCGGCGGACGCCTCCAGCTGCGCTTCGCCATCCATTGCGCCGAGCCGGCCGTTTTGCACCTGGAGACGCGGGTCAACGACGACCGCTGGCACATGGTCTTGCTCACCCGCAACTACCGGGAAACCCTCCTGATGGTGGACGGCGAGACCAAAGTGGCGGAGGTCAAGTCCAAGCGGAAGGAGATGGCCGTGGTCAGCGACCTGTTTGTGGGCGGCGTACCGCCCGACGTACGCCTCTCCGCGCTCACCTCCAGCACGGTCAAGTATGAGCCCCCCTTCATGGGCTTGATCTCCAACCTGAAGCTGGGAGAGACACCACCCACCCTGCTGAACAGCCAGGGCATCCACAGCGACCTGGAGTACCTGTGCACCAAACAGAATCCATGCTTCAATGGAGGTTTTTGCTCTGTCCAGTATGGAGAGGTTCAATGCGACTGCACCCACACCCGCTTCAAGGGGAAAAACTGCAAGGAAGGTAAGGGACCGACCTACCATTGAAATGTATCTTTCTTCTTCCAGAAACGACTCCGTTTTAGAATTTGTGACTCGACACATGGGATTTGTTGGAAAGTGGCGATTAAATATGAAACGAGACCTGTCTTGGTAGACAAGACCTGACAATTGGATTGTAATGGCCCGTATTTTCCGCACTCTAAGGCGCACCTAAAAGCATTCCATTTTCTCAAAAGCCGACAGTGGGCCTCGATGGATCAATATTCTGATTTCTTTTTAAAATGGTCTTGAAAGTGTTTTGTTATAGCCGCAGCGGTTGTGAAAGCTCTACAAAAACAAGTCTTGTATTGTATTGTATTCCATCTAGTGGATGCATAGCAGAACCGCAGCCACGATTGTAGCTTCTATTCTCTGCGGTTTATCATGCGGTGCTCCCTATACAGTCATACCTTGGTTTTCGACCATAATCCGTTCCAGAAGGTTGTTCGAAAACCGATTTGTTTGAAAACTATCTAGTAGTAAAAAAATATCTAGTATGTGCACCGAGGCTTTGGCTTGTGTGGCTACTTTAGAGCGCCCCGTTGTCACCCTATGAAATACACTCCAGCAACTGCAACATTTAAGCAGGTCCAGGATATTCATATGTCAGTTTTGAAGCGTCATTTTTACACACTGATTTCTTCAAATTATTTAACCCTTGAGAACCCGCGGGGTCAAATTTGGCCCATATAAATTCTGCTATTCAAATGCTACCCTTAAATCCCAAAGGGTCAAATTTGGCCCTAATCCTAAATTACGATTGAGTCATTGAATACAGTCAAATCTCGGTTTTCGTCCAAAATCCGTTCCAGAAGGCTGTTTGAAAACCGAAACCACGCTCTTTTTAAAATAAAAATGTTTACTGAACACGTCTGCTCACAATGGAAAGCAGCACGAGGAGGCGTCAATTCCTCGTCTACCCGAGGAAGCGCCACTTCCTCGTGTGAGGAAGGCGAGAGGAGTCAAATGGCGCATTCAAGTGCGCTCAGTTTGGTCGAGAACCGATTTTCGGTCGTAATCCGAGGCATAAAAAACGAAAACCGATTTGGTCGAGAACAGAGACGTTTGAAAACCGAGGTTTTAATGTATTTGAAAACAGCTTTAAAACAGGCACTCATTGAAATGTGCGCCTTATATTCCGAAGCACGTTACTGTGCGGAAAATACGATAATTGAAATACACTACCTGAAAGTTAATGTGCAAATTTGCCAGTCTTTATTGAGCTACGTCAAGAATCTGGTTGAAAAATGGCGGGTCCTAGCGGTGTGAAGTATTTTTTTTTTTTTTTTTTTTTTTAGACAATCTTTATTGAACAATTCACAATACAATTCTCAGTAAATACAAAACAGAACAAAACGAACGTGTTATTAATACATGTACTTATTACAAACATTTAAACAAAAAGAGAAGCCAGGGGATCTTAAACAAAAATTTCAAATAAGGAGCATATAGCCAGAGTCTTAACAGCTTTCTTGTTTTTGGAATCCTTAATAGAGCTCAAATACTGTTTTATTTCTGCTTGTAAAATTAAAAAAAGAGGTTTTGAATTACTCCATTTGGATTTGTGGATATGGAACTTAGCAAGAATGATTATTAAATTTATTATGAAAGTTTGTTTAGTGTTTTTTTCCTTACTTTTGTAGAACCCAAATAGTACATTTTTCCAGTATAACATAAAGTCAGAGTCAATACATTCAATAATAAATCTAGATACAGCTTTCCAAAATGTGTTGGCATACGGGCATTGCCAGAACAAGTGAACCATCGTTTCAGGGTACATTCCACAAAATGAACAGTCAATACAGATGTCTTTCTTGAACCTGAGAAGATAATGCTTGGTGGGGTAATATTTGTGTATCATTTTAAAAGAGATTTCCCTTACTTTATTAGTCAGGAAGTATTTGTATGGGAGAGACCAGATATCTCCCCAGGGTAGATTATCAACAAAACCAGACCAGTAAGTAATAATATGAGGGGTTGTTGAAATATCTTTTTGAAACAGGGAACGTATGTTACGGTTGTTATTTCTAGCTGATGTTGACGTAAAACAGGATTTGCCAATAGCAGTCATTTTGGGGTCCAGGGTTGGTGTGGAGGTTGTTCTGTCTACCCCTTTCAAGAGAGTCAAAATTCCAGAAGGAATAGCATCCATGACCGGTGTGAAGTATTGGCTTTTCCAAAGTATCCTATATTGAGGTCACACGCGATTGATTTCCTTGGCGTGAGGCGTGTGAGACGGACGACGAGGACGTCTCAGGGGTAAACTCTGGTGAAAGCCAAATCGAGGGCCCAGCGGAAGGATTCGCTCTCTTCGATCACCGCTTATGTTGATCGTGCGTCTCTCGTGAATTGTTTAAATAGATGCGACGAGAGGCGTCTTGGAAAGAGCACAGATGGCGGCGTTTTTGGAGATATCAAACATGGTCGGATTTCTTTTCTTTGCAGGCCCATTGTCTCTTTAGCTGCTACTGCCGCCTTCAAGTGCTCCTGTGCTGTCAGCTCCTGTCAAACTCGGTTATGTTTTAGAGCCCCTCCTTCCTCCTTTACTGACACATCCCATTTCCATATCTTGTGTGCTTGCGCCTCCGCTGCGCATTCATCCATCTCGCCGGGTCTGCACCCCCACCCCACTCAAGGCTATCAGGGTTCTCCATCTCTTCTTTACCTCCCAACAAGACACTCTTTCTCTCTCGCTCTCGCTGTGTTCACTCCACTTATCTCTTTTTTTTTTTACCTTTGACCACTGTCAGCACTTTCCAGTCCCGCCGCGCTGATATCTACCTCCCCCGACCCACCCATTTGTTTCACGCTGACAAATTCCGAAACGGATTTTGCGCCCTTAAAATCAATCGCAATGGGGGTAAAGTATCGGCGTGGCGTGACAGTATTTTGACAGGAGTTCGACGGCACACTTTCGACCAGTCTCGTAAGATAACGGAATAAAAATTTATTGTGAAGGTACTTTCACCTATTTGTATATGACTTTATTTAGATTTCTTTTACCAGCTTTGTTTTTAAATTCGGAAGAAAATGTTTGTTGATAAAATGCCTGACTTGCGACAAGTGGAAAAATTGTCCTGGCTGGACTGGTGTGGTTTTGCGATAGATACTAATAGGGGGAGGTATAAGTGTATATGTGTGTGTGTGTGTGTGTGTGTGTGTGTGTGTGTGTGTGTGTGTGTGTGCCAACCACGCATCGTAACAGGCAGAACAATCAACTGCTCTTGCACTAGAAGTTACATCATTATTAATATATAATTATATAGTAAGAATAACTAAATAATATATATACAGTCAAACCTCGGTTTTCGAATGTCTCGGTTCTCGACCAATTCGGTTTTGGACCAAAAATTTCGAGTTTTTTATACCTCGGATGACGAACAAATTTCGGTTCTCGAACAAACTGAGCGCACTTGAATGCACCATTTGACTCCTCTCGCCTTCCTTACACGAGGAAGTGATGCTTCCTCGGGTAGACGAGGAAGTGACGCTTCCTCATGTTGCTTTCCATTGTACATATATATATATATATATATGTTATACATATGTTATAAATATGTTATACATAAAAAAAATAATAAATGAAATAAATTATCAATAAATAAATAAATATAATCGCCCATAGTTACATATATACATACATATACACGGTATATACGTATCCACTTTTTGTTCATCGGTTAGCAGAGTGGTGTGCCGTGATTATTTTTTTTCAATGTGTAATGTGTGCCATGGCGCACGAACGGTTAGCACAACTTTTGAGTCAACGTCTGAGCATAGATTTGGTCAAGGGAACCTTTACAGCGCAGAAAAGGATGACGCTACTGGCTAGTCGTGGACTCCTGTCTGCCTGCTTCCTCCTCCTACTCCTCCTCCTCATGCTGGGCGTTTTTCCGTCTTCCTCGCCTCCTGTCTGCGTGCGCCGTGTCAGATTGCTGTGTGCTGGCTAGAAGCTAAATTGAGAGCGGAATACCAATGCGGTGCTACAGTGACTGCAGGAAACAGTTGTCCTTTTGAAACGGAGAAGGGGTGCGACCATTCGCTCCGTCTTAATTTATGCCCAGAGATGGTTTTGTTTTTTTCCGTTGAAGGTGGTGAATTGGGTCATCTTGGCGGGCTGCCACGTCCGGTGATATATTTCTTCCTTTTGACTAACACGTGGACAGCAGGTTAAAGACACCCGATGATGACGAATGTGTGCAAACTGTGCGCTGTCTGCAATTCTTTCCCCCTGCATATTTTTGGGTAATTTTCCAGAATATTCATTTTTTTCTCGCATGCTTGTTGGAATACAAACCATCAAGAAATCAAGTGGAAATTATCGTTATGCGTGGGGCATTCTCATTGGCGGCATTGCGATTGCCCCGCGGGTTGCTAGGGTATATGCGCTGTAAATGTGTCCCAAAATGTGTATTTACCAAAGCAAGACTGGTTTTCAGTCATAATAGTTGGGTCAGGACAATGACAGATCGCGGCTTGGGCAAACGGCGAACGATCCGCCAAGCGGAGTCATACATCATGGCGATCAGTGCAACTGAACCGGATGGCGGGGGAAGGCGGAGATTTAGGATTGGAGCGGGTGGTGATGTGATTAATGCCCCATTATTGGAGTCGGATACCCGATTTCCACAAAAAACTAAACAAAACAAAACACTTTGTTGGTGCTTAACAAGGTCTTCCGAAGAACGGGTTTGGTTTTCCACCAATCGCCAAGTAGGAGCTACGTCGCGACGACATCCTAAAGTGTCCAAACGTCACTGCTTACGTCGACGTTGACCCAAGAGCGCTTGCGCTATTACTAATAAGAAGACTGCGCTGTTAGCATCTGCTAGGCAACTTAGCATAGCATCGATGAAACTTGTATGTACTATATAACAGTCAGGGGCATCCTATCATCGTATGCTTCCATCTTTAATCATTGTAGATGATCCCGAGGCTGGCTGCGAGTCGCAGATCGCATGTTAGCTGGGCACATCCGCCAACAATTGTGCCGGAGTTCACCGCTCAACAGTTTGTGCCAAACGTCCATGTGTCCAGGGAGTCATTCTTCTACATCTGCGGCTGTCATGATAACCCCGCTCTGAGCGCCCTGATGTAGTTGGTGCCAGAGTCTGGCCCAACAAATAATTGGGGCTAGCTTAAGCACCAGTTTCAAGCGCTAGCTAGCGCAGTGGAAGAAGAAAGTGCTAACCTGGGCACCGGGCCGTAAGTAGCACTAGCACGAGTGCGGTGACAAAGGGCCATCAAACATGAGCTGTGTATGTTACATATTCACTGTCAGCCCTTTTCAAAGCAGAATTTCTCATATTGCCAGGCGGGTTTCGAAGATTTTGAATGATCTTTCGAGTTGGCAAATATAAACGGCCGCGTTAGCGGTTGGGTTAAGTGACGTGCTCATTGGGGAGCCGCAGCCTGTAAAATGAACCATGAATATCGTATTATAGTTGCAATGAACACTGTGGCCAAAAAGCAGAAATCGGTGCGCTATTGGAAATGTTTTAAATTTTAAACTGTTATTTTTTTGGTCTTTTTCAAAGCTCTTAATTAGTGTGAGAGATATGATGGCTAACGAGAGAGTTTTCTCTCATTTAAATATCCACACTATATCTTTAAAACTATACCACAAAGTAAGCTGATGTTGCGATCACTTAAAGTGCGTTCGTACTCCACAAACTCGCTACAAAAGTTAAAAAAAGTTCTTCTCGAGCATAATTAAAAAAATATTCCACAACTCTGAACTTCAAAGTTAAGTCCAATATATATCTTATTTTCTCCCAGAATAGTTTTGCAGATACTTCAGGATGTGGATACACATCTTTGTAATTGTTGTGATTTGAGAGAAATGAGAAATTGACTAAAATGGTGGTAAAGTAGTTAAGTATCCGTATCTCTCAGTGGGGTTGAGAACAAAAATGTTTTGTATTTTGGTCTTCTCCCCGCCATGAAATCTGAAGAAAATGTGAGCCGCGAGGGAAAATTGTTTGGTTGATTTTATGCAGAATGACTCGATTGTGTAAGATCAAATTGGCACATAGCTTCTTCCTGACACATTGTTTTTAACTGACTTTTTTTAACTGACTTCTGGACAAATGGCTGCCGTATATTTTTGTGCATTATATTTGACAACAATTGAATAGCAATCACATATTTTTCAATCGCCGTTTTCCCTCGCGTGGGTATGTAGTACATGCATAAATAACAAATAATAAAATACAGGAGGAGACCCCATTCCTAGATAGAGACACACAGCAAACAATTGTACATTATAGAACACACAAGAAAGGGGAACTACAGTGTTTACTGCTTGAAATGAAGAATTCAGGGACGAATGTGTGCCGTCACATAAGCGCCATCTCACGTTTCAACCACGTGAAAAATACCAATGGAGGAAAGAGAGAGATTTGTGTTTAGAAGCTGGAAATGGAGTCACTGTTTTTTGTTTGTGTCAGGTCAAGAAAATATGAAGGTACAGTCCTCGGTTTTCAACCATAATCCGTTCCAGTAGGCTGTTTGAAAACCGAAATTGTTCGAAAACTGAAACCACGCTCTTTTTAAAATAAAAATGTTTACTGAACGTGTCTGCTCACAATGGAAAGCAACACGAGGAAGCGTCACTTTCTCGTCTACCCGAGGAAGCGTCACTTCCTCATGTAAGGAAGGCGTGAGGAGTCAAATGGTGCATTCAAGTGCGCTCAGTTTGTTCGAGAATCGAAATTTGTTCGTCATCCGAGGCATAAAAAAATCAACATTTTTGGTCAAAACTGAATTGGTCGAGAACCGAGACATTCGAAAACCGAGGTTTGACTGCATATGAAGATTTAAAAATTATTTTTTTTTTTTAATGAAAAATCCGCGATGCACTGAAGCCGCGATAAACGAACTGCGAAATAGTGAGGGATCACTTTATATTTACACACAAAAAACGAATTGGACGAGAACCGAGACGTTCGAAAACCGAGGTTTGACTGTATGTCGCCCACCCTGTGCTGTTGACAAAGTGTTAGCTAGCTTCAAAAACCGAGCAATACATCAAATTGAAAGCTACAACGACAAAAATGTATCGCAGCATATTCAAGATGAAAGAGCAAAACCCACGAGGCTGTGTGACGATATGAGGTCCCCACATTTCATGATTTTACTTATCAAACGATGTACATTGTAAATGTTAGGTTTTCCACGACAATATCAACAGTGATTTTTTTTTTAAACATACTTTTTTGATATTAAAAGTTTTTAAAAAAGTAATTAAAAGGAAATATATCCATTAATTGGCACTATTAAAAATCTACTTACAATTAAGTGTTGGCAGAACTGGTTGTCAATTTGATGTCAACTAATAAAGTAACCTACAGTATAATCTGACTAGTACCACAACGAAGTCGAGTCATCAATCAATTCACTTTTTCAAGATAACTGTGGCAACACTGGCTACTAGCTTGATGTTGCTTCCTATAAAATGCGACAACATTTCTGACGCGCACAGGCAGCGCAGGGCTCTGGCAGTGCAGGATACGAGTGGCCTCCAGCGAGGGTGTCAATTGAATGTTTTCCAGCCCGGCACCTCCCTCGCGTCTGTCAGGTGAGACGTCGGTTGGCTCCAAAGTGCACGGCCCGCCCGGGCGTGCGTCCGTCAGATGCAATTAAATCCCGCTGTCATTCTTCGCCACGTGGACGAGTGAGCGAGTGGCTTGGCTCGCGTGGCGCCTGACACCCACTTGACGGTCAAACTTGACGACATCTGAAGCAAGTAATTCATCGTGATTAGTCGTATTGCTCGTGTGGTCGCGTTGGTTGCCGCCCCACTTTGCATTCAGATCTTGTCGTTCCCGTATCAAAGCTGATCACGGATTTGTTTATTCAGTCGATTTGATTCGCAACTGACAGGACCGCCTATGGAGTTAATGCGGCGCCACACTCACCAAATTACAAAGGAAATGAGTCACCGACTGCCAAAGTGCCTCCTGCTTGTGTTGCTGTCACTCAAATCCCGCGCTGGTTATGCGAGTGGCTTATTGAAAAAAATATTTTGTTAATTATGAATGCTGTTAATTTAGGGCAGCTATTATACTCGGGCTTAAAATAGTTTAAGACTTGAGTTCAGACATTTTTCTACTCTGTGCCTACACTCATAAAATACATCTTCCCTTTGGATAGTCCACTGGTGTGGCTGCATTAGAGTGCCTCGTAGTTGGCCATGAACGTGTGTGCACGTCATGGAAGAATGAGGGGGCGGGAAGGGGGAACAGTCTGACGTGGCAGCGACAGTGTGGAGCTTTGTGCCAGCATGGCCACCTTAGAGCGCCTCGTTGTTGGCCATGAGTGTGCGTGTGTCACTGAGAGAAGGCGGAAGAGCGAGGGGGTGTCGGCGAAAGTCCAGTGTGACAGCCTGAGTGTGGACGGGGGCTTTGCACTGCCACGGTGCTTTGGAGTGCCTCATTGCGGCGTGAAAAAGACTCATGACAATTTAGGATGTACACTGTATATTCCACCTATCGGAAGCTTTCAAATTTGGAAGATATTCATTTTCACTTTGCAGGCACTTTAAGCACTATACCAGGGGTGTCAAACTCATTTCACATTGTGGGCCACATACGGCCTCGGTAGATGTCAAGTGGGCCGGACCATTAAAATTATATAATGTTCTGCTATAAATAACCAAAATATCATGTCTTTCTTTTGTTTTTGGTATAGTGAAGCACAAGAACATTAGGAAAGTGTTACAAAACAGGTCATTAAACCCCATGCAGTAATTATCCCAAAATTGGACATTTCGGACACTTTGGACGATTTTGGACTGTTGGACAAATGGACACCACAGACAAAACAGTGAAAAATAACTCCACGAAGCTGAAATTTTGCATAGGATGTATATCTATGTCTTGGCCAATTCCCACTGAACATTTTGAGGGGTTGAAAGTGGAAACAAATTCAAAGTGAAAAAAGTTGTTGCACATTGGAAGAGGGACATTTTTGGGACGCAATACCCTTCATGAAGCCGCTTAAAAATACTGCATGAGGGTTAAACAACTTAACTTAACTTAATTTACTTTTATCATTCACAGATATGCATTGCAACTGATCCCATTGATTGCAAAAAGGCACGAAACTTTAACAAGTAATTGGTATTGAAAAATATAGTAATGCATTTTAAGATTAAATGAGATTTATAAAAAAAAAAAAGGACATTTTAAACCATTTACACATGTGCACATGAAATCTAAATGTAAATATTGAATCTGTGCCTTTTATGCATTTTTTTTCACTTTTAAATGATCCTGCGGGCCTTATCGAACCTCGTCGGGGGCCGGTTCCGGCCCGCGGGTCGTATGTTTGACACCCCAATGCACTATACTGTATATTGTATACCAAATCGTACTTGCGCAATATTTATCTGTCCCTTTACAGCAGCCAAGTTGTTGTGACCTATTATTTCATCAATTCATCACACGTAAGCATAAACATTGACACATATCCAGGCCAGGAAAGGTTATAAATATTGACTGTCTCCCCATCAGAAGTCTATTTTTTTTTGGGGGGGGGGTGGCAAACTGGACTATGAAGGACAGGTTGTCGGCTTGAGATGACACTGGTCAGCCTTTTTACCTCCTTCTCAGGCTCGTTGCCAGACGATACGTCTGGGAGGCGAGGTCATTGCGGATGCTGGGATTTACACGATTTTGCTGTAAATGCCGCTGACGCGGAAATCGGGTTAATCTTGTTATGCAAGTGGGCCGGTGCCAAGTTTTTTTTGTGTTTTTTTTTTTTTTGCCTTTAACAATGGACACTGCTCCTCCTCATGGTGTCTCTGCCAGCTGTTGTTCCGATGTGATGCTAAGCCGCGCATTAACGACAGACAACACGCACGTCTCCCGGTTTGAATAAACAATGCTCGTTGTGCAGCCATGGATTAAATAAGCTCTGTCACAGTAACAAAGTCATACAAAGTCAGTCATTATGTCGGTAAACGATGTTCCAAAAAATGTCAGTCGAGACATTTTTTTTTGTGAATAGAATTCTGATCTTAGAGTGATCGAGCTTGCAAAATGCTGTAAGTGGAACCACTGCCCCTTCCGGTCAAACGAGCGGACCTATCGGGACCTTTGACAACATGACACCTCTCACCCGCAGTCACCTCAACCCGTTTTCCCCACCGGGCCAACAATGTTGGACCACTCTTTTCAATTTCACGAAAACCGAAATGGCCGTCATTTCATTTCCCCGCCGCGACGGGTTCTTCTGTAGGCGGGTTCCGCCGCTGACTATCACGCACCGAAGCAATAACCAAGAAGGACCGGCGTGTGATGAAATCGCTATCCAGCCGAGCCACTTATTACCCTTCAAGTGCGGAATGGCGGGAGCGTGCAGACAAGGGGTGGATTATCTTCCCTGTTGGACTCGGAGCCGCATCATCCATGCATGCCGTCTTGACGCCTCCGTGCAGTATTAAGCTTTGAGGACTGATTGACGTTGATAGTTGTCTTGCTGTAGGACCGGGTGAACTAATATCGTCTCTTTGGATTTTCAGAGCGAAAAAGCATATATTAAAAAAAAAAAAAAAAAAAGGCTCAGATGCGTGTTTGCAAAGCCGCCTCCCTACAGAACTCTTGTTCAGCCTCGTGAACAGTACTCGTCTTAATGCTCACTGTGGTTGTAATACGACCGTGTTTAACTTGGCTATTTGGTTCCCGGTGAAGCGGCCGAAAACTAAATCCACTGTGATGCTTTTCATGACAATAACACACAAATCCCACACCCACAAAGCCGCTCGCGGAGGATCAACCTTGGCATTATCCTGTTATCCTCTTCCACAAGGGTGTTAATGTTGAACTAAGTCCGGGAACGAATTGCTATCTGCAACACGTGTGGCACGAAAACAAACTTAACGTGATACGCGGGAGACCAAACCCTCATCCTTAACACGTCAGCGCTAAAGATGGGAGTGTTTACGCGACGGCCTCGTAACTATGGCGATATGGCCCGCTTTTTTGTCAGTTTACGGAATATTTGTGTGTGTGTGTGTGTGTGTGTGTGTGTGTGCGTGTGCGCGGCATGGCAGCACACAGGTGGCAGACAGCAGGGAAGCAAGCGGGCCGGCAATCAGGTAGAATACCACTGAGGTGGAAATAACAGTCTGGGCTCCTGAGTGGCTCCGAGAGGCCTGGCGTGAAATGTGGCAGCCGATGCCGTTGCTTCTCCTCGCAGCACAATCTGGAACTAAACGAGTGCATAAACAAGCAAATACAGAAAGACAAACACAATTAGTTCAATTGTGTAAATGCTGCGCACACACTCGAACGTGATATCTTCACTGCTGGATTGAATCGCCAGGGCCATGTATTTTAAGTTATTCGGCATAAAAAAAATGTACATTTAAATAAATAAAAAAATTAAAAAATAGCAGCGTTTGCCCGGACTTAGCCTCTGCGTTAGATACTGTATTGGCCCGAATATAAGACGGTGTTTTTTGCATTGAAATAAGACTGAAAAAGTAGGGGGTCGTCTTATATTCGGGGTCGAGACATTATACCCATTCACGACGCTAGATGGCGCCAGATACCATTGAAGCGAATGCTGAACTTGACTCCCCAGGCCAAAGCAAACCCTTGTCACGAAGAATTAAAAAAAAAAGTGAACCTCTGCCATGAAGAATAAACATAAAAATAGCGGTAGCACAAAGAAGAAAAATAAAAAATAGCGGTAAGAAGGAAAAGAAAAGAAAATAATAGAAGAGATAACAGAAAATGGAGAAACGACAATCTGGAGACAAGTGGGTCGAATTTCGGCCAGGTTAACCGGCAGCTGAGGAGAAGTTATGATTTACTTTACGCTTCAAAAAACAGAAGCCATTCATTTACGAATGTGATTGCACTTTATTTTACATATTAAAATGTTCATATATTAAGATTTGAATGAGGCAAAATAATTTTCTCTCAAATATATTGTTATAATCAGTTGTTTCAGATGTACTGTCATTATTTTCTGTATAAAATTTAATTTGGTGCTCAAAAAGTCTTTTTTCAAACTTGAGTCTTGAAAAAGAGGGGGCCGTCTTATAATCAGGGCCGTCTTATATTCGGGCCAATACGGTACTTAGAGAAGACAGACGAGCACAAGCGCATTTGGAGACTGCGCTCAAGGCTTTGGTGGCTAAAACATGATAGCATTATACGCTTGACTCTTCCTGACCTGCATAGAAGAGACATCAAGCTTCCTGTTGTGTGACAGACCAGTCAAGTTCCTTCTGTTGTGCATCTTCCAGAGCCTCTCTTTTCTTTTTTCTTTATTTTTTTGCGACTTGGCAGCGAGCCGCCGACCAGTCAACTTTCACTGCAGTGACACATGCATCGCTCACAGAGATGCTCCTTTAAGGAATTGGAGGCGGGTGTGGGAAGGGAATCTGGGGGAAGTGGGAGGTCTACCCTTCTTGGAGGGCGCACCATCAGCTCAGCCTGTCAAAACGAAAGCGGCGTTCCCCCACGAAATTTGGTCTTCCACACACGTGTGGGACGTGGCATCGCTAAATTATTGATGCCGGTGGCAAAGGTGCAATGAGGAAGCCCGACGTGTTCCTGTCTCGTTGTACCTCGACTAGCCTGCGGCGTGCATTTCTATATCCACCTTACCGCAGTTGTATCTCTGAAAAGAAATTTTTTGAATGTAAAAATTGTCCTTCTAGCGTGTGGGCGTTTGAGCTGACACAACCTCGCAGAAAGTCTTCAGAGGAGTGGCCGGCCACAAAGATTTCTTTTTACACTCAAACTAGAATGGTCTTCTTCTTTTCCCTGTCAGGATGTATGTCGGCTCCTCCCCTGTGGAAACGTCCTATTTGGCGACTCACTGACCCATCTGAACACTGTCCCTTTGCATGATGCCAACAGCCCATTTCACATGCACTCTTGCGAACGAGACGGGGAAAAAAAAAAAAGTAGCCGCGTCGTTCTAGCCTTCGTTTCCGACTCCTTGGTTCTGTATTCCTTCTTTTACGCCTCGCTGGCCGCTGTCTCATTGAGAATCCGCAAAGCTCATGCAGTCGTTGCCATATTCGCATCGGGAGGGCATGTGATGTCTCAGTTCAACAGCCCCCCCCCAGACGTGAAGGTGGGCTGCTTCAGGTCGATAACGTGTAAGTCTCAAGCCGAAATGAATGCCCTCAAACGGTAGAAAAGTTGCAGTCCCACACAATGGCCACAGGCTAAACGCTGCGGACCCCTGTGACCGCAGTCTGCTTCCAGGTCACATTCTGCTCCCAAGAATGTATCTCTTGATCAAATCTGGTATCCAGGAGTGCGAATGAGGGGGTGATGTTTAAAACCTCAATTGGCTCAGGACACACTTGCACAGACCTTTGCAGTAAAGCGTTTTTGTTGTTGTTGTTGTTGTTGTTGTTGTGCCTCATGCCTGGTGAACATAACTCCTCCGTGGGCTGTTAGATGTGCTCAAGCGCAAACCTGAATGAGCAGTGTCAAATGTCTCCAGTACTGTAACAAACAAGACGAGGGTGCATTCGCATCTGGTTCATTTTCTTTGCGGAGCTGTTCCGAAACTGGGAAGCTGCACACCGGGAGCTCAGGGGCCCAACGCATCGCTCTGTACCTTTTGAACTCTGGAGACAAGCTAGCGCAAATAAATGATGTTGTATTACTATTATCAAGTAAAATACTATTTTTACCGTATTGATTGAAATAAGACTGAAAAAGTGGGGGTCGTCTTATATTCGGGGTCTAGACGTTACGCCCATTCACGACGCTAGATGGCGCCAGATATAATAATAATAATAATAATAATACATTTTATTTGAAAGCGCTTTTCATCATACTCAAAGACGCTTTACATGAGCTTAAAACAGGATAAAAATGTGCATTTAAAAACAAGCATACATAATTTACAAAAACACATTTAGATGAACAAATGGCAAAAAATGGGTAAAAGAGATTAAGAGGTGTTAAAAGCATTGCGGAACAGGTGAGTTTTAAGAGATGATTTGAAGGATTGTAGGTCAGTACAGTTGCGGAGGTGTTGTGGTAGAGCGTTCCAGAGGGTGGGGGCGGCAACAGAGAAGGCTCGGTCCCCCCAGGTTTTGAGCTTGGTCACGGGGATGGCGAGGAGGTTTGTGTTTGAGGAGCGGAGGTTGCGGGAAGGAGTGTATTGGTAAAGAAGATCGGAAAGGTAGGAGGGGGCCTGCTTGTGAAGGGCTTTATAGGTGAGTAGGAGGAGTTTATATTGAATACGCTGGGGAACGGGGAGCCAGTGGAGGTTTTTAAGGACGGGGGTGATGTGATCACGAGTGCGGGTGTGGGTGAGTAGGCGGGCGATATCATTGAAGCGAATGCTGAACTTGACTCCCCAGGCCAAAGTGAACCCCTGCCACGAAGAATAAAAAATAAAAATAGCGGTAGCACGAAGAAGATAAATAAAAAATAGCGGCAAGAAAGAAAAGAGAATAAAATAATAAAAGAGATAACAGAAAATGGAGAAACGTAGCGACAACCTGGAGAAAAGTGGGTCAAAGATCGCCAGGTTAGTTATGATGTACTTTACGTTTCAAAAAACCGAAGCCATTCATTTATGAATGTGATTGCACTTTAGTTTACATATTTAGATGTTCAGATATTATGATTTGAATGAGGCAAAATAACATGCCTTTTCTCTCAAATAGATTGTTATAATCATTTGTTTCAGATGTACTGTAATTGTTTTCTGTATAAAAATTAATTTAGTGTTCAAAAAGTCTTTTTTCAAACTTGAGTCTTGAAAAAGAGGGGGGTCGTCTTATGATCAGGGCCATCCGCGCTCATTACCGGTAGTTTTATTCCATGTCGTCGAGTGACTGAAAATGTGTGATACCTATTCGAGTGTCGGCAAACGTCACTCACTGCTGCCCTCAACAGGCAGTGAATGGCACTGCCACTTGTGAAGGATGAGGAAGTGGCAGTCAGCTTTCTGTGAGCTGATTGCCGTCAGTAACTGCGATTCGGTCGCGAATTGTAACTGTAGTCTGATTACTCAACTGCGAAAAATAACGCGCTGGCTGTGTTGTTACTGTCGTGCGTGATATGAGGAAGTGCAGCGTGCACAGATTCATTTTCAAATGTCATCGTTTAGTCCATTTGTGAGGAAAAAAGTGTCGGAATGATGATCAAGGTTGTCGTCTCCTCGTGCACTTCACCAGCAGTGCGCCAGTAGAATCCGATTGGACCCAGCGAGGGAAGTTCCACTCAACACTGAGGGAGGTGGAGACGCGGGCGAGGGAGTCGTCGGTGTCGATGAATAAATAAAAAGGTCATGTCATTATTTCATAAAAGCTCATTAACTTTTATCCTCCGCAAAAGATGTCGCTGTAATTAGAATGACGGCGCCCGGCTAATGAAAGCACAATAAACAGTTGTGGAGTGGAACCCAAAAATAATCAGGCGGCATTATTGGCAGCTGCCCTTTCAAGGTTTGGGTGAGGAGAAGGATCGGACGGATTGGGGTGATTCTGGGAGGGGGTGGGGTGGGAGGTGGGGGGGGGGGTTAGCTTGCACACTTGCTGATCAGGAGCAGGCACGCCCGTTGTGTGAGCACGACTTTGGTCAGAGCTAATGAAGGGATTGTTCCGTTGGGTGGAAGCTCCTTGCCCCCCCCTCGCCCCCACGCTCATGCATTATTGACAGGGTGCAAGTTTCGCTTTCGGTGTTTGTCGCTAAGCAGAGGAGCGGCGCCATGAATGATGGATGACACCTGATGATGCGGTCGCAAGGGGTTGCCGTAAGACCGTCATTGAGTCCGAGGCCAATTGAAACGCCACCCGGCTCTGATGTCTTGCCTTTGACCTTCGCGCGTGGAGGCCAAAAACAGGCCTGCTGAAACTGTTACTCGAAAAGTAATAAGACTGAATTGTTGCCTTTACGTCGACGGCAGCATATTACGAGCGATCCGTTCTGGGCTCCGGAGACGCCGTGGACGTTTGCCAGCCGCCTTTTATTTGTCCGGCATGTGCGCTGGAAGCTCATCAGCCGATCTGGGTCAAAGATGATGTCTTCTCTCATCTCCTCTTCTCTTCGCCAGACTCTCTACGCTGACCTTTTTCGAGTGTATGCTTTGCGTTAGCTTGTGAGCTACGGGAGCCTTTGAAAAGACTTTCCGTGTCCGCCTTCAAAGAAAGGATTCAGATCCGGTCCGCGGATACGAGATCGTGCGCCCAGCTGGTCTGCGAGGTAATGTGCGATGCAAAGACGGTATTCTTCCCCGGCGCTTTATGTTTAGTCGACAATGTGCCAGTCATCCTGCGTGGCAGATGGGCAGATTTTAATTGGCAGGTACAAGCGAAGAAAGCGTTCATCTGTCAACAAAACAACTGTTTGGCGAGGCACCGTTGTGATGTGCCGATGACTCGATGCGCGCGTTATAATACACAAATGCTTAAGAGGTGTTCATGGGGGGGTCGGGGGGGGGGGACGTTGTTTGGAGTGATAAGTGTTTGTTCTTATTGTCGATTATTATTATTATCACCAAAACTTTGTATTTCAGTGGAGCCACCGATAATGTCAGCAGTTCTACAGATTAAAGAAAAACTCAGCCCCTCCCCCCCCCCCCACCAAAACAACTTTGCATGTTAATCTGAAGGCGCCTCCGAGATCAAAATCGTTGAATTCATGTTTGTACTCAATCTTGACAGCCAGTACCCAGGTGAACCTTTTACTTACTTATCTCGGATCTATCGTTACTTGGGCAAAACCTATAAAGGATTTGATGCCCGGTTTGACGGGATTAGTACTTGATGAGCGGATTCCGAAATGGAACGAACGACTGCATCCACAGACTGCACTCCGGGATCAGATTAAGATGCAATCAGATTGCGACGCTGCAGCGTATTAAACGAACATCGCGCCGTCCACATCCTTCCAGTTAAGGCAAAGTAAAGCAGTGTAATATATCGAGCGCATTTCATACACAAGGTAACTCAATGTGCTTCACAGTTCCCAAACATTTCAGGGCAAACACATTTCAAACATTGAATCTTGGCCTTAATTTTAATCTTGGAGGTACCTTGATGGATTTAGAAGCATTTACGCATCTCCATGGGCAGTTAATTCCATTTGTGTGCGGCGTAACAGCTAAATGCCGATACCCCGTATTTTCTTCAAACTCTAGCCTCCACAAATTGATCCGACTCTGCGGACCTCAGAACCCGACTCGGTTTGTATTCCTTGAGCGTTTCTCGAATGTATTCCGAACCGAAGCCATTCAGTGATTGACACACCAGTGCCAGAATTGTAAATTATATCCTATAAGTATAAGGTCTGTAGGACTGAAGTAAGATGTGCTGTGCTCTCTCTGTCGGGGTCAGAACCCGAGCCGCAACTCCGAAATCCATGACAATAATCAAGCCTACTGGAGATAAAAGCAGAGAAAGTCCTTCGGGTCTGCTTGGAGCATGCCACCCTTCTGTCTGGGGAATGTTTTTCAGCTGCTCGACGGCTGTTTTGGGGATGGATTTGTTGTGCCCGCTGAAAGTCCGATCCGAACCAATCAGCGCGCCAGACCTCCGTTTTGTTCTGGTTGAGTCGAAGGAAATTGAGGTTTGGTCTACAACTGAACAGTAGCGTACTGCAGGGGTCCCCAACCGCCGGTCCGCGGACCGGTACCGGTCCGCAGGGCATTTGGGACCGGGTCGCACAGAAAGAACTTAATTCTGTTTTATTTATTTCGGGAATACGAAAGATGTTTTATTTTGAAAAATTACCGGACACACGTCAAGCCACGCTTCTCCGTCACGTGACCGATTACGCTAAAAACAAAACGCCGGAGCTCGCAAAATGAGTAAAAAAAAAAACTGCTGGAGATCGCAGATGACGGCGGCCTTAAAAGTACGTTCGAGACAACTGGATTCAAGTTATGGCTGAATACTCTGAGATCGCCACAATAGCAATGTTGCTATTTTCCGACATCCTACCTGTGTGAGGCGGGGGGGGGGGGGGGTTTCTGCAGCAATGGCGACTAAAACAAAATTACAAAGTAGACTGGACATAAACCACACACTTGAGGTGTCATTGTCTCCTATTACCCCCGAGTTGGGACCGTCTGGTTGCAGAAAATTAAGCTCGGGGCTGTGGCGAGTCGTCATTTTCATGCACTTTGAATTTGCGTTGTATCGTATTTTGAAGGCATTAAACATTACCACAGCGATCAGAGTGTTACGGCCAGATTAGACGCTCCTTGTGTTTATTATTCTATTTCGAAAACACCACAGTTGTCATGCAGCTCATACCATATTATTTTGTTGTATACTATTTCCGCCACCACCTTAAATGCCGGTCCCTGAAAAATATTGTCCGACATAAACCGGCCCGTGGGGCAAAAAAGATTCGGGGACCCCTGGCGTACTGCACGCAGCTTTGGCGCAGAATTAAATATTGGTTGGCGGAAATCTACAGACTAATTCAACAGTTGAAAAAGCACATTATTAAAAAAAAAAAAGAAGTGTGTTTCTTTTCCTTGTGCTGCTCATTTCATCCCCATGTATTACATTTGGCGATAAGAGCTTCAAAGGCTTTAATGGAAATGACCCACTTCTTCTTCTACTTCTTCTATCGAAATATAAAAGTCAGAAGTGGTTTTGAATATATACACTCGATATAAAAAAATATTTTAAAAAACCCGAGCCCCAGATTAATCCTTTCAGGGACAGCGGTTACTTACAGCGCACAGCTTATCATGTGATCAGGTCACAGGGTGCATGCAAGGGTTAATGACGCCCACTTTTCCATCGCACGCGAGGCGGAGTCTCATTTCAAAGGCTCTTGTTTGCGGTTTGAATCAATTCCTCCTGTGTTTACATCTCAAGGTCCAGTTTGCATTTATAGCCCAAGATTTGGCACTTTTTCCGATCCCCCCCGCCCCCCAAAAAAAAAGACCAGACAATGAGCTGACATCCTGTTTGGTCACCGTCTGCCAAACGAAGGCGCTACACGGCGCGGAAGATGGACCGCTTGCGTTCAGGCTCGTATTCCCCCCCCCCCCGAGTGTTGACTTTCTGCTCGCGTCGCCTTGGCATCTGGCAAGAAGCCTGAGCGGCTGCTGCAAGTGTGTCGTCAGTGGCTTGTCTGTTTGTTTTCCTTTTGCTAATCACCTCCAAAGTCATGAGCGCAAACTGTCACCGGCACGTCTTCTTCTTCGGCGGCGATGCGTCTCGAAAAAGGTCAGCGTGTCATTGCCGCGCTTTTGGCCGACGTGTCACACGTCCCCCACCCCCCACGTCCTCGTTAATTCTGGATTTGTGTTGAAAGATGGCCGCCAAAGATTGAGTTCATTTTTCTCAAGTTTAACCCTGGAGAACCCACGCGGTCAAATTTGGCCCCTATAAATTCTGCTACTCAAATGCTACCTTTAAATCCATCCATCCATTTTCCGAACCGCTTCATCCTCACTAGGGTCGCGGGGGGTGCTGGAGCCTATCCCAGCAGTCTTCGGGCAGTAGGCGGGGAACACCCTGAATTGGTTGCCAGCCAATCGCAGGGCACACAGAGACGAACAACCATCCACGCTCACACTCATACCTAGGGACAATTTAGAGTGCCCAACGAGCCTGCCATGCATGTTTTTGGAATGTGGGAGGAAACCGGAGCACCCGGAGAAAACCCACGCAAGCCCGGGGAGAACATGCAAACTCCACACAGGGAGGCCGGAGCTGGGATCGAACCCGGTACCTCTGCACTGTGAAGCCGACGTGCTAACCACTGGACTACCGGGCCGCCACCTTTAAATCCCAAAGGGTCAAATTTGGCCCTAATCCTAAATTAGGATTAAAGCATTAAATATTTGAAAAAACAAATATTTTGGTGTTCAGGGAACATATAGAAAGAAAAGGGTTCTTGGGTTCTCCAAGGTTAAACTCTGCTGCAGGTTTGCTTGCATTTGGACACGTCTTGCCAATTGCAGGATCGAATTCACCGCTCTTTGTTCACCAATTAGCACTTTGGCTAGCAGTGCCCTGAAAGCAACAGGAAGTCAACTATTGACATCGCAAACACAAAGAAGGGAATCCGGGTTACAGAGAAACTGGATGATTTACCTCTCCGGGTGCCACGGGTCCACTTGCAGAAACATGAAAACAATGTCCTGGGGCTTCTTTTGTCAAGTTTGGTGAATTCTAAGCGTCTTTGGCCTAAAGTCGGAAGCGGCAAGCTTGGCAGATGACTCCCAGCCACCCCACAACAAGCAAACAACATTTATTGGACTTTAAAACAAACCCCAACAACAACACCTTTGGCTTATTTTTATTATTATTTTCTCGCTGCAGAGGTGGGAAGTTAATTTTTGCCCGTTCTGTGGCACACATTGTTTGGCTCCAAACACTTCAGCAAAACAAATCAATGCGCCTGTGATGAAACAAAACAATAATTCCGTCTCACTTGTCTCCCCCCCCCCCCCCCCGAGGTTTTCGCTTGATGTTTTTTTTTTACTAACAAATTCAACTCCAACTTCCTTTCCCGGACTGTATGCTGGGCTATGATACAAATCTCGGGGCTTGACCTGCTCAGCCCCTCAGGGTCTCGCTGACCACTTTCAGGCCGGTCACATTAGCTCCTCTTGACCTTGCATGTGTAATTGCTTCTGTCAGTGTGTGTGTGTGTGTGTGTGTGTGTGTGTGTGTGTGTGTGTGTGTGTGTGTGTGTGTAGTGTTATAAGCCGTGCTCACCCTTAATAGCTTTGCAAGTGAGATGCGGGATGTGAGCGTTTACAGCAGCTTACTTGGACATTACAGCATCAGCCCCCCCTCCCCCTCCCCCCCTCACCCCCTCCCCTGCAAGAGATAATTCCACAACACTGATGAAACGGTGCCGCTTCGGGAAAGTAGTTCACTTCGAAACGTTATAAATGGCCTTTTTTGATGGCTGGCTTGGTACAAGTGACAGCTTGTAATGTTTACAACGGCTTTGTTGCGTGTCAAGTCCCCCCCCCCCCCCCCCCCCCACACGTGATGTTACAATACCAGGAGAGTGTGGCGTTTTCATTAATTCTGTCCGCAAGTCCGCTCCTGAGATGGCTGAAAGGGAAAACGGGAATTGGCTATAGCTTCCTCTTCTTGTGTTTGTCGCTCCCCGGCAATAGGCTAGCGGACACGTCGGGTATTCAGGCGGCGTCAATCCTCACTCAGTCGATCGAGGATGGTCAATAATTGTCACGAAATCCGCCCCCCTTCGGTCTTTTGCTTCTTTTTTTCTCAATTCATTCCAAGCGAATGGGGCTTTTGTTCGGCAGTTCTGAACGGCCGCATCGACACAAGCGATTTCACGACGGCGGGGAGGATCGACGGATGACTCGAGGTCCAAAAACACACCAAATAAACAGAGCTGAGAAGACTGAGAGGCGGAGATCAAGAGATTTGTCAGGCGTTTTTTTTTTTTTTTCATGATTGTTTGTTTTGCCCCTGCTTCCATCCAAAGGGGCTGTTGAGCTTCTTGTTGGCTTATCTTCACAACAAATTGCTCGACACGTGTCCATGCCGAGCAACAGGACTCCATCAGATTTGTTTGGGGGGGGGGCTTATTTGTCCGCGTCGGAGCAAGAACCTGATTGATTTATGGCGCACAACGGCCACGGCGGCCTTTTATTTTTCAGTTACCAGCCAAGGCATTTATGAATCCCCGCCCGGACGCTAGCTGGACGCTAGCATCCAGCGCATCCGACTTTCGTCTGCCATGTTGATTCCAAATCAATTCATTTCGAAACAAATGAATAACATGATCATTAGCGGACTTGCAAGAAGACATTAAAGAGCCTTTGGTGGAGGTCAGCAGAACGCGTTTCTTTCCAGCCAAGGGTGAAAGACGGTTTATTTGCTAGCCCCGTGTCTGTCGGAGCACATTAAGCAAATGGCAGCGCATGTAAGAACGTCTCATTAGCATCTTGACGGGGACAAAACTTTCCTTTTCTGACACCAAACCATTTGCCCCGACCTTGGGCGGCATCGTCTTAGCTCTAATGACAAGCGGCGCGTACTTGAACCCACGCAGCTTGCTCCATTAGCGTACCCTTGAAAAAGATTCTGGACATTCCCCGTTTGTCGCCCGCGCTGGCCCATTAAGCAGCAGTTGGGCGAAAAGACCGCGAGTGGCTGCGGAGTCTTGACATTTCTCGTGGCGCCCGCTCTTGTTCCGGCGCTGCCATCCTGCCTCGTACCTTGGAGATAAGTCGCCTTGCCAAGGTGTTTGACTGCGCCGCTCCCGTACTACGGCTCATATCTCCACTCCGGTCGCCTCCCGCCTCCTTATTACTCGCCCCCCCCCCCCCCCCCCAGCCCCCACCCCGCCATACTCCCATCTCTCCTGTCTCCCCCACGGCTTTGCAAAGATAAGATGTGCTGTCCCAGGTGAGTGCCGGGTGTCGATACCAATGTGCTGCTATCATTAGTAAACTGCCAGACTGCCTCCAACCCGCCGCCTGCCCCTCAAATCTCTTGACCTTCAGCGCGCAACATTCCGCCTTGGCGTCTTTGGAATCACAGTTTTTGTCGTCTTCATTCGTGACCGCCCGCCATGAAAATTAGGACGCTGGAGATTCACTTGTCCTCTTTCCACACCAGTTTGCGCGTACGTGCAAGAAAATGCATGTTTCTCTCGGAGAGCCATTGGAGCAAATTTATTTTGTGGTAGGATCTGAAAGCGGATTTAAGGGGATAGGACAAAAGAACACGAACCTCCTCCTGTCCTGTAATGAATTTGCCGAATTCCAGGAGGGCTTGTAGGTCACTTTAAACAGAGCTCAGTCGAAATCGCATTTGTCTAAATGTACAACAACGAGGAGAATTAATTTTGTCCCATAAATCTGATTACGACTCGTGTATTGGGTTAAGCTCACCGAATGTAAATTGCTGAGAAGACTATTGAGAAAAGCAAAGGATTACCAAGAAATAGAATCAATTTATAGTTGCTTTTACCCTCCCCCTCAACGTCCTCAGTCCTCTTATTTCGGATGAGAGTCAAAACGATCGGTGTTCCGCCCTCGCCGCGTCCCCATTGCGGCTAGAAAGACAGATCACTCCTTCAATGACCACACCGTTGATGTTTCTTGCAATTTAATCACAGGTGTAAAACTGGAACAGACAAACATAAAAACACTTACATGTTGCAACATTACAACGTGCCCCACTTGTCTGACGCTTGACGAACGCGTGACTACGCTAGTATTGCTAACGTTCGCAAGCGTATCAGCTAAGTGCTGTCGTAAATGCTAACTAAACAATCGGAATGCCCCACAGGCTTGAGTGTCTTTCTAAGGGGAGGGGGGATGGGGGTTCAATAGTTCCCCTTGGAATTTCGGGGAAACCGCACAGGAAATACAATGCAAAGCCGTTGTTCCACCCTTGCCGCGTCCCCGTTGCAGCTCGACAGACAGATAACTCCTTCAATGACCACACCGTTGATATTTCTTGCGATTTATTCACCAGCGAGTCAAGGAGGTGTAAAACTGGAACAGACACAACACATAAAACACTTAGACGTTGTTGGAAAATGAAACGTGGCAAAACAATGCGCCCCACTGGTCCGACAAGTCACGAACGCGCGGCTATGCTAGTGTAGCTAACGCTAACGAGCTAATGTGCTAATTGCTGTCGTAAATGCTAACTAAACAATTGGAATGCCCCACAAATGTAAATATACGGCGAACACACCCCACTAATTAGTATTATGAAAAACATTTACATTATAAATTTACATCTAGGCTGTGCTTAGCCTATGACACGAAGTTGCAGTCCATCGGTCGGAGGTTCCCGGCGCAATGTGAAGCAGGTAGTGTCTCACGCCACAACATCCGGTGTGCCTTTCACAATAACAAATTGATTTTACAAAATAAAGCAGCTCTGTAACTCTAGAAACAGAAAACAAACGTTACATGGCTCTTCAGGAGCCAGAACAATCGGAAATCAAGGAAACCGCAGTCCACATTGATCTCAGAGCGGTGGTCCCGAGTTATCCAGATGTAGAAACTTTCAAGGAATTCAGATACGTTTATTTTTTCCAACGAACACAGAATCGCTGCCGTCTGGCCTGCAGTCGCCAGCCCGAGTGCGAATTCGGTGAAAACGATCGCCTGAAATGATCCCTTTCACTGTTTTTATTAAATCTAGTTTGATCTTTTTCCACATCGGTGCACGGCGCAGTGTCTATTATGAGCCTGTTGCCTGCCATCAATCACTTGCTACCCATGGGAAGTGTTTTCTGTCTTTCATTTTCTTTCTTCTTAAAAAAACAAAACAAAAAAAACCCTGAACCAGAACACCCACGTGTTCAAGCGCGCTAGCCTTTATTGCCATCCTCTTCCCCGAAGCTGGCATTAACGTTCAAGCACCACTGATCAGCAGACTTAGAAGAAAAAGAGCGTCCTACGAAGAATGCATAACTCCAAACAACACAACAGAAACGATCAATGCAGCCATTCATTATTGGATATCCCGCAACGGTTTGGGCCACCGCTAACGGTTCCCAAATGTGAGAACGTTTTCCGCAGAGTCGATGGACCGCAGCACGATCACTGTCGACTTCATTCAGCCGCTTCCTGTAGAAATATCAAAGGCTTCATTTGGAATCGCCACAGACAAAAAGATCAATATCGAAACAGCCTCCCAGGTGGAAATATGCCATATTGTTCAATTAGTGAACATTTGTCTCGCGCCGAACACCTCCCCTTCATATCAGTTCCATCGGCGTGATCGTCTTCGTTTGACCCCCACATCTCGTTTTGGCTCCTTTCATCCTGACTGCCGTGTCGCCGTGATCCAAATCAGTCAGCCTACTTATTTATTTCTCTTGATCTGGAAGAGGACGTCTTAACTGCAAAGGCCCATTTGTCTGGCGCAGGTTTTTTTTTTCACTTTTCTCTTCGTCTTTGTCGTCGAGATTTCACGTGACTCGCGGATTAACTTTTCACCCCCCAAAAAGTTTTTGACAGCGCAATGGAGTCCAGGACAAAGCTTTTGTTTGATGAAAGTCAATTTGTCTATCTCTTTACTTCTTTAAAAAGTTGAACATGATATCAAATAGTCTTTGTTTTTTGTTTTTTTGGTCTTCGCTGATAACAAAACCCAATGATGCAAAGCTGCCTTGACAATATCTGCTACTGCACTATGATTACAGTTGTTTTGTGTAGACCTATTTTCTTCTCAGTGTTACCTGCCGTATTAATGAATCATTTATTTTTTAACACAAATACGCAATAAAAAGGTGCTTGTGTCAATATTCATTCATTCATTCATTCATTTTCCGAACCGCTTCATCCTCACTAGGGTCGCGGGGGGTGCTGGAGCCTATCCCAGCAGTCTTCGGGCAGTAGGCGGGGGACACCCTGAATTGGTTGCCAGCCAATCGCAGGGCACACAGAGACGAACAACCATCCACGCTCACACTCACACCTAGGGACAATTTAGAGTGCCCAACGAGCCTGCCATGCATGTTTTTGGAATGTGGGAGGAAACCGGAGCACCCGGAGAAAACCCACGCAAGCCCGGGGAGAACATGCAAACTCCACACAGGGAGGCCGGAGCTGGGATCGAACCCGGTACCTCTGCACTGTGAAGCCGACGTGCTAACCACTGGGCTACCGGGCCGCCCGCTTGTGTCAATATATATAATATATATATAATATTTTTTTTAATTGGTTGATCGCAACCGCTGCCAGAGCAGTGAACACACACATGCCTTTTGTAGAGCAGACTTTCCCCACATTCCTGCGCGAAGCCCTCGCAGAGCTTCAAACCTCAGGCAATGTGGAATCCATTCTAATGGCAAACACCTCCAGGGTAAAGGGAATGGCTGGTAAGGGCAACGCGGAATGAAACGGCATAGGTGTGTAATTATATTCCTCCTCGGGCAAGTTTACAAAAGTACTCCCACTTGGGTAACCATGTTTAGAGGCAAGGTCTGCCAATTAACCTTGCGTCAACTCTGAAATGATCTGGACTTAAAATTGTGTGGCCATTAAAGCTTGTTCCAAGAAGTCAATTGATGGAAATTAGAACACTTAGCTAGCTAGCTAAATTAGAACACTTAGCTAGCTAGCTAGCTAAGCCGTGTTCTAATTGATGGAGATTAGAACACTTAGCTAGCTAGCTAGCTAAAACGTGTTCTAATTTCCATCAATTGCCTTCTTGGAACTAGCTAGCTAACTAGCTAGCTATCTTGCTGCATTTTAATCCCCGTAAATCAAGTGACTAACGTGTCCATTTTTTTTTGTTTTCTTCTCCCTGCTCCCTGTCTGGATTCTTCCCTGAAGCTGAGGAGTACGCCGCCGAAGGTAAGGCTAACGCTCACCTCTTTGACCAAGTCGCACAGTAGCCGCTGACGCCGGCTGCTTGCTCATGCTCTGCGCATTGTCACGGTGGACTGCGGTTTGAAGTGACTTCCAGGGGGGCCAAAATTGACCGTTTCCGACTCGAGTGGCAACCCCCATCAGCCGACACTGTTATTTCCCTGTTTATTTTCTGCTCTTCCAGGATTTACTTTTGACGCCGTTTGACTCGTCGATAACCCGTGCTGGATTGCGGGTTTGTCGCCTGTCCTTGCGTACGGACAGATCGTCTCCCAACAACACGGTCGGGTCAACAATATGTGATTTCTGTGCTCGAGTGGGAAGGCTCTGCTTAAACGTGCGTATGATTGCTTTTGAGTTGCAGCTGGTGGATGACCTGTCAAATTGTGAAATAGCGTCGCTCAGTTCCTCGCACCAAATGTATTTTCCAATCCAAAAGAGAAAAATGAACGGACGGTTTGCTTGTGGTCATTTGAATAATGCTGCTTTTATTGTATGTAAAATTCGCGTGCTTGCAGGCAGCTTGGAGCTTGACATTTTTGTCATCTACTTCTCACGTGACGAAGCGCATGGCTGTTCTAACATTGTTTGCGTGGGTCAGTGTTTGTGTGGGAGGGCATGTCAGCTGCTGTTCAAGGAGAAAACAAGCGTGTTTTTTGTCCCGTACTCTGACATTCGGAGCGCGAGGCCTGTTTTATTTCTCTGTTATTTGTTGAGTCATACGGCGTACAAGTGTCTCGTGTGAATCATACTTTGAGAGCACTCCATGACTTTCATGTCATTCGCAAAGTAACGGTCAGTGATTATGTTGAAATGCTCTTGCTTTGTACGTGGTGTGTCGAACACAACATGATGCGCTGCTTTGATTTTTTTATTTATTTTTTATTTTTTGACTACGCATTCAGACCCGACCGGAGAAGTAAACAACTTTTACAATTCCCAAATGGAGAGTCGATAAATGTAAATGAATTTTACTCCGGGAGTCGTCCGGTTTATTTTCAGAGCAAGCAGTGCTTATAAAGGCGATGCAATTAATTGGACTCTGGTAGCACGCCTGTTCGCTATTTTTAGGGGTTTTTTTTTTTTTTCATCGCCCCTTTGACCCTCTTGGGCTAATTAGACTCACTGACCGTGCGCGTTCAAAGGTGTTGTGAGATTGATGACGGTGAGGTACAGAAGCCCCGGCGGTGTTTTCGGAAAGCGATCGCTGGGCCATGCTTGAGCACTGTGTCTCGCGGATTGATGATGCTGCCGCGACACTGAGACGCTTTCATTGGCAAGCAAGGCGCGCGCTGCCGTTTGCGTCCTTATAGCAAGCATGCGCCCTTCACTTGCTTCTTCACCTCAAGTCGGATCTGTCGTCCCAATATTCCAACACCTCGCATTCTGTTGTTGTTGTTAGCCAATGGGGTAATAGGAGACAATGACACCTCAAGTGTGTGGTTTATGTCCAGTCTACTTCGTAATTTTGTTTTAGTCGCCGTTGCTGCAGAACCCCCCCCGCCTCACACAGGTAGGATGTCGGAAATAGCAACAGTGCTATTGTGGCGATCTCAGAGTATTCAGCCATAACTTGAATCCAGTTGTCTCGAACGTACTTTTAAGTCATTTGCGATCTACAGCAGTTTTTTTTAACTCATTTTGCGAGCTCCTGCATTTTGTTTTTAGCGTAATCGGTCACGTGACGGAGAAGTGTGGCTTGACGTGTGTCAAGCGTGACACAGACGGATGTAACGGAGAATCCGGTAATTTTTCAAAATAAAACATCTTTCGTGTTCCGAAATAAATTAAATGGAATTAAGGCAAGTTCGTTCTCTGCGGCCCGGTACCAAATGCCCTGCGGCCCGGTACTGGTCCGCGGACCTGCGGTTGGGGACCCCTGCTTTACGGTCCCACGGGGGTTTGACAAATGGTTCTGTGACCTAAGTGCCTACTTGGTAGCCGTGGCGCTCTCAGCATTGCTTATCCAGGTTCAAATGTGATGCAAACAGTTTCCAAAAGCTGATTGGGATTCGTGCATTTGAAAAGGCGCTCGAACACGCGGGCCGTTTTTAAATTCCTCCCCTTCCTTCATCGGACGATTGGACAGAGCGCGACCAGGCCGAGTTTAACCCCCATGCAGTAATTATCCCAAAATTGGACATTTCGGACACTTTGGACGATTGTGGACTGTTGGACAAATGGACACCACAGACAAAACAGTGAAAAATAACTCCACAAAGCTGACATTTTGCATAGGATGTATATCTATGTCTTGGCCAATTCCCACTGAACATTTTGAGGGGTTGAAAGTGAAAAAAAATTAAAAGTGAAAAAAGTTGTTGCGCATTGAAAGAGGGACATTTTTGGGACGTAATACCCTTCATGCAGCCGCTTAAAAATACTGCATGAGGGTTAAACCAGCGCCGGCTCTCGTGCGATTGGACGACGGCAGATGAAATGCGACCCTGGTCAATTTGTCTGATTTAATGTTGAGATGGGCGGATGTTACAGCCCCAACCGAGCTGATTGTAATCAATCTGATCAAGGCTAATGATCTTTCCTGTCTCGGTCATCAGACCTCCGACCTAATCCTGGTTTCTCATCATCATCCCCCCTCCACCTCCCTCGCTGTCTAGAAAATGGCTCGGTTTTGGCTCGAGATACCGGATTACAGATTGAGTGGGGCCCTGTAGTTAAATGAGATTGTTTGGGATCACCCAGAATTGACGTGCTTATTTTATCCTGGGGAAAGAAACATCATAAAGCCAAAACTTTGGCATCGAGGCCTCAAAAAGAGATCACGGAACAGTGACGATATTAAATGGACTCGTGTCGTTTGGGTATTAACCCAGATTCCCTTTGTTCTTTTGCGCTCATGTCGGCCATCGTTATTGGAAGACCAATCACATTGCTGACACCGGTTGGGACGTGGCCCAAAATGTCCAATTTTGAATATCAAACTCATGAAATGACCTTCTGATCGATGAGTCCACATTGACCCGTCGTTAATGAACGCGGACGAGATGCAATCAAAATGCAGATGATGGCCGACTGGCTTCTTTTTAAAAACACGCACAAAAACACACGCCGAGGGAAAACGGGAAACTGTGAGTGCCGGCCGATTCCTTTTGTGTACCTGCGGCCTTTTTTCCAGATTCAATTATGCCGTGAAATGCCAGCGAGTGCAAAGCTTCGACTTTGACACGGGGGTAGATTGTGCCGGCTGAAAGAAGTTCATCCTCCCCGCCCGTCCCTTCGCCTTCTGTCTCGCTGCGGAGCCAAAAGGTTGAGGGAAATGCCACGTCGACCACCCGCCCACGCGCGCTGATGTCCTTATTTGACAGCCTAGCGCTTGTTGTCCCTTTTTTTTTTCTTTTCCTTCCCTGAAACAAAATGACTCGTTTAATCAGAGACGATAACTTGCGTTAATGAACAGGAACGATCGTGGGAGTAACCTCGTCACAGGTTCACAAGCGCAAACTCTCCCAGCTTGCCTTCGAAAACCGCTGCGGACCTTCGCCGCGTTTCTAAAAAAAAAAAAAAAAAAAAGTGCACAAGCTCAGCGTTGTTTCCTGCGTTTTTCAAGCATTAGCTCATTTCAAGGTCGACCTGATTTGTGTGGCGTCCTCTCCGCGAGCTCCTGATAAACAAAAGCGGACATTTCTGACAAAATGAAATGCTGAACTGTCTATTCGACTCCCATGGTCGGGCCTCCCCACACGATTTTACTCTCTCCGCTGTCACTTCTCCTCTGATGAGTAATCAGAAATGAGGCGGACTTGTTCAGCAGTGATTCGGCTGGATGACTGGAATGCACTTGACTTTGAAGTCAGCCAATCCTCCATGAAGCGTCTCCAGTTGGTCCCGAATGCTGCTGCTCGCCTCTTGACTGGTACTCATAAGAGGGAGCACATAACTCCTACTTCTGGCATCCCTTCACTGGCTCTCGATACATTTTAATCTTGAAATGGCCTCGCTCCCACCTTACCTCCATTAATAGAGGTACCGAGAACTAAGCGCAGGCTCAGAGGGGATCGAGCCTTTTCCGTTGCTGGTCCCTCTGTTTGGAATGAGCTCCCACTCAACAGAAGCCCCACTGCTGCCTATATTTAAAACTCGTCTCAAAACTCTTTTGTATTCTTTGGCTTTTGACTCAGCATGACTCAGACTTCATTTTTAGTTTGACTGTTTTTGTGCTTTGTGCTGTCTTTGTGACTAATTTATTGTTTGATTGTTGTGCAGTGAAACTCCTCTACAATGAAATCCCGTTTGCAGCAAGTCATTTTTCACAACAGGGGGTTTTTCACTGTAGCAAATTTGGTCTCAGATGTAAACACACACACACACACACACACACACACGCGCGCACACACACACACACACACACACGCACACACACACACACGTATGTGCACTCTTAATTTTTCTTCCAATAGTGCATAAGTATGAGCATACACTTATACACTTCATATAGTCAGTGTAGAAAGAAAAATGAGAAAGAAATTGTGAAATTTACGATCAGCATTCACTTTCACTTTCATCAATTTCTTGGATAATGTCTTTTTTTGTTTTCTCCGTCTTTCATTTTGATCACTTTTACCCTCTCTTCGAGCGTCGGAGCTCTTCTTGTCTTAGCTACTTGACATCCAAAGGTCCGTTTTGTAGCCATTTTAGCAATGCAACGTTCTTGAACAATAACAAATACTTCCTGGACTACTGCGCATGTGTAAACCTGTGTGGTGGTTGCTGTTGCCGTTTCCGAACGAAGCAGTAGAGGTCGCTGTTGGATTAGACTTCGTTGTAGTGAATCTCGTCACGAGGCAAGAGTAGAGAAAAATATTTTGTATAACGCAACAGGTCTTTTTTTTGGTTGTGTGGGGGGGGGCAGGAAAGTGGGAATGGTGTTAATGCATGAAGATTTTTTCACATTAGGGGGTATTTTCGCCCATGTAGGTTTCATTGTAGAGGAGTTTCACTGTATATATACCAACCTGGACCCTGACAGTTGCCTCCAAGTGGAAGAGCTCTTCCTTCTCGTTACGTCCTCCATCACTATTCATAAAGTTGTCTTGACCTTTTTGTGGAAATGTTAGGGTAAATTAGTTGTCAGAGCCCTGGACGTGGTAGCCATGCCGAGCCCCGAATGCACCGCCGTGTGAACCTCGCTTATTTTTCTCTTTCCTGGAACAGTCTGCAGTTCCGCTTGTGGAGATCATCGCTCATATCCGGGTTAGACTCAAACTCTAACCATCAACCTTCAAGGCCCAGACAACAGTTTTTATTCCTCACGGCACAAAATAAGCACCGCTGCGTTTTGCAAGCACGTGTAATTCCCGGCCAACTAAAGTCAACTCTCAAATCTCGATCCGATTTTTAAAATTTTTTTATCCATTTCCATTGATGTTGCTCCCTCGGACTTTAGCAGGGCGTGATGGAAACGATTGGCTTTCCTCTTAAGTCTTATTTCCCACGTCGCCCTCAATTTGGCAACTCGTTCTACGACTGAATTAGATGGCGCCTTGTTCAGGGCTAAAAGCTCATCTCTCTCTGCGGGCTCGCCCCCGTCTTTGATTGTGGAACCTTAGCCTGACGTTCATCAAGCCTTCGGATGACAAGTAAAAGATCAAATATGGATTGCGATTTAATTCCAAGCGCTGTTACTTGCAATCCTCTGGTTCCTCTCCGCCCGAATGCGCAATTTTATCCCGAGCGCTTGTGAGGCCAAGATAAGCCAAACGTACATCCCGCGTTCGTTCGATCGTATGTCACTCAGCGATTCGTAAGCCGCCGTTTGCCCGCCTCCCCGTCGGCGGCGCTCACCTTTAGTTGACTGCGGTGCCGTGATTGAGCGCCGCGGTGGAAAGCGTCGACATTCATTTCATCCATATTTGATGAGCGAATGTCTCACGCTCATTACGCACAACCAGGGGATGCTTGTAATCAGCATTCGCAAACACTTTGAATAATTATTTACCCAGATTGTTGTGTTTATGCATGCATAGAAACGGGTTGATTTGCTCTCTCTGCGCAGACCCCCCCAACCCTCCACCCCCCCCCACCTTATTTCCACGCCCTGCGTAGTAGCTTCCCCACAGCTATGTGATTAAGAGACCTCTGATTAGGTAATAACAGGACTGATTTCCTGTTGTTGTTTTTAATCATTTGGCTTGCTCGGGCAAACCTCCTGATTTGTTAAGCTAATGTTATTGGTTCCTTCCGCTGAGAATTTCTGTCATCACATCCCCAAATAAACTTCGTATGGAGCTGATCCAACGGCACGGTGAACGACTGGTTGGCACGTCCGCCTCACAGTGCAGAGGTGCAGTGTTCGATTCTGGCTTCGGCCTTCCTGTGTAGAGTTCTCTCCCCGTGGCTGCGTGGGTTTTTTTCCGGGTACTCCGGTTTCCTCCGACATTCCAAAAACATGGCAAAAAAAAAATACATGGCAGGTTGATGGAACGTTTTATGTCGATCACAATCGACCGGGAGGGGTGGGAAGAGGAAATGGGAGGGGGGGGGGGGGGCGGGGAAAGATTTGTGTGGCTTTGTGTTTCGGTTTCGTTCATGTTAGGGGTCGTTCCAGCTGTTGCTCATTGTGGCGTATGTGCATATGCGCGCATTTGCGTGGTTCGGCGCCCACGCGTCTGTGTGTGTGCGTGTGTGTGTGTGTGTGTGTGTGTGCGTGCGTGCGTCTGTACAGTCATACCTCGGTTTTCGACCATAATCTGTTCCAGAAGGCTGTTCGAAAACCGATTTGTTCAAAAACTGAAACCACGCTTTAAAAAAAAAAAAAAAAAAAAATGTTTATTGAACACGTCTGCTCACGATGGAAAGCGACACGAGGAAGCGTCACTTCCTCGTCTACCCAAGGAAGCGTCACTTCCTTGGGTAAGGAAGGCGAGAGGAGTCAAATGGTGCATTCAAGTGCGCTCAGTTTGTTCGAGAACTGAATTTCGGTCGTCATCCGAGGCATAAAAAAACTCAAAATTTTAGGCCGAAAACCGATTTGGTTGAGCAAAGAGACGTTCGAAAACCGAGGTTTGACTGTATATGCTTGCACGTGCATGATCGTGTTGATTGCAGGAAGTTGGTCGCTTCAAAAGCTGATCTCCGGTCAAAAAAGTTTGTCCACCCCTGCTCTAAATTGTCCCTCGGTGTGAGTGTGAGCGTGGATGCTTGTTCGTCGATGCGTGCCCTGTGATTGCCTGGCGACCGGTTTAGGCCTACTGCCCGAAGTCAGCTGGGATAGGCTCCGGCACGCCTGCGACCCTCGTGAGGAAAAAGCGGATTAGATGAACTGATCCAGCAGACAGAAGCTAACTAACGATGTTTTCTGGACTGCAGACTGTTCCACTACTTCGTAGGATCTCGTGAGTCTCCTTTCTCGCAGTCCTAGGTAGGATGTGGAGTTGCGTAATAATCTAAAACGATCTCATTATATGCTGTCAAGTAGCATATATCAGGCCTTTGGCTCCTCTCGGCTGGCGAGTACAGATAAAAAAGTCCAAACGCTCCTTATGCAAAGTGCAATCTGTCATTCGCCGGCATGAAGTAAGCAATGCAACAAAGCGAAAGGTGCACTTTTCATACGGCCGCCCCGAAGGTCTGCTGTCCTGTCTGTGAACTTATTTATTCCCCCGGTGGAGCTTTAGCTACGCAAAGACTAGCGTGATACGGCCGATGGCTACAGCGATGCATGAAAAAAATATCGTGGCCAAAGAGCCCCCCCACTCTCCGTGGAAAGCGCGGCAGTTATGCGGGAAGTCAAAATGGGACGGCTCGTCGAGAATTCATCTGGAAGCCATTTTGAGAAGCACTGACCTGCTATTTGTAGCCGCGACAAGCTAAACGCGCCGTTGCCTTTTGTGAATGTATTTCCGGTTCGCAGTTCGACGCTTCTGATCGAGCTGACGCGTTTTTTCCACTTTATTTCAATGATCAGAACTCTTTGGAGGCCTGGAGGGAGTTCCGCACTTCATTTTTACATAGTTTCCAAACTCCAACCGAGAGGGCGATCCAAGCAATTTCTGCTGCCCGATGGTCTGCGGAGGCCGGAGTGCCCTTGGCGGGCACGCGTCACGTCTCGCCTGTTGGCGTCTGTCGTCTTTGTCGTCGACCTGTCTGACTCTCGAGGTGTGTGAGTGCAGCCAAAAAGGGGCATTAAAGTTCCAGCTGCTTTTAGACGGCCAAAGTCCTTCTTTTGAATTATGGAGCAGTCAAGGCGCGTGCGTATGCGCGTTCGTGCATGCGGCACCTTATCGCAGTAAGAAGAGACAATGGAATACACTTTGAAGGAGTCCGTTTTTTTTTTTTCCCCCTTTCAAATTTTTTTAATGGCTGTAATAAAGACATAAGTCCGATTAAAAGCATTCATTCTGTAACTGGCGAGAGGACGAATTAATTTCATCCCGCCTGCCCACAAGACAACAACAACAACAACAAAAATTGTCGTGTGGTTTTAGATGGGGTATAATTGCACTCTATAATCGTTTATTTTCCCAAAACATGCAGTAACGACCAAGATAATTATATTTAGCGGTGACTAACGCAATAACTAAGACTGAATTTTCAAAAATATTTTCGTAAAATAAAATGAATATAGTAACTGAAGCCTCTTATGTTTAGAAAACTGACTACAAGTAACTATAACTCAAGTGAAAATGTCCTTTTTTAAAAGTGTATATATATTTGTCAATTATTATCATCCATGGGCATTTGGGGTTCATTTTAAATTGATTCATTTAGGTATTGCCGAGTATACTGAGTGACCTTTTTTTTTTCCATCCTGCACTTGACAAATACAGTAGTACCTCAACTTATGAACTTACATGGTTCCGTGCCCCTGTTGGTGACTGGAAACGTTCACAAATTAAGGTAAAGGTTCCCATTAAAATGAATGAAAGTGCAGTTAATACGTTCCAGCAACCAAATTGTTATATGTCAAACTTCAGTTTTCGTCCATAATCCGTTCCAGAAGGCTGTTCGAAAACCGAAATTGTTGGAAAACCGAAACCACGCTCTTTTTAAAATGAAAATGTTTACTGAAAACGTCTGCTCACGATGGAAAGCAACACGAGGAAGTGTCACTTCCTTGTCTACCCGAGGAAGCGTCACTTACTCGTGTAAGGAAGGCGAGAGGAGTCAAATGGTGCATTCAAGTGCGCTCAGTTTGTTCGAGAACTGAAATTTGTTCATCATTCGAGGCATAAAAAACTCGAAATTTTTGGTCGAAAACCGAATTGGCTGAGAACCGAGACGTTCGAAAACCGAGGTTTGACTGTATTTATATTTTATGTTAAAGAGAGCAAGAGAGAGAATTTTTTTTTTTTTTTAATAATTGGTGTGTGTTTGAAAATAAATATAGAAGTTATTATCCTCAAACTTTAAGTGAGAATGGGAGGACAACTCACCCCAACCCCCAAAAATAAATCTTCCAAAATAGCACAATATTATTCACCTTTTTCTTTTGTCTATTTGTTGTTATTTTGACAATTTAAAACAGGCAAACCAAAACATAAATAAAACGAACAATCCAATATATGGCGACCATGTGATCTTGAATGTCTTCAAATATCAGTTGCTTCAAGGGTTCTATGTGCACTTGCCATTATGTGCTGCTCAACTGTGTTGGTCTGAAATATAAATGTACTTCTTCTAGTTTGATGTTTAGTTTGACAGTCAACCTCTCCTGGGAGCGGCATCAAACAACCCCAAAGTCTCTTCTTTTTGAAGAATTCACCAAAAAATGGCTAAAGTTCACCCAAAAATGGCCAAATGAGCGGGCTCACTTGTATCCAACACTAATGGATTGAAATAAAAGTTCACCTTAAATTGATGCGATTCATTCAAGCAAATATTTCCGCCCACAACATCCATGTTTTTTTGTTGTTGTTTCTTTTGGAATTTTTTTTCCCCCTGGGTGCTTTCACTCCTGCAGCTCGCTACTTTCTCATTCAAGCAGACATGAAGTGACATGAGACACCTATTAAATATTTGATAGGCCCTGTGGAAATAATGGGTGCTATAAAAGCCATCGTTTGCTACCAGCCGGAGTAGAGTGCATGTGCGTCTCCCGTCAAGGACGTCGTTTGGTCAGATTCCTGCGTGGAGCCAATTTGTTGTCTTGATTCATATTTCTTTGCCCCAGATTCTGCGTTTGTGTCCCAAAAATAATCGCATCTCCAATTCCGGCCCACGCATTTCCTTTTTGTCTTTTGGTCCAACGCTGCCAACGTTTGCCACAGAAATGTTTTGCCGCGGCCGCTGAAACTCCAGATTGGAGTTGAAGCGGACATAAAATGGTGAGTCTGGGCCTCCGCAGATCAAAATGAGTTAAAAATATTTATTACAAAAAAAAAAAAAGACTAGCTTTCATAAGCAAATGTTCAGTGAAATACAGTGAAACTCCTCTACAACGAAATCATGTTTGCAGCAAGAAATGTTTCACAACAGGGGTTTTTTCACTGTAGCAAATTTGAAACAGGAAAGTGGGAATGGTGTTAATGCATGAAGATTTTTTCACACTAGGGGGTATTTTCACCCATGTAGATTTCGTTGTAGAGGAGTTTCACTGTAACCATCCTATCAAATATTCAAATACTTGTCTGGCACCTTTAATTCCGATGTCAACATGTCTTGTTTATCCGACTGTTCCCGCTGGAGTGTTTTGTTTTTTTTCGCCTCCCCTCAAACTTTTCTACGAATAAGCCACTTCAGGACTCTTGTAGCATTTATTCCAAGTACCTCTTGATTTCCTTTTCTCACACGGACCAATCAATATCTAATGGACGCTAATACAAAAGCAGCGCAAAGCGCACACGCAGCGTGTGGCCAATCAGCCGCTAAACTTTGAATCAAATGGGCTTCGCTTGCTCCCGCAGGAGGCCCGTCGGCGTCGGAAGCTTCGACACGTGCACGCGCGTGATTTCCTATTTGTTTGCGCAACGTGGGGCCGCAATCAGCCCGCTGTCCCCGCCGCCCTTTGCCGAAAACGTTCAGTGATTTCGCTTCTCCTCGTCGACTCCCACTCGACAAAGGCGGGCGTGCGCCGCCATTTTATTTTGATTGCTATTTGAAAGCGCGTTTGGCAGCTTGGCGGCGTGAATACGTCTCATCTGCATGTATTGACACAACGGTGCCGATTTGATTCAACGCCAATAACCATTGATTTCCTCCTGGAAAATCAGATGTACAGTCAAACCTCGGTTTTCGAACGTCTCTGTTCTCGACCAAATCGGTTTTTGACCAAAAATTCTGAGTTTTTTATGCCTCGGATGACGATGGAATTTCGGTTCTCGAACAAACTGAGCGCACTTTCCAACAGCCCTCTGGAACGGATTATGGTCGAAAACCGAGGGATGGCTGTCGAAACGTTTTTTTTTTTCTAGGTATGATGCGTCCAAACAGTCTGACACACACAATTCAACACACACACACACAAACACACACATACACACACACACACACACAAAGTGCTAACAGAACTGTCCATCAAATCAAATCACTGACACACGGACACCGTTTCAATCTATTTAGAAAAGAGACCGCAAGGAGGGTGCCATGGCAACCGTAAGATGATGGAGTCATCGTCTCAGGGCTGAGTGCATCTCTTGACTCCAAAAAGTGAATATAGAAGTTGTTTTATAAAAACGCTTTTTGGCATTTCTATTTTATTTATTTTTTTTGTGCTTAGAGTGTCAATGTGTGTTTTAGGCACAGCACCTGCATGCTGAAGGTGAAGCGTGCGCACGCACATACACACACAAATAAAAACACACACAAAAACAGATCATAAATCACTCTAGGTTTTTTTTTCTGTTTCCCACCCCAGCCTGTTCTCAGGCACGGCACATTCCGCAATGGATGGCGCTCATTATTTATGATGGCCTCCACTCAGCCGCCCGTTGCCGCCCCGGCGCACTGTCAGCCGCCACCTGACGCTAATGCACGGGACGCCACTCGGCCAGTGGATTGATACGTTGGCCGTGATGGAATAGGCGTGCAAATAATCAGGGGCAGAAATACATTCCACTACACCCCCCCAGCTCACTTGGGCCCCTCATATTATGGCCTGTTGTTGGCAGAGGTCAGTGTTTGTGTTTGAACGAATATGACAGAGTGAGTTTGTTTTACAGTTTTAATTAAAACTTTTGCAAATGTACAGGAGATGAAAAAGATTCTGGACGTCAATGCTCAAGTTATAGTCAAATCTCGGTTTTCGAACGACTCGGTTCTCGTCCAATTCGGTTTTCGGCCAAAAATTTCGAGTTGTTTATACCTCGCATGATGAACAAATTTCGGTTTTCCAACAAACTGAGCGCACTTGAATGCACCATTTGACTCCTCTCGCCTTCCTTACACGAGGAAGTGATGCTTCCTCGTGTTGCTTTCCATTGTGAGCAGACGTGTTCAATAAACATTTTTATTTTAAAAAGAGCGTGGTTTCGGTTTTCGAACAATTCGGTTTTCGAACAGCCTTCTGGAATGGATTATGGACGAAAACCGAGGTTTGACTGTATTTGCCCTCTCGTGGAAAGACATGTAATGGCTTTGCTTGTCACTGTACATCGAGCCATAGATAGATGAACAAAATTATTTTATTGGTAAGTCAAACCTCGGTTTTCGTACTTAATCCATTCCAGAAGACTGTTCGAAAACCGAATTGTTCGAAAACCGAAACCATGTTTCCCATTGGAATCAATGTAACATTTTTTAATCCGTTCCAAGTCAAGAAAACAACTTTTTTAAACCACTTTTTTTTTTACAATTTCACACCATAAACTGTACAAATGTAATAGGAGAGCAGGTAATATGTAAAATACTGTACAAACAAACTGTAATATGTTTTATTTTCACCAATTTTAACATTAACATAGTAACATAAAAATTGAAGGAACATCTCTCTCTCTCTCTCTCTCTATCTGTCGTGCGGCGTGCGCCTATCCCAGCTGTCATCAGGCAGTAGGCGGGGCATTTCGGCATCCCGAACTCCTTCGCCAACACAGACACACGCACGCCTGACTCATATTTCACGATCAAATCTTTCTTAAATTCTATAGTTTTGCGCACTATTTTCCTCTTTTCTTCACCAGGTTTACCACTTCCACTTGCTTTCTTTGGTGCCATGATTAGGGGCTGATACACGATGCAAAAATAACAGTCCGATATTACGTAGTTCTCACCAAACACGACTGCTTTTTAAAAAAAAATCTTTATTGAACAATACAAACTCGTCTGCTCACAATGGACGCTACACGAGGAAGCTGTTTCTGTATGATTATTGCATAATAATGAGACACCGGACACCAGAGTGTTGATTATGTGCCGCTGCATTGAAAACTGCCGGCCGTAAACAAACGCACGCACTTCTCCCGTGCTGCTGGGGCAAACCATTCTGAAAAGAGGAGGGTTTCACTCCCCCCAACAGAAGCGTCTCACCAAACACGTCTGCTTTTTTTTTTTTATTGAACAATACAAAAACGTCTGCTCACAATGGATGCTACTGTAGCGAAGCCGAGAGGAGTGAAGTGACGCATTCAAGTGCGCTCAGTTAGTTTGAGAACCGAAATTTGTTCGTCATCCGAGGCATAAATAAATTGAAATTTTTGTTCGAAAACCGAATTGTATGAGAACCGAGACGTTCGAAAACCGAGGGCAATATACTGTCGCACTTGATGAGTAACCAAGCCATTTCTTCTACAGTAGTTGTTGACGTGTCCGGCGTCGGTGGGACGACGTAGCCGATTTGCATTCAGGTTAGAAGTCGCATTTGTTTTTGTGATGTGAATGAGTAGATAAAACCATCGGATTGAACCAAATATCCGAATTAGACATCATACTCTACAATGTCAATGTCACTTAATACATACATGCAGACATCACATTACATTATATTATACTCCGATTGGCTGGCAACCAAGAGATAACGAAAACCCGCCGAGGTAACCGGCGGCTGTGTGGGACTTCAAACCCAAAGCACTTTGGAGTTTGTGTGTTTTGGGTTTTGTCGCTCTTCCTCGCCCGCCTTTCCCTTCCCTTCCCTTCCCTTCCCTTCCCTTCCCTTCCCCTGGCGGTGACATTTTCCGAAGACGTGTGAAGCCATGAATGACAACGAGGGGGCTCTTTGGAGTGCGTGTCGGCAGAGTGGCCTGCCGGAGTGAGATAAGGCGAGGGGAGGCCACCCACGCGCAGGCGAGGGGAGGCCACCCACGCGCACGCTCACGCCCTCTCACATGCACGTCGGCCATGTTGGGGGGGCAGAAAAGAAGAGGGGATGTTCATTACCCCCCCCCCCCTTTTGTTGTTGTTTCCAAACCAATACCAGTATAATTCTTCACTCTTGAGTACTGAGTAATACAGAGTACAGATAACACTAGAACTTTTGATACGAAAAATAAAAAAATCGCAATGAGACAATGAGAAGCCGGAAAATCTGTTTTTTGTTGTTGTGCATGTCACTCGGCGTCGTGCTTTGTGCAAATGCGTGTCTCATCGTGGACCCGTTTTGCATTCACGTTAGAAGTCGCATTTGTTTTTGTGATGTGAATGAGTCGATAAAACGATCGGATTGAACCAAAAATCCGAATTGGACATCATACATGCATACATCACATGACATTATATTATACTCCGATTGGCTGGCAACCAATTCAGGGTGCCCCCACCCAACCCCCCACCTACTGCCTGAAGACAGCTGGGATTGGCTCCAGTATGTATCTACTGTATATACGTACATATACAGTCAAACCTCGGTTTTCGTCCATAATCCGTTCCAGAAGACTGTTCAAAAACCGAAATTGTTCGAAAACCGAAACCACACTCTTTTTAAAATAAACATGTTTATTGAACACGTCTGCTCACAATGGAAAGCAACACAAGGAAGCGTCCCTTCCTCGTCTAACCGAGGAAGCGTCACTTCCTCGTATAAGGAGGGCGAGAGGAGTCAAATGGTGCATTCAAGTGCGCTCAGTTTGTTCAAGAACCAAAATTTGCTCGTCATCCGAGGCATAAAAAACGAGAAATTTCTGGTCAAAAACCGAATTGGTCGAGAACCAATTCAATTGGTTCTCGACCACACACAATGTGTGTGTGTGTAAATAAATGTTGCAGAAAACTTGCAATTTTATGCGCGTTGCCCATGCGAATATGCTTCGGCTTTTGTAATATATGTTTGAAAATTGCATCACATCACACATTTGCAGCATCAGATTGTTGTTAGTTTTTCCTCCCAGAATATCCTCTTTGGAGTCATTATCATTTAGAACATCACACACACACACACACACACACACACGCGCGCGCACACACGCGCGCCCACGCACCCACATTTTCGACAAGAATGCTCTCTGTCAACCACAGATGCTCATTAATATGCATGACCCCAGCAAGTCACCCCGGGTGGTACGCGCGCGCACACATTCGCACTCTGTTACCACTTTATTTATTTTTGGGCTTTTCGCTTGGCACCGCGCCTGGAGAATGGCAGCGGCAGATGTCCTACCCCCCCCCCCCCCCCCCCGTTCAGAAACGCAGAGTAACCATATCTGTTGGCCGGAGGGGGGGGGGGGGTGATCATGGCGATGGAGTGTTGACGAGACATACCCCCCCCCCGCCCCCCCCCCACCCCCAAACCACCCTTCCCCGCGCTTCCGACCCCCGGGCGGGCTCACTTTGAGGGAAAACAGTTGAGGAATGCAAATAAGTCTGGAAAAAAAGCTGCCAGCTCGTTCAGTCAAAGTTACAATTAGCTCCTTATGTGATACTCGTGAAATATTCCGAAAGACGTATTGATTTGGATCTCAGTCTGGAAGCCGTCGCTATTATTAATCTCTGTCCCGTTTACAGCGGCGACCTTTAACTGACAATTAGTTTTAATTAAAGGAGCGTCTGTGGGAATTGATTGACTGTAATCCGCGCCTTTTCAACACATTGTAATTAGACATCACTCCCATCGCGCGACGGGGTTCCTGAGCCAGGTAGTCGAGGTTGATGATCAGAGGAGGGGCAGGGGGGACGGAGGGGGGCGGGAGGATTCGTATTTCTCGCTCTGAAATCTGGAATCCGATTGATTGTGTTTTGCGCAGGAGATGTACACTTTGCGGCCGTACTCGGTGGAGGATTTATGAGTTTAGGGCAGACCTAAAGTGATAACTCTTGTCTTGTGACCATAATTAATCTTTTTATATGGCCGCATAATAGCTTCTAATAAGTAAAGGGAAGAGGAGGGGGCAGGAGAGGGGTTGCAGAAGCCTCCACATTAGCATTCATGGTGCATTGTGGATTAAAGTGTTAATCCTCACGCAGTCTTTATTCATTTATTATTATGTTTTTTTTTTCGTTTTTTATTGTTACGCTGGCCCGGCGCCGAGCCATTTCCTGCGCTGTAATGTGAATAAAAGTGTAGCGACCGAAATGGAATTTATCGGCACGGAAGTGTCGGGCCTAGCTTCAGTTTCATGACCTCACCGTTTGAGCGTAAATTGCCATATTTTGGCGAACTTTCTTTCTCTCTCGTGTGCATTTAGCGTCACTAATCGACTGTTGGGCGGAGGCCGCTCGGGGATAAGCTGATGTGTGCGCGGCGTCCAGCTGCAGGTGCCATGTAGCTGCTGACAGAGGCATTGGCGAGGCTCCTCTCATCTCGTGCCAGGTACAGCAGAAAGTGGGTGGCGGAGGGTGGGCACGGTGATCAGGAAGGTAAAAGAACGGGTTGGAAGGATGCAAGAAACCAAACAGCAGATGGAGCGCTTTCGTTAAAGAGCTGTCATGGGGCCGACAGCCTCACGCTTCATACGATCTGATGAAGTTGTGACGGGTGGGGAGCAGTTTGCTTGAGCGTGGCCCGCCTGTTCTTATTAGGCAATCCTCCCGTCGCGTGACAACGATCGTCCAAAAGAAAGATCATTTTATATTGTATAGTTAAACCTTGGTTTTCGTCCATAATCCGTTCCAGAAGGCTGTTCGAAAACCGAAACCACGCTCTTTTTAAAATAAAAATGTTTACTAAACACGGTTGTTCGAGAACCGAAATTTGTTCATCATCCGAGGCATAAAAAAAATCGAAATTTTTGGTCGAAAACCGAATTGGACGAGAACTGAGACGTTCGAAAACCGAGGTTTGACTGTAATTATATCGGCTGGACTGACAACAGTCAGACTGAGACCTTGAAAAAAAAAATTTAATTCATTTAAAAGACTTGCAACATCAGTATTCTACCAATTACAGCGAGTTATTTCTTGTTAAAACATAGACTCACCATATAGGCGCTCGTTGCCCTGTTGCCATGCCAACAAGGGTCAGCTTGCTGCTACGGTGGAGTTAGCTTGTGCACACATTGTCTATCCATGTACACAGCTCACTGTATTTGTGACTTTAAACCTTTCAGACCTTTTTTTTTTTTTTTTTTGGTTCGTTTCCCCGGAACTGGCACTTTGTGTTGTTAGCCACACACAAATAGACACTGTGGATTTGTTGGGCCCTTTTCTCCCCGCACTGCTTTCCCCCCCCCCCCCCCTCTGCTCCCGTCATACGTGAAAAGCCATTCTGCACAGAGATGGCCTATTTCACACAACAGTGGCACCAGACGTCTCCGCCATTGTGTCGAGCGGTGTCGGAATATTTGTTTACAAGGTTCAGTGCCGTTTAATTTTCTTGTGATCAGCTCACGCTCGTCTCCGCTTTGCCGGCGCTGGCGGCAATTCAGGGCCCCGTTTGTTTGAATATATGCACAAGACTTTTTTTTTTTTTCCTTCCCTACTCCTCTTTGCGCTCATCTCCCTAAACTAATTAGGGAAGCTGAGCAAATAGCAGCCAACAACGGGGTATTTTGCACCTGGCAGCTAATAATCCAAACTGCCAAAGTGAGAGTTGATGTGCAGATGATAGCTTTCCCTATAATGACCTGTTTCCCATTTTGAAATCGACATTATGCTCAGTGCTCCTGTTCCTGTGGTGTGTTTGAGGAACTGGTCTACTTCAGGAGTCTGACGTTCAAATGAAATAATCAAGGTTTATTTGAGTCCTCCACGGAATTAAAGCCAAACCTAAATGATCTACCTGCAGCCAACCAAAAATGCCTTCTGATTCGGTGTTCCATTATCATTTTATCGTAATCAATTATCAAAATAATAGCCGATTAAAATAACAGTTTTACCTGATTAATATGACTTTGGCTCCTGAATGGCGGCGCACTGCGTCGGCACATCAGGGCTCGATGCGTCACCTTCATTCTAACGCCCGATTGTGAGATGTCATCGTGAGCGCTGTTGGTTTTTAAATAATCCTTGTAGTGCATAGCATTGAATGTTCTGTTCTGTTCCATGGTTTGCCGAGCGGGGGTCAAATAGCTCAAGCCGTTTATTTTTTTTCTTCAGTTGACTGACAAAAAACATTTGTTAAATTTCTATCTTCTGATTCTTCAAAAACAAGACATATAGTCTTCATCTTCATATAGTGCAGTTGTAAGAGTATGTTACAGTACTAATCTAATCATTAATTTCATCAAGTATAAGAATAATAAAAAGTTGCGGAATATAAGAGTACTGCACTTCAAATAAGGTTTAGGTTTTCAACTGTAGTTTCTCTAGTTGAACAGTGGGTGGCACCCGCGTAACCTTGGATAAAAGAAGAAGAAGAACTCTGACGTGACGCCATGGTGACGCGGTACCCCGTAAATACGAGAATAAATAATTTATCTGTATAAGACTGACTGTTAGTATTACTGCAGCGATCGAATTTGAATGCCAACGAGTCCAGACAGCAACCGACATGCATTTCGAAACTCTTCGCATCTCGGTTTGAGATGAGCTCAACGAATCGAGATGCTAATGCTAATGCTAGCGCTCCGCCGGCGGTGACGCTCATTCTCATCGAAGGCAAAGCCAGTGGAGGTGCATTGAAAATTAGCCAGTTTGCTCAATTCTCAAACGCCTTTCACGAGGTTGACTTTTTATTTTTTTTGTCAATGCCAAACTTTTTTTTTTATGAACAGGACACGGCAACACTGCACATGTCGCGCAATACAATTATTTAATGAAGCCACAAGGACGTCAGTACCTGTCATCTACGTACGGTTTTCTACTACGAGGAGTTGAATGTTTGTTATATTCAAACGCTAACATTTGTCGCCGATTTGTTTATTTATTTTAAACAAATCGTAACTTTGTGTGTGAAGTTATGACATCCATGTCAATTGCTTCATTGGACATGCGTTGTGCATTGCTGGTGAAAATAAAAGATAATCGTGTAACGTAGAGCCAGTCACTTTTCTATACTTCTCTCTCTATATATATAGGTATATTATTACCTCACATGTAAGAGTAATGTGAGGGAAACATTTTGGAAAATGTTGCCACTCCCTTGCTAAAACAATGAGGCACACAGGGTGATCAATTGACCTTTAAAGGCTTTGATCAAGTTCACTGCTCATGCACCTGTTCACAAATATTGACCGATAATTATCGGCCACCGATCGATCAGAGCATCCCCACTCGTGACACATATTTTGAATAACAGGAGCATTTAAAAAATATAGAAAAATGTACTTTTATCGAATATTTAGAATTAGATTTAAAAACAAATGAACTAATTTCATTTCAAAATTCATCACTGCAGACATCGAGATTTGGCCGAGTGAGCTCAACAAAGTCCAGTTCATTTTCCCAGTTGGAAGACATTAATTTTCCATTATTCAACATTGCCATCGGTACCTACCGCGTGCCGCTCCCCGACATCAAATAAAATCAATCAACAAAGAGCCGAAAAAGCTCACGGCATGCCACATTTCCAGGAAGTTTGATGTGATTTTAGTCACCGCTCCTCTGCTCATGGAGGGGAACGCGACTCAAGCCACTAAACGCTGGCTGAAGGGTGAGAGAGAGAGTTGTCAAAGTGAAACATGAAACATCAGCAGCGGCTCAAGGCGAGGAGTTGTTTGTGCACCAATGCGTCTTTCTAATTGGAGCTTCCACCGCTGAGAGGAGTGCCTCGGGTTTTTGCTGCATAGGTGCGTGACACCAAAACGATCCATAGCAAGGTAAGGCAACTTTATGTATACGGCGCCTTAAATAAACAAGGCGACTCAATGTGTTTCACGCAACAAAAAGCACAACATCTGAAACAGAACTTTTGTCAAGCAAAGAAAACAGAAGAAAATTTGTCAAAGAATCGACATTGACAAGATTCAAACGCAATGACAAACAAAATATTTATGGACATTTAAAAACAAAAGAAAAGACACAAACTAAAAGACCATTCAGTGACATCGATTTTAAAAATGCTTAATCAAAAGTTGGGTTTAAAAAAAAAAAAAATAGTCAAACCTCAGTTTTCGAACATCTCGGTTCTCGACCAATTCGGTTTTCGACCAAAAATTTCAAGTTTTTTATGCCTCGGATGACGAACAAATTTCGGTTCTCGAACAAACTGAGCGCACTTGAATGCACCATTTGACTCCTCTTGCCTTCCTTACACGAGGAAGTGACGCTTCCTCGTGTTGCTTTCCATTGTGAGCAGACAGTAAACATTTTTATTTTAAAAAGCGTGGTTTCGGTTTTCAAACAATTTCGGTTTTCGAACAGCCTTCTGGAACGGATTATGGACGAAAACCGAGGTTTGACTGTATATATATACATATATATATATATATATATATATATAAACCTATTTTTTAAAATTATTATTTAAATGCATTTACACTTGGTGCTGAGCTCCCTTCTGTTGGCACCCTGTTCTATTTCCGTGCAGCATAACAGCTAAATGCTGCTTCGCCATGTTTGCTTTGACACCTGGGCACCACTAATTGACCCGAACCTTGGCACCAAAAGTCACGCCATCACATGACTTTCTTTACATATTTCGCGCAGATATAAACTGTGCTGCAGTTCTACTCAAATCCTGTAGGAGGGTGTCAACTGCCCATGAAATGAAGGTCGCCCCCTTGGTGCTCGATCGCATAGAATTGAAATGCATTTGATTGCTTTTGTATTTAAAGTGTGAAAAACGTCCTCCCCGCTAACGACCCTGTCAGCCTCTCCATCACGTCTGACACCACAATTACCGCTTCCAGGGAGCAAAGGAGGGGAAAAAAACAGAAAATTGCCGCTCGGAACAATGCGTTCTGTTGCCCACTCTTCGCTCTCAGGCTCCACTAATGAGCGCGATTCCAAAAGTGGCAATCAGAGGCATTCAGTCCATGAAATTGCCTGTGCGGAAAGGGCGGCCGGACCGCTGGTGGGCTGCATCTGTGTTGCCGCGCGTGGAAAATGAGGAACGGCGGAGAGGGAAGTGCAGGTGGGTCGTATTGGCGAGATCTCACTTGGGAAACGATGATTAGTTGCGACCTCATAAATGAAAGGAAAATGGAGGTCAGAGGGAGAACTTATTGGTTTCGGTGGCTTCTCCGGGCCAAAAACTGACAAGGTTCAGGTGCTGGTGACATCCGCGCGCTTTATTTACCGGATGTGTCAACCCGTTAGTTCCGCTGAGAATCTGGCGTCTGCCTGCCGTAAATTACCACAAGTGACGATATCATCAACATCCCCCGTGGTTGCGTTAGCTTCCAGCGGCTAAAACCCCGAAAATTAGTCTTCGCTCTCTAGCTCCACATATGGAGGTCCTATTTATTTATGAACCTCTTGATTACGACGCGCGAGGCAGCTGCTCGGCTCTCCTCCCTCTCGCCAGTCTCCGGGTGACGAGGTTTATTTTTCCAGACGGATCCCGTGACATATTAGCTGCGTTTTAATGAACAAAATGTGTGCGTCAAAGTGATTCACTCGGCGGTGCGCACTTAATTAGGAGATGTGTGGGAGCAGATGAGATGCTCGCTCTTGGTTGGGGTCTCAACCTCATCACAAAACCTTGGCATGTTCATTCCAAGTCATTTGAAAACAAACCCCCATAACAAATACATTTTTATTTCGCACAATATAATACCGATGCCCTACAGGACCTCCGACTTGGACATTTTGAGTATTTGGGATTCATCTGTCATACGTGTCTGTTGCCATATGCATTCTTAATTACACGGTGCGGCGCCGTCTAATGGAAGCTGGAAATACAGCGGCGCGTATGCCGAGAGGGTCTCCAAACAACTTAGTGCATCACTCCTGACAGATGATGGCTTTTGCTGCTGCGTAAAGTGGAAAGTGACCATAAAGATTTAATGACTCGCGAGCGCAGGCTTAAGTGTCTTTCCAGGGGGAGGGGTCAATAGTTCCCCTTGGAATTTCAGGGAAAACGCACAGGAAATACAATGCATAGTCGTTGTTCCGCCCTCGCCGCGTCCCCGTTGCGGCTCGACAGACAGATTACTCCTTCAATGACCACACCGTTGATATTTCTTGCGATTTATTCAGCAGCGAGTCAAGGAGGAGTAAAACTGGAACAAACATAACACATAAAACATTTAGACGTTGTTGGAAAATGAAACGTGGCAAAACAATGTGCCACGCTGGTCCGACACGTCACGAACGCGCGGCTACGCTAGTGTAGCTAACGCTAACGGGCTAATGTGCTAATCGCTGTCGTAAATGCTAACTAAACAATTGGAACGCCCCACTAATGTAAATATACGGCGAACACACCCCACTAATTAGTATTATGAAAAACATTTACATTATAAATTTACATCTAGGCTGTGCTTGGCCTACGACACGAAGTTGCAGTCCATCGTTCGGAGGTTCCCCGCGCGACGTGAAATTAGGAAGTGTCTCACGCGACAACATCCGGTGTGCCCTTCACAATAAGGAATTCGCCTTACAAAATAAAGCAGCTCTGTAGCTATAGAACTAGAAAACAAATGTTCCGTGGCTCTTCAGGAGCCAGAACAGTCATGAACACTCCAACACTTTTACATTTTAATTACTTTTTTCCGAGTATTCTCACTTACTCCTTCTCAGATGAAGTGTGAATTTGTTTGAACGGAATAAAGGTGAAAATAGGGACTCACAATCATTTATACTTGAAGTAACATCTCCGCCTCTCTCAGAAATGTGCCTGCTCGTGTTGCACACTCCAAAAACACCCACACGGCTGCGTCAAATGGTCGTTTAAAAAAACGATCCTATGTAGGTAGATCAGAGAAGGGAAACTCTGAGTGGCCCCTTCATTAATTAAAAAAAATAAATAAATAAAACTTAAATGATATTTTCCATGGAAAATGTGGGGGTAAGTGGGGAAAAAAATCCCATCGAAAATGGAACAAAACAACAATTGTAATATTGAAAAAAATATCCATGACTATGCGAATTTGTGATTGCCGAACTGAGAATAAGCGTCGACTTTAGTTTTAAGTTGTAATATCACCATTCGCAGCTAGATGGACTACATAGCTTCGTTGTCCATAGACTGGGTCTTGTACTGCCCAATAGTACAACATGAGTAGGCCGAATATTTCTTTTTCTTTTTTGGTCGATTTGGAAAGCTATGCTGGACAAGACCTCCATATTACAGTCAAACCTCGGTTTTCGTCCATAATCCGTTCCAGAAGGCTGTTTGAAAACCAAAATTGTTCGAAAACCGAAACCACGCTCTTTTTAAAATAAAAATGTTTACTGAACACGTCTGCTCACAATGGAAAGCAACACGAGGAAGCGTCACTTTCCTCGTGTAAGGAAGGCGAGAGGAGTCAAATGGTGCATTCAAGTGCGTTCAGTTTGTTCGTCATCCGATGCATAAAAAACTCTAAATTTTTGGTCCAAAACCGAATTGGTCGAGAACCGAGACGTTCGAAAATCGAGGTTTGACTCTAGTAGCATTTTGAGTGAGTTGATCTCTGTGAAAAATCAACTCAAATCATTGCACTTAATGCTGGTTTGCTATTGAGTAATTTTGCGCTGTCCTTGAGCTCTTATGCAAGAGGAGTCCTTTGCACTGGGAAAAAAAAAAAAAAAACAGTATGTGCGTCAAACCCTTTTTTGTTGCATTTGGAGAGTAGTTTATCCACGTGTTGAAAAAAATATTATGAAAACTGAAATATGTACGTGGTGCTTTGTGGCCCACAGGTAGCATTGATGAAAACCTTTGGCCCCCCTTCCAGCATTTAAGTTGTCCCATCCTCAAGCGCCATCACGACGGGCGGCTCTCAGTAGAATGTGGATGAATATTTACCAAACAATTGGAAGGAGTTATGAAGTATAGCGTGTAACTTTCCAAAGTGGGCACACTCTGTTCATAATTTAAAAAGACCGAGAGCCACGGCGCCCTTTTAAACACAATCCTATAACTCTCAATATTTCTCCTCTCACTGTCTCGTCCCTTTTGAATTATTACAGCACTTTCAATCGGAGCCGTCTCCATATTACTTAAGCTGCGAAAAAGACACCATGTGCAATATAAATGAGCCGGCCGAGCGGAATTTGTATTCCCTTTCAATCAGAAACCGTGTTTCAACAAATGTCTTACAAACAGCAGCGCGAGCCCCGCCGCCAGCACCTTTTGGCTTACGCCAGACATACGGCGATGATTACGCGATGAAACTTTAACAGTGCCCGGGCTGAGGAAGCGCCACTGATTTGTAGGGGCCGTTTCCTTTATACAACACGCGCCAAGGGTGCAGCAACCTTTCCTTTTGCCTCCTTCTCGTGTTCTTCTACGTGACTTTTACAAAGTTGCTCTCGCTACCGCTCGCCTTTTTGCCACGCCGCCAATGCCGGAATACATCATGAACGACCCCCCTCTCCCCCCCCCCCTCCTGCTGAGGGTGTCATCCTACCAGAGAGGAAAATGAAGCGCAAGTATGTAAAGTGTGGCGGCCATATGCTTCGAAGAGCCCTTGGAGGATGCCGCTACTTAACATGCCGTCCCATCGCCTCGTGGGGGGGCGGGGGCTTGGCGAGTAAACACGCCAAGGTCCATGTGTCCATCTGATCGAGGATGGAAGGGGGGCGGGGAGGGGCCGGAGTGACGGATCGATGCGAGCGTGCTCCATCGTCGGCGTCCCATCTGTTGTGCGTTTGTGTGCCTCGTCGTCACGTTTTCATGTCTGGTGGGTGGGGGGGACATTGTGGTGGTGCATCAACGTCTTCCAAGGTCATTGAAGAATATCTCATACCAGTTGTTGCCATTTAAAAACCCACTGTATCCCCCCCCAGCCCCCTCCCCCCAAATCCAGAGCTGACTTCCCCGGTCATATTTGGCTCGTGCTTCCCGTTTTGTTGCTTCCCTACCGGGGTTGGACAATTTCAGCCGTTTGATATGCAGCGAAACGGCCTCATTGTTTCGTCGCAGGAGACTTTGCCTTATCTACTTAATGGATTATGAGAAAGGGAACAAAAACAGGAGGATTGGAGTTCTTGTAAAGGGCCAGCAGAAAACCGGACGCCAGGTCAGATAAAACAAACACCCCTCCCGTGTATTTATTTATTCAGCCTCTGTTTGTGGATGAGGGCTTTGGAAACGCCAAAAGTTGTGATCAAAGGCTCTGTGCTTCAATTCGGAGGCTCTGTGCTTCAATTCTTGTTTGTGTGGTGTTGGTCGCCAGGCGCCCGACGCTCCAAAGCAGCCCCTCTCCAGCTTGCTTTCGATGTCTCCTTCCTCCGACACCCCCGATTCAAATGACCCTGATCATTTGACGCTATGGAACTCGATGGGCGACGGGGTGCGGATGGCGGACGTCGTTCAGAAAGTGAACCGGCGGCCGTCGCGCGTTTTTGTCGGCCACAATATAGATTTCGGGAAAATCGAGACATTTTCCCAGAGTTCCCTGATGGCCACCGTACCGTGGTCCAAAACAATGAGTTTTAAAAGTCATTCACTCCCAATGACGTTTTTAAACGTCTTTTCAGATCTGGTCTAGAATTGGCTGGTACTGAATGAGTTTTAACTATGAAGCGAAATATGTCACGTCGCGAGCGAAGCGGGAAAGGAACACGCTTCGTTCGCAACAAAAATGAGAAAAATAGGATTTCCCGAAACAGCAGACACCAACAAGAACTCCGTACAAAAAACTTACAAATTTATTAACAAAAACCGCACCGCAGAAAATAGACAACAGAAAATGCTGGTCAAAAACGAGTACCAGGAAAACACGCCAAAAAAAAAAAAACGATAACAAAAAGCGCTTGCAAGGAAGAAAATAAACTCGCTACTATTACACACGAAAATAGGATAACACCAAAAGAGCCGATGACTAGAACTAGCGCAATAATACAAGACGAGAGCGGAAAATACCGACACATGGGCAGAGTGCACCGCACCGCCACCTACTGTTGACAACGGAACATGACAAAATAAAAGTTGCTCAAGCTACAGAGACAAATTTGGCGGTCGCAAGTTTCGGGGGTGGAAGCGGACTCTTTTGCATATTCAGGAAAGAGTCAAATGAGTCGCCAGTTCCGCTATACAGTCAAACCTCGGTTTTCGTACTTAATCCGTTCCAGGAGGGAGCGTCACTTCACTCCTCTCGGCTTTGCTACCTCGCGAAGCTACATGAGGTAGCGTTGCTACATGAGGTAGCGAAGCTACATGAGGTAGCGAAGCCGAGAGGAGTGAAGTGACGCATTCAAGCGCGCTCAGTTAGTCCGAGAACCGAAATTTGTTCGGCATTAAAAACTTGAAATTTTAGTTCGAAAACCGAATTGTACGAGAACCGAGACGTCCGAAAACCGAGGTTTGACTGTATAATAAGCAGGCGAGCAGAAAAAGTTTTTAGCGCGGGCGCCATTTTGGATTTCCCGAACACGATCTAGTTGATCAAAATACACACAAATAAAGTTTTGTTTCTGTCTTTCATCCTGACAAGGTCCCGAATTGTCAGGACGATTGCAGCTCCAAGAATTTGACGCGAGTCCAATCTTGTCGAAAAGAGGAAATTTCTCGAGCGTTTGAGCTCCCGCGGCAAGAGCGAAGCTAACGCCGCAGTGAGCTATCGCTCTTTATTTATCGATGGAGTCGAGACAGCTTCACTTGGATGGTGTCGACTTGCCCGACCGCCTCTTGAAAGTATGTCTCGCCTGCGGTCAAATCCAATTGCTTTGTTTGGGCACTTGTGTTTGCTTTTTTTTTTTGTTGTCAGATTTAAGATTCCAACAATTGAATCCTCAGGATTGGGCTTTTTTTTTTTTTTTTTTTTTTTTCTTTTTTTTTCCTCCCATGACTCGAGTAGTTTGTGTATTTCCCCCCCCCCCCTTTGCCCACAACACAGCTTTAAAAATATTCGTTTGCTTTTGTGGCGCAGCCTCCGTGTTGAAAAAAAAAGGTCATTGGGTGCTTACTTGCTCGCGGCGAATTATTATTATTATTATTTTTTTCTTCCACCGAAGGTTTTTTCCCGGCTGGGGTCTTTTTTTTTTTTTTTTTTTTTTGTGTGCAAAGTTTGCTATCTTGAGCTTGACGAACGTCGCCCGTTATCTGGCAGTTCTGGGCGAGAGGCGCCGCCTACCCCCGTCCGCCGCGTCCGTATTTGAGGCTGCGGCTGTGATCCGCGTTGGACTAATCTTTGACTCCTCCAGATAGCCCATCTGACCTTCTCTGCGTGAGACCTCGCAGCGTGCGCGCGGCCCTCTGTCGGTTTTCTTCTCCGACGATTTGAGTTACAGCAAAGAGCAAGTCGAGCTGAAGCCGGTTCTGCCAAACATTTTTTTTTTTTTTTTTTTTTTATGTGTTCCATAAGTACTCCAGAGGAAAAAAAAAAAAAGCATTTGTGAGAGCAACAAGCCTTCGGGCGTTGCGCTAAAAAAAAAAGAATAAATAAAAATGCTTTTTTTTTTTTTTTTTTTTTTCTCAAACCCTTCACAAACTTCACTCAAAAAGTGTTTTCTGTTGGTATTCTCTCTCTCTCTCTCTCTCTCTCTCTCTCTCTCTCTCTCACACTCTCTCTCTGTTCTTTTTCTGTTTTGATTTGAACTCTGACATCCGAGTCTGCCCCCAGGATGTCTGTCACAAACTGCAGTCCAACGTTGTGACAATGCTTTTGTTCTTCCCGTGCCTTTTATGACCTTCTTTTTTCTTCCTCTTTCTGTTCTTTTTGTCTATGTGTTCCCTTTCAAGGTCTGGCGCACCTGACGTTAAACGACCAAGGTATGGGTTCATTCCGTTTTTTGTTTTGGGTTCTCTTTTTTGCTTCTTCCTCAGTTGACTCCCGAGGATTTGACTCCTTGCCCTGAGCCCTTTGAACAGTTTTGCTTTTTTTTTTTTTTCTTACCCTTTTTCTGACCTTTCCTCTGCACCATTAAAATCCAACCACTTTTTTTTTTTTTTTTTTGGTTTCCAAAACCCCTCAAAACATCTTCTTTAAACGCTCATCTCGCTCCTCCATCCTCTCCCTTGTGTCATATCATTGTTTTTTTTTTTTTTCCCGCCCTCCCACTGTGACCACCAATGTGTTGTCCTGTCCTATGGCTAACATCCTGGACCTTCACCCCTGACCAACTTTGACCCCCGATGACTTCACCCCCGGGGCTGAAGGTAACACTCTTCTGCGTCTTCAACAACAACAACAACAAAATGATGGTTTGATCGGCAACGCGCTTGCCGGTCATTCGGTGACACTTGAAGGCGAACGGCTGTTTTTTTTTTTTTCCGTGTGTCGAATGCGCAGAGTTTTTCATCACCGCTCTGCTGACATTCCGATTGTTTGGCAATCCCGCGACTTTGAAAGGGGCTCTCATTCAGGTGTTGGAGATACCTCGCGTAATCGCTTGTTGGATTGGAAAAAGGAAAAAAAACACCCGTGCGGTTTGTTGTGATGTTGCTGATAACCCCTTTTCATGTCGACTCCATTCACGGCCGTCGTTTGGTCACGCGCCGCGGCTCGCTGTTTGTCAAAAGTGCTCAAATCGTTTGCGGCTGACTTCCAACACTTTTTTTTATTAGTTTTTTTTTATTTTAACACCATGCTCCAGTCCCATTGGGCTACGCTTCCTCATGGTTCTCTCCTTCCGTTGACCTTTCTGTGCTGCTTGGCCTCCAAGTGAGGACTGTCTTCTTCTCTCAGTCTTGCTCTCCTCATTTGTTGACCTTTCAACGCCACCGGACGCTCAGTCAGAATTGTCCGCAGGAAAAAAAAAAAAAGGGGGGGCGGTGGGGAGGAAGCGTCAAAGCCAAGTTCATAAAATCGAAAAAGGAGTGAACAAGAGCCGGAGTCGGTGAGTGTTCTGACCTTTGCTGCCAAAAAAAAAAAAAAAGAAGAAGAAAAAAAAAAGGCTTCCTCTCTTCTATTATGGCGGTGCATGATTCATGTGGGCAAAGATCACTTTGCTTTAATTCCGACCCTTAAGTCTCGAGCTTCATTCGCGAAGACGTTCCCCCCCCCCGAGATGTCAACACACAAGCGGGGAATCGGTCCGCCAGCACGTTGAAAAGGACCAAGCACTTGACCGTTTGATTCAACCCGTATTCTCCGCCCTGTATGCTCGCCTCTTGCCCTTCAAACTTTTCTCTTCATGGTGACAGTAAGGTCCATCGAAACGCTCCGGCCGACTTTAACAAGCTCACGTAATCCATAAAAAGCCTGCGTTGGCTGTTTATTTTCGCAGTAACCTTGTCACTGGCAGCGCGTGCAATCAGGTGACTGTCATGCACTTGACTTTGGAGTCAGCCAATCCTCCATGAAGCGCCTCCAGTTGGTCCAGAATGCTGTTGTTTGCCTCTTGACTGGTACTCGTAAGAGGGAGCACAAAACGCCTGCTATGGCATCCCTATACACTTCTTTTGAAGATTGTATTATTTGTTTTCAAATCTTGAAATGGCCTCACCCCCGGTGCCTCAGGTCTGCGGACCAGACATTATTTGAGGTACCGAGAACGAAGCGGAGGCTAAGAGGGGATGGAGAGTTTTCCGTTACCAGTCCCTCTTTTTGGAATGAACATTCGGCAAGCCCCCTCGCTGCCCTTTTCTCAAACTCATCTGCAAACTAATTTTAATTCTTTGGCTTATGACTCAGCATGAGCCTTTTTTTTTTTTTAGTTTGATGTTTTTTTTTTGCTTTCGACTCTCTTTATTACCGTATTGGCCCAAATAAAAGAGTGTGTTTTTTGCATTGAAATAAGACTGAAAAAGTAGGGGGTCGTCTTATATTTGGGGTCTAGACATTATACCCATTCACAACGCTAGATGGCGCCAGATATCACTGAAGCGAATGCTGAGCTTGACTCCCCAGGCCAAAGCGAACCCTTGTCGCGAAGAATAAAAATAAAAATAGCGGTAGCACGAAGAAGAAAAATAAAAATAGCGGTAAGAATGAAAAAAGAAGAAAATAATTGAAGAGATAACAGAAAATGGAGAAACGTAGCGACAATCTGGAGAAAAGTGGGTCGAAGATCGGCCAGGTTAACCGGCAGCTAAGGAGAAGTTATGATGTAATTTACGTTTCAAAAACCAGAAGCCATTCATTTACAAATGTGATTGCACTTTAGTTTATATATTTTAATGTTCACATATTAAGATTTGAATGAGGCAAAAATAATATGCTTTTTCTCTCAAATATATTGTAATAATCATTTGTTTCAGATGTGCTGCAATTATTTTCTGTATAAAAATTAAATTGGTGTTCAAAAAGTCTTTTTTCAAACTTGAGTTTTGAAAAAGTGGGGCTCGTCTTATAATCAGGGCCGTCTTATATTCGGGCCAATATGGTCATTTATTGTTTTCACGTTTGTTGTATGAATTATTTTTGCTCCGTATGCAGCACGTTGTATACAGCAATGGTTGTTTTCAAGCCCTCGAGATATACAGTTGAGTTGAGTTGAGATCACAGGAAGATTGTGAAATCATACATGAGGACGGTATTGATCCAAAGGCCTTCGTATTTGTCTGTAACCAACGTGTGTGGGAGCCAGTTTGAGCAATTTGGAATCGCAAGAGCGGTAACAAAGGAACTCATGCAAATGCAAATCTGTCATTGGGGGGGAAACCAGCTGATTATTCATCGAGCATTGCCCAGCCAGCCATTTGTATCGATCACCTTGTTTCCAGGATTAATATGGTTTGCTCCCATGTGGATGGACCGCCCCCAAAAAAAAGAAAAAAAAATCAATAATCCTATTTAAAACATTCGACGCGTTAAAAAATGACCTTTTTTTTTCCTCACATTTTTTTTCTGCTTAGCATGCCTCCGTTCCGCTCGGACGCATGTGAAGCAAAAGAAGCCAGCCGCGAATTTAACCGAGGCTGCGGCCATCGTTAATGATCTCTAGCCGTCACGTCAGCCGTCATATTACAGGGCCAGGGGAAAAAAATAAATAAATAAATAAATAAAAATCAATGTCAAGTCTCCTTAAAGCCGCGGCCGTCCTTCACCGCTGACGCAAGGACGAACCCCAGGCCTCAGTCACCGCTGATCTTTATCTGGCCGTCTGGAAGACCACCTCCGACGCCGCACGCTGGGCAGGCAGCGGCTGAAATTAAACGGCCAACATTTCCCTCGCCTCTTTCTATGGATGTCCCCGTAAATATTCCCGTGCTTGAGCTTTTCATTTAATGTTCGCAGCGAGTGGCTCCTACCATGCTCACGTCGCTAAATAAGGCCATTAGACGGATGGAAGCGGCCTGCCGGTGGATTTAGTCAAATAAGTGTCGCGTTAATATTTCCAATTCAGTGACCAGTCAGCAGAACCTGAGGTGTTCATGTGCGTTACTAACAGTTGCCCGGAAGCTATTTTTGGAATTAATAAGCTGGTTATTGCTATTACCGTATTGGCCCGAATTTAAGACAGTGTTTTTTTGCATTGAAATAAGACTGAAAAAGTGGGGGTCGTCTTAAATTCGGGGTCGAGACATTATACCCTTTCACGACGCTAGAGGGCGCCAGATATCATTGAAGCGAATGCTGAAGTTGACTCCCCAGGCCAAAGTGAACCCCTGTCACGAAGAATAAAAATAAAAATATCGGTAGCATGAAGAAAAAAAAAAAAAAATAGCGGTAAGAAGGAAAAGAGAAGAAAATAATAGAAGAGAAACTGGAGAAACGTAGCGACAATCTGGAGAAAAGCGGGTCGAAGATCGGCCAGGTTAACCGGCAGCTGAGGAGAAGTTATGATGTCATTTACATTTCAAAAAGCAGAAGCCATTCATTTACGAATGTGATTGCACTTTAGTTTACATATTTAAATGTTCAGATATTAAGATTTGAATGAGGCAAAATAACATGCTTTTTCTCTCAGATACTGTATAGTGTTATAATCATTTGTTTCAGATGTACAGTCAAACCTCGGTTTTCGAACGTCTCGGTTCTCGACCAATTCGGTTTTCGACCAAAAATGTTGAGTTTTTTTTATACCTCGGATGACGAACAAATTTCGGTTCTCGAACAAACTGAGCGCGCTTGAATGCACCATTTGACTCCTCTCGCCTTCCTTACACTCGTGTTGCTTTCCATTGTGAGCAAACGTGTTCAGTAAACATTTTTATTTTAAAAAGAGCGTGGTTTCGGTTTTCTAAAAAAACAGCCTTCTGGAACGGATTATGGACGAAAACCGAGGTTTGACTGTACTGTAATTATTTTCCCTGTAAAAATTAATTTGGTGTTCAAAAAGTCTTTTTTCAAACTAGAGTCTTGAAAAAGAGGGCGTCGTCTTATAATCAGGGCCGTCTTATATTCGGGCCAATACGGTAATAAAATTTTTTTTAAAAAGAAGTTTCTTAAAGGATTTAAACCGCGTCTGTTTTCCACACACCGAGAGTGCGAATCCTTTTCACTCATTCGGTTTCTCCTTATTTCACAAGTCGCGTAGATGCAAACGCAGTGAAATTAAATTAAGTGAGCCCTGCGAGATAGTGTCCCGGCGGGTCTAATGTAGATCTCCCTGAAGATACCGCAGGGAAAATGAAGGAAGTATTGAGCCTGATCTGTATCTGTCCCGCACCGTAATAGACTAGGTCCAGATCACGATAGCCATCTCGCTCACAGCCCATCGGGGGGGCACCTTTATAGACTGCCTGTGTTTGTGCGGCAGCAGCTGTTTTTGGAAAGAAAGACGGACCCTCCAGCGTTTTATTTGTTTGAAATGATTTTCAATGAATCTGCTTTAAAAATGAAGACACAAAAAGCCAATTCAAACGTTTTCCGACCGTTCGAATCGCCCATCTCCAGAGTTCATTATTGTGGCCGCTGCTGTACGAGCGGCCCTTTATGAAATGCCGTAATTACAGTCACCGGGCTGATGCTGATTGACGGGGATGGGCGGAGGCTCCGCTGCGGGACTTCGAGCGACGAGGTGCGCGTGAAGGTCGTTGCCGGTCCGTCGGGTTGTTGCTCTTCGGAAGCGAGCGCAGGCGCAGGCGCGCGTGCGTTTCCCAGGCGAGGCCCGTGCCGTTATTGGCAGGCTTCACTTGCAGAAAGTGACAGCGTGAATCACGCGTGCGGCCACGCTTGAATGACTCGCGCGTGCCACGTCGTCTCTTCGCAGCACGTGCTCCGTTTCGCGCTTTTGGGGCCCCGCCCGACAACAACCTCCCCGCTCCTCCTCCTGCTGCGCCTCCTCATCATCCATCGCGACTTACATGCCGTTTTTTGCGTCGTCAACTGTCCGCCGAATTCATCGAGCGCAGGCTGCAATTTTTCCAAAACAATGTTGGGCAAGTTAGTTACTTCCAAAATGTCATGTTTCGTATCGCAACTTACTCGCGTTTGAAAGTATGACGTTTCTTGACAGTTTTACTGTCCGTGTAAGAGGCAGGAGTAAAATTATTTTTTTTCTCCCAACCCCAATTTTGCTGCTGTAGATTTCAAATTTCCCCAGTGGGGGACAAAAAAAGATGATCTTATCTTATCTTATCTTATCTTATCTATTTATTGTTATTCTTTTTGATGTATGGACACATAATTAATTCATCTTGCAAATAATAGCGAAAGATAAATGATGC